>OY292526.1:11278695-12478695 GCA_958496365.1 Subacronicta megacephala
CCTATGAATTTCCCAGTAGCAGCTCGATGTCTGGATTTGTGCCCGGTTAATGGCAATAGGCTCGCCCCCTATTACATGGGACCTAAAACATACCGGCGAAATGTGGGTATACTTTAGTATGCCTCTGCCTAACCCTTCGGGGAATACAGGCGTGATGGTATGTTATGTTATGCTACAACTTTTGCAGAATTCCTTAAATTCCTTTATAAGGGTATTTTAAATTGCGCTGTTACACAGTTATTCTATCCTTTCAAAGTAATAACAACCATAATACTATAATGTGTTAAAGAACCAGTAAATGTAATATAATCATTAAAAAGGTATCTATATCCTTATATATCCTTTCAATCAGAAAATTTACTTTAAATATATAAACATCATGACAGAACTTGTACACACGGCTACACATCAAGCTATATTAATCCAGTTTAGACTGACCTCCCATTGTAAAGATTTTCCATACAATTCATGGCCAGCCTATACTGGTTTTGTATAGCTTGATGTGTAGCCATGTGTACTACCCATTACATAATATTATCTTGAATCAGTAGCCTGCATTTGTTCTATTTGGTTAAATAAAGGATTTGCTTTTCCTTATGGCTGCCGGCCAATAAGGAAAAGCACTTCATTTCACGAATATGTATATAATTTTTATAAAAAAAATAATTCTAAGTAATTTCAACTGGGTCATTCTAAATTTAAGTTGAAACAAAAGATAAAAATGGTTTCTGTAGAAGTGAGGTGAGGTGAGGTTTTTAAGGCACCTTATTTCTGCAAAACATTATTTCTTTTGACCTTCAACTACAAAAACATCAGGTGACTAGACAATCAAATCCATTTATCATTTCTTAACTTAATTGCACATGCTTCTGGAATTTCACAACATCGAGCATCAAATTATGCAATTTGATGATTAGGCAACATTGGGGCAGCGCAAATGACCTTCTTTGTGGCATAGAAAACATTCACAAAGTAATTTAAGCCTGAACAGCCTTGAAGTGCAATATCTATAAGTAACTACACGCATGAAAAAAAATTATTTCTTCACTTACTTGATACTTACATTTAAAAATATTGTAAATAGCCTGATCTAATTGGTTATTTATTTATTTATATTGTTGTTTGTGGCTCTTGTTGTGTTGTGATTGCCACTTGTTGATTTAAAGTTCACTGCTAAACCCTGCAGCTATTATAAACTGCAGGATTTTCTTAGGGGTGAGCTGATTTTATCTGGGAATAAGGTATGCTTCCCCAGATAGTGTTTCAGTGGTCCGATCTAATCTAACTATATTATAATAAGTTGATTCTTAACTGACAACACCATTGATTAAGATCAATTAGGCATAAAAACAAATACATGAAGAAGGGAAAAAGTTCTATTTTCAGCAGTTGGTTCATCTATAGCTATACTAATAAAACAAAACTAAAGAGTTTGTTTGAATGCTCTAATCTGTGGCAGTACCTGTTGGATTTGAAAAAATCTTTTTGTAAATGATAGCCATATTCATAAAGAAGACAATAGGCTAGCATCATATTACTTTCTTTAGGAGCGAGGCAAAGCAGGTGAAAGAATGATGGTGATGACACACAACACATAGCTGTTGACTGCAGTTTCCCAAAAGACTTAGGCAAAAGGTAGCCTATATCCTCTTGCACGGTCAAATCTATCTCTTTATCACAATTTACCAAATTGGTTCAACGATTTAGGTGTAAAAAACAACAAACAAACAGGCAAAGTTACTTTTGAAAAATTGCAAATGAATATGAATGTTAGCTGGTCAAATGGATCAAACTTACGTGTCATTCGTGTCAGTAGCCTCATGTCAGCTGGTAAGGCAGTTATCGGTGCTGGTGGGTGCATAAACACGCTCCGCAGTGCACATAGTCCGGCTTCTGCTAACTTTGTTCCAACTGGTGCTGTCTTGAGGAGCTCCACAAGAGCTGTTGCTGCACCCTGCTCTACTAATGAGCTTACATTCTCTGCTGTGCCTTTTGCTAGTGAACCTGGTGTCATCAAGTATCATTTATCATTGAGAACAAAAACAAATCAATTGAATTGCTATATTATAACATTTAAATATCAAAATATTCTCAAACTCCAATCAGAACTAAAGGCTACTCTCTGACCGAATAGAAGACTAAAAACAATAAACTTTAAGAAATAAGTTTTACAGTATTAAACAATATATAAAAACGTATTTTGGGCATAACTCTCATGCTGCACACTTCTCCTATTTCTTGATGAGCTGCTGCTAAAAAAAATAATTAAATAATATAAACAGTCATAGAGATTTCAAAAAATTACCTATTGTGATAGTCGCTTCCAATCTTATGTTAGGGTCCAATGTTTCATCAGACATTAACTGCAGGAGCCTGGGCACAACCCCTTGTTGTATAACCGAACTCTTCTGTCTGTTACTGCCTATGACTGAATTCTTCAGTGTCACTAATGCTTCTACAACCTTCGGCGCATCTGGCGAATACAGCTCGTCGATATACGAACGTGAACTTTCAATATCCTATCGGCAAAACATTTTAGGTTAAGAACATTATCACAAATCACAACATGCCTCCAAATCTGTCCATTTGTTTTAATAACTCACCATGAATACTGTTAATTGCTGCATGTTTGTATCTATTTTACGCAGTATTGTTGGTAAAAATAACGTTCGAAATTTCTTCCGAGGCCGAATTTGCTGTCAATTCGCCACCTGTCATTGAATCTGTGACACAGACCTTCAATAAAAAGTCATAGACTAATCACTAAACCCTTATCCCACTACCAGTTAAACTCTCGTTCATACTCTCTTTCAAGAACGTCATACAGACTATTGGATTATAGTAGTAGTAGAGTTGCTTTCGCATTCGTTACTTCCTTCTCGCAGTGTTTACAAACAGTTGAACTGGGTTTTTGAATATTATACATGGTAAGCGACCGCAGTATGCGACACCGAACCAAGTATTTTTTCTTCATCTTCTTCATTAACCCATTACAGTGTCCCACTGCTGGGCACGGGTCTCCTCTCAGAACGAGAAGGATTAGGCTATAAGTCCACCACACTAGCCTACTGCGAGTTGGCAGACTTCACATGCCGTCAAGAAAATCTCTCAGGCATGCAGGTTTCCTCACGATGTTTTCCTTCACCGTTTAAGCGCGTGATAATTAATTATTAATACGCACATGACTTCGAAAAGACAGAGGTGCGTGCCTTGGATTCGAACTCGAGACCTTTGACTTGGCAGTCCAATGGTCATATCACAAGGCTATCACTGCACTTATTTAGTATTTTTTTGTGCGAAATTACTTAGCCTGTCTGAAGTTACTCGTTCGCACTACCCCTCAGGTAAAATTGCTTGATTAAGTGTTTTTATTTATACATAAAAATCGGAATTATTAAGGAAAATAATCTTTTTTTTGTGGCAATTGAGCGATTGCGGCTAAAAATATGGAGGGTAGAAGAAAAGAGGACCATCTCAGTGTATTAAAAAGTGTCCATTGAAAGGGAGCAAATTAAGGTGGCGCTATAGTAGCAAGTGGAAGAATTAAAAAAATATATATTTTTATTTCAGGAGTTTCATAGGTTATTATTTACTAAATTACAGTTGACTACGTAAATAGTTGAGATTTTAAATACTGCATATTTCTTAACTACAGAAGTCAAGAGAAATGTTAAATTTTTCAACTCAGCACACTTCACTCTGCTTATAACTGCTACATTCATATCATTTCCACTTGCTACACTAGCGCTAGTTCGGTGAGTGTTCGAACAATAATTTGCTTTATTACAAGTGGACACTTTTTCGACTAATCCCCCATACATGACGGTCCTCCTTTCTTCTACCCTCCATAGCTAAAAAATAATCTTAGATCACCGACTCTATATATTAACTTCAAACTTCAACTGTCAACTTCAGATAAGCACACCACAGCTCTCAGATTATTAATAAATTAGTCTGATCTGAGCCACAGCTATTTCGAACAAACCCAGTTGGGTTACCATTAGAAAAAACTAAAACAGGTGTGAGTGCGAATGTGATGAGTGAAAAATTAAAAGGAAAGAAAGAAATAATGACAGCTAGTGACCAAGTATAAACAATTCCATAATCCAGCTAAAAAAGGTAACTTTCATTTATCCCCATATTATTTCAGTATAACAGTGTGTATTTTAAATACCCAGAGTGAATACAAACTTGACTTGAAAGTTATTTTACGTTCGTGAATAAATACCATGGCCGATTCTGGGGTAGACACCAGTAATGAGAGCAGCGATAATCCAATATTTGATCACTCTCAGTGTATTTTAGAATTTAGCCCACCTGCTATACCAATAAACCAGGCAGGTCAGCCAATGCCAGTTGAATTTCTATCCGAACCTCACGACCATGTCGGTAAAATAAAGTGTTCTACTAAAGCCAGACATTGCAGACTGAAATACAGGTATGGTGGCACTATTTGTTCATCAAGAAATCATAAACTACGCTTTGCCGCCTCCACTAACAACACGGAACTTGTCGAGAAACTACTGTTGTCAGGGGCTGACCCAAATTCCTCAGATGAACACAAAAGAAGTCCATTGCATTTGGCTGCATGTCGCGGCTATGTCGATGTCATTAAAACTCTATTGAGACATGGTGCAAACCCCAACATTAAGGATACTTTGGGGAACACACCACTGCACCTAGCTGCTTGCACCAACCACATTCCAGTAGTCATAGAGTTGCTGGATGCTGGTACTGATGTTAGCTCACATGATAAAAATGGCCACAACCCTATCCAGTTAGCACAGAGCAAATTGAAATTGATTCAAATGCGTCCTAGTGGTGCTGGACATTTTGAGGAGACCCGACAGTTGATTGGTGAAATCTGCTTAGTTGTTGAAATGATGTTGAAGTATATGAAGATGCAGAAAGCTGATGCTAGTGACTTGGAATCTGTCTGTCAGAGACTAGAGCGAGTCAGCACACGTGAGCAGGTAGACTCTGAAGTACAAAACTTATTGGACAGCCTAGATTCCCTTAAATTGAGATAAATTATTTTGTCTTTTTACAAATGTTTATGAAGACTGTTTATGAATGTAACTGTCTATTATTATGAGCTCAGTTTAATGTTTAGATATTCTGAACAAGTTCATTTACATACTATAATGAGAGATATTAACTTGTCCAGCAACACACAACATTCATTGATAACGTGCCTACTGTCATTTGACACTACTTGACAAGTTAATTTAAAAGTTAATTATGTTATCTTTAATGTTTTTCGGCAATTTTGGTTAACTATTGTAATAAAGATAGATTGAGTAAATTGCCATTTATATAAGTTAACTATAATCACAAGTATTTTTGATTTTGTAATGTGTTGGTTCTAATTATACTACATTTAGAGTAATTATGTTGGATTAGGCTTAAGTATATTTTAGATATATCAAATCTAGATTATAATAAAGTTCTTGCATTGATATCAAGTTTATTATTTTTAACAAAAAACAAAATTTTAAGTAATGATTTATTGACAACAGTTTCATAAAATTGAAAATTATATAACTTTTATTCATATTCAACACTATTCATTAAAATTTTGCTAATATATGCTACTGTTTATTTCACTCTAAAATTAATATACTCAATAAGTATTAAAAAGCCCACAGATACAATAAACCATAAAAGATACAATGGAATGTACAACAAAAAAAAACAATCCAATAAACAAACAAAGATTATTAAGTAGACTTTCTCAAGGTGATAATTTTAACAAATACTATGTTTCAGAAATACAATTCACTGTGCAAAAACAACACTGAATCAAATAAGCTTAATTTGATTAAAAGTTATAATATGTACAATAAATCTATTTATTTTTAATATCTCTAAGTTCTATTGACAACAGCAGTACTTATTTTTGTACATTTTATCTTTGTTAAATATGGACAAAGTACAAGAAATCTATTACACAAAGTTTTTTATTTCCTGATTTTTATGGGGTTTTTGTTAAAGACGCATCATTGCACAGAACTTCCATGGTATATGGCAGAGTAGTTTTATCACAGAAAAACATAATTGCTATAATATTAATACTGCTAAATAAGTTATATTAAGTTATACCAGCAGTCCCAAACCATTTAACATTATTCAATAAATTAATTAAGGTACAATCGCTAGCACATCGGGTTATACAAAACGATTTTTCTTTCCAAATGATTTTAAACCTTAAAATGTTAATGATTAAGTTTAAAATCGAATGAGATAATTTGATATTTTGTGGTTACCTGATGTGCTGGCGACCTTACATAAATAGTTACCCCATTTCCTATATACCATAAATGTATCAGTTATAGGCAAGTTAAATAATAATTATTCAAAATAATAAATATGGCAAGATATACTTGTTGCAATTAAAAAGCGAAATTCATAATCATACCTTGGGACCGAGATTATAAATACAAAACATGCAACAGCTTTCTCACAAAATGGATAAATATTCTAAAATATTCCGGAATACACTGCAATAAAGACACAAAACTTCTGTTGAATGTTCTCTTAAACATTAAAATGCAGTTATAAATTATTACAATAACCTGCTTTGAGCTAGCAATACTATAATATTTGATATTAATTTTTTCAATAGTTTTGTAAGTAACACGATTGCTGAAATAATATACTGCTTAGGAATCAAAGTGCCATACAACCGCTCTACAATTGAGCAAATTAGTAAGGTATAATAATTTATCAATTCCTAATTATTTTATAGTGAATGTGTTTAGAGTGCTTACATTTGGCACTTATTCATTGTATGTATACGTAAGCCACGACTAGCTGCGTTATGCTCACAATTAGGCTTTATTAACTCACTTACAAAATTATATCACATTTTCAGTTATTGAACCAATTAAAATTAAAATTTGTATAACATAAATCACAACATTCATGGAATGATCAACTCAATTGCCTCTGCAATCAATATCTTTTGGTAAGTAATTAGTTTAGATATCTCTCACACAACCATAACCTTGCTTGTAATTATGCTTCCATAAATTGCACTTGCGTCGGCTCAGCTGTGGTTCACATAATTATATCAGTCATTTTAAGAATATCTCATATCTCGTATAAATTTTACGTTATTTCATATCTGGTACTATTAAATTAATTATATTTGGAAATATTTCAGCCTGTATGGGTCCATATTCGACAACTTCTCCATCCACCGTAAGGTTACCCGAAGTCCCCTCAGGAACTATTCTAAATGCACTGACAGGAATCATTTTTATGTATTCATTATTCATATCGGCATGCGTTCCCTGACCTACCCCTAAAAGGAACGAGAGTAATTGAGATCTAGAAATTCCTGCTTTGATGATCAACATCCACATTACTCCATCGGATAGCAGTGAACGCGGCGCGAATAAAAAGTCTTCGCCGATGTAAGGTTGATACGATACGTGAACCATGACAAATTCGCCATCTTCGTGCACCCAATGCGTAGGTAGCTGGGACATGAGCGACGGCAGGTGGGAAGCGGGCCCGTGCATGCACGCGTGTACGGGTGACCGCATTTCAGAACCACTACTCGTCACGCTGTGATACTCTGACCCTCGTGTGCTGAAAAATGCACTCCTCCGGGAATTAACGGAATACCACGAATCCACCCTTTGATGTTGTTTTCCATTAACAGCATTCACGAACACTTCAGAATGCTCATCGGCGTCAATGAACGCTTCCGCATCAGGGGAGTCGAGCGCGCCGTCCTGACTGATACTATGACTGAGGGTGAGCGGTTGTTTTGGTTTAGGAAGATTGCTCACATCCTTAATTTTCGCGTAACTTACTACACCTTTATATGTCCTTAATCCGACCAGTCTTGCAAGTGCCCAAACAGCGAACCTTTGGCCTCCAATTGCTCGTAATCTTTCGCTTTCGATGTCAATGTCTGATAAGAGGCCCCAGCCAACAGACAGAAATGAAAACATAATCTGCAAAAAAACATTAAAACAACATCATTAATTAAAACAAATGCCGTTCTTAAGTCAAGAAAACATGTTAACATTGAGTTTCAGCTGACACAATGACTGAGCGTATGAGCGAAGTTAACTTATAAGATAATAGCAAGTGTAAATATCAACAGTGCAATATTAACGTGGGGCTAATTGAATCCGCGAGGCGACACTTGTTGTTTGTTGTGACGGACGTACTCAATTGAATATTGTAACGTAGGTAGCATGTTCCCGTACAATTTCGAGACACCGTGAGCCATAATGTTGCATAAAATGCAAACCTAATATGTACTTACTTTTGTTTTCGTTTCAATCCGGACTACGTCCATAGGTGCCGTTCGACCCTTCACCATCGCCATTGTAAGCGCTGTTAAATTCTGAGGTATGTATGGTTCACTGAAACAAAATAAGAATCATTATTATTACTTTTGGGTAGTGTACCTTGGTAGGTAGGTAAAACCTACCTACTGGGTAGGTATTAATGAAATGGCCGGTAAATTGTTTTAAAACTGGTTTGGCTTTTGGACAATACAATAAAGCAGTTTGCACATTTACGCTCACCTTAGCGAGACAAGTGTGAAATGCGTTTACGTAATTACCGTAAAGGACATGGTTTGAAAACAGTAGGTACGTACATACCTACTCTATTGAATAAGTTAACAATGTTGACTTTGATATAAAACTAAATTATTTATCAATGCAAGATTGCCGTCTGGAATATTATGTTATATTATATCTGAAGGGTCTAATAAACACTTAATCCGTCAGTCCGTCTTATTACAAAAACCTTAATCTATCAAGTACCTACCTAATAAAAAAGCCTCATAGACAGAACTGGTTTTATCACACTTGTTTGCGTACGTTCAGATTATGACCCTGACTAAACCAAATCTATGAGTCGATACTCGAACACGGCTACAGGTCAAGCTTTACATTTTCAGTTTTAAGCTGATCTCGCATCGTATAGGCTTTTTCTAAAATAAGATATTTTAGGGAAAGCCTGTCGAGTTAGGTGTAGCCGTGCGTGTCTTAGTTGAATTTACTACCAATTGTCCCATAAAGCTGTTCGATGATCCGCAAAGTGAAATGCCTAAAAGTTTGTTAAATCTGTCCCACTAATTTGATTTTGTTGGGATAGCTTGGAGCTGGTTTATATTTGTAGAAGAAAGAAATGTATAAGTACTTAAGTATAACTAGGACTTTCAACGTTGGATTTAGTAGATTAGACTTAGATAAAGGATGTTGGATGCGCAATAAATACTTTGTGACACACCGGGATTTCACTCCACGCGGGTGAAGCTGCGAGCGGAAGCTAACAATTCATTAAGTACCCAAGTACCAATTTCAACACCAACTCATGATTCTCAAAAATGAGGCGTGAGTCATGTTTAGTAAACTTCGAACAGTGGCGTGCACTCCATACAAGCAAATAAGCTCTGCATACCCTGTAGTCCCTAAATGTATTTAAATAATAAAACATTTATTCCCCTCTAATGATAAATAAATGTAATTAAAAAATGGTAATTTAGCTTGCGCGCCATCTATTTACTTTTTTTTGGAACTAATTCGTTGAAGCGGCGAGAACTTGCGCGCGCCGCTCCGCGCTGGTGGCGCGCTCTGCCGAGATAAGCAGTGCACTTCGCTGCTTATTCTTCATACAATGCATTTGGACGCATCTCGTGTAGTACACGGCAAAAGTGTGACTGTGTGCGTGTAAATATGAGGGTGTGTGACAGATTTAGAAGCAGTGCTTATTTGCTTTCCGACCAAATTAAGAACCCGCAAAGGCAGCGCATATTGTTTATTGCAGAGGGTCAACATTTTTAGTCGGATTGACCAATTGATCGACTATATTTTTATTCATTCATTCGTAATTTAATAACATAAATTCCAAATTTTTTTCGCCATATTGTTTTTCTTGGCGCAAGTGATTGTTTGTCGAGTAATTTTTAGTAAGTTTATTATTGTAAAAAGTAATATTAAAGCGTAAAAATGGAAAAATATACTTGTGAGACCTGTGTAGGTGAAGTGTGTTTATATAAATTAAAATCTGGCGCGTTTTCGACATTATCTTTTGAGGAAAAAGCTAAATTGATTTCAAAGGGAAGGTCAGTACCCAGTTTGGATTTAACTCAAAGAAAGGGTAATATTACTCGTCATTTTAATAAAAAGTTTTATGATAATCATTACTGGTTAACTGGTTGTGTACACACAAACAAATTGTATTGTTTCCCTTGTATTTTGTTTACTTATCGCGATAGTAAGAATGTTTGGACCTATAGCGGTTACTCAGATTTAAATAATTTTCACAAAGCGGCTGCTAAGCATGATTCTTCAGAAAAACACCTAGAATCCTGTTTAAAGTTACAAACTTTTGGTAGAGGTAGAATAGAGACTAGTTTGAATAGCCAGTTAAAGTTAGATATTGAAAGGCACAACGCGAAAGTTGACAGAAATAGAAATATTTTCAAACGGTTGATTGATGTAGTTTGTTTTCTAGGTAAACAAGAATTAGCATTCCGTGGTCATGACGAATCCAACTTATCTTGTAATAAAGGCAATTTTTTGGAACTCGTAGATTTGTTAGCTAAATATGATGGAAATTTGGAAACCCACTTACAATCAACATCGGGTAGCTCATTCACGGGGCTTTCGAATAGGACCCAAAATGATTTAATTTCTAGTGTTGCGTCTGTAATGTCCGATAAGATAAAAAAAGAAATTTCTGAAACCGATTTTGTTGCCGTTATGGTTGACGAAACTCCTGATGCTAGTGGCCGCGAACAGCTGGTCCTCATCTTGAGATATTTTTGTGGCTCAGAAGTAGTTGATAGATTTATAAAATATATAGATGTCAGTGCGGATCGGACCGCTGTAACTTTAAGCGCGTTTATTATAAATGTTTTAGAGGAATTTAATTGCTTAGATAAAGTAGTTGCCCAAACTTACGATGGTGCAGCAGTTTTGTCGTCAGAGATTAATGGGGTACAAAGTATAATAAGACAAAAATGCCCACTCGCGACGTATGTTTGGTGTTCAGCTCATGTGCTCAATCTTATTCTTTCAAAGTCTTTTGAACGAGTTTCTGAGACCAAGCGTTTTTTTGGTACAGTTAGATCATTGGCAAATTTTTTTCATACAAGTACAAAAAGAACCGCGCTCTATAACGAGTATGCTCAAATGCGTAAATTACCTCGCGTTGCCGAAACACGATGGACTTATCACTCTCGAACTGTTAATGTAATTGCCACAAATCTCGATAACTTACTAGGTATGTTTGAATACATGCAGGAAAATGACGATAAATGGGACGGAGAAACATTGACACAAGTCTCTGCCTTTTTAAATAGTTTAAAGGAATTTGAATTTTATTTTTTTCTAAAGACATTTTCAGAAATATTTTCTGAGACGGACATTTTGTATGAAATATTGCAGAAAAAGACTTGTGACATTGTTTACTGTGTTCGAAAAATTAAAGAGTTTGAAACTTTCATGGTAAACTACAGAAATAAATTTGTTACCATTTATAATTATGTTTTAGAATCTAATTGCGACCGACCGAAACGTAAACGCGGTATTGATGACGTTCAACAGTATTACAGGCGCGTATTTTGCGAAATTATTGACAATGTTTTAAACGAGTGTCGTACTCGTTACAAAAATTTAAAAGACTTAAATTTTTTTAACTTACTTGCTTGCGAAAATTATTCTTCCTATTGTGAGACTTTCCCAGAACAATCTGTCGTTGACCTAATCAATGCGCATGAACATTCTTTTAATGTCGATCACCTCAGGAATGAGCTCCGATGCGTTTATAAATCTGACGAATTAAAATTCTTCGGCATATTCGATCTCATTCAAAATTTACATTCAAATCTTTTGACTTCCATATTTCCTGAAGTTTACAAATTAGGAAAATTAATAGTCACGATTCCAGTCAGTAGCGCGTCGACCGAACGATCATTTTCTAGTCTAAAAAGAATTCATACATATTTACGAAACACACAGGGCCAAAACAGACTCACAGATTTGTCTATGATTGCAATTGAAAAAGATCTTTTAGTCATGTTAAAACAATGTAGCAGTTTTTATGACGACGTTTTGCAAAACTATCTGAAAAAAGATAGGCGCGTCGATTTGATTTACAAACATTAACTTTAGAAAATAATCAGTTCAAATTTATTTAGTCATTTATATTAATTTTTTATTAATTTGCGCAAAGAAAACAATAATAACATCTCACGGCCTTTTTAAAGGCCACTTTGGATATCATTTAAGTGACCTGTTATGTTATCATCAATCACTTATTTAGATATTCATGGTGGTCTCAAATAAACATCATGCGAAAACAATGGCGCCTGCGCCCTGCGGTAAGAGACAGGTAGGTGGGAAAAATACCTACAAAAAGCTGAAACTGGTAAGTTTTTTATTGCATACCCTGTCTGAAATCTCTGTGCACGCCACTGACTTCGAACCACCTTATGTATTTGAAGACAGGGCGAAGTGATAATCATCTCAGCTAAGTGTAAAAAATCGGAACTTATGTTTTGCAAAATCACATTTTATTCTTCCCAAAACTGACAATGAAAGGTCAGAAATATATTTATTTCCTTTTGTACACCCTAATGATGAGTAAGATATTATTCAAACCTACTCTGACTTTAGTTTGACGGTGCAAATTACATAAACCAGTAGGCTTGAGTTTATTAGGCGACCTGGGGCCGTATTACCACGTATTAATGCCATCCTTTTTAGGTTGTGAGAGAGGGATGCCGCTCTACAGGTTAAATAGTGGTGTCCCTCTTTCACAACGTAAAAATGATGGCAATAATACGTGGTAATACGGCCCCTGTTATGGTATTACGCGCGCGTGACGCAAGATTCGCTTCACTATATAATACTGCATTATACACAGTCATGCACCGTCGTTAAATCAATGCTGATACAATACTAAAACAGTGTTTAAACCTAACGTGTTAAATGTTTCAGAAATAAAACCCAGACAAAAAATACTGGCGGTATTTTACTATATATCATTGCGCAGAATACATAAAAGACTGACAGATTTTAATACGAAGAATTTTTTTTCCTATTTTTTCTTCTGACAGTATTACAATATGAAGTTAAATTCTTATCCACCCTTATTAAATCTAAATAAACACAACTTTACAAATGATCAAGATACTCATTCAACTTTAAAAATCTTTTATAGGCTGGTAGTAGTATCTATACAATACCTACCTACCTACTGGAAATGCATAGCTTGATGTATATCTCTGCGACTGTACCTAACCAAATTTTTTAAAGTACCGCCAGGAAATGCCTGGTCAAATTTAACAGTGACTGTCTCTCAAAAAATAATAAATGCAAATAAAAACAAAAATTCGCGGCACACCCAAATGAAGACAACCATAAAACCTGTGATAGAAGAGGTTGATAAAATGCCGATAGAGCTATACCGGCTAATAATTTATATATTAAAAAATATTCTATAATAAGCTTAAAACAGAGAATGGTATCCGAATTTGAAATAAAAAATAATTTGAAAACGGTTTTCTTAGGTGGTTGAAATAGAAACAATACAGGGTGGAAGGGACATCGACGCACATCCACTTACCACGAATTCAGTACATGATTCTGGACCCCCTTGAGTTGATATTTTAAATTATGATTTAAAAAATCAGCTGTTCCATACATTTTGACCGTGTAGGTATTGCACTTTTGTATGAAAATGCTGTTTTTTTTTCATAACCGACTAAAAATATCTACGCAAGGGGGTCCAGAATCATGTACTGAATTCGTGGCAAGCGGATGTGCGTCGATGTCCCTTCCACCCTGTATATCTAATACTAGCTTTCCCCCATGGCTTCGCCCGCGTAGTTTCTCGGCTTTGCTGCATTGAAATGTTTCCCGTTTTTGCAACAATTTTCATTTATGCTCAGCTCCTATTGGTCTTAGCGTGACGATATATAGCCTATAGCCTTCCTCGATAAATGGGCTATCTAACACTGAAAGAATTTTTCAAATCGGACCCGTAGTTCCTGAGATTAGCCCGTTCAAGCAAACAAACAAACAAACTCATAACATAACATACCATCACGCCTGTATTCCCCGAAGGGTTAGGCAGAGATGCACTTAATGTACACCCACAGTTCGCCGGTATGTTTGGGTCCCATGTAATAGGGGGCGAGCCTATTGCCATTCACCGGGCACAAATCCAGACTCCGAGCTGCTACTGAGAATTCTCAAACAAACTCTTCCGCTTTATAATATAAAAAGAAGTGTAGATGTTTTAAATTTTTTGGCCCTACGGCTTTTTTAAAAGGAAGGAAATTAAAAATACAATTTGTTCATCATCATCAACACGAAATTGCACTGACTGCGAGTGCGAATATGTGTAGGTACCTACTTTATACATATAATTAGGAACATGCATGTGTTTTTTTTATTTTTTTTATTAGTTCTATACATCATAACAACACAATAGAAGATATAATTATTCCCGGGAATGTTCAAAATTTCTTTCAAAATATTATTCAACATACGTATCCAAAATTGATCTGTTTAAACGCCGCCATTTTTCGCGCGCTTCAGATGACGTCATGGGCCGCGATTATTGCACGAAGTTTTTGTTTATTACAGGTGTTTTGGTTAATTCTTAAAGATTTTACCATGGAAGAAGCTAAAAACCCTTTCTATCGGTATTGAATAGTACCAAAATGCAAAACTACTATCAGAACTACTCCCGATAAAGTATTTTATTCTTCTTTCGGTCATCGTATATAGTCTCACCACTGACGAAAATCGCTCAAGGCACACAAATTAAAATATATTTCCAAGATAATTCCTCTTCTAGCAGCTTTCGACTATGTGATTAAATTCAATGTCGTGGCCCGTGACGTTTCATTTCGTTCGACCAATGACAGCGCGTTTTGTAAATTTGAATTTCGCTCGCATAATTAGCACTTTTTAATTATTATTTTATACAAATAAATAACAATTATGTAACAAAATGTTGTTACAATAATACTTTAAGTATGTTTAGGATTCCGGAAAAAAATATATTAGGCAAAGTTAAACTTCATGCATATTCCTAATTAAAATAAAGTTAAATAAAGGTTGTCTGTAAGAGATCGCTTTAATTAGCGATAAGACCGCCCATTGTACAATTTTATGATTTAAACTTGTACTTAACAATAGTTTTTGGTGTGCAATAAAGAATATAAAATTCGATTCTTTTCTATAATTTAATTTATATTTGTGAATTCCTCCGCGATAATGGGCTTGTGCATATGCGTTTTTTTTAAAGAAAAAACTTAATTTTTGTCATCCTTTTGATATGACACTGACAGACAGGAGTGCGTAAGGCCATATTATTTCACATTTCATTTTTACTGATAAAATATGATGATGCTTGAAGATAAGATAGCGACTTTTCTTGAATCTAAAACGTATAAAAGGCAGTTTCATGGGCACATTTTATGAACCTGGCTTCGCATAAATTGCGAAATTAAATAGTGATGCTTGTTTTTTAAGTATTTTAATAGTCTTAAAGAATTTCTTATAGCCGTGTTTTTTTGTTTGTATCAATTTACATTTCACGTTCTGTCTGGTTGATATCGTTCCTATTTATCATATTCCGCACTTATTATGACAGGTAAATTGCGCATTATGTAATTGCGTACTTTAATCTTGATATTTCTCTGAAAGAATTTCGTACTTACAGTTATTTTTATAATAGTTATGCTATTAACAATAGCTTAAAGGCCATTAATATTTCGTAAGTAGGTACTTAAGATCTTAAAAACAATAACGGTTTCACAATGTTATGGTTTCATTTAAAGAGTTAGTACTATTTTATTAAACAAACCAATTTCGATTTAATTCAAGCTATAATACTTTATTATATCACGTAAACAATTGCTTATTTATATATGGACTTGTAGGTATCGGATACGCTATTAGTAGTGGAGAAGGTATTTCATTGTTTTCTATACTAATATTATAAAGAGGAGAGATTTGTATGTAAGTATGTTTGTAACGAATTGGCTCAAAAAGTACTGGACCGATTTTAAAAATCCGTTCACCATTTTAATATCTAATTCCTAGTATTTTTTTTTGGTTTGTCACAACGCCTGCAGTGATAGCCTAGCGATATGACCATTGGACTGCCCAGTCATAGGCCTCGAGTTCGAATCCAGTGCACGCACCTCTGACTTTTCGAAGTAATGCGCGAATTAATAATTAGTTATCACCTGCATATTTGAGAGATTTTCTGGTCGGCGTGTGAAGTCTGCCAACCCGCAGTAAGCTAGCGTGGCGGACTATAGCCTCATCCTTCTCGTACTGAGAGGAGACCCGTGCCCAGTAGTGGAACAATGTAATGGGTTGATATTTACGTTTGGAGTATTACCTACATTGCAAACCCTACAAATTACGGGCTTTATACATATTACTTTCTTTATAATATAAAAAAAATCCTGTATATATCATATACAGGATATTTTTTAAATAAAAACGATAATGATAGCTAATAGCACAAAACGTAGGGTAAAAGTCGATGGCGAAGAAATACAATACGGCCAAGAGTACATTATAACATCTCGGCCACATTAGTCTCTTTCCAGGCGAGACAAGACACATCATTTTGCAGACGTACTGAAAACACCTGAAGGAGCGATTGGTCCCTCAAAACTTAAAAAACGGTAACGCAGAAACTCGTGGACATAATTATGTATTCTGCCTACCTATCCACACCTGCGGTGCTTAGATTTGGTCTTTTATGAGTCATTAAAAGTCCGCATTCAGGGTTTATCTGCGAGCTATGGAGCGCAGCATCTTACACGTCCGGTATTCAGACCGTATAAGGAACAGTAATACTGCGCTCAAAAACTCAGATCACCGACGTTCGTCAACAAGCCGCAAGTTTGAAGTGGAATTGGGCAGGTGATATGGTCAACTGTGATCAAAACTCACCACTGAGTCGGGCCCACACAACTTCAGACGACGACGCGGCAGGCCCAGAAGGAAATGGCGGGACGAGCTAGGTCTTTATTGGAGGGAGGGTAGAGAGGCCTTGCCTAGAAGTGGGACGTTAACGGCTGTATTAATAATAGTAATGCGCAATGTAGCGTTGTGTAAACATTTAAATCAATCCATCAACTATTCTTCGGTGGGGTTTTGCGGATATCGCGCTGCGGCAGTGTGCGGTAGACATGTGTCAATGCGAAAGGCTGATTAACTTCCTTGTCCACCAAACATACGCTGTTACCACTCACTTATTGTTTTTGCACACATCGCTTTGACTAGGTATTTAGTCGCCCGAGGTGAATCGATACTCGTACGGTTTCAAGGTTATTTAGCGATTGAGCGTAATCCGTTGATTAATTATTATTTAATACTAGTTGTGCCACGCTGTTTCTGAATATTTTTTATGCAATTGCTGCCAAAGTTCGCAGGATCGCTCGATGGGCTAATCTGAAGAATGCCTGAAAATTTCATTACCGGTCCGGCCATTTAGTCTATATGAGACATCGATATTTATTTACTTATGTTTCTGCAATCGTGAAGTAAAACAAGGTTATCCAAAGTATCCTTGTGATACTTTGGAGCCAGTTCTAGTCTTGGCAACTAGCACACCATGCATAAATAAACTTACGAATTAAACAGTTGATAATAAGTGTGACAAATAATAATAATTAACAAAAAAATTGTAAAATGTCCTAAGTACTAATTTAATTGTAAATTATAAATAACGATCGGGTACCGTGTTGGTTTTATCATAAAAAATAAAACCACTTAATGTAATAATTATTTATTACAAGGCATCAATGTTAAACCTAATATCGTTCGCGTAATCAGTGCTTACGACTGATAGTAACTATTAGATACTGATTGGATTATGAAAGTTTCTTCACTTTTGACAATTCATTTTTTATTTTGTCCCCGCGACTTTTTTGTCTGTCCGTTTAATTTATTCTCCGAGATGTCTGCCATTATTCAAGATAGGAATATTATTGTTTCAATTAATACTGATCTGTTTTTTTATGAGGAAAAGGAACATTAATCATCATCGAATGAGAATGTCCCGGATTCCGAACACCTATTATATTATAGTTACAAATATTATTATCAGGGCGCAATTAAATAACCTTTTTTTTTCATATTTTTTTTCCAATGGCCACGGCTCGTCACTGTTATCCTAGAATTGTCCAAAAAATTAGAAGTTTCTATCAGAGAACATAATCGCCTATCATACGTAGGAAGTTCTGCTCTGTATACAGTGCGATTGAATAAATATTTTAAGCTGATCTAGCACTTATAATTATGATTTTTAAAAACCTGTAACGGAAAAGAAATCAAACGGGAAGTGAAATTAAATAAGATAACAACATCACAGTAGCGAGCGGCCATGACGATTGTCGACGCAACGGCAAGTGATTTTCTCGCTTCATTTCCCGTTTTCGTTGCATCAACCATAATTACATGAGCACTTCGATAGAAAGACCAACTCATCTTTAGGTACTTACCTACAACAGTGATGATTATTACATTTACTTATACAGTATATTAGGTATCCATCGAATGGCTAGAGAATTTCATATGCATGAGGTTAATACAAGTTTTACAAGTTCTCATTTAACTTCGCGTGTTTAGACCAATTAACTGTTAAACCTTATACTAATAGAACATACTTAGTGTAAATGAATTACTCACAAAGTAATTTAAAAGTAGGTATTCTCGTTAATTTGATATATTATTATTGCACTGAAATTGAAACTCAAGACAACTATTAATATTTTGGTCAGTATAAAGCTGCGTAATAAGTGCAATTAATAGCAAAAATATCTCAAAGTACGCAACGCTACAAATCAAGCTATACAAAACCTTGATAGGAAATCTATACAGTGCGAGATCAGCTTAAACTGGATTCTTATAGGTTGACCTGTAGCCATGTGTACAACTTACAACATAACACGCGATTAATGCTCGCAACTTTTTGTTCAAAGAGTAGTTGTTTTTCGCAAGCAAACATTGACGTGTTCATTAATATTACGCGTTTACAAGCTTACATCTGGTCACATTGCAAGACATCGTCCGAAGAGTCATTTATGTTGCGGCGCCGCGCCGCACCGCGGTAAGCAACGTTGTACTGCGGTACCGCACCACCGGCACCACCCGTGTGGCACCCTATAGCTCGAATTAATTGCGGTGCGTTAACGTATCGTGTGGCCTCGCTCTGAGTACCTACATCCAAAGTTTTTAAACCGCAATGGACGAATGTATTATTTATGAAATTATAAAAAAAATATCCTTGTACCTTTCCTGAATTTCAGGCCAAAAAATCGTAGATATATCTAATTGCAAGGAATTACTATTGACTTTTATTTTAGTTTAGTAGCCACCTCTTACAGTTTAAACAGAACTAGTCTGTAATTATGAACTATTGCTGTTTAATATTCTCCTTGAAACCAATTAGACGGTCAATGGCATAAAAAAGTTAAGTATTTAGTAGTTTTAATATAATATGTCGGTCGCTGATAATTATCCTAATTTGTAAGTGCTGGCGTGTTCAAGGTGACGTTCATAACAAAATTTGGGCAAGTAATGGAGAACATCTGGTTACAAATAAATTTGAAAATTTAATATAATAGATGATAAATTAACTAGGTTATCTTCATCACATAACAGTGATCCATATGTCGAAATCAGGATTATGTAATACTTATAGCCGAATCGCATTATAACAATATGTACCGTGAAAATGATAAAAGTCCCAATGAAACTATAAGTAGAATAAACAGCTGACTTAAATTGTTTGTTTGGAGTAACAGGTAAAACGATTACTAGTGTAAGTAGCGCTGTTATGGCATGAAATGTTGCGAAATTGCTGTTGTAGTTTTATCATTTGAGATAATAAAAAAAGTGTTAGCAAATATCTATTATTGTTGATGTTACTTCGTTTTAACTAGCCCATCTTTAAGTACCTGTGTGGTGTGACGCTAAAAGATAGAGTGGGAAACAGTGTGATAAGGGAGCGTTGTGGAATGAAAGAAGATGTAGTAACAAGGATTGAGAAAGGTATGTTAAGATGGTTTGGTCATGTAGAGAGAATGGATGAACGGAGATTGACGAAACAAGTATATATGGTGAGTATGGATGGACGAGTTGGAAGGGGAAGACCTCGGCGAACGTTCCGCAACCAAATTGCGGATGTTCTTAAAAAAGGTTCCGAGCACCCTAAACCGACGGTCATGCAGGAAGAGATTAATGAATGTAGATGAAGCGAAAGTAGTGTGCCAGGATCGTAGCAAGTGGAAATCTATAGTCTCTGCCTACCCCCATGGGAGACAGGCGTGACAATATGTATGTATGTATGTATCTTTAAGTACCTTCCTACTTATTATACTAATATATTAAAATTGAAACTAGCCGATGAGATATTTTACACTTCAAGTAGTACTACTTGCCTATAATTACAGACACATTGCAAACCTATTGTTCAGGTCACTGGGGGTCGCTACGGGCGTTGCAAGTTGCTATAATATGAAAGAATTATATGAAGTTTGTAAGAAACAATAGATTACCCCAATAATCGATCTTAAAAACTTAGTGCCAAATCCTGGCTGTATAGTTTACCTCTCCTAAACCCTTCAGCTATTGTACATTTATATTAAGTAAGTACCTAATACAATGGCGGAATCTCAAATCAAATAAAAAGTTAAGATGGAACTTTGCGAACAAAGAAGTGAGGCCGGCTAAAACTACGCCTAAGGGTGTACAACACACAATTACACGCACACACGTTTACCGAAATTACGCCTTATCTTGTCAGTCGAGGTTTCGAAACTTTGATAGCTCAACTGACAAGATAAGTAGTCATAGTTTAGTTAGTTATTTGATCTGAGGGCGGAATTTCAACTTTTGCTGCACTTGAGCCGTATTTTGTAAGCTACATTTAAAATGTGGCAATTTTAGATATCGGCAAATACCATTACGTCTACACGTGAAGTCTGTATGCCGCAAAACCTCATTATTAAGTATGTAGGTATTGATTTTCAATACCGTATTCGCTTGGAACTGCAAAGCGGCCAGTTTTGTGACGGCCATCTAGTACCTACCTACCTACTAACGTTATAACTGTGCCTTTTTGATATTGTTAGCCGTTGAAAACGGCAGCGCTTAATTAAAATGTCGCATAAAAAAGATAGTGTGCAAAGTGCAAACTACATATATAATATTTTGAAGCGACATCTGCTGCGAAATGACGAAAAGGACGAAGTAGGTACGAGACAAATCCTGAATTGCGCAAGCAACATTTTCCGCGCAACTTGCATTCGTAATATAGGTACATACAGTTATACAAAAATGTATTTATACAAACGCCCGACATCAACGAACAAAGTGTGATGTTTAATAGCCTAAGTTACTCTTTATACCTATCTGCCGTATAATTAATATATTTTCATTTCGTAAAAAGTTGATATTTTGATATTAGAAAAAGACACATTTTTTTTATTTGTGTGATATACACAGAGGTGTATATTATAGCTATGTATATTTATATAGTTTAAAATCTTGTTCATGTATCACATTTTTATTCATTAAAATATGTTAATCCTATGACTATTGAAAATAAGAAAACACAATTCCATTGCAATGCTCTACATAAACCTTGCTTCATACTTTAGTAATTCCATTATGGACATGTTGGGAAACTATTACAGTTTTAATCAGTTCAATGTTTTCTTATCATGCAATATAGATTTTAATATAGGTTTAATGATTACACATATAATGGCATAAATTGATTGACACCTGTGCCTGTAGCTGGTGACCAAAACAATATATTTTGCATTTTATCTAATAATATGTCACTTGATGGGTTAAAGAATTTATAACTAAATTAACAATGTTACACAGCTAGTCAATTTACCTAAACAATCTGAAATTTCACATTTTAGTTTTAACATTTTAAAATATGGAGAGATTATGCTTAAACATGATTGTGTTTATTTAAAAACATAATTATGCTGGAAATATTTCAAGTTAAAATGCCCTAAATAAACAATGGATTTGTTGAGTGTTGCAGGTCACTGTGATGATAGTGGTTAAGATCTACACAAGGTCAATACACTTTATATGCATGATTGACACAATGAGAACTTCTTGTTTACTAATTATTGTTCATCTGTATTATTGTGTGTATAGGTATGAATTCAATAAACACATTCTTATCAGTATAAATTTTATCAGAGCTTATTACATAAGTATGTAAAATATAAATAAGTAGGTATATATTTGATGCCAAAACTTCATGACACAAATGATTTGAAAGAAAAAACAGAAAGCCAAAAATGTCCTGTTCTTATAAGAAAATAGTGCCACATGATGGTGAGCCTATAGAAGTTAGCAAGTAAAGCTACATATTTACCTATTGCAACCGTTTTATCTTTAAACCTCATTTCAATGGCTACATTACCATTAAAACTGGAGCACAATAATGTTAACGACATTTCCAAAAATTAAATGTTAATGTAATTAGAAGTGATCAAAAACTAGACATTATGATTAGATAAAATCAATAAATGACACAATCATTACCTACCACATTATGAAAACTGATTATGTATCATTAGTAATAAGACATTCTATTAAGCTGTGGTCATCTGTGAGGAAACAAAGTTACATACATACAAAGATTTTGCTCAGCCAAAGATCGAAATTGGTTTGAATTGGACATGCTATAAAAAAAATTAGAACCAGACATGAATCACAAGAGGCTGTTTGCCTCCATGTTCTGCCTAATTAGCATTGGAATAGATTAATAATTCTACTTACTTATACAGATGACATAGTGTTCTTGCTAGTCCATTGCCAGAGCCACAAGGTAATATAGAAAGTGGCACTTCAGCCAGTGCTTGCTGCCAGTCCAGTCGCTCAAACATGCCATTCATGATCTCAAACAGCACTCCATCACCACCAATAGCCAAGATTGCGCGCCAACCATAAACATTTCTCGTACGTACAAACTCACGCGCATATTGAGCATATTTTGTAACATGAAGATCGTAAGGTACCTCGGCCTCTTGCAATATCGGCACTACTTTAGACTGAAACTGCTCCCTGGCTTTGCCCGGCCCTGACTTCGGATTTAGAAGGACTAGTAGCTTCTTATCGTTAGAAGGCGGCGCGTACGTAATCGGCTGACAAGCTATCAAACACTTTATTGTAGTTCTCCATTTTTGTGCCTCCTTATTATTATCTTCATATTTATCAAAAGATCTAAAACGTAGTGTTATTGTTGTCCTCTCTCTTTTCAGTGTGCGACGGCTTCGTTTCAATATGTAAGCGTAAACATATAGGTAAGCACTGATATCGCTTTCATCCAGATCTCCGCTGTTTTCGTCCACCACTTTAAGCTGTTGGCTGCCAACGAGCGAGCTGCAGACGCAAGCACCGGCTCCAGGGCGTCGTCTCTTGCTCCTCATACATTTACTGCCAATAATATCGCCCAAAAGTATCGTTTGTTCTTTTGAGTTACCTTTTGTCTCTTTTGTGAGAGATAAGCCTTTGGGTGTTAGTCGAACACGAAACACTGAATCCTTCTTGGAAAGTATATAAAATGTTTCTTCAAGATAAACAACATCTTTCGAAACAGAGTCACCCTCCCCGACGTTTGACACGTCCTTCTCATTCTTCAAATCCGCCATGACTGTTTTTTTTTTACATTTTACAATTTGGCATCATTCAGCAAAAATGAGGAAGAAAAGAGCGAATCAACTGACACTGACAGTCTGATTTCTGACACTGACAATCTGAAGTAGGCGTGGGAGAAATGTGTCATCTATAAGATTGGATCATTTGTATTTGGAAAAATATATTGTTCCGGATCACTGATATGTATCATTTGTATGATTTGGAACATTGAGTCAAAATTATGATATATATATATTATACACATTGTTAATATCAATGCCAAAAACGTCCTTACGTAATTAAACGTAAAGCTGTCAATAGTGTCATTACTACGTTCATAGGAATCCAAAATAGTAAAGAGTAATTTGCTATCTCATTCTCTCCTGACTATTTTATTGTTTTCCCGCTCTTTCGCTACGCTTGTCACTCAGTGTCTCAGTGATTCTTTAAGCCTTGGATTGTCTCTCTCACACGTAAGCGATAATGATATAAATGATACATTTGAAACATTATTATTGTTCCAATCATTTGGAACACCTAAATGATTCGGATCTGTGAGTCGACTCAGTAAAGAGTTACACATTCCTAATCTGAAGGTGCGTTCAGAACTTCAGACCATTCTCCTTTTTCTGTGGATTAGATTGTTAAAAGTAATTTCTGCGTTGTTCTGAGCATTTTCATTCATTAACCTTACCTTTTTGGGAATATAATAATTGAATATAGAGCAGTGATTCCAGCCCCCTGGGTGTTATATAAAAATAAAGTATCAAAAAATACCCTGAAATTCTGAACTCTGTTTATAATCTGTGGCAATGATTTAATGATTGGATAATGGATTGTCACTGTCAAATAAGATTTTTAACCTAGGCATGAAAAATTTATATCGAGCTGGTTCACAATGCCACGATATAATCGGATCGGTACTAGTAGTGGTGACTCGTCAACGATTTTTCCGTCGACACAACGAGACCGTTTACCGTCGACGATAAACTGGTTGCAATTGCAAAAACCAGACAAATTTTCAACTAGTTTATGTCGTGGACGTGAACGTCAACAACGATAAGTGATGAACGCCTCGACTATATGACGTACTTTGCGCTGACGCGTACGTCAACACAAGTCCGTTCATCGCCGACGTCTTCAATTAGTTTATGCATGCATGAACCATCGACTAGTTTATCCGTTCACGGTGATAAACGTCTAAAAAAAACAGTTCGTTTCGCTCGATGAGCGTCGCTCATCTCTAATTGGTACCATTTTATTAGTCTAAGCAAAATTTCGAGAATTCGTTTCTTTTGCTTTCTGTGTTTAGTTAAAACCACCCGCGCTTCATTTGAAAGAAAATATTAACTTTTTTAATGGTAGTCCTACTAATTATGCCTCATAAGTTCTAAGATCTAAAATATCGGAGTATGTATTGCATGATGTAACTATCGATACTCATTGATACGTATCGGATCGGATCGTGGCGATCGTGCAACCCTCCCCTTCCCTATTATTATAACCTTACCTTATCGGCGATATGAACAGCTTATGATATTTACGTGCTACCAAAGACATTTAACTACTATTAAATCTCTTTGCGTGCTACGCTACATGTCTAGTCTGTAACTCTGTTCATATAGTCTTGCTGATCAGGTCATTTTAATTGCTACGTTGATACGCATAGTAATAAAGAATGATAGGTACATATTCAATAGTATAATAACATAAATATGCATCAAATTTTAGAACTTTACAGTGGTATCGGGGGCATGCACTGCGCATGGATTGGTATGTTTACCAGTATGGTTTATAATTTGTTTCTTTTTTTAAATTGGTGTTTTTAATACCTATCATTGTCTTTGAATAAATATTGAAATTGTGAATGTTTGTGTTGCAGAGTCTGGTTTAAAAGGACAAATTGCTGCTGCGGTGGATATAAACACAGTTGCCAATGATGTCTATCAACATAACTTTCCAGATACTAACTTACTGAATAGAAATATCCAAAAATTAACTATTCAAGAAATTAAAAAGCTGAACATTGACACAATACTTATGTCCCCACCATGCCAGCCATTTACAAGAAATGGAAAATACTTAGATGACAGCGACCCTAGAACCAATTCATTTTTATACATCATTGGAATTCTGGACCAGTTAGACAGTATAGATTATATTCTAATGGAAAATGTTAAAGGTTTTGAAAACTCAACAGTTAGAAATTTGTTTATAGATAAGTTGAAAGAATGCAAGTTTATTTATCAGGAGTTTTTACTGTGTCCATCAAGTGTTGGATTGCCTAATTCTAGACTTCGATATTACTGTACAGCAAGGAGAAATACATTGACTTGGCCCTTCAAGAGGAAAGATGAAATTGTAAGTATAATACTGCTGTTGTAACGAAAAAGGGCACAAGTAAAAAAAAAAAGGAAAATGTTAGTTGTGCCTTTGCAGATTGGACTTTTAATTCTGATTCCAAATATAACTTAATTTTAAAAAAAATATACTTGTGCCCGATTTCATTATGACGGCAGAATAACAATCAACATAATATTATAAAATTATGGGGCAATGTTTCTGATCTTTCAATTTTATTTTCAATTTGCAGATGACATGTCTACCCAGTGATTTTGGGGTTCCACACTCATTAGAATCCATTATTGAAGATAATGTGGATGAAAAATTTTTAATACCAGATAAAAAGCTGAGACATGCAAATGTACTGGATATATGTTATAAAAACTCAAAGAGGTCTTGCTGCTTCACAAAGGCTTACACTCATTATATTGAAGGCACAGGATCTGTTTACACAGACAAAAGTCCAGAAATGGTACAAATATGTCTTGAGAAGGCAAATTTAAATGAAGCTGGAAGTAATGAATTTATTGAAACTATAAAGGAATTGAAACTAAGATTTTTTACTCCTAAAGAAGTGTTAATGTTAATGTCATTCCCTAAAAATTATAAATTGCCCACAAATATATCTATAAAACAATGTTATCGGTTGTTAGGCAATAGTGTAAATGTGAAAGTTATAAGTGAACTGTTAAAAATACTTTTTGAATAATAAATTATTTATTTAACATTTACAATCTTCATGTTATGAGTCCATACTACATTTAATTACCTGGAAAAGTTTATCATTTTGTTGGTTTAGTACTTATGAGCAAATTATATTGCTAATTGCATAATATGAATAAACGAATTAGCCAATTAGCCGGAAAAAAGCTGGGTATCCTCTCAAGGGTGCGACAGGTTCACGCCGGAACAGTCGCTGTCACTATACCAAGCACAGGTTTGGTCGTGCATGGAGTACTGTTCGCACCTTTGGGATGGATCGGCTAAATACCAGCTTGAGGCATTGGAGTCCATTAAGAAGAGAGCCAAGAAGCTAATTGGCAATGATGCACTTTGCAATGCCAAACTTTGTGGTCAAGCGTAAGCCTACCAGTGATAAAAAAAAAAAACATGCCTAGAATTTTTAGAGGAATGAGTCCTTGGGTTCCAAATATTTTTTTTTGCTTTTTTGCAAATTGTTCATCTATAACTTATTCCTACTACAGTGACATGCAATTTGCAAAAAAAAAAAGTTTTTTTATCATTCTGCCTTAAACAATACAGTTGTATTGACACTAGTAAGAGCAATCTGATTGATCCTAATTAAAAATCAATTTTATAATCTCTCAATTCTATTTAAATAGCACCATTGCTTAGAACTTGTCTAGCTCGTCGTTTCGCTTGATAGTTTAATACTCGTAATCGTAACATGACAGCTGTAGAAGACGCAGCGCCAAGCGCAAATGACCATATTGTGAACTTCCAATAAGCCCTTTCTTCCAAATAAGCGACTCTGTCACAACTGAAAAAAAAAAAAACAATCGCTTTTTTAGTTTTGTTTGTAATAAAATAAAACTTCAAAATCAAGTATTGCATAAGATTTTTATTTTGAAATTATAATGCTCTAAGGTACCTTCTAGTAACTGTTTCTCCATTTTCACATTTAAGTATTTCTTTGAAACTTGTGTGTATGCATACTCCTATGCTCTTACTTCGTATTTCAAAATCTGAAACGATAAAATATAGACAGGCAAACAGACCTTATAAATGCTAAGCTATGCTAATTCACCTGCAAGGAATCCCAGTTACCCTATGAGATAATAAATAACCCATGATAATCTGGAATATATAAGTTTATAATGATGCCAAAGTTCATTAAAATTGGTTCAGTAGTTTATCAATTTTTTTTTTTTTAATTTATTTATCATTTTACAAATATTTAACACATCATATAATAATAGCAACTAAAAACCACTAATTACAATTCTCCTTATAACAAACAAACATTTCTCCTTTTATTCCTAATAATATAAGTATAGAAGGGGTTTTTTTTTCATAATTTGGATAAATTTTACTAGATGGAGAGATTAGAAAAGTTTTTTTGTAAATAAGATCTGAAAAAACAACATTTATTTGCATGATTTAACTTGCCCGGCCATTAAAAAAATCAACCCCTAATATCATTGATTTACCTGAACAAGGGTGACATTCACTGATAATAGAATAAGGCTGGTGCATCCAGCATGTTGAGTTGTTTTCTGTGGGGAAAGTCTTATTCTTCATTCTGTAACTGCCAGACATGGAGTCTGCCAAATGAGACTCTAATATAAGCACTACAATCGTCAACCTGGAAAGTAGAATAATGACATTGCAATACAAATAAAAAAGTTGTGTGAATAACAATAAAATATTTATATTTTTTGCGAAGAATAACACTGCCTTTAAATTCAACTATACTACGTACTACTCGTCAAGCGCCATATTGTAGACAATGCAAAGTCTATTGTTTTTCCCCTAATAAGACCACTACGTGCGTCAATGAATTAAAACCAGTAGTCATATTATAGGCTGTAAAAATTGTGTTCTGTATAAGCTCTCTATTTATGTACATTTATGCAGTATATGGTTCAAAAAATTCTTCATAAAATACTTAATGTTTTTGTTATTCAGGAAGATATACACACGCTTGTTAAACGTGAATTGATCACACAACTTATTATTAATTAAGAGTACATAATGAAACTTACACTCCTAAACAGACGGTCCCGAACAACATGCATTTTTTAGAGCAAGTCTCAATCATTTTGCGATCAATTAAGGTTTGTAATTATAAAAACATTATAGGTGTATGTTGAAATTTAATATTTAGCTAAGAGAGGAGAGGTACAAGAAAACTATTGAAAAATTACAGAATTGTTAATTGGTACCTACAAAACACAATTTCACAATCTCACTGACAGTGACAAAGGTGATGACAAATGAGACAATGACTTAATCATAGTGTAAGATTTCATTATGTACACTATGGACTTAATCACTTAAATCTATGTACGGTGGCCAGCACAAGCACCACCAAGTTACCACAAAATGTCAATTTTTCTCAGTTGATTTTGAACTTTATTCTTACCAATTTACTGTTTAAAATCATTTAGAGAAATTTGACAGTTTTGTATACCTTGACCTGCTGGCAAATGTACCTATTTTATATGGGAGCTGAAAATTGTTATTCAATAATCTATTTTTTTATGAATCACTAGCGTTCCGCCCACGGCTTCGCCCGTGTTTTTTTTCGGACTTTTTTTGCTATAAACCTCAAGGAGCCCGAGACTTTTCCAACGAATGCAAAACCGTGGAAATCGGTTCGTGCGTTCTGGAGTTATAGTGTCAGGAAGGAAAACCCGACTTATTTTTATATAGTAGATTAACATACTCTCTGCTTTGAGCCAGGAGGAGTTGAAAAAAGGTAGGGAGACCTTTGCCCTGTAGTGGAATGATAACTGTTGATTTTTATTAGTAATAACAGTAATAAGACTGTCACATTGTATGTTACTATGGAAAGCAGCTGGCAGCAACTTGATAAAAAAGATCTTAAGGTCAGCATTTAAAAAGGCCTACGTCCAGCAGTAACCCAATACGGCTGACGATGATGATATTATCATCATATAAGAATTTCCCCGCAGTCCCCGCACTTTCCACTGGCGAAAAAATTTGTTGCAAACATCTACCCTAACTAGATTAATCGTACAACGTACGTATCAGAAAATAGCAAATCGACTACTAGTGACATTTCGCGCATGACAAATCGAATCGAACATCTCTATTTTCAAAATGGTTGTTGTGCGAGGCGTACCCATTGGGCCATTGTTGAAAACGTAACGTAAACGGAAAAGAAAGCTGGCTGTGTTTTTTTATTAATAAGTTTAGCGAAAGTGCGATGCTATTTACCCAAGATTAATATTTCTGTTTCTGAAAAGAAAACTGTGTGAGTCTTTCTTTTGTAGTGTTTACTTTTAAATTTGCAACTTCAAAAATGGCTATGCCAACAGAGAACTCTCGATCTTTTCGTCTTTTTGTGACCCATGTGGACGGCGATGGTCATTTTCTCAAAATAAGTGGGCAAGTCGATCATCAGGCTTCGTTAATGATAGAGAGTCTGTTTGATGCTGCCCGAGAAAATCTAGAAAAAGGTATAGGAGCCGTACCACCGGCGGCAATTCATGAAGGTGTCATTTGTGCCGCCAAATACAAAGATGGAACATACTACCGAGCTAAAGTAATAAATATAACTAGTTTGAGCACAGGCTTGGTTGGTGTGCACTTTATCGACTATGGAAACAAAGATATAATTTCGCTAAGCGCTATACGGTTTTTTGACAATTACGATCCTCTTTTCATGCAACTACGCGGACAAGCCACCGAATATTATTTATCTGGAGTCATGAACCCTGCCGGGAGATGGGAAGAGCCCCTTTTATTAAAACTTCAGAGTCTACTTTGTTACGCAGAATATACGGCGACTGTGGATGCGCAATCTCGTTCGTTGCCTATAATTTCGATTCAGTTCAAAGGCACTGATCTGTCTACGCATCTGATCTCCATTCGTTTTGGGGTAGCGATTCCACTTGCCAAACAAGAGGTATTACTTTTACAGATGTCAGGTGACAACCAACAGGGCCCCAACTGGCCAGCCAGCTTTATTAACGATTCATCAAATTATCCAGAACATGTACCATTTCTGATTAACCAAAACTTTCCATCAAACCCTGCCTCAGCAATGCGACTACAGCAAAATGCATCTCTGCCTTTCAATGGAAGCATACAAATGGCTCCATCTTTAATAGGTCAACGCCTGCTAGTCAACAAGGCTTCAAGGAATCCTGTTAATCTTAGAGCTCCAGTACGGCAACCACAACATGCCCCTGCTAATACAACAGTTAGTGCTGCACCTCCTCAAAGCCCAGCTGCAGCTAGTGTTGCTTCAAAACCCTCCTCTCCTAAAAAGTCAACTACCTACAAAAGTAAATTGTTGGAAGGCAACTCCCAACACAAAGTTTTCGTATCATATGCTGAGGAAGGACCTGAATTATTTGCAGTACAGCTTGTGGGTGATGCAAAGAAACTGCAGGATATGATGGATGATATAAATAAGAGACCCCACAGTAGTCTGACTGAACCACCAATGATTGGCACAGTGTGCTTAGGCAGAATGTCTGGTGATCGCATCATATGCAGGGCTATTGTTATGAATCTCTCTGGATCTCAGTGTAAGTTATTCTTTGTTGATTTTGGAGACACAGAAATGGTATCATATTATGATATTTTTGATATACCTGAAGAGTTTGTGAAGCCAAATGTATTTGCTATGAGATTCTGTTTATCTGGTGTGAAGAAATTGGAGAAAGGTCCACATTTGAATGAGGCTTTCAAACAGTTAGTGAATGGTAAGGTCATGACACTGAAAGTGGTAACACCTGAGGGGCCTCCTTTGATACAGTATGGCGAGCTGTATTTGGACAATAAGAATGTGCTTGAACTGTTAATGGCTAATATGAAAGACAAACTGCAGTTCAAGTGGAATGAAATGCTTCCTTTGGGCTCAAGGCAGTCGGTGCTAGTGTCATATGTGGATAGCTGCATTAAATTCTTTGTGCAGTTGTCTGATTACATTGATGATTTGAATGCTGTTATGGGAGCTGTTAAGACACATTGTGAGAACAGTTCTTCTCCTGGAGAGTTGCCGGTCGGCGCGGCGTGCTGTGCGCGTTTCCCGGATGATGGCAACTGGTACAGAGCAAGGGTCAGAGACACCAGAGGAAAAAGAATTGTTGTGGTTTATGTTGACTATGGCAATGAGCAAGAAGTTGAGGTGTCTGATCTGAGGACAATTACTCCAGAACTGATAAGGCTCCCAGCACAGGCTATGAAATGTGCTCTAAAGGTAATTCCACTTATATGTATACTCTATTTTATCGTTTTAATTATAATAATATGTAATATTTTGCAATCATCAGTTGTGATTTTATTTTTTGTGAAGTTGCATAAATAAGTTACAGTTTTTTTTTGTGATAATAATTCCATAGGTTTTATGTCGTTTTCAATATAATAATTTTGGTGTGCAATATATTTCCATTTTGAACATGCAAATAATTGTAAATTTTTACACAATATCCTTCTTGCGTAGGGTTTTGAAAATAAGCCAGTAGAAACTAAGACATCTAATCAGCTGGAGATGCTGGCTTTGGAAAAGACCCTCACTGCCCACATTGTTGGCATACTGTCTACTACCATGGTTGTGTCACTCATTGATGAAACAGTCGCCCCACCTCTGGATGTAGCCAGGAAAATGACCCAGTTATCACAACCAAGGAGTTCCCATGAGGTGAGTAAGTTTTTAAAACCCATAACTTTAATTGCATGAATCTTACTTGTCCTATCAAGACCTTTGTCTACTACTAACTATAATTGAACAAACAAAACCTAGAACACACAATCTAAAACTTTGGCATAGAATTGAACTTCTTATATATTCCATTTTAAGTATAAAAGTAAGGGCTGACCTTCGATAAGGAGATTTATTAATAAACAAACTGTTGTAGATAAAGCATACATTATTATGTATCTACTCAAATAATAGATAGGTACACAATTTATGAAGAAAGTAATTCTTATCTGAACTTGTACTCGTTCTCTCGAAAGTACCTGAGTACCTATGATAGTTATTGTTTCAAGTTACATACAAACAGGAAGCAATAAAAAGGCTTTGTTATTATTTGGGTTATACAACTTATGCACAAAAATATAAAAGGTGACTCAGACTGATTGGCTTGGCGGCTTGGACTTGTTGATGTAATCATTTCTATTGGGGCGATTTCTATTTCACGCGTTTGCTCAATGGCGCAAATTCTGTCTACATGCACCTTTTTGGAAATATTTTCTTTATAATTTTTTCTTCCCTTAGCAACTTTCGCTTCAATTCTCATGCTTCCCTGTCATCCGCTACGTCAAATGCGATGTAAGAGTGATAAGCTTAAAGTCCATTTGTTTCCCGAAAAACGACCATCTTTTTCGAAAGAGGGTAGGCCCTCTTTCCGTTTTGTTTCTATGCCTCAAGGCTTGGATTGCAATAAGTGTCAGGTATTGAAAAAATGTTTAGAAAAGTAAAACTATTTTGGTTAAGGTCAAACATTCAGCCTTGGGCGGCAAATTTTTCGCAAATTGTTCGTATATAACACATTCTAGGTGCATGACAATAGAAATTGCGACACCAACAATAACTTATTCACAATTGAGTATTAAAACTCTTGCTCAAAAATCGTTATCGTAGAAGATTTTGGTGTAAAATAGAGGATTCGGCCAAAATTTACAATTTACACCCAAATCTTGAATTTTGGTGCACAAGGCTGAACGTTTAGACTTAAAAAAGTAGGTATATTAGTTACATCGCGATCGTAATAAATCAAACAACAAATAATACCTTTTTTCGACACCTGCTATATCGAGTTACAAATGTTACAATTTCGCACTACTGTCATGAATTTCGTACAGACAAAAGCTACGACGCCAGTACGTAAAGATGCACCAGACAGCTTCAGCTCGCCGGAGAGTGTCTCCGATGATGGAAGAAAGAAGAGTTTCCGACGCGAGAAAAGCTTTAAGGAGGACAGGAGACCGCCCAGAGAGGGTAACGAAGAGTTCCCACAAAGAGGCGGCAGTTTTCGCGGCAGGTGGGTAATTTTTATTATACCAGGAATAATAAAAGTGCTCCTTCAAGTAATAAAATTGGTATCTATATTATTATTGGAAAATTCCGCTCGATTAAACGGTAAATACTTTAATAATAATACAAAATGAATGATATACCTAATAAAAACATTTATAAAGTAGTGTAGGTACCAGGTGATTATCTATTTATTACGTAATGGGGGCTTGTAATGTATAAATTGACAATAGCTCCTAAGTCCTATCCTATCCTTTATACTTTGCAATCCTTCCGTATTTTAATATTTGTGTAATCTGCAGCTGTGAAATGAATTTCAAATAAAATTAGTTCTAACGCAATGTACCTAATCTATTTTTGGATTCGTTTTACACTTCATAAATACTTGCAGTGAAAACAATGTCTTATTCTATTCTAATTATAGCTCAGCTTACACTTTGTGGCGTGAAAAATAAACATTTTTATAATGATCGAGAAGGAAGGATATATTGATTAAAATAATTGTAGTACAATCATACCTAGTTATATTATATAGGAAAAGTCAGTTATTGCGTGTTTACGTAAATTGCACGACAGATTCAGAGAAATCTTTTCAGAATACCTGTGTTACTATTCATCGTTTGCACTTTGCACGATCATTATGTCATTATAAAGTAAATAAGAAGTGGTAAATTAGAGATTGCATTGATACCTACCAATTCACTCACATTCACATTTTTATTTTTGGCAAATTAATATTAATATAATATAATTCGCGTGATTCGGTTTTTTTATTGTTAGATAGGTATATCAATTTTACTTTTACTTTTTTTTTTATAGATTTAAGAAATGAAATTCGTCACGAAGCTGCGTTTAGAAACTTTTGAACAATACAAAAGTTATCAATTAAGTGTGCATTGCAAATACCGCGGATAAAGTTTCGAATGAAATGTACTTTACAGCAGTAAAATAGTTTAAGAAATTAACCTCTCTTGGTGATCCCGTTTCCTCGACTTGGAAATGATGAAACAGTTAATATTTAAATCGCTTACAGGTTAATGTCACCCCGTCTGTAACCTCGAAATAATAGAAATAGTAAGTAATGTATCGGTCAAGATAAAGACTTAATAAAATAAATTTAAATATTCCACCAGTTGACTAAGTAGCAAAAGTAATCTATACTATGCGTATAAAACTATTTTACCCGACCCCTATTGTTATAGGTCTATCAAATATAAGACAAAACGTAGGACAAAACGATAAATAAGCTTCCTAGATATCGTTGTCAAACCAATATTTTCGGCACAGAGAAAGCATAATTATTATGCTGCTGTGCTTTGTAAATATCTGTCTAGCCGCTATTGAATAAACCACTATGTTGTCACACTGAATTGCAGACCATGAACGACATTTGAAAAAGTCGCAGTCAGCAAACAGACAATTATTTTTACCTTTCGAATAATATTAAACCGAATAATAACTCTGCTTATCGTGGAAGAGATCGTAAGCGTGATGTTGTTTAAGCGAATAATCCACTTCAAAAAAATCCCAATTTGACAGCTATAGAGGCGAGATAAAAACATCGAGTAGAGTAACTATCGAGTCTATGCAGTCTTACACTATATGTAATAGTTTTTATTTTCTAACAAAAAAGTAATAATAGAGCCCTGACTCATGGACGGTTTGACCTTCATCTCGGTTCTTTGAACCCAACAGTTTAGTTGAAGCGAGTCTAGCTACAGATATGTATAGGTAATCTGTTATTTAGTGATTATTTATGATTTATTAGTTCACGTGTAATTATGGTGTGTTATAACGCGTGAGAAATATGTTTTGTAATATGTGAACTTGTTTTTTGTGTGTAGAGACAACAAGGAAGGCTTCGATAGATCTGGACCGGGGAGGCATAGCGAAAAGTTTAGCGGCAGGTCGGACAGAGGCGACCGGTGAGTTGTGCATTTATTGCCTAAATCTAGACTATTTATTTACCTACTCAAATCGCGAGAGTATATTATTTGCTATTTTTTTTAATAATTTTGATATAGAAACCGATAGAAGATAGATATATGTCTATACTTATAATAGCGTATCGTTCTTGCCGCGAAAGCTGCGCATGCGCCTTTTAAAGATAATAACGAAATATTTCATTCTTATTATATTAGAACTTATTTGAACCTATACAGATCATTGTCTTTCAGTTTCCCATTGCGATTAGAATTATACCTTTAACTGTAAACGCGTCTGTATTATATAAGGTTTTTGTATTTATAACGGGATTTTAAATCTCTAAACGCTAAGGAATAAAGAACTCATTAATGAGTGAAACAATCGTAAGTATATCACGTTTCAAAACTTACATACGAAGCAGAAATTAGATACCGTATAATTATATTAATATGCATGCTTCTAAAGAAAGACGTATTCAGTTGCGCTTAAAGTCTGCAAGCTCATTTTGAATGTAACTGGCTCAAGTTATTGTAACTGTTCCGTAATTAACTTATTTATTTCGTAATTCAGTCAATTAGCTGGTTTTGTTATAACAAGTCGTAACCATATTTATATTACTGTCTTCCGCCATCTATTTCGTGTGATGACAATAAAACATAGTCTATGTAACTTTTGGTCATGAGATTATTTTTTACAAACAACAGTACCTAAATCATTTTGAAATAAGTATTTTAGTATAGATATGAATGTATTAAATAGTTGATCCTCTCCCTACAGAAAGTGCGTAAATTTTTGATAACAAATGCCTATGTTTTTCATTATTTAATGACAGTCGTGGAGGGCCCCCTAAACGTGAGAACACTATGCCACCGCCGTCAGTTGGCGACGATACCTGGGAGGACCCTCCTGCTCAGCCGACATTTCAACCTCCGAGACAAAACAATAGGGACAGAGACTACAACCCCAGGGACAGGGACCACAATCCAAGAGAAAGGGACCATAACCCAAGGGAAAGAGACCACAACCCAAGAGAGAGGGACCATAACCCGAGAGAGAGAGACCACAACCCAAGAGAGAGGGACCATAACCCGAGAGAGAGGTATGTAACTCTATTTACCATCTATACCATACATATTTTAGCGTTCTTTTGCAAAGATATTAAAGCAAACTCGTTTCAACTACTCATTATTTCCGATAGCGTTGAATCGTTAATTTATAACTCACGTAACCCACAAAAAAAATTGAATGCTCACTTAAAATTCAGCGCGCAACTTTCCCCGATGTAATGCGTTAATTACGAATTAGGCTGTTTTATAAAACAGTTGCAATGATTCGACAGAAGAAAGCCTAGGTCGGAACAGCCTGATAAACCGGGGCCAAAGCCTGGTTGGAAGAAAGACTCGAGTGGGGTTGGGAAAAGGTTAAGGCAGGCCGCGGAGGCCGCTTCCATCGATGCCCAAAACGCCCATGCCAAGGGTGCTTCTATTCAGGATAGACTGAAACGGTACTGTGGTGTATGTAACTTCGCACATCACACGCCTGTTCACAACAATTGTTTCGCTTCTTGTCCATCAACATTAATGCTTTATTAGTCGATACTGTTTACCAATGCCTGTGTTTAACCAGGTGTTGACTTATGTGTGCCTTGAAATATGGCTACTGGTTTCAATTCATACAAAATGTCAATTTTTCCTAGAATTTCGTAAAATCGAGCATAATTTAATGTCTCATTGTACAGTTCTACAAACGTATCGTCATTGTCGCATGATAGATTGCGCGATGCTAAACAATTATGAAGTAAAGCATTAATAGTTGAATCAGCGTCGTCCCAGTTGTCTCGCCCTATTTGCTTGTCACGCTTGGTTTGCGCCGCACATTCGTATCGAGCGTTCTCAATACGTTGCATTTTTGTCGGCTCTCGGTTATAACATTCCATTGCACAGAGATGCCTTAGTGTTGTAAGATTTCATTTCAGCACATTTTAACTTCATAATGTCATTTTCACTGAATCAGTTTTATAATTTCACGGCAAAATCTTCAGATTTTGTAACATAAATGTCACAATAGATGCTTGGTGTGGTTTATTTTGTTTCAGTGCATTAATGCTGCAATAAAACATACATATTGGAAGAGTCGTTTTTGGTTTCCTTGTCATCTGAAAAACTAATTGTAATGCTTTGTTTTAAATTATATTAACTGTGTACATAATGTTGATGGATTTTATAACTTCTTAGTAGATTTTAATGCTTTGTTTCAAATTTTAGTTACTTGATGCTTCTCGTTTAACATAACAGCGAATAAATGTTGATGCTTCATTTTTAGAAAATGTTAACATGGTTGCAGGGACAATAAATACAACCAACATGATGACAGAGAAGAGAGGAGATCTGATGACTGGGGAAATAATACTGGACGGGAGAACCGCTTCAACCGATCTGACCGTCCTGAGCGCTCCGAACGGCGAGATTACCGCGACAATCGCGATAACAACCGTGATAACCGTGACAACCGCGGCGACAGGCGCGATAACTGGGGAGATAAGAAAGACTGGAACCAAAACAGAGAACAGCGACCTGATCGACCGCGCACCAATTTCTCTCCCAGAGACCGCGCAGATCGCTCGTTCAACGACGATAAGAGATCCGAAAAGAGCTTCAAGTCTCATGATAGCGGGAAGTCGCAAGGCGCGGGTCGTGCTCCGCCGTACAAGAGCCGCAGCAAGTTCACGCAGGTGCAGTACAAGGAGCTGACCGACCCTGTGTCGCTGGACACTCCATTCTCCGAGCCCACGTCCGTGGAACCGGGCGCGCAGCACGAAGTATCCGTCACCTGGATCATATCACCAGAATGCTTCTTCACTCAAATAATGTCTTTACAACCCAAATTCCTTGAAATGATGCACAAAATACCAGAGTTATACAAAGGCGTGAAGTCTTATACTGGCGAGGTGCCCGTCGGAGGGTCTGTGTTGGCTCGCTACCCTGTCGACGGAGTATTGTACCGTGCCACTATAGTCTCCATCCAGCCCTTTTCCAAGTTCATCGTGCGATATGTAGATTTCGGTAACAAGCAATTAGTTGATGCAAAAGATATTTGGCAAATGGATAGGCAATTGATGGACTTGCCAAAGATGGCTGTCTGTTGTTCTCTGTCGGGCGTCGTGCCTACAGAAGGGGAATGGAAGCCCAACCCTGATATAGACTTGTGCTTTAACGCACCGAGATACCAGTGCGTGTTTCAGGAGTATGTGGATGAGCGGTACAAAGTATCGCTTTGGAACAACGGCGTGAGTGTTGCTGATATGTTGGTTGAGAAGCAACTCGCCAAATTATCTGAACACCAGTCGTCTGTTACTTTGAAAGGTGAGATATACTATCTTATACTTACAGGCATATAGAAGACTAGCTTTCCGCCCACGGCTTCGCCCGCGTGGTTTCTCGGCTTTTCTGCATATAATTTTTTCCCGATTTTGCAACATTTTTCATTTATGCTCCGTTCCTATTGGTCTTTGCGTGATGATATATAGCCTTTCTTGATAAATGGGCTACCTAACACTGAAATAATTTTTCAAATCGGACCTGTAGATCCTGAGATTAGCGCGTTCAAGCAAACAAACAAACGAACTCTTCAGCTTTATAATATTAGTATAGATTTCATTTAAAGAGGCCTGCGGGTTCGTATATGTGACGTATCGACACAAAACAGCAGTAATTTATAAGCTTAACTTTGTTACTATGTATTTCCATAAGGGTTAGGCAGAGGTGCAACTACTTCTAACGGGATGTGTACATGAGCCTATTGCCATTAACAGAGTACACATCTAAACACTGCTTGATATGGGAACTGCAGCAGGTGTGCTTGAGACCACTGGATCAGATTAGTTGTTTTTTAGACTAGGGGACAAGTAATTCCTCTGTTGCGAGGAATTTACAAACAACTTTACTATCTGTAGTATCTCAATTCAAACAATTATCTGTGGGTCACACAAACATTTCTAGTTATAGTTGGTAGGGAAATCACGACGCTTTACGTAACAGTAGGCACCATAACTACAGCGTGCAGTGAATTCATGTTGTGTTAATAAAAATAAATACTATTTGTTTCAGACGAAGCGATCGACCTGACTATCATAGTAGGCCAGCAAATACTGTGTCGTGTGACTCATGTGGAGTCCTTCGAGAAGTTCTATGTGCAACTTGATATGGACAAGGCCACGCTGGTTGAGGAAGCCATCGCTAATTTCGACAAAACCAAAGTGAGTAAACATTATATACAGTTACGACGAAGATTCGCATTGATTTTGATACCGTGGTCATTTCTCATTTTGTACTGAATCTCAATCTAAACTGGATGTGTTTTACTGAGCGAAGTATTTGCGTTTGCACTTTAGGTAGCCATATTCTGTTGGAGCTAATTTTGGTCAAGTTGTTGTTTGTTCCCATGATAAGTGAACTATTGCTGTCTTATATTATAAGAGAAATAATTTCCTAGCAAATCTTCGTTTGCTAAAATTGTACTATCAAAATACGATGTTTTATGATGAGATGATAAGATGAGAGATGATTATGAGAAACCCGAGAGTGTACATGAATATGGTATATTATTATTGGTGTCAGATTAAGATTGAAAAGAAGAGAAGGCTTAGTGAGAAAAAATATATTAAATCAACAAATGAAGTTTTAAGGCATATAAGCGTTTATCGTTTTTTGTGGAAATTGAAAGGGGATACTTTGTCCCTTTCTCACAAAACTAGTGTATGAGCACACATTTGAATAGAGGTCACCTATCGCCACTGTCTAGTTTAAAAAATAATATTATCTTTACTTCCTTATGTTTTACCTAATTTAAAAAAATTACGTTTTAGTTGATAAGCTTTATTTTTATGGTTTTTTTTCCCTGATGTACCTTATTGTGAGGTTCATCTTAGATACTGTTTTTGTATTTTCTAACAGGCTAGACCAGGATCAAATTCATTAAAATCAACAGTAATATAAATCTTTCTTCTCTCTTCTCGCAGCTGACACCACTGAACGCAGACAGCCTTGTGGATGGTATCCACTGCACGGTGAATCACGATGGTAAAATATACCGCGCCATATTGGAAGATGTCTCCGACCCGGCTAATATCAAAGCGGTATTGCCAGACTACGGCAATTCCATCACCACTGCCTTGGAAAATGTAAGTGACAATATACATTACACACACACACACAAGTAATATTTTTTATTATTAATTTAGTTATGTAATTAAAGAAGTAGTCACAAAATTATTTTAATAAAAAGGTTTGTTGTGGATGGTTCGACCGTGTATTAGAATTATTTATTTTACTTATTGTAGAGCAGGGCCCAAGCAGTTATCACTGTTCAGTAGATTTTTAGTGTTATTTTCTCTCTTGTATGCTTTTAAATATATAACTAATCTATATCAGTCTCATTAGTTGAGTGGTCCTAAGCGCGACTAGTATGCTAGATGTCTTGGGTTCGATTCCCAGGTCGAACAAATTGCAATTAGGGTATTTTAATGTTTTTCTAGTAACAGCTCAGTTTGGATATTTGTCTGGTGAATGGCAATAGGCCCGCCCCCTATTACATGGGACCTAAACATACGATCTGTGAGTGTAAAATAAGTACACCTCTGCCTTATCCTTTTGGGAGGGAAGGCGTGATGGAATGTTTTCTATATCAGATATGCATACTTGTAGATTCACAGTATATTTATTGTTTTAGCTCATGATATTACCAACGGAATTGAGCGTGTACTACTACCAATCCCTGGAGTGTTGTCTAAACAACTACACGGCTGAATCTAACAAATTGATGACTATCGAAGAGTTGAAGACGAAGCTCACAGGCAACAAGGCCATTGTCTACATCAACCACGTGGAGGGAATAAGGTGACGCGTCATAAAATATATATTTTCTTAAATATGGTAACTCCTTAGATATTACTACATACTGGTTTCTAACACTTACGCGAATATTAGACTATGAAATTAAACTGTCCACCCGTGAGCATGGATGCTGTAAAGGATCCGAAACGTCGGGAATAAAAAATATCAATATAGCGCGATAAAATCCGTAAAAAGTAGTTTTATTTCAATATTATTACATAATTATAAAAGTAATGTTTTTTTTTGCAATTTATTACTAATTGTTTCATATTATATGTTACTTTGACAGCATTTTAAAGATTGATATATATAGGATAAATAAAGTAGGTATATTTATTTGTGTTTATCGTAAAAAAACACGTAGACGTAGTTAGACGCTTTCGGCAAATTAAAACTATCGCGTTATAACTTTTTCTAATGTTAATAAATAGAGTACCTATCCGGAATAGAGTCAGTTTTTTTATAAAGAATATACAGATCATCAGAGTAAAATTCAGTTACCAGAGTTATTTTTATACTTTACTAGCTTTCCGCTCACGGCTTCGCCCGCGTGATTTCTCGGTACTATAATATGTATGTGTTATACATATAAACCTTCCTCTTGAATCACTCTATCTATTAAAAGAACCGCATCAAAATCCGTTGCGTAGTTTTAAATATCTAAGCATACATAGGGACAGACAGACAGCGGGAAGCACTTTGTTTTATACTATGTAGTGATGTTTTCAACCTTCTCTCGCCGCCTTTAACATACACATGATTAGAACCTACAAGAGAATGTTCATTACAGTTTGGTAACAACATTGTACGACTTCGTGACCGGCCATAAGATCGCCGTGTTTGAACCAGACGAGGGCGCGTACGACGAGGTGGTGCAGTTCTGCATGAGAGCCGTATTCAACTACAACTTCGGCATGGCTTACATCTCGCACGCCGAGAACCTTAACGAGTTTTATCTGCAGAAGTCTAACGACGGTGATAGGATAGCCTTGCTGCTGGATGATCTTTATAAGTTCTATGAAGAAGGTAAGCAATCATTAAAACTCCATCATAAAGCTTTGATAGAACTGCTTTACGAAAATCATGATTTAATACTATTTGCAAATGAGTGGTGATCATGACAGCATTACTGCTTTATGTACTGTCTACCCACACCCTTTTGATGTAATTCCTTGTCAACTCCTTCCCTTAGACCCACTGAAAGAGAAAGGAGTTTATAATCTTAGCAAAAAAAAACATCAGAATTTGGTCCTAATTGAATCTAAATATTTGCAGAATTCAGTTCTGACGATATTCATTTACTCAACAGGAACTCCCGAAGCTCTGACATGTTTTGAAGTTGACGGCATTTGCGCAGCCCATTCAATCGATGGCAACTGGTACCGCGCCTCGATCATTAGTGTTGAAGACAACCAAGTGAAAGTACAGTATCCTGATTATGGTAACACAGAAACACTTTCCAAGGAATCTCTTAAAATACTTGATCCCAAATTTTATGAACCTTGCGCTCTTGCGTTGGTTGCTAGTTTAGGCCTTGTAGCTTTGCAAGAGGATGCTCTTGAGAAGTTAAAGGAATGGACAAATGAAAAGGAGGTCCAAGTAACGCTGGCAGTAGGCAATGACGGATGGCTGGCGAATTTGCACCTGGATGGGGTCGATTTGTCTATGAAATTGGTGAACGAAAAACTGGCAACCCCACAAATAATTTCAAATGAGGAACAAAAGGTCGAGACGCCTGTGCCTGAACCTATTTCATATCCTGAAGGTTGTACACAAGTGTACATCAGTCACATTGACACTCCTGGACACTTCTGGTTGCAAATGTCTGACAAAGTAGACAAGATCGAAGAAATCCAAGCTGAGCTTCAAGCCAATGCCGAGTCATATGTCGATATTGAGAACCGCGAGCTAGGTACCTTATGTGTCGCCAAATATTTAGCCGACGACATGTGGTATCGTGCCGAAATCCTCGACGCTGATTCTGATATCACCACGGTACGTTTCATTGATTATGGTAACACAGACGTACTCGACAACCAGCCCGGCTTGATAAAAGCGCTGCCAGATCATCTGAAGGAAATTGAACGCTACGCAGTAAAGTCTAGCGTAAACGCCGTCCCGACTGGTACAGGACAGTGGTCAGAGCCGTCTTCCGATTATTTCACGCAACTTGTCGGCGATTTAGCAAATCCAGTGGATGCTTTGATTGTTCTTAAAGACGTTACAACTTACGTCGATATCTTTGTCAATGGTCAGAACTTGACCGATAAACTTGTATCAGAGGGACACGCGACTAGATCTGAGGAGACCGTCTGCGGAGACTTGCCATCTTGCTTCGCCAGTCACGTTAACTCGCCTTCTGAGTTCTGGATTCAATTGGAAACAGCAGCCCCAGAGCTACAAGCGATGGAAGCTGCAATGGTTGATGCAGAAAACTTCCCAGAACTGACAGAAAAGGAAGAGGGTGTGATTTGTGCTGCCAAATACCCTGAAGACGGCGCCTGGTACAGAGCGCAAGTAATCGTGGACGGATCAGAGGGAACCGAAGTGCTCTTTATGGATTACGGCAACGCATCCATTGCCAACGAATTAAGAAGTCTTCCAGATGAACTTAAAGTAAAACCCGCTCTCTCAAGAAAATGTGCCTTACAAAAACCCCGTGATATTAAATGGTCGCGTCAGTCTGAAACTAAGTTTAATGAATTAGCCGCTGAAGGAGCCACTATTTTCAATGTACAATTCATCGCTTCTGGAGATATATCTATCGTGGAATTGTTCCTTGAAGGCAAATCAGTAACTGAAGAACTAGTCAGCTTATGTGAAGAAGTGCCGTCTGAGAGACCCACACCAGTCGGTCAAGATATATATTACAATGGAAAAATCTGCTATGTCAACAGTTTGGACGAATTTTATGTTCAGCTAGACGATGCAAACTCGGATCTTGACAAAGTAACCGTAAAGATGAATGATTGTCTCGAATTTGAGGCTGCCTCAGAACTAAAAGTTGGATCAGTATGTGCTGCATTCTGGGCTGAAGATGAACAATGGTACAGAGCGAAAGTCTTAGAGTTTTGTGATGTCGGTTATCATGTTCAATTTATAGACTATGGGAACAAAGCTAAATGTGAAGAATTCAGACAACTACCCGAAGACTTAGCCGTTATACCTCCATTAGCTAAATGCTGTCGTCTGGTCACAGCATTTGATGATGCTGCCTTTTATGAAAATGGCAAAAATAAACTTGACGAGCTTACTTTAGAAGATACATCATTTGAAATAGAATTTTTAGATAGCACAACGCAACCAATCCTCGTTAGACTGACATATGATGGAATAGACTTTATTTCTAGTATTACAAGTGACCGCACAGTTAATTCTTCTGAAAAAGAGATAACGGAAGACGCAGCTAATGAATTCACGAAAGAAGAAGCAAATGAGTTAGAGTCGACAACAAACGATCAGTCTGAACTCAATACATCACAAGCTGATCTTGATGAAAGTATGGAGAGCAATCACACCGTCATCGAGAACAAATCATTCGAGGCTAAGCCTGAAAGCTTGAACGGTGAAATCAGCGCCAACGGAATGAAAGATGACACTGTACTTTCTATTCCCGAGAAAGATACCTCTGTAAATATTGAAACCACACCAGAGGCAACAAAGACAGCCGATTTAATTGAATCTCAAGATTCTATATCTACGGACACGGCAAATACCAGTAATGAAGCCGTCTTAGCATCTGAAAATCTTGCAGATAGATCTGTAGAGTCAATTCCTGAAGCTGAAAAATCAATAGAGTCGATTCCAGAAGCAGATAAATCGGTACAATCAATTCCAGAAGCAGAAAAATCGGGAGACTCGATTCTAGAGGGAGTAAAATCGGAACAGTCGATTACAGAAACAGACAAATCGGTAGAAACGATTCCAGAAGTAGAAAAATCGGTAGAATCGATTCCAGAAGTAGAAAAATCGGTAGAGTCGACTCAAGGAACAGAAAAATCAGTAGAGTTGATCCCAGAAGCAGGCCCTGAAAAATATATTGTAACTGAATCAAAGGCAATTACGGAGAAGACTGATGAGAATGTGACCGAAAAAGAAAATGCTTTAGAAACAAAAGAAATCAAATCAGAAACTGAAAAATCTTCAGTCGCAGCAATTGACTCAAAAGAGAAAATGACTGAAAACGCAGAACAACCCGCAGATGTGACGGAATCATCAGAAAGTTCTGCAGATAAAGTAAAAGAATCAGTAGAAAAACTAAAAAATCTGACAGAGTCATCAGAAAGTTCTGCCGAAAAAGTGACAGAAACCCAGTGAAGTGAAAGCAATATGTTAATTAGTGTTAGTATGTTGTAAATACAACAAAATAAGCTATTGTTATTGAGGCGACATCGTTAAAGCTCAGACATTGTATTATATTAATAATATCTTTAGATTTAATGTAATACATGTGACTTATGAAGAACTTTCTAACCAAGCTTAGTTTTATAGTTTGCGTCGTATTTTTGTCAAACCATTGTCAAAAATATTCGTCTTGAAAAGCAGCTTTTTTACATTCTGTGTACAAAGTACTTAAAGAATGTAACATATTGTTAAGGTTTGACGTATCTTCATAGTTTTTATTTTATTATTATTGATGTTGATTACTTCCTGTTTGCAAAACTGATTTATAGTAGGCATGTTGAACATTACCAGACAATGTTTGACTGCTTATTTACTTGTTGAAGTTGGTAAAATGTTTAACACTTAAAGAAACAACAGGTTAAAATTATATTATAATTTTATTGTCATATAACGTTTTTTGCAACACCGTAAATATTTTTGTTACATTATTATAAATACTCATTATTTTATTTTATTAAGATTTATCGGTATTTCATTAGCTGGGTAAAAGCACAGACTCATAAGGATATCAGTTCATTCATTCATTACAGTTGGTTTTTCCTAAAGTGTACATACTTACATAATTTATTATTATTATACACATTCCCTACATTTACATTAGATCCACATGTCACCACAGATACCGAAGGTATATTGATTGTCGTTATTTTTTGTTTAATCATCTTTGTAAGATTCAAGCAGGACTCGTATCTTGTATAAGAAGGATGTTTCGTTTTTTTTTTATTAAAGCGTATGTAAAAAGCTATTTTTTTCAATTACCTTTATCTCTCCCAGTATAAAGTCCCCAAGACTCCTCAGTAGGCGTACTCCCGCCTTCGAGTAGGATGCGAGACAAGATCTCGGCCTTTGAAATGACAGCCCGTCATGGTCTACAGACTATTAAGTATATCGCACAGAAATTTCGAGAAACTCCTATGACCAACATTTTGCAGATTCTTTTACGAAGATATTATGATTTGAAGTTCATATCACTGGTTGTTTGATGTGCATAATAATATTCGAGTGCGGTTCTGATATTCGTTTATGTCGCAGAGTAGTCGTAGTAATGACGTAACGTATATATTATAGCATATTTATAATATACCCTACAAACTTGGATCTATTTTTTTAATGTTTATCCATTTAATTTCGAAAGCAACTGGATGAAAAGAACTGAAAATCTGGCTGTGTAGCGTTCACTTAAAAGAGCCCTACGTCCAGCAGTGGACAAATACGGGCTGATGATGATTTATTTTCCAATTGAATGCTACGAATAAATACTTATTATTTATTCGTAGATTAAATATATCTAAGGATGCAGAATATATTTTATTGGACATTGAAATAAAACAACTTTTTACGGATTTTATCGCGTTATATTGATTATTTTAAATTCCCGACGTTTCGGATCCTTTACAGGTTACGGGTGGACTGAGGTGTTGGTCATCCTAATGTCAAAATTATCAACAGCTACCCTACATTTTGTTGATTATTATTTATGCCGGTCACGCAGAATGAGCTCACTGTATCCTTACGTCTCGCAGTCTTGTGCTTGGATTTAATGGAATCTATGATGGGGTTCCGAGCAGATGGTAAGACCCAGCCATCTTCTCTATTGAAATTTGGATGTTTTTTTTAATTTCAATAGCCTCGCGAATCGTCCTAGGTAGGAATCGGTGTTCTTTTGCAAGGACTTGTGGTTTATCAAATCTGATGTAGTGCTGGGCCTTGTCAAGTGTATGTTCACAAACTGCTGACTTCCCGGAACGGCGGTGTTTGACATTTTATTGGAATCAAGATCAGATCGATCAATTTCTATCTTTATAAATTACTAGGTAGTTGCTGCCCGCGGTGTCATTCGCGTCCTAAAGGACTTCGAAACAAAAGTATACTTCTTCAAGGTCCAAACAAACATGGTTACTTTTACATTTATAATTTTAGTTGGGATAATAATTGTCATCTTTGATTATCTCTTAACCCGTCAAGCGGCATATTGTAGACACTGCAAAATCTTTTGTTTTCCCTCATGAGGCGGCAAATACGTGTATCAGTGTATTAAAAAGGAGTTTTATTTTTCTTAAACATTTTTATTCTACATTTACAGACTTACGTAGAAAAAGATATTACAAAAACATCAATACAATGTTCTATAGGAGTAACCTTAGTCCTTTCAGAAAAAATACTACAAAATAAATGAACATTAATTAATATATACAATGTCCTGCATTGGTGGAAAAATGGCAAAAAAATCAGTAAAAATATGGCCACAAATTACAACCCCCAATAACCAATTAGAATTGATCCGGATTGCTAGTAACACAATGTAGTTATTAACATGCAATAATTTTTGTAAAAGGATGTGCTTTTCATGCGTGTAATTAGCACGAATCATGTTTAGAAAATGCAGATAACAAAGCAGTACATACATCAACCTAAAAAGTTAGAATAATAATAATATGGCCTTATTTCTCACCATTATGAATTGTAAACAAATACAAAATTCATTGTGACCTGTGCTTTAATAAAACTTGTACTAAAAATTATACACCTTAAAATTAAATGTACTATTTTACATTATTTAATCAGACCTAGTATACCAAAATCTGTAAGATCTTCGCGTTTTTCCAAAATTAAACCTTTTTCATTAGCTAGATGGAGGACTGAGAGTAAGGCTAGGGGCACACTGAGCGATTCGCGCATGTTCGGTGTCAATTTGTTTGGTAGTCGTTGGTAGACTGAGAAGAAGGTCGTTGGTGTGACATCTTCCTTTTGTCCTTCTGGTGTTTTCTCTGTAAGCATTCTCCATGTGCAGTGTTTCAGCTGCTTCATGTCCACCTTCTTTGCGCGCATTGCGTAAGGTATGAAGATTTTAGCGACCTGCGGGTGTAAAGGATGTGTAAGTAGAGTTATTGAAATATGTTGAACAAGAGATATTTAAATAATACATTACAACACGTAATAACTGTGAGAGACATTGCAGGCTTGGAGCAACTACAAATGAATGTACAAGTTCTTATATAAAAAAATCTATTTTAAAAATGTTGTTTGTTCTGGCTAATCTCCAAAACGGCTGGACCGATTTTGACAAAAAAAGAAACGGACCAATGCTGCGTAGATTACTTACCTTAGTTGGTGGTTCCAACATATCAGTTATCTCTTCTGGCTCGGCCGTTTTCACTTGTTCGTGCAGTTCACCCGCAGCCGTAGCGTCCTCGTTACCCCAATCGTCGCCATCCTACAAAGATAATGTTAACTCTTACCCCGCGTTTACACTGACGACAAAACATGTTGCAAACAGCTACCTATCCCACTCACTCTTTGAGAGTTGATGTTTGCAACATGTTAGAGGGTTACAATCATATGCCTACCAATATTTTAATGGCTAAACTTACACATCAACTCTCATGAATTTTGAATAAGCCCCAGTTACAGGACCCAAAGCTTAGTTCATACAAATTCAATTCAGTTTTAAACAAAAAATGCAATACACCAACATCTAAATATATAAAAACCTCGTGCGACAGTGTTTCTTATCGAACTCTCCCGAAATGGCTTAACCGATTTGTATGAAATTTTTTGTGTATATTTGGAAGCTATAAGAATAGGTCATAGGCTATTTTTTATACCCCTACCCTCACCCGCTATTTATTTATCGCGATTTTATTATGGCAAAACAATTAGCCGGTTGTGTGTGACTCGCATAATTATGTGAAATATCGAGATACCGAAATCAAAAGTTTCCGAAGATCCCGTTCAGTAGTTCATAGATACAGTTTGTTCGAAATAAGTAAGCCGATCGGAAGTAGTCTGCAAGTCGCTGCGCAGTAGTCATATTTACGTCAAAATCAGTAGCGCGCATGCGTGGTAATGGCGCGAGGGGCGGGGTCAACGCCTCTTCGCTGTTTCACTCAATCCTTAGTGTTTGATGTATAATTCTGTCTCGCTCCTCCAGTGCAAGTACACAGTCAGTGCCAAAAGTGCTACGCGTTGTTTTTATTTTGACGTTATTGTTGTTTAGTTCTTGGATATTGTTTTTGTTATTTCTCATTGCTAATGTATTATTGTGGTTTGTCCTTGTTTCTTTTTCCTAAAAAAGTCCTAATCGCAACACTGTTTTGCAAATCTGTGGACTATTTACAATTTAAATGACAATTTAATGATTTTGTGAAAATTCAAGTATCGATTTTATCAATAAAGCAATCCAGCAATATTACACGTAATGTTAACAAATTATTTAACTTATTTTCGAAATTTTTTGAATACGTTTCCGAACGCTAACACTTTATTACGCGACTGTAACTGCGCAGCCCCAGAAACCGGCTAACTTCCGATCGGCTTACTTATTTCGAACAAACTGTACACAACTTACTGGTATATTATTAGGGCAGTATGAGGCATCATTCTCGTTGTTGTAGTCATAGTCTCTGGCTTCTTCTACAGTGACTGGCTCTGGTTCAGGTTGCTTGCTCTGCTCCAAATCACGTTTGCGCATCATCATCACATTCCTTCGGAGGAACAACTTGCGGAAGTGTGACTCGTCTAAACCTCTGAAATCAAAGAACTTAGTAATAAGGCGGGTATTTATGATGAAATAATTCCATTACGGGATTGAATAGAGGATTTAGAAGACATCAGGGTCTTTATCATACCTATCAATAGGAGTTTTAAAGTTGGCTTCGTTCCACGTATGTCCAGTCGCTAGCGTCTTCCTGCTGATCATGATCTTGGCCGGCTGCGTTGGCTCGTACTCGCCGACAGGGTCGGAGCGACAGTCGAAAGCCAGCCCGGCTCCCAGGAAGTCCAGCTGACGTTTCGTTCGCGCGGGCTTCTTGCCTTCCACTGTCAGGCGGCCGGCCGTCGATTGGGTGCGCTCAGACATTTTGGAAGCTGCAACCATTATAATAGTTTTGGTAAAAAAAAAAACGAGTATTTATTCTCGTAAGATATACACCGACCTTTTTGGTGAAGTCCTTAAAAAAGTTCATGTGCATAGTAATCGCAACCAGTAAGTGTGCATGATAAGATGTTATAATGCGGATGAAGCAAAAGTGGCATTCTTTAGTTTCTACGCACCTTTGTAGGTATGCGGCGTGAGTGTATGTATATGTTGGTGAGTAATATAGTAGCAGTGGGTAGTGTTACCTCTGTTGTTCTTGAGGCGCCAGTGCGAGGGCCCGGCCCAGGCGGCGACGATGGCGCCGCAGTAGGAGTACTCGAGGCGCGTGTCGTGCGGCGCGGCGGGCCGCATGTCGGTGAGCCGCGCCGGCGGGGCCGCGCCCGCCCGCGCCACGCACGCGGCCACCGCCACATCCGCTTCCTCCTCGCTCTCGATGCCACCCAGGGGCTCCTCGTCTGTGTACCGGTATGAACAAACGAGTTCAGGACTATAGATGGGTTTCCGGATATTATTTATTTTAGTGGCGGTGACTGGAATGCTAAACATGTCCACTGGAGATCAAGACTTATAACAACTCGAGGAAGAGAACTCAAAAAGAGCATAGATAACGGTCAACTCAAACTTATCGCAACCTCCGAACCGACATACTGGCCAAGTGACCCTAACAGACGCCCCGACGTGCTGGACTTCTTTATCCTGAAAGGTCTGTCGCGACTATTTAACACCATAGTACCGTGTCTTGATGGCTCCTCTGACCATACTCCAGTCATCCTTACTATTAGTTCCACAGTATTAAAGTACGATACACGCTTAACTTTTTATAATAAAAAGACCGACTGAGAATCCTTCCGAGTAATGGTTCCCGACAAATTAAATCTCCAAATTGCACTTAAGATAAAAGAGAAGTAGATGGAGCTACCAAGCACTTCATGACCACAGTCCAAAGTAGCTGTTGGAGTTGCACACCAGAAATCTCCGACAAAAATGTGAGACATAACGTAGTACCCGAGCAGATACGGATGAAAATTCTCGAAAAAAGACGATTGCGTAGAGTCTGGCATAGCAGTCGTCACCCAGCAGACAAAAGAGCTCTAAATAGAGCAATTAAGGACCTAAAATAAACTCTCACTGATTCTGCAAAATGCTGCTGCTACAGCCCACATAGAGTCGTTAACTGTTACTATCCCCTCAAATTACTCGTTGTGGAAAGTATGCAGGAACGCCAACAAACCATCTATGCCAAAACCGCCAATCAGGAACCCCGAAAATAGTTGGACACGATCAACGCAAGACAAAGCCAATGTTTCTGCATAATACCTGGCTAACATCTTCGCTCCTAATCCACGCCATCAGGAATGCAATGACCGATATATAGATGAAGTCTTAAAACAAGACCTCTAACTCGATACTCCAATACAGGCGACGTCTCCACGAGAGGTGATTCCGGCAATTAATGTGCTAGACGACAGAAAGGCTCCAGGATTTGACCTCATCGACAAAAAGTACTCGAGGAATTCTAACGTAGAGCCATAGTCTATCTCACTTGCTTGTTTAACGGAGTTTTGAGAACTAGCTATTATCCGACTCTGTGCAAAGTGTCCCAAATAATAATGGTCCTAAATCCCGGTAAGCCGACCAGTGAAGTGACCTCATACAGGCCCATAGTCCATAGTCCATAGTGCCCATAGTCTCGAAGTTGTTTGAGAAGATTCTACTAAAGAGGCTCCTGAACTCGATTACTGGGACGTCAGTAATTCCGGATTACCAATTTGGTTTTCGACGAGAACACGCAACTATTGGACAGGTTCATTCAGTGTGGCAGACAATCAGGACTTCACTGGAGAAGAAGGCGTACTGTTCAGCTGCATTTTTAGACGTTCATCAGGCTTTCGATAGGGTATGGCACCGACGAGGTCTACTGTACAAAATAAAAGCGTCCCTTCCCCACACATATTATGGAATTCTGGAGTCATAATAATAAATAATAAAGTCTTTATTTGCATAAAACATCGTGTTACAATAATTATAATAAAGAGCTTAAATGTTTTGCCAGAATTGTACTTAGCATGTAAATCTTCCAACTAATACTAACATGAAAATTTCTTGTCCATAAGAATATTAGATGCCGGAGTGCCCCAGGGCTCTGTCCTGGGCCCCGTACTGTATACCATATTCACAGCGGATCTACCACAGACCCCTGGGGTAACAGTCGCTACTTTTGCGGATGATACAGCATTACTCAGCTCTAGTATAGATCCTGTGGATGCCTCCAGAACTTTTCAAAACGGCCTAACAAGCATCCAACAATGGCTTAAGAAACGGAGGATTAAAGCAAGTGCATCCAAGTCAGTCCATGTAACTTTTACCCTTAGACGAGAAAATTGTCCACCAGTCACATTGTGCAAACAATAGTTCCCGCATCCCATCTGTGTTAAGTACTTGGGAATGCATCTCGATCGCAGGCTGACATGCAGAGACCACATTAGAGCCAAGAGGGATGCGCTCAACATTAAATATCGTGAACTGTTCTGGCTGCTGGAGAGAAACGGTAAACTATCACTAGACAACTCCTAATCTATACGTCTATTCTGAAGCCCATCCATACGGTATTCAGCTGTGGGGTTCCACTTGCGACTCCAACATAAATATAACACAAAGAGCAGAAGACTCTATCTTGAAGCAAATGGCCAACGCTCCCTGGTTCATTAAGAACTCGGAGGATCATCATTACTTGAGATTGAACACAGTAAAGGACGAAATAAGATCATCGTCAAAAAGCTACAAAAAATGTCTCCAACACCACATAAATCCACTAGTGGTCCAGCTCACTATTCCCAACTCAATTAACCGCTTGAAGAGACGCAAATTTTTTAACCTGGATAGTCTGCAATAGGCTACAATTTAAAAAGAGTCAAACCCAATGGGGCTTTGGCTCTGCACAACATGACATGTAATCTAACAACACATCTGCTCATAGTCAATGGATTGATTGCAGATTTACACTAAAAAAAAGAAACAAAAAATATTTTTGCCAAAAATGCATTGGCAGAAACCCATCTACAAAATGGGTTTGAGCTATCACAGACAGCCCCCTTTGCAGAGCCTGCCTGGGGGCTGACGAGACAGCGGCCCACGTGCTACTGCACTGTCCTGGTGTCGCCACATACAGGGCAAAGTACCTCGGCAACCCGAGTACTCTCCGAGAGGCCGTAGGCAACATTGGGCGCTTGACGGCCTTTCTCGAGGAGTTGGGGTGGTTTGATTGAAAACGCAACATCGTCCCACCCACACGCAAAATACGCGCTTAGTCGTGGAGTTGCGGAAAAAAGCCCGCTATACCATACCATACCATGGGTTTGAGCTGAGGCATTTATTTTTTTGCCCAAAATACCTCAGCTTAAACCCATCTCTATTCACTGATGTTAGAAATATGCCAATAGGTAGTCCCCTATTGGCATATTTCTAACATTAGTGCGTACATTCAGCACCTCGATGTGTAATACGTTCACGAATCGCTAGTGTGTCGTTTTTATTTATAAGAAAACAATTTAGTCCGTACCATACAAGTCATTATGTTGCTCATCCTGTGGGATCGGTTCCACTTCAGCGTTGACGTCAAATGCGAGCGCCTGCTGCGACAAGTTTAGTCGGTTCTCCTCTACCCAGTTGCTAACTCGGTTGTCACTACATTACAGAAATAAACAATCAAAATATTTTTTTTTTTTTTATAATATACATACAAAAATACATTTTGTTTAACAGTTCTGCAATTTAATGTATCATAAGCAAAGGCTATTCTATACACATTTATTTTTCCAATTATTGTAAAAAAACTCAGTGCAACTTACGTATCCTCATTATTTGGGTCCCAGTTGGAGATAGAGAAGCCAGTAAAGGGTTCACATATTTGGTCGCTGCTCGTAAACGCGGGTAGAAGCTTTGATGCTATATTGATGCGTTCAGATAGATCTAGGTTCTGTTCTTCTGGAATATTTTCTTTTATTTCTTCCAGAAATCGGTCATCGGTTCTAAAAGGAAACATTATATTTTTAAAACGATTTTCATCCATATTTTAAAGACTTTACCAAGAAGAAGTATCCTTATATTTTTCACCTTCAAGATTATACCTTAATATCAGAGCCAGTGTTTTGTCGTGTACAGGCAGTGTCGCGTTGAATGCTCTATTTGATGAAGTCACATCACCTGCTGTTGCTGCCAATCTCTCGAAAAATGGATCTGTTTTTGGAATAAACATTTTGTTAAGTACAAATTATATGATTGAATAGATAGTGTCTCAGTGGCATTCCTACATGGCAGTATGAATCGGTTGGCACTACTGGGAAAGTATTACCCTCCCACAAAATATCGACGTCAAGTAGCAGTATGCAAACTGTTGCATTTCTACAGTGAGTGTGGAGCACCAGAGGCATAATTCCTCCCTTAATCCCCTTCCTTTTCTCCTTTCCCACTCTTTTGTGAGCCACTTTTGGTAAAATTTTGGTAATTGTAATGGATTTGTCATAATTAATAAGTTAAAAGTGCACATACCTATACAGTCATTGGTATCATAATCTCCATTGAAAACCTCAGGGTTGGCAGCTATGGCACCTTTAGATTTTTTCTTTTGTTTCTTTTTTACAGGGGCTGCAGTATCACCATCCACTGCACCATCATCTTGTATGTTGTCATCATCTTTCTTACCTCTTTTTGTCTGTAAAGAGGAATTATATAGTTAAAAACTTTTATAACTATGCTCAATATAAGTGAACTGTATCTGTTCTTTTTGAGTAAAATAAATGTCTTTAAACCGAAAAACGGACTTCCTAGAGGTCAGTTTAAATTGGATTTGTATTGCTTGATGTGTAGCCTGCGGTACATGCAACATACTTTGCAATATTAACTAACGAAAGACAACATTTAATATAGTGTACACTGGGTTATAGCTGTTACCTGACCCACCCTAGGTGGGCCATCGGGGTCTAAGTGGGTCAGGTAACAGCTATAACCCACTGTACTAACCTGAGCAGCTTTACTGAGTCCACCAGCCATCTTAAGCACATCATAGTGCACTGCATCTACCCTAAATGAGTATATTCTGGCCGATGCATCCACCACAGTGGAGGCAGTCTGCAAGTTGTCCATGCGAGAGTCGTGACGACGTAACATTGATGTCATGAAGTCAATCAGCTGCAGATTCCATGCATTGTCTTTTGTTATTTTCTGAAACAAAGAAAATTCTTTTAATCCATTATTTGATCATATTTTGCTCTTTACACTGTATTCGGTGTATAATTAAGTAAATAAAATAAAGTATATATTCCTATTGGATATAGTGTGTAAAGGTGACCTTTTTCTAGCAGTCTCAACTGTCCAAGTAATGGATATAAAAAGACGAATCCTAATGAGTCTATAAAACTGCCGTAAAGACAGCATGAATCATGTCTGAATAGTCTGGTGCACCCTTGACAGTCAACTCTATCAACATCTTGTCTGCCTAATTTTTAGACTGATATGATTGTATAAGTACTAACATTTTCAGCATAGAGCTTAAGACATCCTTGAAAATGCTCTTTCTGTGGTGAGGAAGACATAGTATCTCTGCCTCGTCGTGGCGATGCTGTTTGTGGTGTTGATGTGGCCAGAGCACGCTCAGATGCCACCAGCGAAGATCTTTCTGCATCATCATCGTTGCACTCCTAGAAATAAAATCATTTGATGATTAGATTTTGAAATAAACCAACACCATAGACTTTTATCAGTGATATAATAATACTATAACGAGATATTATATTAATCAGGAAACCAACAGTTTATGCCTCTACAGCCGCCCTAGGGGAAGAGCCTAAGGGCGACTGGTTAAAAAGTCGCCCAAGAGCGAAGTGAATTTGTACAAGAAGAGATACAACAAGAGATCCAGCCAAAGTTCCGGTGTAAGTTAGTACACACACGTTAGCAGAGGGTCATCATGTTGGAATTGTTTCTAGGTAAAAGCTAAATGCTCTCATAAGCTACAAACCTCATTTTTAGAGCCTGTTGGTCGAACCTGCGGTACGAGACTTCGCCTTCTAATAGAACTATTGCTACTCCCGCCAATACTTATCCTGCCTAGTCCCGGCTTAGAAGCTATCGGGGTTTCTATCATCATTGTGAATGCGTCGCACTAACCACTGTACTGTACACAAGTTATAAACACATTAAATTATTTACACACGTTAAATACTTTAATTATATTACTTTTAAAATTACGAAATCTCAAATATCCCGGATTCCATCAACAAACAAATCAAAACGCAACGGGCAACGAACGAATGGATTGAATGAAATGAAAATTAAAAGTTAAATATCATTCAAAAATTCGAATAGGTAAAAATCGACTAACGCAGGCGAAATGTTAAATGAATAATATTTTTAAAGCATAAGGTTGGATTTAATAATATTATTCAATTTTTACAGATTTTTGTTTTAATTAAACTGTTTATTGCACCATGCATGCGTAACAATTACTACAAACTAAGTTTTTTTTTTAATGCCAAATTGAGTTGTTTCAAAGTTCCCCCACTTATTACAGCTGTTTGTAAACGCATCGCTTGTTGCCAACTTCCCGTCAGTCATTTTGTTCGGTGGCTGTATTTCTATGGTCGACGTTATCGTTAATAATCTTTCACATCGGCGGATTATTTTCAAAGTGACATTATGAGTTCTGGAATGCCTGAATTGGGCTCCAAAATAAGCCTAATATCTAAAGCTGACATTCGTTACGAAGGCCGGCTTTTCACCGTCGATCCTCAGGAATGTACCATCGCTTTGGCTAGCGGTAAGTTGACAAATGGATACTGTTATCTTATTACAAATTCTTCTTTCCCAGTAAGCTTCGATAATTTGCAGTTTTCTTCTTAGATTTTCTGGCGATAATGATTTTTTCTCGTAGGAACATCGATCGACTTCTCTAGAAAGCTGTTTTTTATTTCCCTCCCGATTTATGCCCATCTTTGTTTATTGTTTGGGAAAGCGTCTAAAATGTTTATTGTTACGCATTTTCCTAGGAAATTTCCATTAATTTATTCAAATAACCACATTGTTTTTCATCTACCCTCAAAGTGAAATTATTGGTACTGACTATGACCGCGGTTTCACATTGATGACGTTGATTCGCGTATGTATGAATGATACAATTTTGTCTTCTTCAGCAGGTAATAGGTCGCCCAAACTATAACAACCCTTTTGCCTTTATATTTTATCAGTATTCTTTGATATACCAATTTGAGCAGGTGTTTTACAATTAGATCTAACTACCTACCTACATATATTTTCTTGTTCAAGATGCTACTTTGTATTGGCCTAAATGAGGTATGAATTGAACAATATGTGGCTCATAAGCTTTAGTTGCCTGTAAATAACATATACACATGCCATCACACCAGTTTCGCCAAAAAGTATTGGCAGAGTTGTACTGCTGTTTAGCAAGTTTATCAAGTTTTGAAGTCTCATTAGTGGGTCAAACATATTGGTCAGAGGATTGCCTTATATAAATGGCATAAATCCAGGCAGCTCCTTCTAAGAGATAATACTTCTAGGGCCTCCCACTTGGCAGATACACTTGTGGCCATTTGACCAATAAGGCAGTTGTGTGCCTCACACTAGTTCAAACATTTGCCAGGATTATTTTACATTTTGTTTCTTTTTCCACAGTGCGTTCATTTGGTACGGAGGATCGTGAGACGCAGTACCCTGTTGCACCTCAGAGCCAGGTGTATGATTACATCTTGTTCCGTGGTTCTGACATCAAGGATATTCGCGTGCTGAACAATGTCCCGTCTCTGCCCAACGACCCGGCCATCATGCAGATGTCTGTGCCACCGACGCTGGGCGCTGGCAGCGCACCGGGCCAGTTCACAGGACAGTACAACCACCCGGTGGTGGGCCAGACTCCATACCCCCAGTACCACCCGATGGCTGGCTTCCCGGGAGGTGTCCACGCTCAGCTCAATAAGACCAGTGAGTTGTCTCCACAAACCTCAGTGGAGCTGGCACCCCAGCACCCGCCTGCCACGGCTCCCATTGGCTCAGGAGTGGCGCATCACGCCAATCAAGTGAAAGACCAAGGTTTTTGCTCTTGGATAATTTTAGCTTCTGCTTCAACATATGCTACTTTGCGATTTTTGCATTGTCATAAAGAGATACTTTTATGGCCGTTATTCTCATCATCAATGGTTTTGTTTGATAAAGTATCTGGTTATGATTACCTTCTTGCTTACTAATATTTGCATGCAATATTTATATATTTATTACTATAAAAAACAGATAAACAGATACTATAATTGATTATTTATTTGTTTTTAAAATATTTTTCACATCATATTATAGGTATTTCACAGCACCTGACATAATTAAACATTCTAACATCTTCCCTTGTTAATTTAGTGTTATGTATCCTATAAATCTAATTATTTATATTATTATATTTTAAAATCTTGTCTATTCCAATTTATATATTGAAAATTTATGTAATATTTAGTATAAAAATAAATTAACACCATCTATAAAATCCTGGGATTAAAATACTAACATGTACAAGGACATTCTTAAACCCACAAAAAAGAAATTAATGGTGAAAGCATTATTTTCCTCCAGCATGCAAGAAATTAAAACAACAACAATAAAACAGCATGCATTTAAACAACAATAAAAATAACAACAACAAAAAATCGCAACATGCATTATCATTCGTCCTTGGTCTGTTGCTTGTATTACAGTTAAAAAAAGAAAAGGAAAAGAAATTGATATCCTCAAAAGCTTAGCTTAGCATTTAGCGATGTTTACGAAATTCTTGTTTTTTCTGTGTACTGTCTAGTGTGTAGCATATGTACAAATGAATTGTGTTACAGGCTCCATGCTTGACCTCATTGGAGGAGGATCTCAGCAAAACGCGTCGCGATCGGGAACACCCGCTGTCGGCGCACACAGGAAGAGCCCTACTGCTGACCAGGGCACGCAGGTATATTTCTAAACTTATTTATTGTTAAAGATTCCCACTAACATTACCATGTACATCGCAATAAACTCAGGTAGGATCTTGTGAACATTCATTCCCAGACCAGTGTTGACAACTGTACCAAATTTTGAACATACTTAATCATAGGCAATAGCGACTTAACCCGTCAATGCATACAGTTTCCTCATGAGGACATAACAATAGATTTTGCATTGTGTCTACAATATGCCGCTTGACGGGTTAAATGGAAACTTTTTAAGTACATTATCAATGTTTTTCTGGATGCGGCTTTGCCATAGACAACTACAGCAGATTCTGGAGGGATATTCACACAATCATTACATGTGGCAAGTGAATTGATTGTTGCTTATTTTATATCCCGGTTAGATTAGAAATCTTTTCCTAATAAAATTAAAGCTTTAAACTTAAATAATATATTATGTTATGCAAATGGCAATTATATACGCATGTTATAATGTTTTTGAGGCAAGTTGGCAGTCATGAATTACTTAGATTTTGTTATTTATTTATTTGAATAAAAAAAAACGTATTTTAAATATTACATTGTCATATATTTGTAGAGTATGGTTATTTAGTAAAAAATAAATAAAACTTGATATACTTATACATATGTTTAAGATTTCAATAATATTACTATCCCACACAAATATAGTATAATATATAATATATTTCTGTCAATAATTTTGCGACACATTTTTTAAAATATATTTACATGCTTATTTTTTTCAGTTCTATTAATAGCCATGGAATTTTCTCTATTATTTTTTTAAACATCCTTTAATACTAAACCAAATAAAACCAAATGGCCATACTATTAAAACACCATGGCTATTGGAAGTTACTTATGGAATTTTCGCAATAATCATATTGGCCACAGGTGATATTATTGATTACAATGTTTTTAAAGCAACAAACTTTGCTACATCATATTCACGCCCATTACATTCCAATTTTATTTATAATTTAAATAGAAATTGATAATTTAGCGTCACATACTTGCTATTTTTACATTATGTTTACTCATCGCTAAAATACGTGGGTGTATAGGTCGGCTCTGTGGCTAGTGGGTCTAGCCAACAACGCGATAGCCGACGCGGCAGCAATGGGCAGGCGCAGAAGGGGCCGGCCAACCGCAACCGCACAAACTCGCGCAATCGCCAGCGCTACCCGAGTGGCGGCGCGCCCCCAACCCACCAGCCTCATCAACAACACCAACCGCAACAACAACAGCAGCAGCAGCAGCATTCGCAGCATATTCAGCATAACCAACACAACCAACATAACCAGCAGAACACAAACCAGCAACCCCATCATCATCACCAGTCTGGTAAGTTGAATAACTACTTTTTTATTAAAATATTCAATTAATCCTCATTCTAGATCAATAAAATTGGGGGGATTTTTTTTTACAAAAAAATGGGCTTTGCATTTTCTGTTTTCATACAATTCATTAGGAATGGTAGTTATGCCAGGTTTCTGGTATAGCCAGGAATAACAGCCATACATGTTTCTCACTGAGTTTTTGATTTCCTAGCAAATTTCACGAATGCCCATGGTTAAAGTTAATTTCTTGTGTTACAAGAACGAAGATTTTTTAAGAATAACTGAAACCTAGTTTGTTAGACATTGTGCCATGTGTTAGTCAGTGAAATAAAATAAATGTTATTTCCGTAGGAAACTTCTCTGGCGCTGGCCAAGGCTACGGTCGTGGAGGGTGGCGGGGAAGGCCCCGTGGGCGCGGTCGCGGGTTCGTTCCCCGTAATAAGAACACGCTCAAGTTCGATAAAGACTATGACTTTGAACAAGCCAACACTGAGTTTGAGGAGCTTCGCAGCCAACTTGCCAAGACTAAGATCTCCGATGGAGAGGTGAAAGTTGAGGTAAGAACATCTATAAAATTTACCTGCCTTTATAGATAAGGGTGTGAGTTAGAAAAACGTTAGTCTGAATAATTAAATGTTCCACTGTAATATCAATTGACATAGTATATCTAGATCATAATTTTATGAGCTCTATCAAATTTTACAACCCTATAAGATCGTAATGAAAGCAGAAGGTCCATGACGAATGTTGAATCTGTCTCGTAACTTCCGTGATGAGAGATGGAACTACACTAATTATTAGATAGACTTGGATAGATTTTATTCTTTTTCTTATTCATAATTTTGCTAAGAAATAACTAGCAATACAATTATATCATAGTAACTTTATTGTTACGTGCGAATTACGATCACTTATCGATACGAACTTACGTATGAATTGTAGCAATTACACAATCGTTTGATGACGTTCAATTGGAAATTACTGACCAACACGCTTACGCAATGAAAATCTGTTATTATTAAAAACGGTGGAAATAGCACATTGTTATGAGATGTCACCATTTAGATTTTTGCACCTGGATAAATGTTAAATCATTCATAGCATTTTTGCGATTTTATAAAGAACTAGCTTTCCGCCCACGGCTTCGCCCGCGTGGTTTTTCAACTTTTCTGTACTATATGTATGTATTATACATAAAAACCTTCCTCTTGAATCACTATCTATTTAAAAAATACGCATCGAAATCAGTTGCGTAGTTTTAAAGATCTAAGCATACATAGGGACAGACTGACGGCGGGAAGCGACTTTGTTTTATTCTATGTTTCTATGTTATCTATGTAGTGATAGTGATAATCCAAATAAACTTGATCACAAATCAGATATATGAGGTTTATTTGTAGTATTACTTAACTAGTCCCAGCTATGTTAAGGGTTCCTCCATTAATTTGAGGACGAATGATACCGACGGAGAAAGTTCGCAGTCTGTTCCGCCGAAAGAGTATCTTTCAAAACTTATTGCGACGAAAGTAACGTGAACGCCACTCAGCTTTTGTGTATTTGTTTCCATTCTAAATAGGTCTAAAACTATTTCATAATTATTTCAATAAAGGCATGTCATACTTCATCATTAGAAAAATATTATATTAGCGATGGAGTAGGTCAGTTATCCTGATTAGATAGAGGTGTACTAATTTACATCCATATTATAAAAAACGAGGCTTTGTTATGAACAGAGCACAAATCCAAACTTCAAGCTGTTTTTGATAATTTCATTGAAAAACCCAATAACCCAAGTCCTCGACCATAGCAGTCGCGCTTGCGACCACTAGACTATCGAGGCAGTCTTCTTTATTTAAACTTGTACTCAAAATAGTAGAAATTGATACATAATTACCTGATTTTTTAGTTTTATTTTTTGTTTGACATGTTTGTGACAAAATTTTAATTTTTTTTTTGTTTCTGGTCATCACAGGAGTCTGAAGTTATTATTATAACGCAGGGTGAGGTTGACAAGAAAGATGATTCTGGAAATGAGACTGGTGCTGGAGAACCTGAAGTAGATGAGGACCAGAATGGTTACACAGGGTATGACAAGACCAAGAGCTTCTTCGACAATATCTCCTGCGAGGCTGTTGAGAGGTGAGATTATTATGTTACATTACAATATTGACCTACCCACAAAATAGTATTACGCGTTCAAATACTAAATTTTATTCTAATAAGGAAAAAAATATACACATTAAGCTCCTACCATAGTTTTTTTTTGTCATCACAACTGGATATTACTCTGAGCTTACTCCACCTGCATTCCCTTGTGTTTTCTTATCAGGTGACACCTGACGTGACCCCATTAGCGTCGCAATTCTGGATACATACTTTGGTATAATAAAGGATCTCAACATTGTGAATCAATCTTTTAATTCGATGCTAAGCCATGCTGGGCAAAGTATCTATACTAATATTATAAAGCTGAAGAGTTTGTTTACTTGAACTCGCTAATCTCAGGAACTACGATTTGAAAAATTAATTCTGTGTTAGATAGCCAATTTATCGAGGAAGGCTATAGGCTATATATCATCACGCTACGACCAATAGGAGCGGAGCATAAATGAAAAAAGTTGCAAAAACGGGATAAATTTAAATGCATAAAAGCCGAGAAACCACGCGTGCGAAGCCGTGGGCGGAAAGCTAGTAATATATATTTCTAGTTTATTGTAGGTTCACGATCCTTATACTATGATCAAATGATTGTAACAACAATGTTTGCAGGTCCAAGGGCAGGAGCCAGAGGACGGACTGGCGGACGGAGCGCAAGTTGAACTCTGAGACTTTCGGCGTGGCGTCGGCCCGGCGCGGCGCGTGGCGCGGGCGCGGCGGCTGGCGCCACCACAACCCTCAGCACCAGCAGTACGCGTAAGTAAAGATACAATGAAAGATGCCGATATTAGGAAATAGCTCTTTCATAAACTCTTAGTTCTGTTTTGGATTACTTGGAGGCAGATCGTCTCGCGTCTTCGCTTCACACACTTTTACCTCTCCCACGATTAGAATGCAACCTATGCAAAAATGTGCATTATGCAGGTGCATATATTATTGCCATCCTTTTCGTTTCCCTAAAATTTTAGCAAATTAGAGCAGGAAAAATATAGTTTTACGAATTTCCATGATAAAAAAATTGAACATGTTTACATTTGCCGGGTTAATTTGCAATAATTCTCAGTGTTACAAATTGTGACATCAGCCGTAATGTATTCACAATTGAGGACTAAATCTTTTGGTCACTAGCAGATAGTAGTGTAAACTGTAAATTTTGGCAGCATCTTTTATTTTACTTATGGCGATTTCTACTGCCGTGAACCTAGTACGTACGCACGGCTACACATTATGCTATAAAAAAAAAACAGTTTTTGCTGGCTCTACGAGATCAGCTTAAACTGGTTTTGTATAGGTTGACCTGTAGCCGTGTGTACGTACAATTTGCAAAAAAAAAACAGATTTCGTACCCAACGTGATGTTTATTTATGAGAATGCAGAAGTGGCAACAAAAAATACAAAAAAGTTAACAATCATCGCCAAAGCAAACAGTTGATGTGACAAATCTTTTTGCCTATCACAGTATTTATTATCACCCGAAGATGCTCTTTCAATTTACACATTTACTAAAACAATGTATTTTCTGTGTGCAGTAACTACGTGCACAGTTTCTCGGATGACGGCAGGTGGCGCGCGATGCGCGGGGGTCCCCGCGGGGGTCCTCGCGGGGGTCCCCGGGGTCCCCGCGGGCCTGTCCCGCCCAGCTCCCAGCCGCAGCCCACACAGCCGCAGCCCGCACCCACTGCAGGTACGCAATAGGTATAAAGCTATCCTATATTCCAGTAAATACTGCAGTTTCAACCTGTTCCTTGCAATAACGTCGAAATTTATCGTGCGTACAACGAATATATAAATACACGTGATAACTCACTAGGCCCCCTTCCTTTCTTGTGATATTTGAGATTTTGTCTGTACCCCTCCCGCCTTTCGAGTCTCACGTGATTAATTGACAAACCTCATGGTGAACTGCGGCTTAAGAATAATAATTTATTCTTGTTAGTGATATTTTTAATATAGAATTTATTTTTTCTTTACAGCTAAGTAGGATCTGTTGAAGAGCGTCCGCTACACCGAAAGAATTTTTTATCGCAGCAGGGACAATTCAAAAATGGATAAGTGACGGAAAAGTGTTAGTTTGGTGATGAAGTGTCTTGTATTGATTTGAAAAGTAATGTCTTTGCGGGAAGTTTAAATGTGATGCAGATTAAAGTAGATGGACATTGTTTTGGTGTGATAGTGTTGTATCCAATTTAATGGAAGGATAAAGATGGAATTTCCCGTAAGCGCGCGACAGAACAAAATGTCGGTACACTGAGAAGGCTCACAGTTAGTATAATGTAAGTATAGGAGTGTCGTGAGCGATAACGCAATTAGGCAGAATGTTGGCATCAACTAAATTGAATTGTAAAATGTCACAAGTCGACCAATAACTGGATGATGTTAGGCGCATTTATGTAATTCAAAGATGCCAATGTTGTCGGTGAGTGAGATACGAGGCCACTTGTAAATTTCAGGGAGGCTATGTAATAAAAAGTTGCATAGGAGATGTTTTATTAATGCAATGAATTATAAATATTTTCATAAAGCTTATCTCCTCAACTGTTATGATTGTGCCTATTTAGTTTTAAACCATATATTTAAAGTACTAGAATGGTCTGCTATCACTCGGTCATTGCGCCTCCGTTTTTATTTATTTACTTGCAATGACGCGCGACAGTCAGCAGTGCAGCAGTCCTGCTAAAGTGTTAGTAAATTTAATACGAGGATAAATTAGTTTCTAATACCTGCTGGCCAGATGTTTCATGTGTAATTATATAAATCATTGTGGGTTAGAGGCTGCCTCGGCATGTTATTAAATGTAAAGTGTTTATTGACTGTCGTACATTAGTAGTTAGTACTGAATAAATGTGATAGAGGGACTGCTGCCGCATTGTAATGTTGGAGAAGATGTGTTGATGGGCACTGGCCAACTGTCAGACGTGGTTTGCCCGTTCCACCGCCTGACTGATATCACAGTATCAACACTAGTAAAGTCTATGTTTATTAAGTTTAATAAATTATTTGTAACATCAGTTCTAGAAAAGGACTATTGTATTTTCTTGTTGTTAATTTGGAATCATTAAATTTACCCACATGTGTTCATTGGAGTCCTTTTCGTGCAAAAATCTAAAATAAACTTTGACAAACACTGATATTGTAAAAATCTATTACTCAAAAGCTGTACCTGGTGATTGTATCAATATAAAAATATAACTTTACTACAAATCTTCCAAAAGGTGATTTTATTTAAAAACAACCATATTAAAATCTCCAATTTTATTGCAAATAAGTTAAGCTAGTACACAATGTACTTGGCAAAATGGCAATAGCTTTTCTATGTCACCCAATAAATCAACAAATACTATACAAAAATTACAAAACATTAAAATTAATCATTCATACTATCATTGGTGATTACATACAAATGTACCATCCATAATTTCTCAACCTTTTTGTAGCGACCCTGTAAATAGCAAAAAAAAATCAGTTCATTTTAGGTTTTAAAGTATTTGTAGTAGAGTAAGGATCCTTCAAACTCAAAAATAAGCATATTTCGTATGAAAACGGTCTCTTATAATTAACGCCATACCTAATATTGAATCCGACCCTCAGGTTGAGAAACGAGGACATACATAAACAAAATGTTTCACATCCGTAACTTACAACTTACATATCAAAGCAGGTAAAATACAAAGTAATACTAAAATAAATAGGTACTTGTTTGTTTATAAGTATTCATTACATTGATTACAGTACACAATATTTTTTACGACATACGACATTGTTGTAAACATTTTTTTTTTCTTAAAAATATGCCTTACGCAAGTAGGCTTTACTTCTAGGAGAACGAAATATTTACACAACCACGACCATTTCCTTTGTTACGTGTTATGTATCTAGATTGAATAGATATACCTGAGACTTATCTAGGTATTTATTCATAAGTTATCGTATTCTCGAGCTTATAATTTATGCCCCCGATATTGTTTAAAATTTAAAAAAACAACACTACGCATAATCGACACGAATATGCAATCAGTGTCGATTGTTTTGTGATCAAAAAGTGAGGGTATTGTAAAAATAGGCGTAGGTACATTATCTTTTTCAAAATAAAGTTAGGGTCACATTGTACGCAGTATTATTTCTCTGCGTAATTTTTTTCAGGATTGAAATACCATTCCACGAGTAACCGTCTCGACTCAATGAGAAATACGTGTATAACGCATACAGTGTGTAAAATAAGGAGTTTAAGTTATAAATAAGATTAACCGCGCCACTCCCTTGCCGGTGTGCCGTTGTCCACGATCCACACTGATCCGGTCTGCCCCTTAGTCAGGATCTCTACTAACGCACGGCCCACATGCTCTGAACTGGAAAGAAAAGATATAATTATATTGATCACCTTTGCATAAGTTAGACGCAAGTATAATTTATATTTTTGGGGGTAATATGGATCTGCTTGTTGCAATCGTAACATATTTATAATAGGTACGGATAGATATAAATATATGGTCCAAATTCGTTCGAAGTATAAAGGGTGGAAGGGACATCGACGGACAACCGCTTACATACTGTAAATTCAGAACATGACTCTGGACCCCCCTGATAAGAAATTTTTAATCGGTTACTTTTTTAAATCTGCTCTTCCATACATTTTGACCGTGTAGGTTTAGGTGTAGGAAAAAGTAGGTTTTCTGTTTACAACCGACCAAAAATATCAACGCAAGGGGGTCCAGAAACATGAACTGAATTCATGGTAAGCGTTTGTGCGTCGATGTCCCTTCCACCCTATATAAGGTAAGTGTATTTCTGTTGCATTTTCTTACCTTTGCATTTTGCAGCTAGCATTGTCCCTCTGCCAAGCGGCCTCGTACTCTGAAGACATGAGCTGCTTGCGGATCTCCTTGACAAGACCCGTGTCAGTCAGGCCCGGGCATATCACCATACTTCGGACTCCAGTCAGATTTACATGATACTGATCCTAGGAAATATCAAAGTTATTTATTAAGTAGGACAGTCTCGGTATGCCATACCATATACCATATATTTTCTGTACTACACAGTAGTATTTTATTAAAAGATTACTAGCATTGTGGGTCTCATATTACTAGTTATCTTGTTAACCCCTCGTACTAAGCTAAATACTTGTGCTACGAGTGGGTTCACGTCGGTAGTGCGGTGGGTTCGAACCGGCAACCACATGATCGCAAGTCCGACGCCCTAGCCATTAGGCTACCGCCGCTTGTATACGCTACATTGTATACGCTTTCCATACAATAAAAGGCCAGCGTAAACTGGATTTGTATAGTTCGACGTATGTGTGTACCTGTATAGCTGTTGTTAGATTAGACATTAAATGGTTGGGAGATTCGATCTACCCCGCGATCTTGTATAACTTACTCCATAGGCCCTGGTAAGTCCTACGATGGCGTAGTTAGTGGCTGTGTAGATGGGCGTAGAGACCTGGGGCCTCGTGAACGCGGTGGACGCGGTGTTGACGATGGTGCCGCCCTGTCCCCCGCGGTCCTTGCTCATGAACCGGTACGCCAGCAGCGTGCCACGTATCACGCCGTTCTAAAAACAACACAAGTAGGTAGAAGCGACGGTTTAAATTCAAATTAGAGATGGAAATCAAAATTATCTTTTATTTCTTAAGAAAACCCTAACGAATGAGATTTTTTTCGCAACTTCATAATGAAGAAAAGTCTAACTTCCTAAAGCAGACTGCCTTCCAATCGATAAAGCAACATATTAAATTAGGAAAATAATTATTGAAACCGGTCCTCAATCTACGAAGATTATAACGTATCATTCACACAAAAAACAGTCGAATTCAGAACCTCCTTTATTGAAGTCAGTTATGAGTAAATAGAAAGAAGAAGCTGACTGCCTACCAATTGGTTCGGTAAAATATAATTACAAGTAAATACTTGCAACATCTGATAAAGTTATTTTCTTTGCAGGAAGGAACGAAGAAGCGACTTCCGCCGCTCAGTTTCAGAAAGCTATAAACTTGTCTATGAATAGATAACTTACTAAATTGACGTCGACCTCTAGTTCCCAGAATCGGTCGTTCATTACACCCGCGTTGTTGATCACTATATCCAAGCGATTGAAAACTTCCATTGTCATCTCGAATGCCTCTGAAATTATGGATGTAGCAAATGTAAAATTATGCACATATTATACATTCAGAATGAATACCGTTACGTAGGTTGTAGGTAGATATTAAAACAATAACCGATATTGAGGGTATATTTCTTCTTGTTGAAGACGATCATATCGATTATCAAGGCAACGGATAGTGATAGCAAAAAAAAATAGGTAGCTAGCTACCTAGTAGGCAAATTAATTTCAGTAATAATTACCTATACTTTTTTCCAAAACTTTGCGGAATTTTGAAATCGTTGTCCCTTACCCTTACTGGGTTTTGAAATTGGACAGCCAACTTATTTTATATTATATTTAGATCCGGAGATGTCAATTAATTGTTATTATATCGATTGCAAGTAATACGACTTATTTTTATATCATACACATACTTTTTTTTTTTTTTTTTTTTTTTCTCTAGCCGTTACTGTCCCACTGCTGGGCAAAGGCCTCCCCCAATTCCTTCCAGATGCTCTTTTCTTGAGCCACCTCGAACCAGCCCTCGCGGTACGCATCCAAATCATCCCGCCATCTCTTTCTAGGCTGACCTCGACGGCGCCTTCCATCTTCAGGCACCCATTGCGTGGAGACCCTTGCCCAGCGGTCATTATGCATGCGACTGACATGACCCGCCCAATCCCATTTCAGCCTAGCCGCCTTTTTGCCTACGTCTATTATGCCCGTTTTGGAGCGCAGCGTGGTGTTTCGGATTCTGTCCGTTCTTTTAACGCACAGAATGCTGCGCTCCATTGCTCTTTGACAAACTCCAAGGCGGAACTTTTGCGATTCGGTGAGTGACCAGGTTTGAGCACCGTAGGTTAGGACAGGCAAAATACACATGTCGATGAGTTTTCGCTTCAGGGAGATTGGTAGATCACCCCTCTTTAGCGTCTTCATGGACCAGTAACTTTTCCAGGCGTTTTCAATCCTACGATCAATTTCCCTCTCTTGCCTGTTTTCGAAAGAAACTAACTGGCCCAAGTAGATATACTCATCGACATACTGTATTTCCTGCCCATCTACCTCGACCCTACGCTTAGTGCTGTTTGTCATCACTTTGGTTTTAGACCGATTCATCGCAAGTCCCACCCTGATGCTCGCTGTGTTCAAGTCTTGGAGCATGTCTTGTAGTTCCAGAGCGTTATTGGCAAAAAGAACTATATCGTCGGCGAATCTGAGGTTCGTCAACCTTTTACTGCCAACTTCGATGCCCTTGGTGTTCCACGAGGCGGTCAGTGTCTTAAATATCTCTTCAAGCGTACTGGTAAATAATTTGGGCGAAAGCGGGTCACCCTGTTTAACACCTTTTTGAATTTTAAATGAAGGTCCTGTTGTAGGTATTTAGTTTTATTTTAGCCGAGCTATTATGGTAAATGTTTTTCAAAAGGTCAATATATTGGTTTTCTAGGTTTTGGTTTTCTAGGGATCTGAATATTTCTGAGTGTTTAATACTATCGAATGCCTTCGTATAATCTACGAAGACTAGATATAGTGGGATATTGTATTCTGTGTATTTTTCGATAATTTGGTTTAGTGTCTGTAGGTGGTCCGTTGTAGAAAAGCTAGGTCGAAATCCGGCTTGTTCTGGTGGTTGATGCTTGTCTAGTTTCCCGTCTATACGATTATGTATGACTTTAATGAAGGTCTTGTAGATGTGAGATGTCAAACTAATCGGTCGGTAATTACCGATATCGCTTTTATCACCTTTCTTGTGCAGAAGGATTATGTTGGAGTGGCACATAGTGTACGGTACTTTCCCTGATTTAAGAATGGTGTTGAAGAGGTTAGTAAGGTGGGGCAATAAAATTGAGGAGCCGATTTTTAGTGCTTCAGTTGTGATTCCATCCTCTCCTGGACTTTTATTGTAATGCATAGTAGTAAGTACTTTGTGCACCTCAAATTGACTTAACGGGAGAATGGTATCCGAGAGACTATATTCTGTATTTGTGGTGGCTGGCGAGTCGTCGGAATATAAAGATTTATAAAAATTAGTTGCTATTTCCATGATTTTATCTCTACTGTAGTGTTTTTTGCCGTGATTATCTGTTAAGCTGTTGATCCAAGCTCTTCCTTTTATAACTCCATGTTTCAAAACCCTCAAAGATGTATGGTTTTCCAGAGCTGTTTTAACTAAATGTGTATTAATATTTCGTAAATCTTTTCTTATTCTTCTTTTGACTTCTTTATCTATTGTTCTATATTCTGGTGTTCCTATTTCTTCCTTTGTTCGTTTTTCAATCAAATTAATTGTATCAGCGGTGAGTTTATTTTTATTTCTTGGTTTATTCTTTATAATATCATACACATACATCCATATTATATTAAAATATGGTGTAATAAATAAATAAATATATTCAAGTCTCTGAGCGCGGCAGTAAAAATGTGGTTACCAATGACAGTATGTTGCAGTATCTACATTTTATTAGCTTAGGGTAATAATTGTGTATTGCTCAAACAATAAGTACTTCACAACGACAATCAGGAAACTACAACTCTAGATTAATAATTTGTAATTAAGGCTAAAGCCTTGGGCGCGAAAATCATTTTTTCCTTGTTTTTTGCAAATTATTCGGCTATAACACATTTTAGGTACATGGCAGTAGAAATTGCGATTGGAACAATATAACTTATTCCGATTGAACTTTTGCTTAAAAATCGCTATCGTAGGAGATTTAGGTGTAAAATAACTATTGCGCCCAAGGCTGACGCTATAGCCTTAATGCTACACTAAGTTCAGTAGTGGTATTCCCCTTTTCGACGAATGTCGACGATGTGTTTAAAAATAGTACTTTCTTATCCTGCTTGTTTCTTACGGTGCACACCACAAAGCGTAGGGTTAAAATGTATTTATAAGCTAGCACGCAACTTCATAAACTTACCCTCGTATTGTGGGTAGTCGGTGACGTCACACCGGCAAAACAACACGTTCTTTCGACCATACTTGGCGCCAAGATCATCGACCACTTGCTCGCCGATCTCGGAGTCGATATCACAAATCGAAACCTGTAAAGCGCCCGAGTGGACGAATATTAAATGAAAATACTATCATGTCTGCAAACTCCAAGACACTAACCGAAAAACTCAGTCATTCAACCATTGATAGATCCAATTCTACTGAATGATGAGTATTTTCGGATCGGAAGTGGCGGAAATTATAAATAATCATTGTTTAGTAGTTAGGGTCACAGCAGAAACGAAACTATTAAAATCGGCGATTTTGTGACTACATCGATGCTGTATTATAGTTTTGGCAACTTGCTGTGATTATTAACATCATCACACCTGTATCAAAGCTGTGTTAATTTACACTCACTCGCACATACCGGCGAAATGCCGGTATGTGCGAGTTTATGTGGATGGAGGTTTTGAAAAGCCACCTAGAAACTTTGATCTTCGATACTAAAAGTAGCAAGTCTGCTTTACATTTTAATACACAAGATTTTAATTCCCAATCAGAACGAAGTCAAATCCAAAGTAAATGCTGCTGCGGGAATTTATATGAGGCCGTCATCGGAAGACGAAATAGAGTAAGGGATTAAACACAGCGTTGGTTGTCCAGCGGCGAAATGGGATGGGCGACATCACCATTTTGCCAATCATATATTGTCTGGTCGAACAACAGACAGTTATTATTACTTCTTTATTATTGCACTAAATTTTATTATTGTTGATCGGCCCTTTGGTATTTTTTCATGAAGCCATAAAAAATGACAGTCGGTGCATTTGTTTTTAATTTTTTTTGGCGCATCAATTAAAGCGCCATAATAATATGCCACTATCTATCTAGGTAGGTTGTAGAATTTTTGAATAATGAAGTCCTATAAATATTTAATAACATCAAATCCAGCATTTATCTTTAGGATTTAGTAGATGCAAACATAGACGCACCGAAAAGTATGTATTTTGGTTTACAGTGCAATTACGTTAACTACTCGTAGTAAAGAACTGCACATTCATTTTTGCAATTCTACTATTAGGTACGGGATAAAACACGAACAGAGGCGGATCAATATTACCGTCTGCACGAGTCGGGAACATTAGTCATTCGCGGAAATAAATATTATTAAGTATCTTGTACCTTACTATGTTTTATTGTCTATTTTTAGGTTTTAATTATTACTTATATGTAGTTTTATAAATAGTGTGGTTCATACTCTTATAAGTATAACAAAATAGGATACTACGAATAATTAAAAATTACGATTAATTTTAATTTATAATAATAAATGCGTCATAGGTACCTATAGTACGGTTATTATACTTAGGTATGTTTATAAACAAAATACTTATTCTAATTAATCAAGTTACTACAACGCATACCTACTAATATTATAAAGATATAATTGTGGCCAGTAGTGGCACAAAGAAACTTCAAAGAGGAAAACAACAATCTTATACGGGCCACCGCCGGCAAAAATCAATACAAATGAATAAGTGCCGGCTCATTACGATGAGTGATCCATCCACCTTTGCTTATCAATTAAATATCATCATATTTATTACACACCCTGTACTACACTTAAACAATATTGGCGCATATCCAGTACACTTCATTCAACAGTTATTTACCTTGAACTTAAAATTACTTTAGGAACTACGCCATGCGCAATGGAAGTCTTAAGACGATTAGTGTTTAGAAAAACTTACCTTAGCTCCTTGTTTCAGCAGTTCCTGGCTGTAAGCGAGGCCGATGCCGGCTGCAGCGCCGGTAATGAGGGCAACCTTCCCCTTGAGTTCCATGTCTGATTATTTTTTACCCGATTATTGTGCCGCGCCCCGAAGCGACCGCGTTCACTACCGCTTTCGTTGTGGTTCGATCGCGACGGGAACTCCGCACGGCGGGAGGGGGCGCGGTCTCCCGTTTTCTCCCCAATTCCCTCTTCGGTAGTAAATATACACACGATTGCACTCCACTCTCGCTGGCCTGCATGTTGATTCAAGCTTGTTAAAGGTACGGCTGTGTGGATAAAAGCCACTCTACCGTTAGATAATTAGTTTACACGATCGTGCGGGTGATAATGATAACGTGATTGGTTAATAAATGTTTTCAATTTTCCATTATTATGAGTCTTGAAATACTTATTATGTAGTTATGGAGGAAAATGAAACTAAGAAGTCATAGTTTTTTCTTTATTTGTCAATTTCTCAATCTTTCAGTCAGGTACAGTAAATTTTTCATTAAATTAAAATAATTAACAATTTTTCATTTTTTTGAATTTTCTCAAGTTCTAAGTGAAAAATATCACAGATACAACAATATCACGAAGGTTCCGCCCACCGTAATATCGTACACACATCCAAAACGCGACCACTCTGATTTCCCACGGACGCGAACTGTACACAAATATACGAAAATAAAATTTTTCACAAACTACACTATAAAAAACTTGAAAATTTCAACAAATCCCTCGCTTTAAAACAATATCTAAAATACCCATATTATTTTAGGGACGCGCATTCCCTTTGATTAACGTAAGGCATCTATTTGCCTTCGTACCCTACATAAAACAATAAAATACAAAATATGCTCGGACATGATTTGTACAATAAAATAAGGCCGTACCACCATGATTTACGATACATAAAATAGAATCACAAAACTCTATGTACAATGAAAATATCACAGAGATATACGTATCAATCACAAAAGCACGCAATGGCCGCCGTTTATGTGCAGTAATCGGCCAGTTTGGATTAATTACTTGGAAGTGCATCTGAAAACATCTTGATGATCGTTGGTTTTTTAGTTGTTTTAGGCCAAGCGAAGGATCGAAGGGTAACAGCTGCATCATGTGTGGAGTGTATTTTAATGGTTGGTTTTGGTTTGATTGATGGTCAGGAGTGGTGAGCCTGATCTGCGCCGGCAGCAGGCACAGCCTTAGCGAGGTAAGAGAAAGAGCGCGCGTTGGGCAGGCCAGCTAAAACACAGGCGCTCAGCGCGGAACGATTCAGGTTCATAGGTGCAGCGTCATACCACTCCATCGTGTCGCCATCGTAGCACTCCACGTGTGGTATTGTAGTCGACCCTGCAACAAGCATAACAAAGCTATAATACAAGTTACTGCTTACTTTGTTTAATAATAGTTCATATATAGGATACCGTTAAATCCTCCAATTACGAAGATCATGTCGTCAAGCAACACCGTGGCGAAGTTGCTCCGCGCGCTGAACATCTCCGTAACCTCTTGCCAGTCACCACCGCGCTGGGGATTGAACCTCTCACCTTTGAAATACAAGTGACATGGTTTATAATCCCCTTCAGAGTAAATAATATTATTGTACTAGAACATGACCATCATTAAATTTAAATGACCGCAACGAAATCTTGAAGTAATTCTTAAGAAGTTCTTAATGAAATCGAGGATATCTAATGATATATTCTTGTAAAAGGGTTATGAAACGCGTCACTCGACGAGAGAACTTTTAAATTAGTAAATACTTCATACTTATAATTAATTAATTAATACATATTTATATTGTACTTGTACTAAAAACGGTATAGCTACTTATTTTTAAAATAAAGCAGAATTAGCTGCTGTTGAAGGTGGAAAATCAAATCTAGTCTATAATCTAGAAACGCTTCTATTATAGGAAATATAAAAAAAACGTACCGGTATTCAACCGGCTATATCCGTTGAACCCCCCGAGCGCGTACAGGCAGTCTCTGTATGCAATAAGGCTGACGCCGGAGCGGGGACTGAGCATCGATCGGATGAAGCTCCACTGCTTCGTGTCAGGGTCGAACACTTCAGCAGAACTGAGGACCTCCTGACCGTTGAAGCCGCCCACGATGTATATCTAAAAATGAGAAGTGGAACTGTGAAACTGATCGCTAAAGAGGTACCTACCAAAACGGCATAGGAGCGGCAGGACACAAAACTTGATGGGTGGCACAAGATTGCCAAGGAATCTATAATCAGCCGTTTTATGATACCTATGTGACAAAAAGTCAGTGGGGCAAAAGGTGATAAAGGTGGGAATATATTCTAAGCTGATAACAGTCCGTATATATGGGGTATGCCAATTTCTGTGGATATCTGCTTACGATAAAGAGAAGGGTCGACCAATGCCTATATACAGCATTTAAGTAGGTACCCTACGATAAATTTTCTTATTACCTTCCCGCCAAGAGACGCGGCACTTGCATCAGAACGTTGCTTGTTCATCGGCGTGGTCATCTCCCACTGGTTCTTGTCGGGATAATAGCGCTCCACGGATGACATACGTGTGCGGCCGTTGTACCCTCCCAAGGCGTAGATTAGGCCGTCTAAATGAAATTAGATTAACGTTCAAAAATTAGGATTGTCGAATTCCTATTTAAAAAAAACTGCGCCTAACGTTCTTGCCACTTGGTTCCCCTTAATCTGGGTAGTGCGAGATTTTATATCACAGCTTTCACTTGACATTAATTGCTTTTAATTTTAAAGTTATATTTTATGATAAATCAAATAGGATCTCTGAAATATTATGTCTGATGATGATATATTATGATAAGTCGTAGGTATCTGACTGTGATTGACTTCTGTCATGTAGAAAAATATGAAGGAAGAGTGGGCAACTCACCATGAGCTACAACGCTAACATAGCACCTTGCCTGATACATACAGGCACGTTCATGCCAAGTGTTTGCGACCGGGTCGTAGCACCGGACTGTGTTGAAATGGTCGCTACCATCGAAGCCTCCGATCATGTAGATCAAGTTGTTCAACGTACATAGACCGTGGTACGCGCGGGGCGTTAGGTCCATGTGGATAGAGAGAAACCATCGGTCCGCCCTGTTTATGTCAAGTAAGGAAATTGTTTAGGTGTTTGAATTTCGCACCAAAAATATTGGCATAGACAAAAGACGCTATAGAGGAGTGACAGCAAAATTTTGTCGGTAATGATGTCGGAAGAAAAAACTATAGACAAGCAAAATATGTTACTAAAACGGATAAATTTAAATTTAATTCGTACTCTGCAATCGAAGGATACAGAAAAAGGATTTTACTACCTTGTATCATAAGTTTCAACGAAACTAGTGGGACTGCCAGCGCTCCAGCCACCAACTGCAAAAAGTATCTCGAAAGGTATTCGAGGCCTTGCTAACGGATCATTGAGATCTGCCTCTGTGCCCGGCCTCGAATCCAACAACGTGAGAAATACCACGGCTGGATATAAAGCTTCTTGACATTTCTGTGTAAAAAATAATAAGAACATCTGAGTTCATGCATTAATTATTTAGTTGCTAACCAAGGCCTTTATTTTTTACCTCATCTTCAGCAACCGGCTGCCATTGTAATATTTTTGATTTAAAATATTTATAGCTGATGTGACCAAACCGTACACACATAAGTAACGGTGGAATACATTTTCTTCTATTATCTATATCATGTTCCACCCATGTTTTAACTGCTTGGAATACTATTTCTTCATTCCGAACATTCAGTTCATCGTCTCTCAAAATATCTTCTAGTTCATCATATGAAAGCGATTTAAATTCAATACATTCCTTAAGTATCCTGCTAAAATTCTGTCTTATATACAACTTTCCTTTTTTTTCTAGCTCACTACAGAAATAATATCTTGCGAACTTGAATATTCCAAGACAGTTATGCGGCCTCAGCTCGTGTAAAAGGAACTGACAGCATAGCTGAATAACACCAACAACATCAAATTGATCCGCATATGGTAGTAGATATTCAACGTTTTCTGCAGTAACTATGCATGTTCCTGTGTATGCATAATCGAGAATCAAGGTCATGTAGTAGCTGGGGACATCGACAAAAATCTCCGTTTCCTCTGGCTCTCCTTTCTTTAACGAATTGATAAATATGGCTTTGAAATATGGACTAACGGCTGAGAGTATCGCCCGATGTACTCGGATCGTTTTCATGTCCCTGCAGACGATAGTGCCATCGCACAGCTGGCCGTTTTGTCTCAATTCATTCCATATCGTAGGAAACTCTACAACTGAATAATTTTCAGGGAGGCACACGCATTTCCGTTTTCGCGTAACAATCTTCTTTTTGGTTAATCTGGGTTTCGAGGATGAAGGAGTACGAACAGAATTTTTATTTTTTGATAATTTTCGATGTTTCGAATTAAATTCCATTCCTTTCGAAAAAACGGCGGTCGAAACTTGTTATCTGTCGCGATGACAGACTTAGCGACAGTTTAGTTGATTCATTTGTTTTATTTCGTTATGGCATAACAATTTAAATTTAAGCTCCTCCTTCGCTAATTTATTAGTGCCTGACATATTATTTTACAAAGTAAATAAGACCTTTAATGAATTTATTGATATCGTGATCGATTAGTGCCGGGATTTTAACCCATTTTTTGGCATTCTGGTGTTCGTTGTAATCACGTTCTTTGTCGTAATATTAAGTTCGTATGAAGTTATTATTAATGCGCAAAGTACAAAGTTCCTTTATTTTTGTATCAACACTGCAGAAATCTCAGCATTAGGTCAATTTTCTCTATTCAGTAGAACCTATGGGTAGAACAGCCATTTTAATTTAGATCGCTTGTCATCTTTTAACCCATCTGACGACTGGCTTGCATTACTAACGTAAAATGTGACCGCTCGTTTCAGCTCAACTTAGCTCGTTTCGGCAGTCCACCGCTGGCGAATGCGTCATAAGCCCATAGAACTTTTAAACCCTAAAAATCCCATAGTTCTGTCTTTCAGTGCTTTGTAGCAAGCTATGCAATTTGCTATTTTATAGCAAAACTATGGGCTATTGAGGGGGCAATGGATTTTGTGAGGTATTGGGTATTTTACAAGGTTTTGAAGGAAAAATTGTAAAGATTGTATTGTCGTACGCATGCACAGCTAGTTTTATATAAAAATTGTGACCTTCGCCACCTTAGCACGGTTTGCACACAATTATCGTATTATTTCAACTAATTTACAAAAAACCTTAACAAATTATATACATCATACCTGTCTATTAGTTCAAACCGCATACACATCCGCGCAATAGTTTTTGAGTTTATCGCGAACAGATACACAGATACAATGATGTTAAGGTTATATATATAAGATAAAAAACAGAGAAAAATTAACTTCACAAAATTATCATGGTGTAGGTTCTATAATGGCGTAATCATGATAATTTAATCTCATAAAATTCATCTGATTCTGAGAGGAGACCTGTGCTCAACAGTGGGACAATGTCGACGACGATGATGATGATGATTATGATAATGGCGTAAATTCCTTGTCAAATACATAGGTACAACGAGAATACTTAAAACATACATACATACACTCACGCCTTTTTCCCACAGGGGTAGGCAGAAACTATGGACTGCTACTTGCTACGACTCTTGCATATCTCTTTCGCTTCTTCCACATTCATACATCTTTTCATACACATATACAATACTTTAAAAAAAATCATAAACCTATCACATTGTGAGTTATCAATGGTGAATAGTGAAATACTAGTGTTTTTAATGTTCTATCCGAAACTAAAGATGCTACATAATTATACTTTATTGATTGTGACTGATAACATATAGCATTTATTTACAAAATAATTGAAAGAGTATTTACTTAAAAGATATACATAAAGATATAAATTCCTTTTTGAGAGATCCTACACTAGGTACGTAGTCTCAGAACAATTACGTAGTCTTCCATAAAATTTCATTGTACCTATAACAAAATATCTTATGTCTCGCCTTGAGCGAGAGTATCAATAGCTTAGCTGTAGATTTGTAATCGTCGTGAGCAAAATTTACGAATTTAGATACTATTGCTACGAGAGTGATTTAGCAGAAGCAATTTTAGTTCTTAGGTATATTATAATTATAGTTGATGTCCCAAATTCTACTGCTATGAACCAAGAATGTATCATTGTTGAATTTGTAAAAAGCAAAAAAAATGAATTTGGCGCCCAAGTCAAGCATTAATTATTACCTACTTATCTATATTGTCTACGCTTTGACAATGATTCTACTTTTTTACTGGTAACACTTTGTAGAGCTGTCAACAGTAGTTTATTGCCTATAGTCTCTTTTTCTTCCGGTTGTCAAGATGGTGAGTTTCGCTATTGTGAAAATAAAATAAATCTTTGAAAATCGCGAGAAATACTAAGTGTTGTGTGAGTTCATGGTGGTTTTTACTTGCAGCAGTGTTATCAATATGTGTTCCTTTAAATATTTCAGGGTATCGACATCAACCATAAACACGACAGGAAAGTTAGGCGCACCGAAGTCAAGTCTCAGGATGTGTACCTGAGATTGCTTGTAAAAGTAAGTCAAAATATAATTACTGACTCTCACTTATCCCTATCGCTTTGTTATCTATCAAGTTTTATTTATTTAATAGAAATAAATAAAATAAATAAGCTTTAGTTTCTAACCTAAACTTGTTGTTGTTTCCAGCTATACAGGTACTTGGCTAGGCGTACAAATGCCAAGTTCAACCAAATTATTCTTCGTAGGCTGTTTATGAGCCGCATCAACAGGCCTCCGCTGTCGCTCTCGCGGCTGGCTCGTCACATGAAGAAGCCCACTCGCGAAGGCATGATTGCCGTCGTGGTTGGTAGCATTACCAACGATGTGAGGCTGTACACAGTGCCTAAGTTGACAGTCGCCGCTCTGCACGTCACCGAGAAGGCCCGCGCCCGCATCTTGGCTGCTGGAGGTAAAGTTGTTTTTATTTATGTTGCGAGGTTAGAAAGCATGCAAGTAAATTTACCATTGGATGCTATGTATTCATCAGAATAGTGATTGTATATGTAGCCCAGAAAAGGGACTAAATATGAATATATAGCTTGAATTATTCTCTGTCAAAGAACAATTATTATAAGACAATAGAAAACAATTGTCTCGCCTGGTTTGAAAATTTAGTTAATCCTGATTTATATCCAAGTTCTGGTGTTTGTGTATTGTGAAAAAACTATATTTGTTTGAAGTCTTTCTACAGTGGAAACAAATGCGACTTTATTAACTACAGGAGACAGGTTTAAAAAATTTTTTAGAGCATAATCCTGATAGCACTCATCTTATTTAGTATGGGTTTCAATGAGTAATTACTACTACTACTTTAACCTGTCCTCTGTACTTTAATTAGCTTCATTACTTCTATTGTCATGTTATTGCTGTCATAGGGACTTGTTAGATGCATTCTATATCTATGAATGTACAACCAAATAGATATAAGTAACATAGTTATATACCATTTTGTAAGTTCTGTTTATGTAAGGAGAAATAAACATTATTATTATAATATTATAGCCATCTTTGTGGATATTCAGTAAATTTCATGAGTAATGCCCTCAAAGAGCATACTATTATTCTATTTGTCAGGTCTTTTTTATCAACAACGGAACAGAGAAGTGTGTTCTGTGGTCTAAATGTTCAATTCTAGCTCACACAGTAAAAGTATGTTTTTTGAACTGAACCAATTTTGGAGAATTACCCTTTCTCAAATTAATATACTTCTAACTTTTGTTTGTGTTGTGAGAATTAAATTTCCATCAAAATACTAACTGCTGATAGTGCTTTTTGTACTAAAACAATAGAGTCCAGATGCATAAATGTTTTGATGTAACTATGATATTTCGACAGTACTATGTACTGTAGTAAATTTTATCTGATCTGGCTGCATATGAGCTGATTATCAGATACTATCTAATTATCATCTCCCATAGATTCATCATTGACATTTTGTCCACATGGAAACATCAGACTGTCTAGCTGTTGTATTTCTTGGATCTATGTAAATGTTTGCTGGTAGTCATGTGACATGTACCTTCATGTGAATCTACAATTTAATTTTTTCTGTACTAGCTGTGCCTTGCAGTTTCTTCGCTTTGCCACACTTGGCCACTCCTAAGGATTGTAGTGTGATAGCCAGCCTCCCTCATGAATGTGGCTATCATATACAAAAATATTTTTTCAAATACGACTGGTAGTTCAAGAGATTATCATGTTCAAACTAAAAAACCCTTCAGCTTTATTATAATATTATACAATTTTATTAATTCAGATGGCAGATGTATCCTGTTTTAGCTTAGCATAACAAGAATACTAGTAATGTGTGACCCACATTGCTAGTAAGCTTTTATTAATTAATTTTGAAAATTATTCAAAAAATCCTCTATATCACCAAACTGCTTATGATGGTAACTTCCTGTTTTTAAATGTAACATGTCATTTTTCGCTTTCCAGGAGAGATCCTGACTTTCGATCAGCTGGCTCTGCGCGCCCCGACTGGCGCTAAGACCGTTCTTCTGCAGGGTCGCCGCAACGCGCGCGAGGCAGTGCGCCACTTCGGGCCCGCGCCCGGAGCGCCACGCTCGCACACGAAGCCCTACGTGCGCACCAAGGGACACGAGCGCGCGCGGCCTAGCCGTCGTTCTAACGTGTAATCTTTAAATATAAGGACTACAAATCTAACTTAGTTGTGTTATTTCCAGATCCCAACACTGAAAATGTACTAAAGAATTAGTAAACTGTAGCTGTAAGTCAGCTCAGTTTTAACAGTCTGGTGAAATTCTCAGTAGCAGCCCTGAATTATTATTTGTCAGTATGATATGAGTAATTGGATTGTTAGATAATTGGGGTAAACTTTCTTAGACTGAAACTACAAATAGACGAAATTATGAGTACATCACTTTATTATCAATTTATAGTACACAACATACTGTACCTAAGTAAATAAAAATTTTGATCTGATCAAAATAACATCAGTTTCACTCACTTCCCAAAAGGACTCAACATGAAACATGCACCAGCTTAAGTTATACAACTGAAAACCTTATCCATTTTCGTGTAGTACTTTTTTTTGTGTTAAAGCATGTACAAACAAAAATTTTAAAAATTGACACACATGACACATGTTTTTCTTTTATCTATTATGTACAGACAGCGGCCTAATCGGCCACTATTTTTTTATAAATGTTTATAGATTAAACAAGCAATTTATATTACAGATCTTTATATACATGGCTTCACACCAAGCACAATTTAATAAATAGGACTAGGTAGGTGAATACATTTAACTACAGAAGGCACTCTTCCAGTAGTTCAAGAGTGGTTCATCATGTTGGGCCACTCCAAACACTTGTTTCAGTTTAGCCACTGCATCTGACTTGGCTCCCGAGGAATCTATGGCTGCTTTCACTGCATTTGCTATTCTGAAAAAGGAAGGGAAATAAGCAAAAAAAACATGGAAGACTAGAGAGTAGAATATAATTATAACAATTCCCTTATCATTTTAAAATTTGCCATTTGTAATTTTAACGGTTTAGTCTCAAAACATTGAAGTTGCAAAATAACTACATCCGAAAAAGTCCAAGTAGCAAAATAATCAAATCACAAAACATCCACCTCATAATTATTATTTTTTGTATTGAGTATTTTGCTACTTGGACTTTTTGAGATGTAGTTATTTTGTAACTTGGAGATTTCGAGATTTAGATGTTATGAGATATAAACGTTTTGAAACCACATGCTATTTTGAAACTTGAATGTTTTGAGACTAAAGGATTTTAACTTCTTGTTACTATTATGTTCGGCCAAATTTATTTTGGTTTACACAACCTTGATATTTATTTCTGGCTTAGCTTAGAATTATAAACTTTTTTTCTTCAGCTTAAATCTACATTATTATCAATAGTATTTTTAAGGTGGTTACCTATGAATAAATTATTTATTCGTAGGTGGCTACTTACCCAAGCCATTCCAGTTGTAATGATTTGACATGTTGATGCAATACATCATCATTGAACTTTTCATTATTCATAGAATTTTCTATCCTATTCATTAACAGAGGACCTGAAACATTGACAACTGGCTAGTTCAAAATGCTTATGTAATGCTAAGACATAATTCCAAGATTACAAAAATAAACTCACATTTAGCTGGCATCGTCCCTCCCCATTTTATACAAAAGTTACTGTTTTCCGTTTCTTCTAAAAAACATACAGAGGGTGGCAATTGATCTTCACTTCTCCCTTGCCTTAATCTAATATTTTTGGGAATATTCACTGGTAGTAACCTAGATAAGCCACTTATGATAGTTGATGCTTCAATATTGCTTGTCTTAATAACAATCTAAAACAATGCAACCAACATTTTATTGTTACTCAGCTTTATTTAGCAACTATCATACTGATCTCAAAAGATCAAAGCAATAAATTTTACATTGTGTCTAAATATGGGACTTGAACGGGTTTTGAAATTAGAAATCTTCCTCTGTAGTAAAAAAGAAGTAAATAGTAAGGTACTGATAGGGTAGGGATGTAATGACAAAAAGAACATGCTGTGCCAATTATGTTATACAGTTGAAATGTTGCTGTGCTGTGCCGAAATTAATTAGGACCAGGGTAGCATCGGAAAGTTAGTCTACTTTATACATTTAGAAAATAAGAGACCAATTATAATATGCTACATATAGAAAGAAATAAGTTTATATAGGTAATAAGAGTTTATCATTTAAGAGTTAATATTATCATTTTGATAATAATTTTAATTTTTAATATAATATCTCCATGCAATAGCAGTAAAAAGTAAAAGTTGTTAGGGGAAAACATGAGTATACTGATTAACAGACGTCTCAACTACAGCACTTGCTAAATTATTATATGTACCTATCTATACTAATATTATAAAGCTGAAGAGTTTGTTTGTTTGTTTACTTGAATGCGCTAATCTCAGGATCTACGAGTCTGATTTGAAAAATTCTTTCAGTGTTAGATAGCCCATTTATCGAGGAAGGCTATAGGCTATATATCATCACGCTAAGACCAATAGGAGCGGAGCATAAATGAAAAATGTTGCAAAAACGGGACAGAAAAGCCGAGAAACCACGCGGGCGAAGCCGTGGGCGGAAAGCTAGTATAATATACTCGTATTACAGAATTCATTAAAACCTAAAAGAAACTTACATGCACTCCAGTCAAAGTACAATACATTAGTATCCTAAATACTGCTTTTGACAACAACTTTTCCAACTGCCTCAAAGGAATACATTCTTTGTCACCATCTGATGAGCCACCAGGCTCAAATATGTTGTTTACAACATGTGGTTGCAACTTCTTTAATAAATCCTTACTTGTGTACAATGTTTCTGAATATGTGTGAGCACCAGCCTTCAGCATCCATGTAAAGTGAGAGTGTAGTCTTTTAAATACATCGTCATCTCCTGCAATATGATATAGAGCATATGAACCAAAGAAAAACTTGAATATGTGAATACAGTAAGTACATCCACCTGTATAGTTTACTCAATAAATTCAGAAATATGTTATTTTATAGCTAAAGACTGTGTAATATTGTGAAACAGAATTATGTACAGTCTTATAGGATGTTTGGGAGATGAGTGCAAAGCCTGAAGGGTATGATATCTTAGGTATATTATCTTAGACAAAGTAATTTTTTACTTTTTTTGAAAACTTAACATACTTCTTTTATTTGATTTAATTTAATAAGTTCTAAATCTTTTAAGATTTCATTCCATTCGGGGTTTGCACCCCATCTCCTAAACACCCTGTTTAATAGATATGGTTGTAAATATAGTGGGATAGTAAATGTGACTTAAAACTACTAAATTAAAAATGTAAAAAACCCCTGACAATTGCATTATATCTCCACCGATTTTCATCAAACATATAGCTAAGAACACTCCCGACTAATTCACCTTTCAAACAAAAAAAACGTAATCAAAATCGGTTCATCCGTTCGGGAGCTACGATGCCACAAACAGACACGTCAAACTTCTAACACCCCATCCTTTTTGCATCGAGGGTTAAAAATAGTTCTATTAATGCCAGTCTTTGATGGTAAATTATGGTAACCAACTCACCCGTCAAGTGCATAAGTGACCTAGACTGCACAAAGTCATTTCTACCAGTTTTTAGCCTGAGAGCTCTCTGGGAGCATACTTTTTGTTCAGCATCAAACACAACTTCTGCCAGCTCTTGCAGTTCTTTTGATATTTTCTGGAAGGCAAATATAAAATGTTTAACATAACACTAGATTGTTATATTAGAGGAATAGGGTGGGTCCTGGTGACCCACAAAAAGGTTCACATTAAAAACCATATAACTTTTTTGTGCTTATCAGGAATCTATGTATAGTGTAGTCTCAATTTGTAGTTTGGTAAATTGGTAATTGACAAGTTTTTGGATAGGTACCATTGTCTTTAAAAAAATTATAAGCTTTGTTTATTTATTGTATCCCATACAGTTGAAGATCAAAATCTAGAAACCATTGTGTGATTTTTTTAACATAATTATCATGGTTACCAATTTCTTTCTAAAACTAATGTTTGCAAGCACCTGCATATGTTCAGACAGCACTGGTGTGATATTGAGTAGCAGCATCTTATCCTTCATCAGGATAACTAATGAGAACCATCTCTTCAGGCCCCTGGCCCAGGTGTCTTTGACCTGGAATGTGAGGCTCAATACATGGCCATGTGTGTCATTGAAGTACACCACTCCACCTTCTTTACTCCAATTCACCTGGAATTGCATAGAATTTAAGATATTCACCCCATTTTAACTCCTGGCAACTCCATTCAAATAGGCTGATTTTTATTTTTGTTCATTAACCACTAAACCATTATGCTGTTTGCATGCTGGCTGAGCAGACATGAGTAATATTTTGAAGTGTCTGTGTAACAACTCTCGTGAAACCAGGGATACAGATAGATATTGTAGTATTACAACTCAGTTCTCAAAAAACCGATACATGTAGAATATTACAATAAATACTTGAGATAGGTAATGAAAGACAATCTTACTTCACAAGTTATGCTTCTGATAGCCGCCTGCCTCAAAAATGACGTAACTTCGGCATTCGGAACCGATTCCCGGCTACAGAATATGGTGCCATCGTCATCCCGAGACACGAAAACCGTCTCTGGACCTAGGGAAGTACATCCACTACACTGAACACCAACTTTTGAAGATTCTGTCGTAATTTTCTCATTGTCTGTAGTGAAGGTGCAAAACAACGGCCGTGGACCGTGGGCCTCACAAAAATGACACAGACCAACTATTGCGTTCATCTCATTGCGAATATTGCGATTCCTATTCCTGAGCAAAATTTTATTTCTGCAGAAGCAATGCAGAAGTCACAACATAAAACATCTGGGATGTTTGATAGTGTGAATTGTCATTGTCATTGTCAGTGCGACAATGAACACTAGAGGTGTATGATACGAGCTGTATATTCATATTAGTATATATTAGTTTAGCGTAGACTATTACCAGATATTAGTCAAATAATAGGCACGCCAAGAGATCAGTGTTCTGATATTCGCGGTGACTTGCGCGGCTGTGTGCGTCGACGAGCGCGCTACGGGAGGTTGCCGCACGCACACACACACAATTACTCCGCTGCAACCGCGTCATAGCGAGACGATTCGGGGGAGTGAGCGAGTTGCCTATATGATTCTGCTTACTTCTGTTTGACGTGTGCGTGCGTGTTTGAGTGAGATTTCTAAAGACAACATTATACACGTCGGGCTTTGTATGCAAGCTGAATGTGATGGTTACAAAGTAAACACTCAATGAAAACAAAATCACTACATTTAGCGCTGAATATGCAATATTAGTTTGTGCATAATATTTTATAATACAAACTAATATCATGTATTAGGAGGTGTAACGATGAATAATTATTATTCATTAAATAATTCATAATACTATTATCTATAATATACAGAATAAGGTACGATATCAATAATATTTAAAAAAAAAAAAAATATGTTCGAGTAATGAATATGGAGAGAATAGGCACTATATCAATATTACGTTAGATTAACGAATACGGAGAATAGCTACGATATCAATATTATGTTAGATTAACGAATACGGAGAGAATAGGCACGATATCAATATTATGTTAGATTAACGAATACGGATAATAGGTACGATATCAATATTATAACGAATACGGAATATCAAGACGGCTGACTAATATTTGACTAATACCTGGTAATAGGTATGGTATGCTAATATCAGCTAGTGAATATATTCAATAATAGTAATATCCAGATATCACCCTAATATAACACCTCTAATGAACACTGATAACTGACAGACTAGGTGTACACTACTTAACAAAACAACAGACTCACAATTTCACAAATCATTTTGAAAAATCTTGCATGCAGCACATTTAGCTGATCATAATACGCCTTAAGTTGCCTTGGAGAACAAATATTACTTTCTAGCGACTTCAAAATCTACCAGAGAACATTATTACTCCGAGAGGAGCTCACCACCTTGCCTGATAATGTGTCAAGATTCCCTTCAGTGGCTCAGTATAAATAAGTTACTCTGTGATTCTCTTGATATTGCGTTTGAGTTTGACTGCTACTTTACCTACAGAAAAAACTTATTTCATTGAAAAGGATTTATATCGTCCGTCTTCAACTTCAAAAAGATAACGTTGAGTTTGGCCGCAATAAGATTGCGTGACCTTCGAAAGTTTTTGAAACGCTGTCCCGATACTGGAAACCCAGTGCCGGCGTAAGACCTAAATTTGATGTGGGAAGATTCATTTTGCGGGGCTCTCTGCCCTCTCTCTCATAAATTTCCGGGGCGCGAGGCCGTAGGCGGTGGCCCACGTCGCCCACGCCTTACGCCGCCACTGTGGAAACCGATTCGAAAGTTGGCGCATTCGAGGTAGTTAGAACTTTTGTTTTCGTACCACCCACCTCGTCATAGTAATTCTCATTTTTAAGGGACTTCTACGCGCAGTGTATGCCAGTCCCATCGTAGCCTAAATATGCATTAAATCTATGGGTCATAAATTCGAACAGAACTTTTGCATCAGCACCATTTGGTTTGGATACAATATTATGAAATATACCTATGTCAATTCTGTTCAAATTCAGTCATAATAGTCATGTTTCGCTTCATATTGCTTCCTATATTTATATTATGCAGTTTCTTTCAGTTAGAGGTTTATAATGAGTTCAAATATGTTTTTCTTTAATAATTCTGGGACTAAAACTAATGTAAAATGTTATCACGATCTTATATTTTTTTCTGGGAAGATAGGAGTACATATGGGTATGGAGAATAAATAAATATTAAAAAGCCAATATTTCTGATTTTCAATAACTCATTTATTCAACTGTACACTGATTCACAGTTATAACTTTAATGAAAAATCACAAGCACAGTTATAATCGGATTACCTAAAATTAATCTGTAATTCGACTGTGCTAAGTCATCCAACATGTTCTATCAATCAATATTAATTAATACATAAAGTATCTCACCCGGTAATCTCCGCCCTACGATGTCGAAAGCTTATAATAACGGTAACGAACGGTCACAGCGAAGCAACATGATTATGAAATTTGAGGAAAGAAATAAAGGCGATGAAATATAAAATAAATTAGTTTAATATTATAAACAAATAACATGTTACTGTGCCTATCGAAAAAAATTGTCTAAAACGTTTGTTTATACTACTGTTGTTTTGGTGGCGATTATTTCTTAGAGACGGGTTTGTAGGCTAGCTTTCTAGACTTCAATGTGGACCACTTGTGTCGTTTGAAGTAGTAGACAATGACGGAGAGCATGGAGAACATGCCAATGGCCTTGATGGTCATGAGTCGCCGCTCGTCCAGCTCGGGCTCCGAGCACCACCGCAGGAAGGTCGCCACGTCCTTGGCTAGCTGAGAGGCTGTCGCCACCGTCTGGTCGCTGTATTCAGCCGCCTGTAATGTTTTATTAGAAGTAATCACCAATCCACGGCTAGACAAAAGCCCCCACAAAAGAGAATGATTTAAACTTCTGCTAAAGCCTTAATCTATTTAAATAAATTTTCTACTAAATCATTAAAGCCAAAACTTTAATGATTTAGTAGAAAATTAATTTATCAGAAGAATACAATCGAATTTGTCAACATACCTCATCGAAAAGTACTTGTGCCATAGAGATGGCGCCGCCGGGGAAGTAAGGGTTGTAACCCTGTCCTTCACGCAGCACCACGCCAGCAGGCGCGTCCATGTAACCGGTTAACAACGCGAAGATGTAGTCCTCGCCACCCTTGCGGCCCGAGCAAATCAGCGACAGGTCAGGAGGGTATGCACCTAAACATGCAAGATTTAAATAAAAACTCTTGCTACTCTATGGCCCTTACACCAATAATTATTTATAGCTTCTTTGTTTGTGTCCGTATTGCCAGTATAGCCTGTTTCAGATTAGTAAATAAGCTGGCTAGATTTTACGTTTTCTAACTTCAGACTTTCTCCTTAGTGTGTTTTGTTTTGTTATGAAATACGCGATGTATAGAACTGGCGGCTGCTTTCAAACACCTACCCTATACCCTAGTCACAGAGTACATTTTTATTTAGCGTGCTAGAGTCGCGTTATATCAAGTGATAAACCCACAGAGCTAATGGTTTATATCGTAGGTATTAACCACTATCTAGGCGTTACAACTGCATATTTATCCTCATATAATGCTGGCAGGTACACACCAAACATTTCGTGGTTTATATTAGTTATACATAAATGTATGTTAATAAAATTTAACTACTAATTTCACTAATGTTCACCCAAATTTCGCCGGTTTGTTTGCGAGCTGTTGAACTGAGAATTTCATAGAAAAGCCCACTAACGCTTTGCTCGAACTGGGGATCGAACCCAGCACCTCCGGCGTAGCAGACGCGCTTAGGACCACTAGACCAATGAGGCAGTCAAGTTAAATAAAAATTATTATTATTTATTAAATAAATATAAATTGCCTATCCATTTTAAACCCGGAAAGTGTGGCAGTACGAAATAAACATAATTATTCTGACACCAATATTTATTCAATGCGGTTTTATGTAAGAAATGTAAGAAAGTTAGTATTTTCGCCGACAAAATTCACGATCGTTCACGGAAGTTATTTATTTTCTGGCTCTATGTCAGACTAGCATGTATCGTGGAGCTATCATTAGTAACTAGACCATTGAACTTTACTGTATGTATAAGCAAGTCATTACAAATATGTTACAACGTAACATATTATCGTTACGTCAGTTAAGATAATATTAAATCCATTAGGTTTCGTAAAGACTGGTAGGTCACAATAGAAATATATGATGATAAGTTTAAATGGAGATGATTTTACCTATAACTACATAGTTAATAACACTACATATTGCCATTTTTAGGGTTCCGTAGCCGTAGCCAGATGGTAAAAAACGGAACCCTTATAGATTCTTCATGTCTGTCTGTCTATCTGTCCGATCGTGTCACAGCCTTTTTTTTCGAAACTATAAGAACTATGCTGTTGAAACTTGGTAATTAGATGTATTCTATGAACCGCATTAAGATTTTCACACAAAAATAGAAAAAAAAAACAAAATATTTGGGGGTTCCCCATACTTGGAACTGAAACTCAATTTATTTTCTCATCAAACCCGTGTGACGTATCTATGGATAGGTCTTCAAAAATTATATTGAGGTTTCTAATATCATTTTCTTCTAAACTGAATAGTTTGCACGAGAAACACTTCCAAAGTGGTAAAATGTATTTTTCCCCCCTCCCTGTAACTTCTAAAATAAGAGGACGATAAAACTAAAAAATATATGATGTACATTACCATGTAAACTTCCACCGAAAATTGGTTTGAACGTGATCTAGTAAATAGTTTTTTTTTTATACGGCATAAATCGTAATGGTACGGAACCCTCCGTGCGCGAGTCCGATTCGCACTTGGCCGATTTTTTTTTGTTTCGGTCACGCGAGACGCACAGGCGAAACCAGTCTAAAGTCGCGCTTCACAATACTAAGATAATTGCGGTTGTAATTTGGTATAGAATGAGTAAATCTAGCTGTTTAAAGGGATCTTTGTTAACGGAGATAGGAAATTAGCGGGTCGCTCTCGAACGAGAACAGCAATTGTTGGGCGTGGTTACATGGCCTTAAACAAAGTAAATGTTCTACAATTAATTTGTCTATGCAATTATGCTAGCTAGATCGCAGAGGAACGTTTTCGCAGGTCGCGCCTATTGTTCGATGATGATATTAAATGTCCACTCAGAGTGAGTGGACATTGAATTGAATTGTCATTATAATAATTCACTCTATATTCTGGAATACTCCAAACTGTATACATATATATTTTAGCGATGACTTAAATTTCTTGTATTAAATTGCTAATTTAATACAAGAGGCAGCACATTTTTATGTACACACGGCTACAAATCAAGCTATACAAATCCGGTTTAAAATTTAAAGGCTTTCCGTACAATTCAAGGCAAGCCTATACTAGTTTTGTATAGCTTGATGCGTAGCCATGCGTACTATCATTAATTTATCACCGTAAAAGTTTATGTTTAAAGTACGCAATTCTTACCGTTGTTGGCTGCTCTTGCAGCATTCTCGTTGGGGTAGGGCGACGGGAAATAGTCGGACAGCTTGCCCGGCCTTTCGAAGTAGTTACCCTCCTCATCGGGACCGTCTTTAATCATTACCTGCGTAATTAAAAATGAAATCAGTTCGTCAATCAAGTTTGTTGACATACATACCATCACACCTGTATACCCCGAAGGAAGGAGGTATACTAATGTTCACACACATTTCGCTGGTATGTTTAGGTCCCATGTAATAGGGAGCGAGCCTATTGCCATTAACCGGGCACAAATCCAGACCCCGAGGTGCTACTCAGAATTTATTGAAAAACCTAACTCTGTTGACAATTTTGTTAAACGTTAATTACGTTATATGCAGTCAGTTATGTTCTGTTAACTTTGTACTTAGCAATAATTAGTAGAACCTAATTGTATTTACTTACTAATTGTTTTATTTTACAACATTATGTAATATAGCAATGAACATCAGCAGCACTCAACAAAAAATCTGTTGACCAACCAACAAGACTTTTTGAAGAAAGGGCCTTATCTCATTGTCATCGTTAATAATTGTACGCACAGCTACACATCAAGCTATACATAACCAGTATAATATATATATATAGTAATGGGAGATCAGGCTAAACTGGCTTTTATAGCTTGATGTGGAGCCGTGTGTACTAAATAAAATGTTATTAAAACTCCAGAATCTGAACATAATGGTTCAATAAAATATCTGCATTATGGAAGATAACAACTACTTGGTATGTTGGCTTGGTGCCAGTATACATGTGCTCAGACTATTTTCCATTGGGGCAGGTTATTAAGTGCATAAAACTTCACCACAGTATGTTTGTTACATAACTTTTCATGATAAGTTTTTACTGTTTACATAGCATTAGGTGATAGTTATGTCTGTATTAAAAACTAAGATTTCAATATAGAAACTATTTGAGGGGATATACATTTTCCTTCTGATATTTATGGATACACATCAAGTTATAGTCTATTTTATGCTGACCTCGCATTGTGTAGGCTGTCTGTACAATGCGGGGTCAGCATATACTGGATTGTTAAGCTCATGTGCAGCCATGCATACCTATCTACGGCACTAACTATGCAAGTCTCTTAATAATAGTTGACCGCATTTTTGAAGCGACCTGTGGATTAAACTGTCGTACAAATCTTATACTTTTTGATACATGCAGGGTGTTTAAAAATGCCTTCTAGCTCACCAATGTCCACCAATGTCGCAATTAGCAGTAAAACTTACATCGGCAGCTTCAGCCTTCGCTTCCTCTTCAGTGTGCGTGACATTGACGAGGTTTCGGAAGGCGATGTACTGCAGCGAGTGGCATGCCTTGCACACCTGTTTGTAGACTTCATAACCGCGGCGAACACTGTCAGGACCAGAAAAGGGATTGGTGTAATACTGAATTATGATTACCTTATTCACATACCATTCCGCCTACTTAAATGGTAAGGCAGATATTTAATAATAGTCTTACATCCATAGTCGGTTAGTGCCCATGTAATAGGGAGCAAATATATGGTAATTTAAAATGCACAAATCCAAACTACTGCTGCTCAATATTACAATTGAACTCAGGACTATTCGCGTATCGCACTTACGACCATTAGACTAATGTTACCCAGACAGTTGAAATCAATATAATCTGAAATCAAATGTGTAAAAAGTGCTTACTTTCTGCACTTCGAAACTATCACAGATAGTCCAGATTGAGTGCAGGATTTATCTCTTCAATGTTTGAAAAAATCAAAAATTTTATTACTAGTCAAATTAAAAATGAATTGAATTTTCTCAGCATAAAAGGTGTTGCTCATAGTGGTTAAATATAATATTAAAATAACATGTGCATTAGATTCAACTGCAATATATGACATAGTCTTATCTTTATTTGATAACAAATACAAACTTTAGATGAATACAGGTTTGGAAACATTTTGTTCAATACAAAATTGGTATAATATAGCAGGTAAATCATGAAAAAATAAATTGTGATGAAAAAAATGTGATGCCTTATTAGTACTAAGTATACAATATATATTTAATGTAAGTTATCATCAATTATTTAATGTCCCTCATTATTTAATACCACAATAGTGTTCAAAGTTTCAGTTTCTACACAGATGAAAAAATAATGTAAAGTATACATACATGAGTGATAACATTGTTAGTTTTATATCAGAAATTATGGGATGGACTAATCAGTTAATCAAATGTCATGTTATGAATCAAGTCAATAAAATATTTTTGGGTGTCCTGCTATGTTGTAAAGGTATGATAATAATAAATCCCGGGGATTGGGGATTAAGGTTATTTCAATAATATTAATTCATTTATTATTTTTTAGAACTATAATAAATCATTGGTCATGTGGTATTTTGCCTTGATATGACAACTGTATCAACTGTCAGCTCAGTCATCTATATTTTCTCGACTTACCTGGCATGGTCTAATGACTTAAACCAGCCATCATGACTCCAGGGTTGGTGAGGTGGATGGGCTTCGCTGCCTGAAGCCTGAACTGACTGTTCAAGGGCAAACAGAAGAGCTCCAACACCTCCCCCCACCACTCCTAGTGTTGAAAGCCACTGTACAGGAAAAATATCATAGAATTAATTTGAATGTTCTTTATAAAACTTCCCATAAAAAAAACACAAACGTCATAAGTTATTTTTTTAATATATTTTAGGTAATGACAGCTTCAAAGACATAAGTAACAAATAACAGTAATTTTTGAGTTATTTCCAATACTATACAAATTTAGATATTTAAAACAATAATCATCAAAGTAATGATAATACTGTGTACATCTTGTTGGACCACAAAACATTATCTATTAGAAAGTCATGAACATAGTTCATTAGGTAATTGTGACATTAGACCTATTTGTACTGTACTGTTATTATTACACAATATATTTCTTGGTTATGTGTAAATGTTAATTTTGGAATTGTATGTGCCACTATAATACCATTACTGGTTCATATACGAAGCACCTTTTAATAATACCACAACATTATAAAATCAATACCCACCCCTGCAGTATGTATAACAAGGATCAATGATTGAATGCAAAAATTGTATATTAGTTTAGCTAAAAATAAATAGTTTAAGAACTCACAATTTTTCTGTTCCTTGTCCATCCCTGAGCGCCGGTGGATAGCTGACAAACCTGCAAGGGATGGCCTCCATTAGATTTCTTATGTACTTGTTACATAATGCAGAATAGGTTATCACTTGCCCATGAAAATTTATATCAAATACACTGGTATAAATTCTTGCTCCAGAGTCCTGAACACCACATTAAAACATTTATCACGTCGTAGGGCTCATAGCATGGCACAAATTGATAAAATACAGCAGTTTCCCGTGACACTTCGAACTTGAACTTCCCCGTCATTGGTAACATACTGAACACGCTGAGGGTACCTACTATAAATTCTGACTACACAACAAATTGTTTACAACTATTTCCAGTACCTGGGGTGCACCTATGCCATAATTTTTCAAAAGACGTGCCCCACAAATCCTACCGACGGCGGCCGCCATGATAGAAAAACGTCGTAATGAAAGATGAAACGTTTGACAACTACGAAACCGAGTCATATCTGTCTGCCATAAAAAATATAGTCAGTGCACTATTTTGGAAAATTCGCAAAGAATAAAAAATGATAATTATTTACGGTAATTAACTAGTTTCGTTGTAAGTATATTAGTTGTATTGTTTACGTATATACATGACAATAAACATCAAAACGACATCTTGACACTAGCCCTAAAATAACTGGCCACATATAGGGCATAAAATAGGATCTCCTTTATATCTGTAGATTCCCTAAGTATTTAAGTGTTGATAAATTGCGTATTTAATAATTTATTTATTATAATTTGTGTGTAAATGTATAAAAAATAAATTTTGGAGAGGATCAGTAACTGTGCATAGAATATCATCCAGTAAATGCAAGGTTCTCAGGCTACTCCGAACGAAGGCATCTCTGTCAAATCTGACAATGTCAAAGAGAACACAGCAATTGGCTGGAGTTTTAGGTTATAAAAATAAACATTTATTAATTTCTAAAGTTTCACTGAATGAATAAACTCAAATGAAATAATGTGTATATAAATGAGAATATTTCATTTAGTTAGAATACGTAGTTTTACTTTAGTTTTTCCAGCGAAGAGGTAATTACTTATGATAAATGCAAGGAAAACAAGTCCCGGCTTATTGTGGAAGGGACTTTTGAATTAATGTTATTTTTCAGGTTAAAAAGTTCTGTGTCGAAGATGAAAGTGTTTACGCAGAAAAGAAACCCTATTACCGGGAGTACTGAGTGGGATGTTCAGGACGAAGACTATGATTTTCACCAGGAAATCGCCCGCTCAGGTTTTGCCGATATGTTGCACGATACTGAGAGAAATAAAAAGTATTACAGAGCATTGCAACTTGCTATAGAGAAAATGCACAGTGACGGAAAGAAAGCGAATGTATTGGACATAGGTTTGTAATATTTTTTTTGGAATCATGTAAAATACCACTTGGACCATAATCTTCCCATAAATTTATGGGAAGATTATTATTATATGGCTACAGTAGTGACTATATCTCACCTCTCTCTGTCTGTCATAATTTCAGGTACAGGCACAGGTCTTCTATCAATCATGGCAGCTCGATCTGGGGCGGACTCCATCACAGCTTGTGAAGCATTCAAACCAATGGCTGAGTGTTGTGCTAAGATCCTTCAGTTAAATGGTGTGGCTGATAAGGTAAAACTGATACCGAAGAGATCCACTGAGCTTACCGTGGGAGAAGATGGGGATATGAAAGAGAAAGCAAATATCTTGGTCACCGAGGTGTTTGATACTGAGTTAATTGGTGAAGGTAAAAATCATGACCTCATAGAGTAAAAAAAACAGAATATCTATTGGCAAACTGTGGGTGTACACTTTTGTTTACAATTCATCTAATCTTGGTGTAGAATGCTATTCTGCATATTTTGGATTTCTGTCTAACCTGTCAGGGAATACAGTGAGATGTATGATAAGTATGACTGCCTCATTAGGCTACTAGTCCCAAGTGCAACTGCTACGCTAGAGGTCCTGGGTTTGTTCCCCAGGTTGAGCAAAGTGTTATTGGGATTATCTATGAAATTCTCAGTACCAGCCTGAAGTCTTGATTTGTGCCCAGTTAATGGCAATATGGCCTACGTCCAGCAATGGACTAGTATAGGCTGATGATGATGATGATGATGAATGGCAATGGGCTCGCCCCCTATTACATGGGACCTAAACATACTGGCGAAGTGTGGCCGTACTTTAGTAAACCTCTGCCTAACCCTTCGGGTAATACAGGTTTGATGGTATGTTAATGTAAATATAAAGGATTTTATAGTGTAGTTTAATAAAAACCATATTGATTAATACAAAAGGTTTTAGTTCTTAATAAATGAGAACAGATTTAAATTATTACAGAATTAAAATCTTCTACGTAAAGTTGCATTCTTCAGATAAATGACTAACAAAAAAAAACTTTTTATGATTTCTAATAAGTAAGATAAACATTGAGATAATCTGAAATAAATAATTTTGAATTTGAATTTGGATCAACAGAATTATTTTATAAAAAGCTTACTAGCAATGTGGTTCTCACATTATAGTAATCTTGTTAACCCCTCGTGCTAGCAAAATGCTTGTGTAATGAGTGGGTTCACATTGGTAGTGCAATGCTGGGTTCGAACCGGCAACCACATGATCGCAAGTCTGACGCCCTAGCCATTAGGCTACCGCATCAAAATTTAATTTACCTAATAATTTAAAATATTTGGGCTGCAAATCAATGTCCAAAGGGTGTATTATATTTAATGTGCTGCTGTGTAAAAATGCTTGTCGTAATAGCATTGAGGTATAAGACATTTTTTAAATTTCTTTCTCAGGAGCTCTATCAACATTCTCTCACGCACACAAATGCCTGTTAGAACAAGATTGTATAGTAGTGCCAGACTCTGCCGTCATATACGCACAGGTAGTGGAGTGTCCCACCCTGTGGAAGTGGAACAAGCTCAATGATCTTGCAGATGCTGACTTGGATGTTGTCTTGAAAACCCCACAAAAGGTATTAAAACCCTCAAAAAAAAAAAATTGTTAAGCTTCCTGCTACTTAACTAAACTATAATATACTATACATCTATATGCTTAAGAAATCTTCTGACACTTTCCTCGTAAGTTGTTGTACATCATGAAAAAAATGCCATTAGTTTCAACTGAAAACTATCCTAATTTGGATTATTTTTTTGAGGACAGTTGGATTTTTGTTACAATTTACCAGACTTTTTGAATCCTTAAAATCTCAAATTCTTTAAAATCTCTCTCTCTCTCTCTTAAAAGCTCTATTGTGAAATTGCTAAATCACTAAACAAGATTCAAATCAAATCAAATCAAATATTTTTATTTCAAATAAGCTTTCACAAGCGTTTATGAAACGTTATTGACTCTAGTTGCACGGTTTCAAAAAGTTGATCCCATGGAGAAGAATCCGGCAAGAAACTCCATGGACACTCTTTTAAAATATATTGTTTTAACATAATTTGCTGGTACATTATGCCGATAACAGGATGTGAGTGCATTGGAGGTTTATGTCATAATTAGCCTGAAGTCGGGACTAAATATCATATAGAATTATCATCATTATCATATAGATTAGATATCATATAGAATGAGAAAGATTTCTAGTGAAAGAAAAATTCTATCTCAGGCAGGGTTTGAACCTGTGTCTCTCTGGTTAAGTACACCAGACGCTTTGCCAACTAAGCTACCGATACCACTGCCTGTGATGTCGAATTTCTCTTCCACATTTTACGTCTTCACCAGAGAGACGCAGGTTCAAACCCTGCCTGAGATCGAATTTTTCTTTCACTAGATTTTTTTTTCATTAGAAAATTCATATCTTTGTGAACATTTTGCATTATTTAATGCTTAAGTATAATAAAAAAAGCAGATTAAAAGGAAGAGAGGAAGCACATTTTATGCTTGCCTATTCTTGCTTGCTGACTTGCAAGTCTAGGCTAGTATTTACATACCAAAAAACAAAATAAACTTCTTTTTACAGATGATAGACTGCCCTGGCTCTGCAGCAGTTCACGACCTGCAATTATCCCAGTTGCCCCGTTACATGTTCCGTGAGCTATCTGATCAGATCCCAGTATTCTACTACAACTGGTCTGGCCGCTCACCGATACAAATGAAGAAGACAGTGAAGCAAGATTTTACAGTTACTGGCACGGGCAAGGCACAGGTTGTGTTTATGTGGTGGGAGCTTAATATGGATACTGAAGGTGAGTCTTCTGAGGTGGTCAAGGTTATCTTTAGGGATGATTTGTAGGTAGCATCATATATGTATAGTTGTAGCAGGCGAGCTACCTGATGGTAAGTAGTCATCGCCGCCCACGGATATCTGCTTAACCAAAGGAGTTGCAGATGCGTTGCCGAGCCTATTTAAGGAGAAGGGAAGGGAAGGAGAAAGGAGGAGGGAAGGGACTGAGGGAGGAATTGGGCCTGGAAAATAGAGATGTTAAAAAAAATATATATGTATTACAGGTAGAATTTGCCTTAGTTGTGCACCGTGGTGGTGTCATCCTGATGCAGATGTGTCTGTCGAGAGGCCGCAGGACACGATACCCTGGAGGGACCACTGGATGCAAGCAGTGTACTACCTGCCACAAGAACTGACCGTCCAAAAAGACTCCGAAGTCACCCTCATCTCCTGCCAAGACGAATACTCACTATGGTTCTACTTAGAAAATGAAAACATTAAACAAAAGAATTACAGAAGACATAACTGTGAATGCGGTATCCACATGGCATTATCAAGAACTCACGTCTCGTATCTCAACGATGGAAAGCGGAGTAAGAAGTTTCTAGAACAATTGAAAGAAGAAATAAACAATGATTCAGTTGTTCTCGATTTTAATGGGAGCAGTCTTATGGGTTTGGCTGCAGCCAAATTTGGCGCAAAGTCCGTCTATATACTAGAAAGTATGAATTTAAATTTAGAAATTTTAAATGAATATATTGCAACAAATGATATTAAAAATGTTAATTTTATATCTGAGGTCACAGATGAGGTGTTAAATGAAGTGACAAATGTCATATCTGATCCTAATTTTGCAAGTGCAATACTGCCTTGGGAGAATTTGAAAATGGCATACCTTTTGCACCAATATAGCAGTAAGTTGAAAAATTGTGTGTCAGTTGTGCCGGATGGCTGTGAGATATGGGCGATGCCGGTGGAATTCCAGGATCTGCATAAGATAAGGATACCACTTGGGAGATGTGAAGGAATCGATATGGCGGTGTTTGACGGACTAGTTGAGGTGTGTGTAGGTATTATTATAACTTCAAAATTAATTATAAAAACGGCCGCATGCTTTATAGAACCGAGAATGAAAAAAAATACTGCGGAAGTTTATATCAGGTTTATATACAGGCTCTTAGACTGTATTTCTAAGAAATATCAATTAAAAAGTCAATAAAAATCATCAAATTAAAAGAGTTACTATTTCAACTCTGTTGAGTTGAAATAGTAACTCTTTACTCACAACTTAAACAATTAAATACAACTCTGTTTAAGAAAAAGTTAAAAAATATGGTATCTGTGAAATGTTATTATAATACAACTGACTTCCTAAATGATAGATTCTGACTTTGTTTAGTTTTTCTCTTCAACTTCTCGGTTATGTATTATTGCACATCAAAATTATAAGCTGATATTTGTAATATTTGTATGCCTTTTATGATATAACATGTAGCTCAAAAAAATTTTTTAATACCATTACATGCATATCTGTATTGTAATCCACTCATGTTACCGCAAATAAATTTATCTTTATCTCTTATCTTTATCTTCGCAATGTGGTGGGTTTTACCACTAAAGACTTTTTCGCGATCCACAGATATTTATTGGTATTCAGTCTACAGTCCTCAAGATGTTTTCCGTCACTGTTTCAGCGCGTTATGACCTTAGATTTAAACTCGAGACCTTGAACTTGGCAGTCCAATGGTCACGTCACTAGGCTATCACCTAGCTATCGCTGCTGTACTAAGTAATTTGTATGACTTTCTAGACTTCCCGCACGATCAGCGACGCGGATATAGAGGCCCAGCCCTTATGGGAGTACCCTTGCAGGAGTCGCGGCGAGCCGGTCAAACTGCTGGCCATCGACTTCATGGACCTGAAGCCTACGTATGCTATGGACGGCGTGCAGGAAGTGGCGTAAGACATACTTTATCTTAAATCATAATGAGGTTAATAAGGCTGGAAACGCACTTGTGACTCCTCTGGTGTTGCGGGTATCCATAGGCGGCGGTTATCGCTTACCATCCGGGGATACATCTGCTCGTTTGCCCCCTTTCTCATACAAAAGAGTTCTTCATCATCATCAACCCATTACATTGTCCCACTGCTGGGCACGGGTCTCCTCTCAGAACGAGAGGGATTAGGCTATAGTCCGCCACGCTAGCCTACTGCGGGTTGGCAGACTTCACACGCCGTCAAGAAAATCTTTCAGGCATGCAGGTTTCCTCACGATGTTTTCCTTCACCGTTTAAGCGTGTGATAATTAATTATTAAAGAGTTCTTCAAATAAGCCTAAGTATTTACCGATTGGCCAAATAAATGTTTTTATCTACTTAAACTAAGATTAAATTAGACTATTCATAATTTTATTTTTTAAGGTTCCGTACCCAAAGGGTAAGAACAGGACTTTTCTTATACATATATAATAATATTATTAAAAAATTCAAAAAATACGTGCTGACTGTCAAATTATTGACAGACAGACGGACAACAGCGGCAACAGAAATACACCATATGTGAAAATTTCACTGTTTAACTATCACGGTGTATGGTGTATTTCTGTTGCCGCTATAACAACAAATACAAAAAAAACAGAAAAAAATAATATTTAAGTGGGGCTCCTATACAGCAGACATGTTTTTTTGTTGCCGTTTTTATAAATAATGTTACGCAACCCTTCGTGTGCGAGTCCGACTCCCACTTGGCCGGTTTTCTTTTATCATAGTCATAGACAAAAGTGTTTATTCTACTTTAATTAACAAATTTACTAATCTTTCAGTAAATGTGAGTCGGATAAGGAGCTGCTAGTGAACGGCTTCGCTTTGTGGGCGGTGTGGAAGATAGGCGGAAGACAAAGCTCGGGGCCCGTTCAAACGCCGTTTGTAGGCGAAAGAGTGGAATGGGACCCTCACACTAGGCAGGGGGTCAAGATACTTGTGAGTAATATCTGTTATTAGTGAACAAGTTTATTTGTTTACAAGTTCTCATACGGATGTCGGTAACAGGTGACAATCATCGTAATAAGCTAGATAACTTTAATTTATGAGGCATTCATAGAAAGTATACCATAAGTAGAGCCGGTGAACAAAAAAATAATAATATAAGTATTTTAATCTATAATTTTAATGAACGCTAGAGAAGTTTGCGATACGAGCCCTATCATTTGTGACTTCACGAATCAATGTGGCTGTGGTGGGATTTTTTTTTTAAAGAAAGCTTACTAGCAATGTGGATCACACATTACTAGTTATCTTGTTAACCCCTCGTGCTAAGCTAAATGCTTGTGTTACGAGTGGGTTCACGTCGATAGTGCAATGGCTGGGTTTTCGAACCGGCAACCACATGATCGCAAGTCCGTCGCCCTGGCCATTAGGCTACCGCCGCTTAAAGCTTGCTTTGCTTTGCTTTGCCGCTTGAGAGGGGGATGCCTCTCAATTCCCAAAATAAAAACTTACACGTCAAACTTACGTTTACATTGAGTTTTGTTTTAATATTGTTGTTTTAATATCCTGCTCAGATGAATGAATATTAGTTAATGTTGGGTTCCGGGATAAGAAGAAGGGCATGGGCATGCTTTAATGATACTTTTCATAAATATGTAACACGTATTAAATATTTTCAAAATGCAAGGTATTCGATTTAAAATGAAATTGAGTTGACATTTAGTTTTATAACAGTTAAAACCGTAACCGTGTTAGTTACAATTTGACTTGTCAACATCAACTTACGTAAAGATAATTAAAAACGATTAATAGATTAATCTAATCGCCAAGTTAATCTCGTAATTAACTCAAGTTTAACATGATAATCCCATAGTAATCCTATTCATTGGTATTATGGTGGCATTTCTGTAATCTTGATTATTTTTTTGTTGACTAATTTCCATGGTACATACATACACTCACGCTATTTTCCCACAGGGGTAGGTAGAAACTATAGATCGCCAATTGCTACGACTCTTGCATACCTCACCTGTATGATAAAAAAGGCAATGCTTTGTGGATTCTACGGAAGACAAAAATGGAATATTATACGCCTAAAGAATCTTATGACAGACTGAGGAGTCGAGAAATTGTTTATAGTTGCCATATTACACTTGCGTGTTCTTATCTTTCTGCCTAATTGTTTTTGGCCTTCAAACCTAGTAATTTCTTCCATAAATTCCTTCTTACACAAAAAATAAATAAAAGCAACACGAGATGGTTTATATCATAATTATATTTATATATGTATTTACATCATTTTATAGTGCTAGAGGGAATTTCCATTCATAGCAAAAAACCACTCGGCAATGCGACTATAAAATTTATAACTGTTAACATTTATTAATTCTAGTTAATAGCAATCTAGCCTGCATACTTCCCTGTTGCCAAGTAATAAAACAGATTGTTTAGTGTATACTAGATATTATACTTCATAGATTTATGTCATCATCATCAACCCATTACATTATCCCACTGCTGGGCACGCCACGCTAGCCTACTGCGGGTTGGCAGACTTCACACGCCGTCAAGAAAATCTCTCAGGCATGCAGGTTTCCTCACGATGTTTTCTTTCACCGTTTAAGCGCGTGATAATTAATTATTAATACGCACATAACTTCGAAAAGTCAGAGGTGCGTGCCTTGGATTCGAACTCGAGACCTTTGACTTGGCAGTCCAATGGTCTCAGCTAGGCTATCACTGCACTTTTTCAGTATTTATGATACATAGATTTATGTCCTTAGTTTAAATACTTAGTGAAGGGTATCAGAATTCCGAAACATCTGATAACTACATGTCTCAAGTTTGCTGTAAAAAAATGGCCCTTCCGGTCGAGTCTTTTGAAAAAGTGATGTTTTGCAAACTATCGATATTAATTATAGCTTTCCGCCCACGGCTTTGCCCGCGTGGTTTCTCGGCTTTTTTGCATTTAAATTTCCCGTTTTTGTAGCATTTTTCATTTCTGCTCCGCTTCTATTGGTCTTAGCGTGATAATATATAGCCTATAGCCTTCCTCAATAAATGGGCTATCTAACACTGAAAGAATTTTTCAAATCGGACCCTAGTTCCTGAGATTAGCGCGTACAAGTACACAAACAAACTCTTCAGCTTTATAATATTAGTATAGATGACAATGATCACGAATGTAAAACATTTACGATCCCTACTGTGAACTATCTTTACCGGTGTTAAGTAAAATGTAAATTAATATTATAAAAAGGAAAGATTTTATTGTTTTTTTATAATGAATAGGCTCTGAAACTACTGAACCAATTTGAAAAATTCTTTCACCAATCGAAAGCTACATTATTTCTGAGTGACATAGGTATAGGATATATATTATCCCATGAAATGACAATAAACGTATAGTTCACGTAGGCAAAGCCGCGGTCGAAAAGCTAGCAATTTATAAAACTGTTTTTATAGTAAAATTTTCCACTGGGAAAATTCTCAACTCACAAATAATTATAAACGACCATCGGATCGCAACCCATTTCTGGGCCATACCGATTCTAAGGATAGACTGGTTTTCAGGCTTTTTGGGCTTCTGGCAACTTAAGATTGTTATATGTGTTGTGTGACAGTCACTAGAAATACCAGCATAATATGTTCGTTTATTATGTGATTGCCGCGTTAGTCTAATGGTCCCAATCGTGAATGCTACGCTAGAGGTCTTGGGTTCGATCCCCACGTCCAGCAAAGTGTTATTGGGTTTTTCTATGAAATTCTCAGTAACAGCTCGGAGTCTGGATTTGTGCCCGCTGAATGGCAATAGACTGGCCCCCTATTACATGGAACCTAAACATACCGGCGAACTGTGGGTGTACATTAAGTACACCTCTACCTAACCCTTCGGGTAATACAGGCGTGATGGTATGTTATGTTAATATGTTCGTTTTACTTTACAGAAAAAGTCGTACGACGCGAGTACTTCGTTCAAGTGGCGTTACCAAGCGGTGTGCGACCTTGCAAAGGGACAGTTTAACGTTGACCTAGACATAGTGCTTGACTAGCGCACATTATACTATGTATATAATATATATTCTATATTATACAGACGTCAATTTGATTTGTTGTTTCGTTTTATACCTTGGTGGGAATGTTGTTTTTAATATATTTAATCTTAGCTGCTTCTCGTGGTTTTACTCGCAACTCAAGAGATAAGATCAAAATTTATATATTGATTTTTAATACTAGTTTAATCCATATATAAATGTTCAATATTATTACTTATTAATGCAAAATAAACCTACTAGTAATACCTAAGTACCTATAATGTAAAACTTTTTATGATACCTACTATAAGACGAGAGAAACGTAAAGTTTAAATTAGCTATAAGTATTATTTGTTTCATAATGTTGCAGTGCCCTTACGGGGTTTCATGTTGTACCTGTCCATATGAATATAACACCTATTGTAACACATGAAAGCAATAAAGAACTTGAAACTTAAAGGATTTTTTGAGACAAAAGGTTGCCTATGTCTTTCTCCAAGGTGAAATCTATCTCTATACCAAAAATCATTAGAATTGGTTCAGTGGTTTAAGTGACAAACGAACATACAGTCACAGATGCTTACTTTCTAATTTAAAAACATCTAGAAGACTGGTCGACGCCTCGCGTGATCAGAGGGCTGGCTTATTCCTAGGGGAGCGTATAAGCATTGCCATTCAACGTGGCAATGCTGCCAGTCTTCTGGGCACGATGCCGGACGACAGCGATGCCGAGGAGTACTTTGACGCCTAGTCGCGCCCACTGTTTTTGTATTTCTTTTTTTTTTTTAAAATATGTAAATAGTGTAAGTAAATGCATTTTAATTATTTTAAATTAAAAAAAAAATGTGTGGAAGTATGGATCTTTGCCAAAGTACAGACGACAGCACATCAAGGTACCACAAAATGTCAAATTTTCTAAGTTGATTTTGAACTTAATCATAATTAACTACTAAATTGTTTGGAGAAATTTGTCAGTTTTGTATAACCTGATGTGGTGGCGACTCTATGCAGTTCTCAGTAGCAACTCGGGTTTGGATATGTGCCCGCCCTTTGACATAAGTAGTACACAATACCATAAAGCAATTCTACTTTTTGTGTTCCACCTTGTTCGGGTCACAGCCGTGATATTAATGTTAATTTTGAATGACAAGTATTACACATCGCTCAAATTTTATGAACTGTTTCGGTCACGCTGAAGAAACATGTGATTGAAGTTCCCTGACCTTAAGTATCAACGAATCAAAGGTTAATTATGAGCTTGTAGGTTAACTCTGTGCTTTTTGACAGCAAGGTCAGTTTTTCTGTAATCCGTGTCGATTTTGAAGGTGTAAGGTGGAATTACAAATTAATTATCTACCTATACATACAACATATTTGCCGAAAACTTGCCAAAAATCAAGAAAACTGACTGCCTCGTTGGTCTAGTGGTCCCAATCGCGACTGCTACGCTAGAGGTCTTGGGTTCAATCCCCAGGTCGAGCAAAGTGTTATTGAGTTTTTCTATGAAATTCTCAGTAGCAGCTCGGAGTCTGTATTTGTGCCCGGTGAATGGCAATAGGCTCGCCCCCTATTACATGGGACCCAAACATACCGGCGAACTGTGGGTGTACATTAAGTACACCTCTGCCTAACCCTTCGGGGAATACAGGCGTGATGGTATGTTAAATCAAAAAAAAAATTAAATTTGCGCCCCGCCTTGACGCTTTAGCCTCAATACCTTACTACTTATGTTTCTTATAAATTATGAAGATGGAATTATCGACGCTTTTAGTCCAGTAGCTAGCAGTCCAGTAGTTTTTATCATGACAGGTACCTAATATCGCATGTTCCAATTTCGAAGCAATTGATTTTTATGACGCTGTGCAAGGTTTTGATGCTAGGAAGTTGTTTGCGGTCGAACCTCCATAAATTGTGTAGTGGCGACATCTTTATTAGCACAAATACTGCCTTCTTCCGTAAGGCGTTCACGGAAAGCAATGGCGTTTTATAAACAAGTACTGATGATCACGAAAGTGTTGATAAAATAATAAAAATCATGAAAGTAGAAAATCAGACCAGTGATTATGGTAGGTTAACAATTGTTGAAAATTTGGTAGTAGGTTTACTACCAAATTTTCAACAATTGTTATATTATCAGATAGACTTTGTCCTGCCCGAACTTGATCGCAGCCGCACCTAACGGGACTAACTGTAAATGTAAACCATCCAGGGACAAACTTAAAGTACTTAAACACACACACACATGCACACAAAATCATCGGAATTGGCCCATTTGGAGGAGTTAAGTGACAGTACACACAAACAGAAGAATTATTATAAAGATTATAAATAAACGCTACCTCATTCCTCTAGTGGTAGTAAACGCGACTGCTACGCTTGTCCTGGGTTTGTTCCCAGGTCAAGCAAAAGCAAATCTCATTAGCAGCTTGAAATTCGAATTTGTGCCCGATTAGTATTTAATAGGCTCGCCCCCTATTAAATAGGACCTAATTATACCGGCGAAATGGGGGGGGGGGGTGTACATACATTAGTAGACCTTACAAGGAAATGGCCCTTCGGGGTATAAAAATTTACTGAGGGTACCTAAGTTTTCTCCCAGTAAACCCAAAATTTTTGTTAGAAAACCATGGTCGAAGTTAGCTTGGTATGCCTTATTTGCGTTAATATAAATTCGTGTATACGAGTGTAGGAGTGATTTATGTTTCATTTACATGCGCCGCGTGGGGTTACCTTGTATGAAATTTAATACATACCCTGACAGGGTAAATTAAAGAACTTGTACTTCTGTATAAAGTGGCAACTTACGACCTAATGTTAATTGAATAGATGACAAATTACATGTCTACGTTTTCAGAATTGGAAAGGACGGCTCATGATATATTCTGAATAATAAATTGTTGGATGCTTTAGCCGGTGTAATGCTTGTATTTACATGTTGCAGATTTAAAATATTACAGCATGGCAGTAGAGCTTTATAGATATCTTTTCTAAACAAATATAGCAAAGCTAAAGAGTTTATTTGAATGCTCTAAGTTTGAAACTACTAGTCGGATTGGAAATTAATTATTATTGTTACATTTGATGGATCAATTCCTAACGAAGGTGACAGCTACGACTCTTAGGTGCCGAACTAGCGGGTGAAGACGTGAAGTCACCAAGCACATCTAGTACAAAATAAATACCGAAGGTAGAACTACAAAAAAAAACTTGGACTAGCATTTTCTAATAGTCACACCATGGCCCAGGCCTGTTATTTATGTTTCTATGGCCCAGGCTAAGCCACATTCGCCATAGCCGTGATAGATTAAAGTCCAGTGTTCGGAGGACTTATTCAAAGGACGAGGCTTATTGGGTCGCATCCTACTTAGCCTACTACATTGGTAGTCCGTCCACCACTCCAGCTGAACAAACCCGATAAAAATTTGGCAAGGCAAGATTAGAGAGGACAGATATGCTGCCTTTTGGCTCAAAAAAGTAAATAGTCCTTTTTGGAAACGACTAAGACCACGGGTAACAGCTTGTGTATTACTTATCATAATATCTGAATACTTTTGTGCTCACCAGTACGTGGTCCTACCTACCGCAGGTACACTTACTACGAAAACTGTTAATGGCAACTTTATAATTCCGCGGACTTAGCAGCTAAGCATTGAGGTATTATGTACTAGAAGTCACAACGCGAGAGGTTTTCGCTCAAGTGACGAAGAATGTACCTACACTTTTATTTATTCGTAGACCTATACGTTACAATTTCTCTTAGATACTGCATAGAGGTGGTCTAGGGGATGCCAGTTCAAGTTAAAGTACAAGCAACTTTCCTGTAAAGCTGTTGAAAGAAAAGTGCATCCTATGCGGCACTCGCAAGGGTACCTAATTTTTTTTGGCGCATGTATTTCTTTTGCACCAGTTTTTGTCAACTATTTTAGGATCGGCTATTAGTTTACCCAAATGCGGCTGTTTTTACACGTGGCGGCCGTCATCTGACCTGTTTAACCCAATTTCGGGGCAATCCCGATATTCTTAAGGATAGACTGGTTGGAAGAATTATGCAAGAATCGTAGCAAATGGTGTTCTGTTGTTACTGCCTTTCATGGGAAAAAGGCAGGTATATATTATATAGAATGCATGTGCATATGTACGTAGACTGTCAGGTTTTTTAGGCTTCTGACTACCGCAAACAATAAAATTGTCATATTAGGTGTTAGAAGGTATGACACTAAGGACCTTGCTTTAGTACGGCAGTATTCCACACATTTACCTCAATGTTACCACGGTTTTTGTGTGGCCTCACGCAACGCTCATTACACAGTTGCCAATGCAACTTGAAACGATTAATTAATTATTAATGGCTTATTAGAAAATCAGCTAAGCGTGTTCCGAGGTGCTTACTGTTACTTTCGAGATCTGTATCTGTGCAAACTCAACTTGAAATTTCCTAATGCCATCTGGAAAAAATAAAATTAAACAGTTTTTTTTCAGAAAATATTTAGAACTAGAGTATAAGGTACAGTTTTTGTTAGAAAATTCCAAGTTAATATAATATGGATCTGGGTAAGTTTCGCTTTAAGTACTGTGTTTTTTTTCGGGTTAAATTTGTCGATACTTGTACACGTATGGCTTGATAAAATAAACCAGAGTTAGGTATAAATCTTTTTGTGCGAATACTTAAAGCTGTTTTACTGAGATTTTTGTTCGGTCGACTTAGTTTATTTTTGCGGAAAAACTACGAACAGGTGTTCGCAAATCCATAGTAAGATACATTCGTATTAATTTTAATTCAGCCATTATCATCCCAGCGCTTGCCAAACCCTCCCTATCCTCCTCTCTGTTCAGAGCTTTAACTTACACAATTTTCCTAAACGTGCGAACATTTTTTGACATCTTATACGGTATACCTCCTATCTACTTCCTATTGGTATTTTTCCGTTCCTCATCTATTCACAAATAAAACGAGTTCCAGTAATTTATCGAACCGTGAATAATATTTTTATTACATAATATGATTTGAGGATGGATGAAAATATGTAATTCCATCTTTTAGTTAGTCTCGTGGTCCCAATCACGACTGCTACGCTAAAGGTCTTGGGTTCGATCCCCAGGTCGAGCAAAGTGTTAGGTATTGGGTTTTTCTATGAAATTCTCAGTAGCAGCTCGGAGTCTGGATTTGTGCCCGGTGAATGGCAATAGGGTCGCCCCCTATTACATGTACATTAAGTACCCCTCTGCCTAACCCTTCGGGGAATACAGGCGTGATGGTATGTATGGCATAAACTACATGATACAACACAGCCTTACAAACACACACATACTTAGAGAAAGATATAAATTCATTACAGACACAGCACATACCGCTTAACAGGCTATAACACAACAAATTAACCATTTAAATTCAAACGCATGTATTGAAGCCTACTCAGATTGCTCGCTGAACATCTAACGAATAATTTTCCAACAGAAATCGCTGTTGTTTATTTCCCTTCTTATATGGTAATGCTAGTCAACTATGCCTCAATCCTGAGACGTTGTTACGGACATAAATCTGTGTGTAATGGTCTATTAGGCGACTTTAGCAGCCCATTGTTAGTTTTGATGAAAATGAATGTACACTTTTGTGCCATTAGGAAGGGTTTGCAAACATGGCATAAAGTTGTGAACATCAGTACTTACTTAGATAAAGTCATGTTTTTGTCGCGGGTTATGTATCCAGTCGAGTACCGGAAAGGTCTTCAGATAGGCCAGGAGTTGGGTTCATAAAAATGTTGTGTGGTGATGACCACGTAAGAGATAAATATCTTTATTTATCTCCTCCGTGGTGATGACTGATACGTCTGTCTAGTTTGACGAGAGTCCTACCTAAACATACATATACCATCACGCCTGTATTCCCCGAAGGGTTAGGCAGAGGTGTACTAATGTACACCCACATTTCGTCGGTATGTTTAGGTTCCATGTAATAGGGGGCGAGCCTATTGCCATTACCCGGGCACAAATCCAGACTCCGAGCTGCTTCTGGGAATTTCATAGAAAACCCAATAACACTTTGCTCGACCTGGGGATCCAATCCAGGACCTTATATGTTGTATGCAAGTTGCCTTGTAAAATTCGTTTCTGTGTTTTTCGTTTATGTGAAGTGCGGCAAATTTAAATGTGCGTGCGTACGGCTTAACAACGTACCTACGTAAGCCAGCAAGAAAAATGAACGAATAAGATAAGCAGAAAATTAACGATTCTCATGAGTTTTATAACTTACCTAGATAGGACTAGATACATTATCTTAAATTATGGTCCTGAGATGTCTACGTTTGATTATAATAACTTTGTGGCTCCATGTAACATTGATTACTTTAATGATTGTTAAATGTCATGTATCTAAGTATGGTGAACTAATATTATTATACCCGCCGTATTACCCAAGCATTTGTCTGTCTCAAAAATCAAAGTTAATTCTCCATTCATTTCTGAGATAATATTAGCAGTGTAAACAATAATAGCAATTTGACGTCTGTTAGTAGGTGGGTATTTAAGTGTTTTACATGACTTGGATAAAATATTAAGGCCACACTCCCGGTGCAGAATCTTAATAAATGGCATACACAAGTCTCGCTTGTGGCATGCCTTACCGGCACAACTCACAACTTCGACCCGACAAACGGCACACCCAGTAAAAAGGTTTCCGCGAACTGAATAACAACGTTTCCATAATCATCGGTGACTTAGTGCAATCGATGCCAAAGCCGGTGCGCCGACGTTGAGACGCTAATAGTCGCAATTTGTCATGTAATAGGTACGACATTGTTAGTTTTTCCGGCACTCCATATGCGGGTTGAGTTGGAGGCGAGGCGTTAAGGATCGTACGGTATAATGCGACAGCGGCGCGTGAGCTGTGCTGAATAATGCAGCCGTGCGCGTGATCACTGGCAGAATGCCGATGTGAGAGCGACAAGTTGCGCATACGACGCGGCCGCTACACGCGCACGACCCCCTAACACTCAAGTCCGCTAAGCACTCTTATACTTACATATAATGCTGCCTCTATACAATGGAAAAGTGCTTATTCAATTGTGTTTTTTCTAGTAAACAGCGCTGGTTCCACGGATGATCGATCGTAGCGCCGCGGGGGAGCTTGCCTGGAGCGGATGTTAAAAAATATTCGGTGTAAGTGCGTACTATCTTTTACGACTCATTTACTGTCATCTAATTCAAATTTTTTGTTTGCTATATGTCGACTGTTATTACGGCAAAACATAAAAATGATTACTTAAGCGGAACAATACATTTTCAATTTAATGTTAAAAGCGGGCACCTGCTGCTGGTTGATAGCGTAGCGGGGTCCCTATAAATTATAACAACAACAACATATGAACTGCATGAAACGATCAGTCACACAGTTCAGAAATCGATTGCAATCAATCGTCGCGAAGTAACGCAATAAATCTAATCGTGTTCAGATTTCAGTTTCTCAATAGTAGGGCGCCACGACACAATACCATGTGACGTGTTTAGCCGTGTTCCGATTAACCTTTGCCGCCGCCGCAGGCGCATCGACCTTATTCCATTTATGAGATTATAAATTGAATATCTGCCTTGCCCACGGTACCATGTGTCGTATCACCGTTAAATATCGCTGTGATTTTGTAATGCCACGTTAATACGGTATTAAGTACTCAACTATGCAGAAATCGTGACAGTTAAACTCGAATCATTATACCGATATGTCGGCCAAATGATAATGTTTACCAAATTAAGTCTTTTCGAAAAGCTTTGTCATAATCTTGGATACAAATAAGGGTACTGAATGAGAAATGAGAACAAAATTCACGATTTATACGTTATTTTATTTACAAGGCGTGCAACACGAAAATGCGCTTGCATACATGAGCGGATAGATTAAATACTTCTTTATTTATTTTAATCGGGAAAAATAATCAGAATCGATAAATCGAGGAGCAATTTAAATATTCCGCATTACCGATTTTATCAAAAGAAAATAAAATGTGACCATCGATTGCACAGCTCTATGCGAAGATTAAAACAATCATTTTTTAATTAAAAGTAAACAAATAAAAGGAAATTACTTAATTCTTTAATAAAAACTTGCGAAAAATATTGTTTTGTTGTAATTGGTTCTGTCAAATATTTAATATATTATTTCATTTTTGATCTTTGTTTCGACGCGTAGAGGCGTTTGACTAATCGATATACGGCTTAAAACCTCCTTCAATTCGACACCGGTGATCTTATCGATTCAAAATAAAATATAATCATCGATTAACAGAATTGACATTGTAAATCTACAAGCACCTTTAGACCTTTTTTACGATGTTTTAATAAAACAAAGTTGCCGACAATGTTTGCAAGTCTGTATGTTGATATATCTTACTTAATGTTGATAGTTGGATTTTCAGGATATATTGTTGTTAAGTGTGTGTATTTATATAAATAAGCAAAGTTATACATAAGAGAGATAGTTTTACCAATACTTCTGGAGATCCTTTTTAAGTAGAAGTTATATCTTTACGCTATTTATGAAAAAATCGTCGTTATTTTTTTGACTTGATATTGCCTATCAACATTTGAAACTATCAAGTCATGTTTTGATCAAATTCAGTATTTTTTCCACCTTCAGAGAAATTGCTGAAAAGAGAAAATGCTTTGTATTTTCACTGAATAAATTCCGGAATAAGGCAGTTCAGGTGAATAAGATAAAACTATAATAATATTGAAACTACGTTTCTTCCAACCGTCACACAAGACAATATAAAGAAGGAACATAATAAATACTCTTTATGGTCAAGTTCGTTTCAATAAAACTACAAGCATAGCCTGGGGTTACACAACAAGGCTATTATTATAAAAAAAAACAAAAAGCTGAGCAAATATTTACTTTTAACAATTTATTGCTTTGTTATAATTGAAATACAATAGTAAATGTTAAGTGCTAGTTTAGCGAAAGGTCAGAGGAACCGATTAATAACTGCATTTAGATGTAACAGATAACATCGTTATTAAATCATGGATATACATAATATATAAACTCAAACAACGGAATATTTGGTATATATTTTTACTGGTTTCATTAGTGTAGTGTCTGTAGTGGTTTATGGAAAAGGCTCGCCCCCTACATGGGACTTAAGCATACCGAGGAGCTGTGGGTGTGTATTGCTCTGTTTTACTCTGGTGAAGAATGGCATGTTCTATTCTAGTCGAGTTTAAGGGTAATCTATCTTGCAAGATTGTAAAACTGTCGATAGATTATGAACCCCAATGTACTGCTCACAATTTAACGCATTATTTTTCGGTAGACCGTAATCTATCGAAGCGAAACCGTCAAATTATGAAAAGGCATGCGACGAACGCACCTGAACCGCCGTATGGTTGCAAGTCATGTGCCTCGCGCTACCTTCACCAAAAGATAATTATGAAATAGTTTATTTTAGTAAGATTTATTCATATTCTACTCTTTCAATGATTTTTAAATGTTAATGCGTGTCTCATGGTGCTGTACGAAATTTAAAATGTTTTTTCTTTCTTGATTTCTAGTAAGAAGAACTAAGCGCATAAACAGACAGACTTTGTTTAATACTACCTATGTAATGTAGGCTATGTAGCGGTATTTATTTATAATACTATTATGGAGGTATAGATGCCCTATTACAATGTACATATTTACAATACATTATAACAGAAACCTTCCCGTTTATTTATTATACGCATTAAAGACTTGTGTTAATAACTTACGTTCTAAACATGTAATTTCGATGATAATTGGAATAATTTAACATTTAAGACGTAGGTATAAGAGAACGTATATTCAAATGATGCCGAACGTCATTAATATTGCATGATACTGACGTTATCAATTTAATATATTCTTCAAACACAGATCTATTGTTATAGTAAGTCATCGTTAGTCTAGCCTTCTCACTCGGTTTCCTGTAGCAACCTATGTAAATTTGATTTAATTGAATAGCTGTTTTTTTTATTTATAAATACTATCACGTCTGTGTTCCCCGCAGGGAGCAGAGGTGTACTAATGTACACCCACACTTCGCCGGTATGTTTAGGTCCCATGCCGTGGTCCCATGTAATAGGGGCGAGCGTTTTGCCATTAACCGGGCACAAATCCAGACTCCGAGCTGCTACAGTGAATTTAGAATAGTAAAACTAAATAACACCTTGCTCGATCTAGAAATCGAACCCAGGACCTCCAGCGTAGCAGTCACGCTTAGGTTGAAGCCACACTTTACTTGTCAAGCTGAGAGCTACGGTACGAGCAATACTGATTTACAAGAAGGCACGAAGATCATGTGGTTGTCATTTGCACCACCGACGTGAAACCACTCGTAATAAAAACATGTAGCGAGTATTAGTACGAGGAGTTAACAAGAAAACAAGTAATGTGCGACCTTCATTGCTTGTAAGTTTTTTTGAAACGCCTATCCCCATAACCTATAACGATCTAAGAAATAATCCGTAGACTAATTTGATATGAATTTCAACTTGATATCTCCACGCGTTCCTGAGTTAAATAAATGGTCTTGTTGACTCAACAACTTTAACTCAGGAACGCGCGTCAACAATGCTGACAGACAGTGAAACAGACGGGCAACGAAATTATCATACAAGTGTTCCTTTTGAGTTACGAAATCCTAAAAATCAATACATTATTATCAAAACGAGGTAATAATACCCTAATCAATTTTGACATTGGCAACCTGTATTTATACTATTATACACGGTACAAGTATCAATCATACACAAACGAGGCTATTAATAGTTAATGCAATTGTTATGTACTAAAACCAGCCTGTATAATATTCGTGAATGTTCGTGGGATGGGCTTGCATGAGAACTGGGTCGATTATACATTATAATCCACCTCCTAAGGGTGATGGTAGATAATAAACTAGATGTTTTTAATAATGGTGCACCGTGATAAATAATAAATGATATGTCGTTCAGTAAATAGATCCTTCAAAGACACTTTTACAAGTCAATGTGTTACATATTTTTTTCTATCTACCTCTGAGAATAATCGCCGAAACAAACTCAGAATCCAGACAAAAGTGATATCATAGATATGCGAGTTTTACAATGTAGGGCAAGATCGGAACAGGCCTTTTGAAGAAAGAGCTATAGCAGCTTTGAGTTGACCTGTCTTAACTGACGGCACACATACATCAGTCCTCGTGTAGCTCAACCATTTTTAGGAAGCTCAATCGGTAAGAGGAGAAAGGAGAAGACCCAGCAGTGGGACAATATACACCGTGACATTTTAGTCTTACATGCGAAAGGGCCTCATCATACTTTCATTATTATGAACAATTTTCACCATAGGACCAACCTGAAATGGTGAAAAAAGTCACCAGTTTCATAGAAAAGGGTTCTTCGACAAAATGAAATGTAGGGAATAGCTGTTCTTTTTTCGCTATTTTAGGGTTGGTCACACAGTAGAAATTTTTTGAAATAATCAGTATTGTAACAACCTTTGGGCTGTCAGATGATTATAATGCCACGACTCACGATGTATAATCTGTTGACGATGATGATGAAGTGGTACCTATTATTAACCTCAATGGTGCAATGGTCCAAAACATTGCTGCGTAGCGTCAAATCCATTTAATACTTATCTAAGTCGTTATTTGATTTTCTATTAAATTCTCAGTGGCATTGTTTGTCCGTTATTGGCATATTGGCCCGCCCTGTGGGTATACACCCTTACTTACACATTACTATGCACCCTTTGGGAATACAGGGGTGATAGTACAGTAGTTAAAAAAATTAACAAGGTACGTCAGATCAAGGTTGGTACAGGTAGGGACCTTCGAAACTCTAAATACCAGAATATGACTATATGGCTTCTGTAAAAATTCGAAGAGGTACTTGAACTATCCGCCGAATTTATTCATGCAGATGTGCATATGCCCTTATAATGTTTAGGAGTTAAGTATAAACGCTGTAAACCTTGACTCCATAAGTTATTGGCTCCATAAGGTATTTTAGATGATATTATTGTGAGAAAATTGTTTCATTAGATATACCATCGCGCCTTCATTCCCCGAAGGGTTAGGCAGAGCTGTACTAATGTACACCCACGGATCGCCGGTATGTAGTCACCGGGCACAAATCCAGACTTCAAAACTGCTACTAAGAAATTAAAAAACTCAATAACACTTTGCTCGACCTGGGAATTGAACCCAGGACCTCTAGTGTAGCATTCGCGCTTGGTTTGTTTCCAATCATTAACACATTCGTGAATTATTATTTGTTATCCATATGTGATAAATCGCACTATCTATTGTCATAGTGTCAGGTATTGAACATTTTTTTTTGTCACGCTAACGTATAACATTTGCAACCGATGGGAAAAAAATATTGATGGTAATATGTATGGTCCATTCTGAGGTTAATTGGATTTATAAAAGCCCTTATGGACCCCTGATATACCAGACAATATTTATTTCGCATTATGTCTGTAATTAAATACTGGCAAGGTGATACCCATTTATTTTAGTTCTGACCTGTCATTGCCATATTTGATAAAGTTTGATAGAATCTGCATTCTAAAAAGCAATAAATTAATTGGATGTGTCGAGACAGCAGACAGAGACGCTAGACTGCCATTCCAAATTCAAAATCTTCAACTGATTATTCAGTAATCGCTGATCGAATGCATAGATTAAACATAACAGTCCGTCGAGCCACTCATTCATTCTCTATGCTCCAATAAATATAATCTGTTCTATTATTCTAAGCGGGCCATCTTGTTAATACCCACTAGTTGCTGGTCGCACCTCTAGCCAGTGTTACCAGCCTCATTAGCATGAAATTTACTGACCAATATCAATATTTCAATGCGATTAGACTTGTGCTATAAATATGCTTACTGAAAGGTCAAGTAAGAATTTATTGTGAACTGGAACGTACGCTGGACTATGAAGTGATAATATTAAATTAGTATGATAGAGAGTAACTACTGGTCTGTGACTACGTAGGATACGTTGTGGGCTTTAATGATTGCATAAAGGTGCTATTAAGGAAGCAGGGCTTTCCGTTCTCATGTTGGCTGAGTTGTGAATTCTGATTTCCATAATTTGTACATATATTTATAGATATATGTACTATACTACTGTACTGTTGCGCTTGAGCATAGAAAATATGGGCTATTCTACAACAATATTAGAATATTGTGATTTAAATATGGTTTCTATTTCGTTTTTGCCTAATTTAAAGCGTTTTATTGATAGATATTGTGTATTAATTTGCCGAATACTGCTAAACCCTCTTCCTCTCTCCTAATTTTGCTGTGCCCGACAGGGTCCATAATGATCCTAGATACTATGTTACCACCTATATAAAACATTATGGAACGCAATAAAATATTAAGTATTGAGTATTGGGATCCTGGAGAATGGATACCTATCAACGCATTACTATCTATAACTAGTATTATTTATTCGTAGAACTATTATCTAATTTATCTAGATACTCGTAGAGTCATTATATTTCTGACCTACACCATGACTGATGTAGGTATGTGTGCCGTCTACACCTACTATAGCTCTTTCTTCTAAAGGTCTGTTCAGAATTTGCCCTACATTGTTATTTGTAAAACTCGTTTATCCAATATATCATACTGCCTTGATTTTAAAAGAGACATTATTTTCTGAGATTGTTTTGGCGTTTCTTCTCAGAGCTCGTCAGATAGGAAATGCCTACGCCTAACATTGACTTTAAAGGATCTATCTACAGAAATAAATATCATTTATCTCCTCACTACCTATTCACATCCCGATAGGCAGCCCGCCCCGATTAAAAAAATTAAGTGCACATGCGATAGTAATATCAACTAAGTGTTAATCCTTGGAAAACTAAACAATTCTATAGCTGGGAGTTATTATTGAAATTTAGAGCCATGCCATGACAAAATGAAGAGTTCATAAAACACCTTCATAAGCACTGCCCTGACTAATTTACAACTACTTCTGTAAGCTTATTTACGGACATCCATTTTCACAGTTCGTAAATAAGTCGATTCCTAATATCCAGTATCCTTTTACTCAGTTTTATTGGAGAGAATTCTATTTTAATGCGCACTAAAATAAATTTACTATCGAGGGAAGTAACAATTTAATCTTTTGAGTATGATATTAAATCGAGCAGCGTCAACATTAAGATCATTGGTGATATTATAATTTAGTTCAAAGATGTCGACACTGATTGTCATTAAGATATTCAAGTCACGTCATATTTTACGATTAACAGGTAGGTTCTTCCGTCAGATCGTAGTCGAGGAGATTTCCCATAGCGCCGACAGACAAGGCAAGGAAAATAAACTTACATTTTAGTTGGTACGAATCTGCCTACCGTACATTGTATAACTCGCATATCTGACAATAGGTCTGGACTTGATTGTCTGAGTTTGTTTTTTCAGAGGTCGTTAGATAGCAAATAGCGGTGCGGCGACACCTAGAGTAGTTACAATGTAAAACATCAACTTGTAAAAGTGTCTGAGAATGAGAATTTAAGATCAGTCTTAGTAGAGTTCTTTAATATAAAGGGGGTCAAATGACCATCGTAAGTCGTTTATTATTAATTCGCTCGATAAGTAACTTTCCAATCTTTTAATGACAATAAATTACTCAGTGATTTAAAAGGGTTAAAGGGCGGACATTGGGAATATTTTACACAAAAATATTGATCTTGATTTGATTTGTTTTCTCACTTTATCAGGTTTACGTATGAGTGAGACAGTACGACTTGGACAGAGCTATTTCTTTCAAACTGGCGATTATGTTCCTGATGTAGTAATATTTAAATGTATTTGTTACCACCGGAGATCAGTAAAAAATCTTGTGTAGTGATTTAGATAGCTTAAGCTTAGTTAAAGAATGCGTCTGATGTACCAAAGTACCGGAGGTGAAAACTGTTGTCTAAAAAATATTAACGCTAAACATTGCATGCTTGCATGATTATATTATCATTACCTGCAGTGGTTCTTATTGTTGGTACCATATAACATAATATTAGTAAACAACTAACATTTTACGTCTAAACATAAATTATGGTAAGTGATAATTTGTCAGGAGATCTCTCAGCGTCCCCTCGGGACTCTGCAAATCACTATGTTTTATACTGCAAAAGTCTCCGGGCTAACGCGTTCATTCCATCTTGTATTATAAGACGGTGGCAAATGAATAACTTGTCACTACAGATGAACGTATTATATGTGTTGAGATTTTAACGGACCCGACTCAGCATGCAAGCTGTGACAGATCTAGTAGGTACTGGAAGCGACAAAGCCTTTCTTTATTTAACCCCCGACGCAAAAACGACGGGATGTTAAAAGTTTGACGTGTCTGTGTGTGTGTGTGTGTGTCTGTCCGTGGCATCGCAGCTCCCGAACGGATGAACCGATTTTGATTTAGTTTTGTTTGAAAGGTGAATTAGTCGGGAGTATTCTTGGCTATGTTTGATGAAAATCGGTCGAGCTATAATGCAATTGTCGGGGATATTTTCGGTACAGTTGCTTTGAGTTACGAAACGTTTGCGGACCGTAAATTGTAATATACCATCACGCCTGCATTCCCCGAAGCGTTAGTCAGACTACTATTACTATGTACAAAGTAATTCGTCGCTATGTTGAGATCCCATGTAATAGGGGATCCCATGTATATATTTCCATTAACCGGGCACAAATCCAAATTTCACAGAAAAACCAGTAGACTAGTGAGGCAGTCGTAAGTTACATCTATCTATTACTTCGCACAATCAGAGCGCTGTTAAATTCACTGGATTACAGAATTTTTGTTGCTGTTGCCACGGTGGTCTTATGATCGGGAGCGCGGCTGCCGAGTGTGATATCCAGGATTCAATTCCCAGGTCGAGCAAAGTGTAATTGAATATTTCATTGAAATTTTCGGTAGCAGGTCTGACCCCAAATAAATTGAGAAAAGGGCAGGAAGACGAATGGCAATAGGCTCGTCCCGTTTTATATGACACCATATGGTGTTCTGGTATGAAGTTACTATAGGTTTTAATGGTATTTGCAGCGGAAGGTGAAGACATTGAAAGTATCAGTACCTAGACGTACCACCGAACTGTGAGTGTACAGCAGTAGGTACACTCTGCATAACCTTTTGGGGCATACAGGTGTGATAGTATGCTTTATGTTCTCACGAAATTTGCCACCTAGGCCACTTCCCGATGAACTCAATCTGTGATATTATTCTTAGTGCAAATAACTGGAAACAAGTAATTACAGAAATAATATATGTGTGGGGCCGCGTTGAAAATGACTGAAAAAACTACCAACGTGTTGATACCTACTTAAATGGCAAAAAGCCATAATAATATGTTACGGATACTCCATGGGAATGAGAAAATTGAATTCTATTGAAATATGGTGTTTTTATATCAAGTTTATATCAGATATAATGGGATTTGCAGCGGAAGGCGATGAGATTGAACGTTGAATACATCAGTATATTATTATCACTCTCTTTGTCTAGTGGTTATAACAGCAACTGCTACACAAGAGGTCTTAGGGTCAATTCCCAGGTCGAGCAGTGTTATTGGGAATACAGGCGTGATGGTATGCATGTTATGTTATATATTTACAGTCGCCAGCACATCAGGATATATAAAACTGTCAAATTTCTTCAAATGATTTTAAACCTTAAACTACTAGTGATTAAGTTCAAAATCAACTGAGAAAATTTGACATTTGGTGGTAACTTGATGAGGGCCACCTTACATAACATACCATCACGCCTGTATTCCCCGAAGGATTAGCCATTGCGATTCACCGGACACAAATATTCAAACTCGGAGATGAGCCATGTTTGATTCGTATATTCAACTGGTTATCACTGCACTGCAGGTCATTATTGCATAACATAAGTTATACAGGGTGGAAGGGACATCGACGCACATCCGCTTACCAACATAACCGACGAAAAATATCTATGCAAGGGGGTCCAGAATCATGTACTGAATTCGTGGTAAGCGGATGTGCGTCGATGTCCGTACGTACCTGTGACTGCTACGCTAGAGGTCTTAGGGTCAATTCGCTATCGTAGGAGATTTAGGTGTACCTAAATTGAATTCGAGATGCGTTCCTTGCGAAGTATGTGCAGTGTTACTAGGAATGATAGATTGAGAAATAGTGTGATAAGGGAGCGTTGCGGTTTAAAAGATGATATAGTGACACGCATTGAAAGGGGTATGCTGAAATGTCGAGAGAATGGATGAAAGGCGATTAACGAAAGGGATTTATAAAGCGAATGTCAGTGGAGTCGCCGGGAGGGGACGCCCTAGAAAGACATACCACGAGCTTATTGGTGAGATCCTCCAGAAAGGTCAGGTGCGTAGTACCCGCAACCGGCGCATGTGTATGACAACATGTATGAATGTGGACGAAGCAAAAGAAGTATGCAAGAATCGTAGCAGATGGCGTTCTGTAGTTTCTGCCTACCCCTATGGGAAAAAAGCGTGAGTGTATGTATGTATGTATGTATTGAATTCGAATTTCGCCGAATCCACTATTTTACACCAAAATCTTCAACGATAACGATTTTTAAACAAAAGTTTTAATACTCAATCCTGAATAAGTTATTGTTTATGTCGCAATTGGCGTAGACTAGATCGGAACTTTACTAGAGTAAGACAATCCAAGATGAATGATGATAATACAAATGATAGATGTCTGTATATTCTTATCATTTTCTACTTTCAAGTTGCGAAGCTGAGAGCAACATTAGTCATGTCAAAGATCGCAACGGTAATATTTTGTGATAATATCCACAACATAATCACGTTTACTTCCAATATTGAGTACTTATTTCTAAAGGATGGTATACTTTAGTTGCGAAAATAGTTTTTCTTGCTTATCTTCGAATTTTAAGTATGACCTGCAGTGATCTTGTTTCTTAAAAACTCGCGGGAAATTTCCTAAATTCAGGAATAAAAAGACTAATTAAAAAATACTAAAGTATTTTATGGTAGGGTTGGCTATTTTTTGCAAACGGTGCTTGATAAGGTTTTATATCTACCTATATGATTCCTATACTTTACCACGAGACCCTTAAGACTATATCGACTGTGCTAGTCTTGGGTTTCCACCTTCAGCTCCCAAAGCCGCTCACGTCGCATCGGTAAGTAAATCTTGGCCTCCTCACATTTATAGACGATTACATGGATGTCGACCTTAAAAGCTTTTGAGAAGTCCTTTTTGAACGGCAGTGACTTCTTAAATGATTCATGGTGTTTAGTAAATTGATGGCAAGCATTTCATAAAAAAAAATTTTCGTTACAGAATCTTTAAACCTTCAGTCAGTACTAGGTACAATCCCACAAGTGTCATTTGGCACGTGGCTGACATCAGAACTAACACCACCATCTTGTAATTTTGTCCTATATAAATAAATATAGCTATCCTATCATCCAAACACTTCCTAAGCTTAAATAGAAATAACAATCCACTAGAACTAATTTTGCCGGCTGGTAATGCTAATTTCTCATCCATCATTTTAATGTCATCCAACTGTCAAATAATTCCTGTAGTACTTTCGTGAACAATACAATATCTGTCTATGGCCATGACTGCTGATATATTATGAGTACATACGTACATACATACCATCACGCCTGTATTCCCCGAAGGGTTAGGCAGAGGTGCACTTAATGTACACCCACAGTTCGCCGGTATGTTTGGGTCCCATGTAATAGGGGGCGAGCCTATTGCCATTCACCGGGCACAAATCCAGACTCCGAGCTGCTACTGAGAATTTCATAGAAAAACTCAATAACACTTTGCTCGACCTGGGGATCGAACCCAAGAGATCTAGCGTAGCAGTCGCGATTGGAACCACTAGACCAACGAGGCAGTCATATTATGAGTAAATTAATAATAATCTATTGGTAATCAACGGCTTCAAAGCTGCACCTAATGCGATGTTTACGATAATTGGCATATTGATTGGAAGGTTGCATCAGCTATTTATCTCTCTAAAATAGGTTGCGTTGGCGATTGTGCGAACAAACTTGTTTATTAACATAGTGCTGTATGTTTAATAAATAATAAATTATTTTATATTTACATACGACCTATTATTATAGTAGAATTTATCAAGTGCAAGATGAGTTTTTATTGTGGTAAACTGTAATTGGTACATGTAGTGATGGACGCCTCTCGCAAAGATCGAGAGATGATTTGCGAAAGGTTGCTGGCGGAAGCTGGACGCGACAAGAAGAGAAAAGGGGGAAATGGTGCACATTAGGGGAGGCCTACGTCCAGAAGAGCACTGTAGGGCAAGATGTCGTAATGATTTGCGAAAAGTTGCTGACGGAAGATGGACGCGACAAGAAGAGAAAAGGAGGAAATGGTGCACACTAGGAGAGGCCTATGTCCAGAAGAGCATTGTAAGCTGATGATCATGAAAATAGAATTACTCGCAGACCTCTTTTTTAGGGTTCCGTAGCCAAATGGCAAAAAACGGAACCCTTATAGATTCGTCATGTCCGTCTGTCTGTCTGTCTGTCTGTCTGTCTGTCCGATCGTGTCACAGCCTTTTTTTTAACGAAACTATAAGAACTATGCTGTTGAAACAAACTTGGTAAGTAGATGTATTCTATGAACCGCATTAAGATTTTCACACAAAAATAGAAAAAAAAACAATACATTTTGGCGGTTCCCCATACTTGGAACTGAAATTCAAATATTTTTTTTCATCAAACCCATACGTGTGGGGTATCTATGGATAGGTCTTCAAAAATGATATTGAGGTTTCTAAAACTAAACTGAAAAGTTTGCGCGAGAAACACTTCCAAAGTGGTAAAATGTGTATCCCCCCCTGTAACTTCTAAAATAAGAGGACGATAAAACTAAAAAAAATATATGATGTAGATTACCATGTAAACTCCCACCGAAAATTGGTTTGGACGAGATCTAGTAAATAGTTTTTATTTAATACGTCATAAATCGTAATGATACGGAACCCTCCATGCGCGAGTCCGACTCGCACTTGGCCGGTTTTTTGTTTGCTAAATCTATAAGATTTTGGTACAGAATCATAACTTAAAAACATAATATTTGCTCCTTTAGAATTTTCCTCGATGTCGATTAAGCTCAGTTCGGTCAATTGAAGTGTAGGAAATAACTGATCCAGAATATATAGACCTATATCGTCATGCTTCATATCGATATTGTAATTATACAATTACAGTGACACAAAAGCTTAAGCTTAGCTTTACAAATAAAATTTTACTTATTTCGTTTTAAATAGAGCCTTCTAATAATTTGACTTGAAATTTGCTTCTTGCTAGAAGTAAATTTCTAAATAAGAGTATTAAGAGCATGTATTATTAACGTATGAAAAAGTTTCAGTTTCAGTTTTCAGAAAATCAGTTTCATAGATTAGGTAGCAGTTTGAAAAGTATTAGGTACTTATTATATAACATACCATCACGCCTGTATTCCCCGAAGGGTTAGGCAGAGGTGTACTTAATGTACACCCACAGTTCGCCGGTATGTTTAGGTCTCATGTAATAGGGGGCGAGCCTATTGCCATTCACCGGGCACAAATCCAGACTCCGAGCTGCTACTGAGAATTTCATAGAAAAACCCAATAACACTTTGCTCGACCTGGGGATCGAACCCAAGACCTTTAGCGTAGCAGTCGCGATTGGGTCCACACGACTAACGAGGCAGTCAAACTTACTATATATTACTTATTAAAGCCATCATGACCTTAATATATCTTCATAAAGATAAACAAAAATCAATAATTTAAAAGCCTTCATGAAACAGAATGTCTAAAATGATTTAGCAGAGCAATAATGTATTACATACAACATATTTAGTAGTAGTAGTAGTTAGTAAGTAGTTAACTTCTGCCTAAGCAACCAAAGGGCACCGAGTACAAAATACAGTAGCAATTAGATTCATATCACAATAATGACTAATTGCTAATAAATCTTCAGTTTAAAGCTTAACCAACAAATAAAGGCAACGGTTTCTTCAAACGCATACATCAATCTAATGCAACATGTATTTGCATAAGCGTATCCCCGACGTGGCCCATCCATCACGACTCCACGGAATAATTAGCTTGCCGCTTTCGCAATCATCGGGAAACGTTTCTTAATGGCTCAGACAGCTTCCTTACAGCCTCCGATTAAATATAGATAGCCGGCAGCAAGGCTATTTGTCGTGGAAGTGACGGCTTGCCTTGTGTCTCAAAGACGAGCCTTAAAACGGCGACAGAGTTCGCGATTTTGATATATTTTAGCCACTGTCTCAATGATTAGAAGAGCTATTTTGGCTTCAACATTTCACACGTGTCATTTTAATTAATTTGATTTTTTATGGGTTAACTCGGCAAACGCAGGCAAGCTAGCCGATGGCAAGTGGTCATCATCGCCGCAATTTGCAATACCAAAGGAGTTGTAGATTCGTTGCAAGGAAGCCTGTTAAGGAAAAGGGAAGGAAAGGACAAAAGGAGAAGGAAAGGAACTGAGGATTGAGATAAAAAATTGATTTGATTTGACTTATTACCCTTCAAGCACTGGTTCTTATTAAGTATGCATAGAACCAAACTAAATGCTCAACACTATTCTAAATGGCCTGGACGGCTTCCTTACAGCCAGCGATTAAGAACAGACAGCCGCTGGCGCAGTTATTTGTCGCTTTCTGACTTGCTCCTACACTAGAAAGATTTGTTGCGCTTGCGCCGGTTGTAAAAGACGTAATGGTAAACTGGCGGGGTACTATTGTGCGGTATGTAATCGTGTAACATTAATGATAGATTTGTCTGATTTAGTAGTCATTCTATGAATTGAAATTTATTGAGATACTAACTGTGGTCCACGGTTTCAGCCGCTTTACTTCGCTCAAAAGAGATATTCTCCAAATCATTAACTATTCCTCAAAACTTAAGCATCAAATGTGGCGGTTCCAGAGATTAGTGCTATCAAAGAAACAAACAAACTCTTCGGCTATATTATACCTATTAGTACAGGATGTTCTTATATCGATGATTGACATCATCATCAACCCGGTGCTGTCCACTGTTTGACTAAGACCTCTTCATGAATCTTACATTCGATTCGGCTCTGGGCTAAGCTTGACCGTGTCTTCCTCACCACCTTCACGAAGCAGGGTTTGAACCTGCCTCAGGCCGAATTTTCATATCTTTGTGAACATTTCGCATTATTTAATGCTAAAATAAAAAAATAAACAATATCAGACATGATTATGGTAGGTGACAAATGAGATAAAAAGGAGGTTGTATAGTCTCATACCCTGCAAACCTACAGTATTCTTAATTTAAAATAAGTATTATATTCACACGATCGTTACTATACTCGTATTCACTAATAGGATTCTATGTCCAAGAAAGTACTTTTATTGCTTCTACTCGTGAAAGCAATCTACTAGAAAACTAGTGTGAAATTTTAAAATACGTATCTAATGGAATGCAAGTAGATTCTGTATTCTCACGTGGCGATGGAGCCAGTTAATCTCATCCATGTTGGGGCACGTCTTTAATCGACATACTTATCGGACAATTTTCTCAAGAAAAAGAAGTTAGTTTAGATCCATTAGGCTGGTAGCCGTAGATTTTCCCGTAATTGCAACGGACGCATCACACGGGCACCGCCACGTTCAGAAATCGAAGTATCGAGTAATCAAGTAGTTTTTTTTTGTAATATATTTAGCGGAAATTCTGCGCGTACCGTTCAATAATGGATTCCCCACACTTCCCTCTTGGAACGCGATAATCACCTCCTGGACATTGTCGCGGCAACACGTGCACGGCCGGTCACCCAAGCCGACCGGTTCCCAAATTACTTCTCGTTAATGATTACCTCTCCATTTAGTGTGATCTTATGCATTCTCACCTCGGTCGTTGCCTCTCTTCGGCTGACGCAATCGTCGTCCACTTGTCCGCCGACGCTGCTAAGCTACACTCATATTTGCTCAAAACTTATGAAGTTTGCATTTCCCTTTCAACCAGACAATAGAGCTTTCTAAAGCTAACATTATTAAAGTATGCTATAAACACACACGTAGCGTTGCGTGTCTGTATGTTTGTTCGTTTGTCAGTTTAATGAGCGGACCTGCCCGCGTCACGGACATTAACTTTTCAACATTTACAAACTGCGTTTTTCTAGTACATACTATGAAGTTTCTAATGCACAAAGTCGAGAGTAGCGTGTGTTTGCTATGATTTGTTTGCAGTCCAAGTTTCGAGTCGATAGACTGATCAAATAGAAAGGTTACGAATGGTGGGCGTGACCTTTACGACTTGTGATTTTGAGCCCTTCGAGAATGCGGTGTTGTGCAACGTTGGGTCGTTGTGTGCCTCCCACAATCGATCATCAGCTTATAACAGCTGTATAAACTAGTCACTATGATCGAGGGCAGAATTTCACATTACAAAACCTTCGTCGTGATATTTTTGACGTACCAGCAGACTTGGTGTCGTGATTACAGTCGGTTGTAAAGACATGACTCCGCCGTTCCAAAGGTTAAGCATTGACAGAACGACTGTAAAATGTATATTATCTGCGAGTTTAGTGATCGATGCATTGTACGGCTTTTTGACCATATTTGTACGAAGCTTATGGAACACGATATTTCAATCTGTTCGGATCTATCAATTTGTTTATGGCCAGCACGACTTGCTATTATTGCTAGTCAATATGGGGTTTCTTAAGAATTCGATAGATTCAACTTAATAAATGAGACTGCCTCATTAGTTTAGTGGACCCAACTGCCAGTGTTAAGCTAGAGGTCCTTGGTTTGAGAACCGGATCGAGCAAGGTGTTATTGGGTTTTTTCTATGAAATTCTCAGTAGCAGCGCAGAGTTTGGTTTTATGCCCGGTAATGGTAAAAGGCTCGCCCCTTATTACGTGGGACCTAAACATACCAGTGAGCTGTGAGTGTACATTAGTACACCTCTGCCTAACTCTTCGGGGTAAACAGGCGTAATCGTATATTATAAGCATAATTAAGAATTATGCTTATACTGGCTTATACAGAAAGACATACCTAGTATTATGTCATAAATAGGTTAAAAAATAAAAAAGCTTAGGTACTAGCAATGTGGGTTGCACATTACTAGTAATCTTGTTAACCCCTCGTACTAAGCTAAATGCTTGTATTACGAGTGGGTTCACGTCGGTAGTGCAATATGTGAGTTTCGAAGCGGCAACCACATGATCGCAAGTCCGACACCCTACCCATAAATAATAATAATAAGGCTACCGCCGCTTCTTAAGAGATGTAGCTGACGTCACAATAAAACGGACAATGTGGTAGCTTAATAGATCAAAACTTGTCAACAAACCAGATGACACAGGTTCAAGTTCTACCCAAGGCAGAATTTTCCTTTCACTGTCTTTGAAAATGTTTAGCAATCCGTTTATGCTACATTTCATTAAAGGTTACCTACTTTATAGTGATCATCATTGGTACGACAGCATCAACCACATCTTACTAAGTAGAGAGAACGATAAAAATATAATTGTAATTGAAAGGCACATTAATACCATTGAGCTCATGACACTATCGATATCATTACTATTAAATGTCATTGCAAAATGGTCATAAAATAACAGATAATGGTCTATTAAAAGGTAATGACCATAGTAAGTTATAACTATACTGCCTTACAATCCTTTAGCCGGAGTAATTCATATAAGACTAAGCTGTTAATGATCAGCTCTCCTTCTAAGGGTATTCCTTACAATGTTTCTCTTTATTCAAAGTGTCTGCTTTTTGTAACGTTTTCACGAATAACTCGCTAAACCAATTTTGATGATTGTTAGTGTAGAGATAGATTGGACGTTGGCGAGAAAGGCTACATTTTGTCCCAAATAAATTATCACGCACTTTAAGGATGAAGGAAAACATCGTGAGGAAACCTGCATGCCTGAGAGATTTTCTTAACGGCATGTGCCGGTACACCCGGTGTAAGCTAGCGCGGTGGAGTATGTATAGCCTAATTCCAATCGTTCTGAAAGGAGTCCCGTTTGCAGTAGTAGGACGATGCAATGCCTTTAGAAATAAATTTAGAATTTTTCTTTCTTACTTTCTATGATGATAAAATTTATCTAAAAATGTTTAGAATACGTTAATGTGCAATACAATAAAAAATATTTATATTATTACAAAAGATTAAGCTTCCGTTGCCAGCATATATTCAGTGTGTTTAAGTCATTCATTTAAAAACAGTGATGTCGCCATACTAAATTATAGTTGTTGTAAATAATGTGCAAAACATTAAACTGCAGGGATTGTATCTTTGAGTTATAGTGAGACATAAAACCTTCGTAGAAACTCCATGTAAGTAGATAGTTGTAAGATACGAGATATTTCGCAAAACTGTCGTCAAACATTAAACTTATAACTGTGGGTACCTACTGTAGTTAAATTTAACTCTTGGTGTTATGTTCACAATTATCCTATACCTTATTCTAACAATTATGCTATTAGATTGCAATCAAAGTAGATTTTCTATCTACATAAGCTAAAATCAATCTGTGTCTGCAAACGACATTTATCGGTGAAGAATCATATTTTTTGGTCCCATTGGGATAGTCCCCTGATATCGTGAGAACGTTTCCATTACAATTCCTCACATAATATAAGAATATTTTGAGTCCTTAACAATTTTGTGCCTGTACCTGTGCAATATACTCAATACTCAATACATTTATTGCACTCCACAAGTAAAAACAGCTGTTACAATCGTATAATTTAGGAATCATGTGTGGGCCTTGTCAGGCACGGCAAGATGTAGGAGAGAGGAGGAAGTTTTAAACCCTTTTTATTATTTTCATATTTTTCATTTTTTATATATTAATTATTTATATTAAGGTGTCCTTACTATAAGATCTTGGGTTTTTATAATATGATATATTATTATGTAATTATTATTTGTAATGATATTATTTTGTTTATATAGTATTATATATTTTGTATTAATGTATATTGAATTATATATTATTGTATTTATGTTATTATTATCGGTTTGTAAATATATTTATTTAAATATTAAATGTATGTCATGTATGTATATATATTATGTACCTAATTGTATGATATTATTATATTATTATTGGTATTAATTTACATTTCCATTTATTAATGTTTCATATACATTTATCATTTAGGTATTCATTTATATGGTAGTAACATTTAGTTAATAGCATTTGTTTTAATTTTTTCATAAATATACTATCTTTAACTTCATTTTTTATTCGCGGGGGTAGCTTATTATATATTTTTCTCGACATGACATGTGGACTAGATGAGTGCATTTTAAGACGGGAGCTTGGTAGGTTTAATCTGTTTTTATGTCTTAGCCTCTGGTTTTTGTCTTCCCGTTTTGTGTAGAAATTTTGGTGATTTCTAACAAACTTACATATTTCTAAAATGTATAAGCTAGGTAGCGTTAAAATGTTGTATTCTATAAAGTGCGGCTTACAGCTATCAGTATCTTCGTATATCAGTATACGTCATGTATTGCGTTCTAGAATCTATGCCACGACCAGTAGTTCAGAAGTCTATATAAAATATATAAAACAAATTAAATCATTACGTCATAAGTAATCATAGAACGTAGTTGTTCTATAATGTTTTCATTTTGTTATTTGTGATTTTCCGACTTATAAAAAAATATGTTTCAGTAAATGGCTTTGATATTCGAAATTCATCCAAGGATCAATTGCTTAGGGCTGCCAACCTTGCTGTGAGTTACCTACAACTACTTAACCCTTCCCTTCCTACGTCTCGCTATAACACCTATAAAATATGTATGACCAGTACGTTTTGCAATTCAAAATAAAATTGCGTTGCCCAGTGACAATTACGGGGGTATTTTAAGGTTACAGGGACATTCGACCGATATAATTGTTCAGTTGACGAAGGTCTGACGGACGCGTTTGATGGTTGATCGCGGCCGCCACTCTTTTTGTTCAATTAGCAATGTTTGTAGCGCCTCTCCGGTAATTATGCTCCCAAGTTAATGTAGTTACGTTTGATGACTGTCAGAAGGTTTGTTTGGACTTTGTTTAGTTTTATTTAGGTACATAACCGCGGATTAACCAGCATTGCCTTGCTCCTCAGAATCGTAGCGTGATATTTAATAGCCTATAACCTTCCTCAAGGATTTTTTTTCCTTAATAAAAGCTTACTAGCAATGTTTTACATATGATGTAAATATATGATATATATGTAAAATATAATATCATATGTAAAAAGTGTTTTTCAAATTCGACATGCAGTTCCATAGATTGGCGCGTTCAAACAAACTAATAATAAACGTCCAGGTTTAATATATTAGTACTTATACATAGGTGTTCATATGACAACCGAAGGCTTCACCTGTTCTCCGAGGCAGGGAGGGGTCTCGATGTGTTCTGAATAGTCACCCATCCTCAAGGTAACCGTGGCAGGCGTAGCTTCACCTTACAGATCTACAGCCCCTTCTTGTGGTTTAACTCAAGAACCCGTTTCATGGTTCAGCAGGTTGAAAGTTTAAATAAAACCAATAGCTTTAATATCCCGGATGTCGCAATGAAAGTGCAGTTAAACAATTGCGGTTAGCTATAGCTTTTACTACGTGACTGACTATACCTACTGTTTCCGTTAATATATCGAGGTATAAGCTATACTTTTCATTTCTTATATTCATAAATGAAAATATTATGCTTATTATGAAGATTTAGATATTTAAGACTATAACATAAAATCATAATTTATTTATAACGACATAATTTTTGTAGGTACCAAATACTTTGATTAATTGCAACTAATTATTATAATTCCCAAGCATTGATTATTCCCAAGTAAGTAATGTTTAACGTAATATCCCAAGTGATGTTTTCAGGGGTCCAAGAACAAAGTCGTATGTTAAAATGATCTAGAATAATAATAATTGTTATATTTTCAAATTAAGCTTGAGTTTAAGATACGCACTGCGTCTAGATCATTTTAACATACGACTTTGTTGTTCGGACCTGTCGGTTGGTTTGTCACCTTATATACAAACAGTACCTAATTATAGGTACTTGAGTCATATTATAAAGTGATGTTTGTTTGTCTAGCGAGTAATGTTTAGGATAATATCACGAAGACATTACACAAGAGATCTTTTAAAATTGTGACATTAGTACATTCCTTTTAATTGCATACCTAACATGGGGAAAGTTAACAAGGCTTATAATAGTACATCTAATAGGGTCTATCAGATACACCCACAGTACGTGGCGTCCATTTCCATCGGCGCACACAGTCGCCAGGAAGTCACGCGTGAAGATGACATCAGGCCACGAAGGTTTGACGTGTTCCGTACCCTGATATGCTCGATGGACCGATAGTGTAATGAGCTGCCCTACAGGTGTGGGCAGCACATAGCTCTATTGTTGTTGTGAAAGGGACTACTAATTATAAGCCAAGTCGGCTTGGCGATGTACTTCCAAAGAAAAAAGCGGAATGTTTTTTTACCTGTGTCAACTTTGGGTATGTAAAGTAGTACGGTCGCCAGCACATCAAGTAACGACAAAATATCAATTTTTCCGAGTTGATTTTGAACTTAATCATCAATATTTTATGGTTTAAAATCATTTAGAGAAATTTGACAGTTTTGTATAACCTGATGTGCTGGCGACTGTACACCCCTGTTTTACCCTTCCGTGTATACAGTCGCAATAGTATCAATTAAGAATCAACTTAAGATGCATTTCACCGTTTGAGAATAGCCTTTACTCTCCGAATAAATAAAAAAATGGAAAAGATATTGAATGAAATGAACGGGAACTTATTCGGAATTCTTGAAATGCGAGCTTAATAAGATACTATACTTTTTCTTGTCCCTATCAACTACTTATCTAAAAGTTAAATATAACACAGTGTAGTTATTACTCAAGTATTCGTTTAATCGTAAGATTGTGATCATTTTTACGTGCCATACCCACAAACGACCATCGGAATCTTGCACCATCATACAATGGCCATTGTGGTCAATTTGCTCAGATACTTACAGCATCCTGCCTTATTAACTGCTTAAATTAATCATAGGAGACATTCACTAAGCTTATCTGCTTATCCTTGCCGACTTATCTTAAGTTTAGTTAGTTATTTTTTCCCATTAGCTGTTTCTTGCCTGCCTCATTAGTCTTGTGGTCCTCAGCGCGACTGCTACGCTAGAGGTTCTGGGTCCGATCCCCAGGTGGAGCAAAGTGATATTGCAATTTAGTTTCAGTATAAAAAGGCGTGGTGTCTCCTCGTTTCCTACTTAAAGGTTAGCGTGCAGTAAACATGCCCCTGTGGTATCTGCGTATAACATACCTTCACGCCTGTATTCCCCAAAGAGTTAGGCAGAGGTGTACTTAATGTACACCCACAGTTCGCCGGTACGTTTAGGTCCATCTTAACTTTTTATTTGATCTGAGGTCCCATGTAATAGGGGGCGAGCCTATTGCTATTTACCGGGCACATATCCAAACTCCTGAGAATTTCATAGAAAATCTCAATAACACTGCTCGACCTGGGAATCGAACTCAAGACCTCTAGCGTAGCAGTAGCGCTTGGAACCACTAGACTAATGAAGCAGTTCTGAGGAAGTTATGAGGGAATGTATGTTAAAATATACTGAGTAAGTATTCGAGGGAGCACAGTGGGCTTTTCGTGCCTATATTTAATCCTAACCCCAGCCTCACCGTCCGTTAATCATCATTATCACAAAATGGCCATAACTGCGCTATACTTAATAATATTATCGCCAGCACAAGTGGCCATCAAGTTTTTCCGCAAAGGAACGCACACCGACCATTGTGCAGTACTGATGGCAGATAAGCCTTTATTACGGCCCGTTAGTGAATAATGCACGTTTAAGGGCCGAACGTGTAATGTATTCATTGAAATATTCGCCTATCTAGCTGTGGGACGATTCTAGTCATAAGGTGTGGCCAGGGTTACCCACTGTGCCAAGAGCTAGGAAGGTGAAGTTGCTTGCGATGAAGGTTTTTCGATTACGTAACAAACCTCTTTGGTTATGAATTCTCTTTGATTACATTTTTGAAAAAAATAATGTTGTTTGTACGACCGTTCCTTATTTATAATGTGATGTCAGTGACCTCTATATCAAGATCGGAGTGTTATGTAGTTGAAACAATTATGTTTGATTTAATTTTTGAAGGTCCCTTACATTTTTTATGTACGTACGTAAGTACAAAAAAATATTGATGAACCTAAATACCCTTACTTTAAGATTTTCTTTCAATAAGAAGAAATGAGGTATGAGACTAACACACCAGGTTAGTCGCAATCGTTGGAAGACAACTAAATCGGCTGAAGGTTTTTAGCATACACATCACTCGCTCTAGAATCACATTAAATCTTAGCTATATTGACCTAAAACCATAAATTGTACAATCTAAATATTAGAAGCGAAAGTTTTAGTGATATTTAATTATATCAATTGACACTTTATTGCGGGAACATAAAAGGCCATGTATATTGAATAGACAATAATTTAAATGGAATTATTTGATCAATTTATAAAACGACCACTATATCTTGGCCGTTCATGGGGGCGCTACTGGCAAATTAAGAATAAAATCTTTATTGAAAAGTTAATTTAAAAAAATAAAATTGCATAAGCAATAGGAAAATAATATTTTTTTACTGTGAAAGTGCAACAATATACAATGAAATAGTTTAGCAGACTGCCTCATTAGTCTAGTGGTCCTAAGCGCTACTGCTACGCTAAAGTTCCTACGTTCGATACCCAGGTCGAGCAGTGTTATTGGGTTTTCTATGAAATCCTCAGTAGCAGCTGGCAATAGGTTCGCCTCCTATTACATGGGACCTAAACATACCGGCGAAATGTGGGTTTACATTAGTACATCTCTGCCTAATCTTTCGGGGAATACAGGCGTGAATGCGTGATGGCATGTTATGTATGTTATTAATATCTAATTCTCTTTCAAAAATTACTTGGATTTAAAGTTAGTTCCTCATTCCGCCGCATGCCAAGATATTCTGGACGATGTGCACAAGTATTTAGCAAGTGCAGCTTTAACTGTTGCTAATTGGAATAAATGGGATTTGTATGGAATTTAGAGTCAATGTCATCTGTTTCTCTGACTGTGAGCGGTGTAGGAAATTATGGCGCTTAACGCAATCACGACGACCTTTCATTGAGTATTTGCTGAATAAACATTAAGTATACCTATCTGGTATGCGTTATAGGGCAATATATTATTAATGTATATTATTGCAATTCTATTAGAGGAGTCTTTTATTACTTATTATAATGTTCCAATGCCCCACAAGAGTTTGTTGCTGATAATTAGTTTGGTTTGCTATTTTCTGATATAGCATGGATCATTATTAACCTATGTATTGTTCCACTGCTGGGCACGGGTCTCCTCTCGGAAAAAGAGGGAGACGCTGTTTTCCCTACTCTCTCGCTTACCCGCATAACTCACATTTGGCGTCCACCAGGTTGCAGCTGGTCTAATGCAGGTTGGCAGATTTCACTAGCCGTCAAGAGTTTCTTGCAGGTTTCCTCACGATGTTCTCCTTCACCGTTTTACTCTAACACTACTTTTTTATATATTTTTTATTCTGTCATTATCGTCCTAATGCAGGGCAATAGCCTCCCAGGGTAGGGAGGGTATTTGCCCTGCATTGGTCTTTGGCTCCTCACAGTTTAGAGTTTTTTGCGGCCAGCCCCTCCAATGGCTCATCCCACTGTTTCCTTTTGGGCCTGCCGCGACGTCGTCTGACATTGTGTGGACTCCATGCGGTAGGCATGACCATGCAGCCCGAGTCCACTTTAAGCTTGCGTCTTTTAGACTTACGTCAGCGATCTGGGTTTCGGAGTCCAGTAGTATCCAGTAGTCCAGTTCCTTATACGGTCTGATAACCGAACTACACATACTATAATTATAATTCACAAATTATATAGGTTCCTCCTACTCACGTGCCACTTTCCAACCTGTTCGCAGCGACTCTTGGTTGTAATGACCACGCTGTAGACACAGCACACAATCGCTCATCTCACATAGCTTCACGTCACAGGTATTGTTTTACTGCAGCTATGTTTAAATTAACGGTCCACGTATACGCCCATGTTTATCTAGAACATCTTATTGCATAGTAATAACGACAAAATGTTTTTAAAGAAGTACCACTGAATTTTAATAGAAAAAAATCATGGAAGCTATATTTTACTACAGTTCTGCGTTATGCGCCTTTTATAGATTAGGCAGCTACTTATTTTACTAAATACTAATTATTTATCTGCATGGAATAACGGTTAGTCAAAATCAATAGTGTTAGCCTATTTATGTTAACTATGAACTGCCAAGTTATAGGTTCGAGTTTGAATCCATTAATCAAAACTTCTTATACAATAAAATTACTTTTTAAAATAATTTGCGCATTAATGAAGCAAAACATTGTGGGGAAATCCGCAGGCCGGAGAGTTTTTCTCGACGCCGGGTGAAGTCTTCCGACACCCACCAGCCAGTAAATGGAATAATAATTAATGAAAAAAAAAAAAAACCTTTTGCAGTCTGATTGATTTAAATCAGTCTAAATGCAACTCTATAAAACTTTTATATGACTTTTGGCAATACGTAACTGTGTCTGGTTGTCATAGAATAGTTCGATTCTTAGACTCAGTCTCGCTATACATAACATTTAATTATGGTTTTACCTCATCACCACAGTTAAGTACTTTGGAGTATGTTGATAAAGAACGCAGACTAATCGACGAAGTTTTAGTTCGTTGCTGTGCCCTTAGAGGGTTTCATGTTCTACCTTTCCATATAAATATAACACCTACATGTAACACATGAAAGCAATAAAGAACTTGAAACTTGAAAACTTTAGTTTTGGATAAATTAGTTTGTCATTATTGTGAGTTTGTGTTATTTGTAATTGTATTAAATGCCTCGTTGAAGTTCTGTATTTTCTTCCTCAGTGGCAACACACAACGAAGGTGTGGTGATGACCAGTTGCGTTAGCTTCAATTGAAGCGCTTAATGTTAAGCATAGTGCTATCGTGTAATGGTTGGCTAGAGTTTATTAGAGGCTCGCTTTAATGTTGTAGTGTAATACAGTTGAGTACGGTTATCGTGTCCATCCGGGATTTAAGATCAAATTATTACCGTCTGTGGATTCCGTACTTTCTTTATTCCGTATTGTTAATATTATTCCGTTTTTTTTATGGGACTACTCGGCCTTACAAGCAGGCGATCTATCTGATGGTAAGTGGTCATCGCCAACCATGGATATCTGCAATACCAAAGGAGTTGCAGATGCATTGAAAAAAGAAGGAGAAGGAATTGGACTGAGGGAGGAATTGGGCCTCCAGCGCTCTACGCTAACCGTACGAAACGCAGCAGTATACATACTGCTACTTGACGTCGATATTGTTTGTGTTAGAAGGAGGCAATATCTTCATCAACGTTTGTTTGGTACGCGTGTGTTTGGTCTTTGCTTAGTTTTCCACAAATATTGAAGGATCAAGTGATCTGTGGTCGTCAAGACATCGCAGGTCGTTAGTCCCCGACCATAAGTTTAGAAGAAACGCCTTGAAGCCTTATACGACCGACTATGGTCGTAGCAAAGCAAATACTAATTAAATAATAAAAAATATAAGGAGAAATGTTACGAAAAGCGGAGGAGTTACCTATTTCCGGTAAACTAAAGTGAACAACAAAATTGTTGTGTTGCCTACAAATGATCGGTAAGTTTATAAATGAGCTAAATTAATTACTTAACTTTCTAGTTCTGCCTACGAATATGTTTACGCGACTTATCGACGATCTAGCTTTAAAATAACAAGGTTTATGCCAAGCACTAGTGGATTATCATAGAAGTGGATACCGCATTTTTCTATAATACCTTCAATTAGCATGAGACCAAGCTTAATCTCGGCCAATGAAGCAATTATCCGGTGAATAATTAAGGAAACCTATTACAAATCGATGCACGGTTGTAAATTAAGTGCAGGAACTAATTGAACGTAGGCGACGCCGCGAGGAACAACTAGTCATTGATAAGGCTTAGCGCATACTGATGCTTCTAATCTTCCAGTGTCATTTTCGCATTTTTCAACCGACTTCAAAAAGGAGGAGGTTCTCAATTCGTCTGTATGTTTTTTTTTTTTTGTATGTTTGTTACGCGATATCTCCGCCAGTTGTGGACCGATTTTAATGATTGTTTTTTTGTTTGGTAGGTCATACTTCAGAGGTGGTCCTGTTCAAATTTTATCGAAATCGGTTAAGCAGTTTTGAAAATATCAACAAAAATCTAAAATTTGTTTACAACGATGATATTATCGTTTACTCCGAAACATCGCTGTCTTATTGGAGCAGTGCGTTTAGTTGGCTAACAAGTACTTCTAAACAAACTTTCCACTAAAAATTACAAAATAAAATTACTTTTAACAAAAAAGTTAAACCGCCTTCAAAAAATAATATAATAATTTTGTCTAAAACAGTTTGAGAAGTCGGTGGCGAAAATAAAAGACCCACTCAAATAGAAGTCACCGACTTCGATTATTTTTTGAAGGCGGTTTAACTTTTTTGTTATCTATCGTGTTTAGCATGGAAAATATTTATGCACTTTTAAATTATGATTTTATCGTTCAGTCGCTCGAGTGAATTAATAATTTGATTTCATTGGTCTAGTGGTCCTAAGTGCGATTGCTACGCTAGACTTTCTGGGTTCCTGGTCGTGCAGTGTTATTAAGAAATGTTCAGTAGCAGATCGATTTTGGGTTTGTGCCCAGTAAATGGTAAAATCTCACCCTTATACCATCGGACCTAGACCATATCAGCGTACAGTGTCGTCCATTAAAACACCTCCTTACCCTTCAACGATAAGGCTCGAAGAAAGGTTACCTTTATAGGTATATTGGCCATATTCGTTAAATTGACCGCCTCGTTGGTCTGGTGGTCCCAATCGCGACTGCTACGCTAGAGGTCTTGGGTTCGATCCCCAGGTCGAGCAAAGTGAACTCAAAGCCCAGATATTATAGATTAGATACAATACACTTAAATATAAAAAAACATCATCATACCATCACGCCTGTATTCCCCGAAGGGTTAGGCAGAGGTGCACTAATATACACCAACAGTCCCACACTTTACCGGTATTTTTAGGTCCCGTGTAATAGGGTGCGCTTATTGCCATTACCCGGCCAGAAATCCAGACTCCGAGCTGCTACTGAGAATTTCATAGAAAAACCCAATAACATTTTGCTCGACCTGGGGATTGAACCCAGGTCCTGTAACGGAGCAATCGTGATTAGGACCACTAGACTTATGAGGCAGTCAGTATAAAAAAATATCAAATACCTAAAACCTATTTACCTATCAAATTTTTTTCAAACGTTATTCGTCGTTTTCATGTACATTTGTAAAGTGGGATTTAATACAATGATTAACTTTATATTCAAGTTTTTTTATCAACACACCTGTATTCCCCGAAATGATAAGGAGCGATGTACTGGTTGATATCCTTTTTAATTCGCTACTATGATTTTGGTCCCATGTAACATAGAGCGTGTAATTATCTGGGTATTTATGCAAAATCCAGGTTACTTCTGATAATTTTCGGGCAATAAAATCCAATAACACATTACCCGAACAACGAATCGAACTCGAGATCTCATACCAAGCAGCTGCGCTTGCGACTACTAGACGAATGACGCATTGATTTTAAGCAATGATGAGAATTTTTTCACAACACTATTTTTATCTCAGATCAAATAAAAAGTTAAGATGGAACTTTGCGAACAAAGAAGTGAGGCCGGCTAAATCTACGCCTTGCCGTGTACACACGGCTACAGGTCAACCTATAAAAAAACAGTTTAAGCTGATCTCGCATTGTATAGGCTTCTTATAATATAAAAGACCAGCGTAAACTGGTTTTGTATAGATTGATGTGTAGCCGTGCGTACAACACACAATTACACGCACACACGTATACCGAAACTACGCCTTATCTTGTCAGTCGAGCTATCGAGCTATCGAAAGCTCGACTGACAAGATAAGGCGTAGTTAACTAATACATGTGTGCGCGTAATTGTGTGTTGTACACGGCAAAGCGTAGTTTTAGCCGGCCTCACTTCTTTGTTCGCAAAGTTCCATTTAACTTTTTATTTGATCTGAGATTTTTATCTACAATCATCTGTCGTGGTGCGGAAGAGGCGACCTCTGACGGTATTCCAATCACGCGCCGACAGTTCGATTTATGGTCGATGATATAAAATTCCCTAATGGTCGTCCGTTATTTATAGCGTATTTACGTAATTTGGATATTTAATTTGCTTCCCAGCCTGGAAGTAGAAGATAAATACATTCTATTAGCTACTTATTCAAATTTCCACGAAAAAGGTCGTAAATGACTGTGACTGACTTGATTTCTTGAGTCATTTATAAAACTACATTGCTTTAATCCTCTCAACATTTTTTAAGGCTGGTAACAAAACTACCTAGTGTGTACTAGGCTTTACAATAATGGTAGTAAGTTTTTGATAAAGCACAGTTTTATGGTAAAAGCAAGCACTATTAAGGGGTCCCGGTTACTTATTGTTGCTTTTAAGTTTAAGCAATTGAATTAGTTTATAACTAGATAACTTGTAATCGTATCATTTATACCTTATCCATTATGTGAACCGTTTTTTGACGGATGGAACTAGTGATTGCAGGAACTTAATATTGCGATTATCGATCCGATTATTGATTACTGTCTAGTATTGATTATCGATTGTTTAGTTTCGATTTGACAGAATTGAAAATGGTGCAACGACGACCAATAATAAATAAATATGTATAATATTCATCTGATTCTATTAATTTTTATATAATATACATTTTCCATCCATTTCTTTTAAGAAATATTGTTTTATTTATATTTTATTGATATTAGAGCCATGCTGATTAAATGTCATTGTTCAAAATGATTGCAGCGAATACATTCGATTGCATCACTAGACACGGTAGAATGTGGTAGAATGTAACTAAATTTAATACGCTTAACAATAATCATTTTTTTTTGGAAAATCCGTTACATTTATGGTATTATAATGTCTGCAAGGAATCATAATTAAGATAATTGAATAACATAAGGTAGATAATACATTTATTTTGTTACGCATTTCAAAGTTAACTTTTACGTAATCTGGAACACCTACGCTCTAAGGCAGTCAAAGGCATCTGTCAAAAAAACGGTTCACATAATGGACAAAGTATAGTTGGCTCCTATTCGAACTTGATCTCTGAGACTGGATAGTCCAATGGTCATATCACTATTAATTATCAGTCTTAAACTTACATACTTATTCTATGTACAAAACGTACCCATTTTCCGAAGTATACAAGTCCCAGTTCATATATTTTCAAAGCATGAACTCACAATGTAAGCACCTTAACCTCGAAGATTGTCATTTTATTAAGTTTACAACTTAAACCTACTTACCCGTTGAATCTATTCACCAACAAGCTTTCTTGTACCAAAGTTAATAAATTAGCGAGTTAATGACGCATTATAAACGAGAGACAATAAATATTTATCAAGAGAGCCTCGCTCACTTCTATTGGAGAACATAACTCATCCCAGTGGCCACGACTCATAAAGATTCGACCTTTGACCGCGAGGTTGTGAGTTCCCTTCCTGTCGCATAAAACATCTTTCTAAAAATTAAGTACGTAAGTGTGAGTAAACTTTGAAACCGGTGTAAAGTACGGTATGGTAAGGGGATAAGGTATATTTTGCTGTGGCGGTCATTAGCTATGGTGGTCTTTTCTGCTATCTTAAGTTGAAGTACTTTTATACCTATTGTCGTATTGCCTCCGTGAGGCTTGTACTTTTGTAAGAAATTTTCCATAAATTCACTAACGTTGACATTCAATTAAGTGACTATCCCCAGTATCCCCTTCGTGTTGCAGTTTCTTGGTGTCTCGTTATTTAAAGGAATAGGCACGTCACTAAACAATTTTGCTTAGATATTATTATTTTAATAGATAAGCCAAAAGATATTTATCCGTAAATGGAGATACCTATTAGAAATATAGAATTATTGTAGTTACTTAAATTACAGCGCATGGTAGGTTAATAGAAACGGTTACGAGAAGTTTTTAAGCTGATAAATTTTATCGTTTGAACTAAGTTACGTTGTTGCTTGTTCAATTTCATTTCATCGCCCAATCAATATATATAAAAATCAATGCCACTTTTCGTTGTAATTTTATAACTCAAGAACGGGCTCACTTATCCAAACCAAATGTTTAGGCTTTGGTCGGACTATTTAGTAAATGGTTTATGTGAAGTTTGCACAAAATCGGTAGAGTGGTTCTTCATTTATCACATTTTTTACATACATATTATTGTACAGGAAAGTCAAGAGAACACGCGGGTGATAGAACCCAAACATACCGGCTGATATACATCATTGCCTAATACTTCGGGGAAAGCAGGCGAATGGTGGTATGTTGTTAATATCTGTCGACATTTAAATGCAACTAAACTAACAAAGAACACTAAGATGTCATTTGTGTTTAAATAATAGCTTATAACAAACAAACAGCAAATAAACGTGAATTATTATAACAAGATTGTACTAGAAATACATGAATTACTAATAAAAACAGATACAACTGTGCCACAGTACTATTTATTTGAGAACTATACATTAATCGCAGTTAGAAGGAGATGGAGATATACACAGTGTATAGCGCCATCCTTTTCTACAGAGGAACAATTACTAGTATCACAATTTAATAGTACGGACCCAAGTAAGGAACCGACATAGAAATTATTGCACTGACCATTAAATTATTATTCTTCGATAAACCATCGATGGTGAAAGCCAAAATATAGGCTAATTTTCCTATCTCCCACTCTTAGGCGCGGTACACCCTGGACGCAACGTTCGAAACATAGCAGGCGATAATTTCGAACAATTATTTATTGTCTTAGATGCAGTTAATTTCTTGGCCACCAGTATACTTACCGTTGCGAATCGATAATTTGCAACGCAGCAAGATAAGTGTGTTCTAGTCTTAGGGTTGTCATTTAGTAGATGGTTTTTATTGTGCATTGTGCATCATGTCAGCCGTTATGTTGTTCGAAATTATACACTGTTAGGGACTGGTCCAAAGCTCGTTTTTAAAGGATTTGCACAGTAGATCCGAGTAATGGCATTTATAAAGTTTGCATATAAGTTTATCAACATTGTTGCTCAGTAATAAGTGGCTTAATCTTGTGTGCCCTAGGCCTATTCCGTTAATAATATGTTTAACTAAAACATTAAAAACGTTTATAATGAAAAATACATAAAAGAACAACTTAAAATTAATTTCTGTACTTGCGCAAGACGGAATAGTGATGTATTTATTCATTTCATTATTTAAAATGAGTTTAGAAAAATACAGTAAGCCGTTTTTGTTCCTATTTTAAAATTTGTCACACTTGTAGTGGTCCCAAGTGCAATCGCTACGCTAGATGTCGTGGGTTCTACTAGGAGTCGAGATAAATGTTATTGGGTTTATCTTCAAAAATCTCAGAAGCAGCTCGGAGTTTGGGCTTGTGCTCGGTTAATGGCAATAGGTTAGCCCCATTTTACATGGGACCTGTGCACCTCTGCCTAAACGTTCGGGGAAAACATGCGTGATGGTATGTTATGTTTTTTATTTTTGGACTAAAGCTTTATTTATTTAATCGTGTATATTATGGACATGGTTATTATGATGTTTTTTTCATGACCGTAACGTTTTAATTTAATTTAATTTATTTTATTGGCTTGACAACATTGGTCCAATGGTTAGTAAAAACTTACTTGCTAAGGGTTAGTTATTTAAAATAAAATATAATAAAAAAAAAAACTTCACAAAAACACAAAATTACTCCTGCCGAACGAGCAGCTGCACCATATGCTTCAGCATCGGTGCATCATGCTTGTCGGCTAGGACTTGCAGAATGCTGTTGGCGCTACCCCGTGTTCTGCTTAATAAGGACGCGGTCTTCTTCCTTATGATAGCAAAGAAGTCATCTGTTCTAGCTACAGCAAACATGCTAGATGCACTGCAGAATCGGGGCAACCTCAACAGCACCCTGAAACCATTATTATATTGCACACGCAGGGCGTCGAGAGCCTTCCGCGTACAGTTGACCCACAAACCGCCCGTGTAGAACGTTTGGCAATAAGCTTTGAATAAAGCTATTTTTACCTCGTTACTACACCGAGCAAATCTGTGAGCCAACATGTTGCATCTGGCCGCCAACGCCCTGCGTTCACGTTCCATGTCAACCTGATCCTTGAGGTCCTCGGTGACGTAGTGACCCAGGTACTTAAATTGGGTGACCCTTTTTAGCAATCGCCCATTGAGGCATATTATGGGATCATAAGTAATACGGCTCCCGGGGGCCGCAAAGACCAGGTATTCACTTTTATGAGCATTATATATCAGGCCATGGGTCGCTGCATACTCCTCACAAATTTTAAGCATCTCTCTGATCGAGCCGGCCGTTGGACCCAGCAGCACCATGTCATCAGCGTAACTTAAATTATTGACGCTAATATCATCGATTTTGCAACCGACTGGTCTGCTGCTGAGTTCAACAACCAACTCATTCACGTACAGGCTGAAGAGTTTAGGTGAAGTTAAACCCCCCTGTTTTGCCCATTAGGTGCTAATTTCTGCCTAATGCTGATGATTTTTTTATTTGGTGGTTTTTAATGGTACCTACATCGCATTATAGTCCTTATTTTTTAGCTTTTAAAGTTGACATGTATTAACTTCTCAAGTTTTTGACTGTTTTGTTACTAGGTACTTCTACAAAGCTGTGGCATGTTTAAGCTTTGCAATATAACTTTAATAGACTTTATTATGAACACGACAATTAAATTTCCTTGTCTTCACGGCATTTGATGTAACTATGGAGTATCTTTATGGTTATAAGCCATAAACTATGTACTTTATGGTACTGAGGCCTTAGAAGAACTGTTACTTACTGTTTAAACTAGACCCTATGATTTCTATTCAGTTACCATAAGTTTTATTGTGCTGGTAGCCCTACACGCGTATTATTTATATGATAAAGTCGGAAATAACGGTTATTTAATAAACCTACGTTACGTTATTGCAGTAACGGGTCGTTTCACAGATACTTAGGGTATTTTCACACGTATTCGCCAGTCAAACGGTGTTGTAAGTAGACGCAAAAATGCGTTAGCGGAGAAATGAACTAAAATAGGTAATGGAATAGGTGTGTACGTGAGTGAAACTTGGTGTTGCGTTAGTGATGTGCCGGTGTCGGTATGAATATGGGACGCGAGAGTTAGTTCTAGTGAATTTCTTTCTGAAGATATTATCGTTTTGGGGTTTGTCAAAGGGTTATTATACCTTTGACAAACGTTTTACCTAGAAATTCTGTTGTAATAATCCGTAGGTACTTGTTAGTCTACTGGCAAACTTCGGGAAAAATGCATTGGGGGGCAAACTATAGTTGGTAAAAGGAAAGACTCAGTATCATGTTGTCATCAGAATATAGCATATATATTGAAGATCCTAGTAGTTTATCGTGCTAATTTGAACACTTTGCCGCATACATATTCTTCTGGAAAGATTTGGGGTAATTTTTAGTTTCTCATCTTAAGAAAAAAGCCTCATAATACCACCATCAAAGTGACGGTGTAAAAGGTTGGTCAAACTAGGCGACAATTGGCTATGAATTTGCCTAGCTTCACTTCCATGGTACAATGAGAGCATATTTCCTCTCAAGTCGACAATAAGGCCGTGGGACACACTAGATAAGAATTAACATCAACATTGCCAAATACAATACTGGTAGTATAGTATTAACGCAATACAAAGCGACAACAACGCCAACACCTAGTAAATCTCTACAACTCCTTGCGGAGTATATTAGTGTAGTGAATAAAGACGGTACAGTAACAATCTTGTGTAACACTGCCCTTTGATCCGGTCCTAACGAAGCCCCCAGTGTTGCCACATTCGTTGTTTAAGCTACACCTGTAGTCAATTTACCGTGCAGGTTGTTTGTATAGAACTAGAGACGCAGGCAATGTTTGTTGGATTACAATTGGATACTGAGATGTGGTAGGCTCAATAAATATATGTAAGACTAGCTTCTGCCCGCGACTTCGTCGGCGTAGAATAGATTTTTCCCAATCCTGTGGGAATTTCCCAAAATATCGTTGTAAATTAAAGCCTATATGTTATTCTGATGTATAAACAATAATACTGTAAAGTTTCATCAAAATCCGTTCGGTAGTTTTTGCGTGAAAGAGTAACAAACATCCATCCATCCATCCTCACAAACTTTCACATTTATAATATTAGTAGGATAGTAGGATAGTAGGACTAGTATTTCCTCGCATTTAAAATGGAATTTTAAGACAAAAGGTTGCTTTTCTTTCTATATCCATAGTATACAAATTCATCAGATTTTTTTTTTGTGGTGGCGTAAAAATATACCGCTAAATCCATACTAATATTACAAATACGAAAGTTTACTGTCTGTTTGCTTGTTACGTTTTACGCCAAAAATGTTGATTTCGGTATATAGATAGATAGGATCTTAGTGGAGAACATCTATTTTTCGTCTTAAAAATCCTTTTGGGATGCGAGTGAAATCACGCGGAAAAGCTTGTCCTTTTTCTTCTTATACGAAACCAAGTTTACGCTGGCCTCTTATTGTATGGGAATCCATACAATGCGAGATCAGCTTTTACTGGATTCTTATAGGTTCACCTATAGCTGTTTGTGTACCGTTCGGCAGTAATTGGTACAAGAGCCACCACGAAATGTTTTTCTTTCAGATAAAAGTGATAAGTAATTTCTATTAAATGCATGGATTATAAAAGTCTGGATCCACCAATCGTGTAGTGTAAGGGAGTGCGTTCGCTCATATGCTAATGAGATGCGCGCACGCATATGTCTTGTGTCTTGTGTGTTGCCAATAAAATAAATAGGTAGTGATGTACAGGATACAATGACACGTAGCTTCTTGTCGCCGCTACTCTTAGACAGTTAATTATCACAACAATACCAATATATAGCTTTGTTCATACGTCTGTCGATGTCAAAGCGACTTGGTAGCTATGAATTTAAAATTGATGTTAATGTTACATAAATTAGTTTCTTTATTTATTATTTTATGCTTACACGGCAATAGTCATCGCTTTCTTAACAATTTTCTGACTGAATCGATGACTTTTAAATTTAACAATTTTGTGACTGAATCGATGACTTTTAAATTTAGTTAGTTTTTTTATCTAGCCCTCATAGGGCTAATTGTATGGATGTTATTCGGTAGATATTTTTTAAAAGCAAACTACTTTTTTCTTTCAAATTTTAAGACTCCAAATTTTAAGATTAAACGTTAGTGGTAATCAAAACTAGTAAAATAAAAATTGTACAGCATTGCAATTTTGTTATCTCAATACGCAACAAGCCATAAATATTATTTTTTAACCATGACATTTGTTCTCAACCCGTCAATTAGTTGATATCGAAAAAGGAAGTTGTTCTCATTGTTTTCAATTCCCAAATGAAATAAAGTCAACATTGAAATATGGAGCGGAGCCGTGGGGCGTGTCACAAGTATAAAACTATACTAGTTTGTCATTCTTCACGCATAGGTATACCAACGCGACGGTAGTCGCTACCACAATTGCTTGGTGCGCGTACGTCGATAAAATATATCATTCGCAATTTGAATTATCAAACCACCGTTATTTATACATCTCAATTTAGACGCTGTACATCAGAGTTTAGGGTTTGTATTTGTTTGGAATCAAGTTGGATGTTAGTATGTTTTGTATAAATAATGTGTTCTGATCGGTTCTTCGCGCACCTGCTCGGGCTGACTGATCACGGTTACGTGCGGAAACTTATAGGACGATGAAATAATCCTATGCCACGCTTATTACAGACTGCTGCATTTAAAGTCGTGCAGTATTTTACTTTTTTTATTTCCCACATTTGATGTTTTGTTTTGAGAATTGGTATTTGTTTCATATTCAGAACAAATGCGGGTTTTAAAATTCTGTTGCACCGGCTGAATTTTAACGCGTATCGTTGTACGTAATGATATGTTTTTATTTAACAAGCGGTTGTCAGTTTTTTGCCTTTGTTAAAAATACGACTTGTATACCAAAAACAACCAAATTGCAGCTTTATTTCCGTTCAACAACTTTTGGTAGCTAACCATAACTTAGATTTACTTCATTTTTTGGTACGAAATCCGTTTTTTTTATTTCAAAACTATTTTTCATGTTCAATAATATATTTCACCATAATCATGAGTTACTTAATAAAAAGCGAAATCCATTAAAATTCCGACGACCTTCAATTTTTGCCGCAAATACACGTAAATTATTGTTACACGTGTTGCTTATAAGATCGTGTGCGGATTACTAACGCTGATGATCTTTGATAATACATAACTCTAAATTCTCATATACATAACTACCTATGTAGTTGGCCCCGTGCACCTTGTATGCCTTCCGAACGGGTCTTAGCGATACATTGGACAAAGAAAGTACCTTGCGCCCGCGCATGCCCGACCATCTTTATTCATGGGCCTTATCAATTTGTTCGCAACCGGGCTCACAATGGGGATGCCACCACATAATTACCTGGATAATATTAAAAGCAAGTAAAACTACAACATGTTGCACTTTTTTTCTGTTTTACATAAGTAATTGTACATTTAAACCTAGGTTTTAACTTGAAAGCTCAAAACTTTTAGTGACCTTTACGTGCAGTTTAAAGTCCAATTTAAAGATTAAAATCGAATTATCATTTCAATTTTAAAGTTTAACTTTGAGTAGAACTTAAAAGGCCGTATAATTTATCATTTGCCAGATCGAATTATGTGAGCTTTTCATAGATTGATTAAAGATAAAAGTTAAAAGCGGCGGTAGCCTAATGGCTAGGGCGTCAGACTTGCGATCATGTGGTTGTCGGTTCGAAAACCACCCATTGCACTACCGACGACGTGAACCCACTCGTAATACAAGCATTCAGCTTAGTACGAGGGGTTACCAAGAATCCTACTAATGTGCCACTCACATTGTTAGTAATTAAGAAAAAAAGATTAAGTAGTTTATTTGCTACTGCCTTCTCTAAGCACGAGATCCTGGATTCGATTCTTAGGTCGAGCAAAGTGTTATTGAGTTTTGCTATGCAATTCCTGTTAACAGCTAAAAGTTTGGATTTATGCCCGCCCTGATTGCTGATTAATGGCAATTTGCTCGCCGCATAATTCATGGGACCTAAACACGACGGTAAGTGTAGTGATAGCCTAGTGATATGACCATTGGACTCCCAAGTCAAAGGTCTCGAGTTCGAATCCAAGGCACGCACCTCTGACTTTTCGAAGTCATGTGCGTATTAATAATTAATTATCACGCGCTTAAACGGTGAAGGAAAACATCGTGAGGAAACCTGCATGCCTGAGAGATTTTCTTGACGGCGTGCGAAGTCTGCCAACCCGCAGTAGGCTAGCGTGGCGGACTATAGCCTAATCCCTCTCCTACTGATAGGAGACCCGTGCCCAGCAGTGGGACAATGTAATGGGTTGATGATGAAACACGACGGCAACCTACGGAGGTATTAGTGCACCGCTTTTATTATCTACCAAGATACTTTTTAAATATGAGGTTTTAACAACAACCTGCTCATTGGCTCAGGGGTCACAAGAGCATCTATTGAGTGTGAGAGGTGCCAGGTTCCTTATTTTGGGGTGTGGGAATTCCTCATGGATCGTCTGTAATCTGAGGACTCCTACAGGTTAAAAACCCGCACTTGTCTTCCTTTGCCCTATGGTCACAGCTCTAGGATTCATGACATTCGCCACGCAGACAAGCGGTCTAGCGTTTGCTGAGCCCCTTCAAAGGCCTCTGCAAATCCTGGAAAATTCCGATGTGACGGTTTTTTTTTTTTTTTTAAAGCTTAATAGCAATGTGGGTCGCACATACCTAGTTTTCTTGTTAACCCCTCGTTCTAAGCTAAATGCTTGTATTACGAGTGGGTTCACGTCGGTAGTGCAATGGGTGGGTTTCGAACCGGCTACCACATGATTGGAAGTCCGACGCCCTAGCCATTAGGCTACTGCTGCGTCGAAAATAATGGTGTATACAGAGATGGATCCCATCATTCAGGTCGTGTAGCTGATCGATATTCAAGCGAACTGAAGAAGCTAAGTGCAGCCCAATTATCGTTAGGTTTGAACCAATCGGCGGTAACCACAGGCCGGACGGGCGCTACAATGAATTATTGTATTTCAACGTTCGCCCCCGGCGTTATTACCATGCGTAATTGCACGCCGCCTGCGCCCGCGCCGGTCCTCTTCCCCGTAACTTATTTGGTGTGAAATGAGAACAATTTGACTACGTGAAGATTTATGGCCGGAGATAATGACGTTCTAGGTAGTCGGAAGGCTAAATTTTATTTATACTTTATTGTACACCAGAAAAAAAAATATATATATAAAACACATTTGAAAATAAAAGAATATACAATTGGTGGCCTTATCGCTATCTGCAATCTCTTCCAGGCAACCTTAGGATGGACATTACTGAACTGAACTATAAAGTGGGGTTGAGCATGGTGCACACAATTTTTATACTATATAATATTTATACACATATAGATACATAAATATAAATACATAATTATATAGATAGATAAATATAAATACAATATAAACTATACAAATATTAAGATATATAAGCAACGAATGGCATAAAAAAATACAACAGTGACAGAGTTACAAGGATAAATAGTGTTCCTTCACGAGTCTTTTAAACACAGGAAGAGATTGAGCACGCCTGATCGGAACTGGCAACGCATTCCACAAACGAGCAGCCTGAACTGTAAAGGATTTGTCAAAAAACGTTGTGGAATGCATAGGCATCTTCAGTTTCAGGTTATCCGATGACCTCAGAAATAAAGTGTGAGTATCGCCTAAGAACTCAAAACGGTTCTTTAGGTAAAAAGGTGTAGACGGAAGGAAAAGTACATTATATAATAGAGAAAGAATATGAGCATTCCGGCGAAAGCGGATAGGTAACCACTTGAGCTTAACACGGAATTCAGAAACGTGGTCATATTTGCGTAAACCAAAAATGAACCTTATGCAAAAGTTTTGAAGGCGCTCAAGTTTATCAAGTTGGTCTTCTGTAAGATCAAGATAGCTGACATCAGCATAATCAAGGATGGGAAGAAGGAGTGATTGAGCGAGCGCAACTTTGGTCGCAGTCGGTAGGAAGTTACGTAATCTTTTTAATCCCGCGGCAGATGCAAACAATTTGCGGCTCACTTCCTGTAGCTGAGCAGACCAAGACAGATTTCTATCTATGAATACCCCCAAGTTCTTAACTTTATCCATGAAAGGTACTACAACATTATCAAAAGAAACTTGGGGAAGGGCTGACCAGTCAACCCTAGAGATAGTTCTAGAGCTGCCAACTACTATAACCTGTGTCTTCGTGGGATTAACTGTAAGTCCATGCCTCTTACTCCAGTCGCAAATTAAAGCCAGATCTTGATTAACCGTGTGGACAGCGTGTGATAGATTCCCAAGGGGAGCTCTGCAATAAATCTGCAGATCATCTGCATAAAGATGATAGGAAGAAAGTAGCCGTTCGGAAATAGAGTTTATAAAAACTGCGAAAAGTAGAGGAGATAGAACGCCACCCTGTGGTACACCGGCAGTAGTACTGCTCCAAGAAGATAGTGCTTCTTCGATGCAGATACGTTGCCGACGACCAAACAGGTAAGTATGAAACCAGTCAATCGCCGATGGAGATATGTTAAGAGAGCGTAGTATGCCAAGCAAAACATCGAAATCAACGGTATTAAAGGCGTTACTAAAGTCTAGTAGTGCCAATACCGTAAGATTACCGATTTCCATTCCTGACCTGATATCATCCGTAATATTTACTAGAGCTGTAACTGTGCTGTGACCTTGACGAAAGCCAGATTGGAAGGAATTAAGAAGGTTGTTTTTGGAGAGGAAAGTGTTCAATTGATTATATATAAGACGTTCGAGCACTTTTGATAGAAATGGCAAAATGGAAATGGGGCGATATTCTGAAAAGGATGTAGGATTCGATTTTTTTGGTAGTGGGATGACTTTGGCGTCTTTCCATGTGCGCGGAAAGACGCCGCTAGATATGGAACAGTTGAGAATATGACAAATAACGGGAAGAATAATGTCAAGCACAGGGAGGATCATTTTACGGCTGATACAGTCACTCCCAACTGCGTTGGAAGTTATTGATACTATGCTCTTTTTAACATCACATGCGGAGAATGGACTAAATGAAAAATGAGGATAACTAGGAGCCGGAAGATTTGAAAGATAGTTTAAGGTATTATATTTTGTTGTCTGATCAAAATTAGACGAAGCAGTAAAATGATGATTAAGAGAGTTTATATCTAAATCTTTTGGGATAGTTTCTTGACGCGATTTTCCAACTCCCATAGTTCTAAGAAATTTCCAGACTTTTGCTGGATCTCCGTTTTGGACCGAGTTGTGGATGTGTTGGCGTTGAGCATTCCTACATACCTTATTACAGTGATTGCGGACTGAGACGTATTTTTCCCTGTTGGAATCTGACGGTCGACTTTTATATTTTGATTTTGCTGTCGCTTTTCGAATCATTAATGCTTTAATGTCATCTGATAGCCAAGGCGACGGCAAGTGCTTCATCTTGACTGCTCGAACTGGTGCATGACGGTCAAATAATTCTACAAGCATTGTTGTAAATAGATCAACTTGTTCGTCGACTGAAGCAGAGGCAAACAGTGGAGACCAGTCTATATTGTTAGCATCCTCACAAAGACTGTCCATGTTAATGGCGGCAAAGTTGCGCTGCATGAGGGTTTTAGGCTTTGCTTTAGGAGGACGAATTTTATAGGAAAGGAAGATAAGGTCATGATATGAAAAAACATCTGCTGAGCATTGACCATGTTTAGCAACGTGATCAAGAGAAGAAATGAATATGAGGTCAAGAAGTGATGGAGTGGAATTTGGAAAGTGGTGAGTAGCATCTAGCGGAAGAATAGAGAGATTGCTAGATTCTATTGTGGAACGTAGAGAGGAAGAACGATGATCTTGCTTAAGGAGACAGGTATTAAAGTCACCCATGATTATGCTGTGACTGTATGTGGGAATTAGTATTTCTAAGATCTTTTCAAAGGAAGAGAAGAAATTGACACGTAGAGAAGGACAGTAGTATACACCAAGAAGAATTTTGGAGTGGTTTAACTCGACTTCAACGAAGAGATGTTCACCAGCATTTGACGGTGGCGGCTGGGGTGACACATTTACAATAGAAAAAGGAATTTGCGTGCGAAGGTATATGGCAACACCACCGCCAGCGCCAATTGTGCGGTCATTTCTGATCAGTTGAAAGCCGGGCAGTGAGTAGGTGGTAGAAGGCAGACATGGTTTAAGCCATGATTCAGAAACTAGAATTGTTTTCCTTGGCGATTTTTCGATGCTCCTTTTTGGCGATTTGTAATGCTTTTATCGTTGAATCGAAAGTAAGCTTCTGTTGTTTTATCGTATCACTTTTAGGGCGAGGTTTCGAATAGAATTTAATCAAATGTTGATTACGTGGAATCCTATTTAAATGCCCTTTGTCTTATAAGAAAACATTTGTAAGAATAATTCGTTTAGTTCCCATACAATTTACCATTCAACAGTATTTTTAGGTCGTACTCATACACAAACTTTAATTAAAACCTTAGAGTACATCCAAAGTAATGGCACGAAGCTGAAGACACACCTAGTTTGAAAATATTTATTCAAATTATATAATCGTCAATTTACATGCAACTGGTTGTAACCATAAAAGGTGAGGACATCAATAGCTATTGAAACACTTTATTATTATGCGCACCATACAGATGCGAGGTCATCAATCTTGATGATGCAGTGATGATCTTAGTTGCATTATTACGTGATGCTTCATAGACTTCGGGGCGTTGCCAGCTCGATAATAACCGCCCTCCCTCTTCAATGTCACAGGTTAGTTGTCAATTAACCCCAAAGGCACACTAGGTGCCGGTTATAGGGATTTATCGGACTTGGATCGCCGTTTAATGGGTCATATTTACGCTATATGTTGCTGTGGAAATGATCCATTAAGAGTTCAGAGGCTATAGGTGTAAGATCGTCCACGGTGTTTATATTGCATATTGTATTATCATTAAATAATTGCATTTTGCTATTAATGGAATATTGTTACAAAATAATATTGAATTATATGCATCTGCGAATACTCTACTCTGTATAAATTCTCTTTGCATACGAAATCGTGACCAATTTACCGGGAATTTAAATATTTTTTAAGACTACAATTACGACAATCATTCAAGGAAACTTGAAATAAATAATACAAATGAGAAATAATTGTCTGTGGGTCTCGCTACCATAATTATGTCGAAGTTGACGCATTCCATTACCGCTTCTCGATTCTATGAAAATGACAGATAACAATCGCGCGGTCGACGTCGCCTCTGGCGCGGTTTGATTGCGGCCTATAACGGGTATAACTAAGTATTGAAGCATTGTTGCTCTCGGTGTGTCTCGGGTTTTATTTATATACATGGTGTTACTTAATGAGTGAGTCTCGATGGCTGTCGGACCGCTGTCATGGGGCGTGAAGACTTCAATCATTTTGATATACAAACACCTTTAGTAAATATCAAAGTTGTAGCTTGCAAATAATATCATTGTGGGTATTTATGTTTAATAGGGTAATGTCGGGTATTCGCAGTCAGCGGTTAATGTGGGTGAATAAGTTTTCATGTTAAGGCGTGGTTTGGAATTGTAAAATATTTATAGCTAGGCTGTTTAATTATTACTGTAATACTATGCCTCTGCTAGGCACAGCCCTTCTTTCAGAGAGGACAGGGAGAAGAGGAGAGAATACCATTTGCCTGTTCTGTTATAACAATTGATATCTAAATCGCGCGAGAAGTCTATCCCAGTCATGGCGAATGTCACGAATCCTATGACCGTGACAATAGGGCAAGTGATGGCAAATGCGGTTTTTAGTCAGTACGAGTCTGACAGTCTTGCCTACCTGGGAAGCAGACGACTCATTAGGAATTTCCGCATGAGAAAAGAGGCGTGTTTAATTCAGACTTTTCTTTTCTTTCGTTAACATTAATTCACTCACACTGTACAGATTCAGCTCGCTGGGTACCAAAATAGATTTTGTATTGTATCTATTATGTGAGACTTGAAGGGTTAAAATTGACTTCTAAACAAGTGAAGCTAACAAAAGCATGTTAAAAAAACTGTCATTTAATATGGCATCCGCGGTGCACCCATGTATACGAAAGTATTTTAATGTAGGAACGTAATACACGGTAGGAAAACCAAACAATGAGTAGGTACTGAGAGAAAGCTTAAGGTGTCGAAAGTCTAGGCTTGCACCTGCGAGGCTAGGACGTAGTATTATGAGCGCTTATCTCAACCTATCATTGACCGAGGGTCGCCTATGCATCCACTGAGTACTTGTTTACATAAATGCTATATTCTTAGTCGGCAGGGCTGTGCTGAAATAGTACCTAATTTAGAAAATATAATGGTTTGTTCCATAGCTTTCACTTTCTTTAAAATGGAAGAACATACTTATACTTTGTATCCCTCACAAGACATTTACAAATTAACGACAAATAACGACAAAAAAATATGAAAAGCTTGTGTGAGGTCAAATTACGAAGGTGTCAATCTTCCAACCAGTCGAAGCTTTTTGCATGCATAATTTGAAGGTACACTGTCTTCTAAGATACAGGTACTCCCTAGTTTAGGGGCTTTTTTCTCTGGACCACGTAGCTTAAGCCATACTTCTTAAAGATGAGAAATATGAGCTGAGCTGATGCCACAGCCGCATATTTGCTGTAGCGCTGATTTTCAAAAAAGCTGTAATGCAGTCAAGGTTGTCGAGTACAGATCCGGCAATCATAACAGCATGGCAATACCATCACGTATTATTGCGACCATTTTTAGCATAGCGTTGTGAGAAGAGGATGGCGTTATGTGTGTGTGTGTAAAGCGGTATCATTCCATCTCAATCGCAATAACACGTGGTTTTACGGCTTCAGTTCTTGAAGATCTCTGATGTCGGTCAATCAGGACTAGGAATAGAATAGGACTACTAATGTGATCAGCTACTTGTATTATAAAGCTCGTGCCTTAGTAGAGTACAAATGGGCAGAATTCTAATTGGGGAAGGGGGCGGAACCTATTGGATCTTACAAAATGGCAGACGATGGAATTGCACGCCGTAATCCCATTGGAGGATAAGATTAGTTGCAAAAAGCCTTCAACCGCAAGAAATTGTAGGAAGGCATCACAAGAGTTTTGTTGCCTACAAAATAGTTTGTAGATGCATAGCTTCATAGTAGTTAACTGGAAAAGAAACATACGAGAGAAAATTGGTTGATCATACGTTGAAAAGGAGATTCAGTTTTGAGAAGCAAAAATGTATTAATTTATTCAAATAAATTAATCAAATAACTGCCTCATTGGTTAAGTAGTCTCAAGCGCAACTGCTACACTAGAGGTTATAAGCTGGCCCCCGATTACATGGGACCTAAACATACCGAAGAAATGAGTGGGATAGCGGGCTATTTTCAGCAACTCCAGAACTAAGCGCGTATTTTGCGTGTGGATGTAGGAACATTACACATCTAACTAACCCTTTTGGGGAATATAAACGTGACTCTATGTTTTGTTATGTATATTAAGATAAAATTATGGTCTGTGGTGGATAGGTAAAATCTTTCACCGTTTTGGTTTGAAATTGGTTTAGATTTAAAGAAATCCATACTGTATAGTAAGTAGGTAATAGGCTTATGAAGAGGCATTCCACTTAGCACACCTAAACGAATCACACCCAGACGCATCACATCTAAAGTATTCCACTTAGCACACCCAAAGGTGGGATTCAAATGAAATTTTTAAAATAATTAATTTTCTATTCCATGAATCACACCTACGAATATCACTTGCCATAGTGCGGGGACTAAGAAATAAAAATATCGACAAAAGAAAATACATATTTATTATTTAATAAGACTAACTTCAATTTCAAAATTATTTAGCTTCGTTGTAATCATGCAGTAATAATTACAATACTTGTAATTTTTATTATTTTACTATATAAAATTACAGATTATTTCATTATTACCTCTAGATTTTACAGTAATGCCTAAATTTTCGCCTTATTTAATCAAACAACTGTCAGTCTGAATGCATCATACATAACTATTGTCCATCCGTCATATGCAAGCATGACGCTTCACGTAGAGATTAAAGATCAAAATAGTCCACAAGAAATGGAATTTATGAGACATCTGCCACCGGCAACATTAAATCAGTTACCCTCAATTGACACAGCGCACGAGCAGCTGCTTCTTATCCTCCCGTGATGACGTGGATTGAGCAAAATATGAGACCACTAACTGTTATGTAAAGTGATCTGTGGTTTAGTGCTGGCTATCTCTATAGGCGCTATATGTATGAAAATAGTAGCTATTCACTCGGAGAGAAGACCCTTGCCCAACAGTGGGACAGTAAATAGGTTCATGGTAATGATGATGATGATGGAAATACTGAATGCCATAATACTTTCACCAGATGTAGGATGACTTATGAGCTTTTGTCAGTGGTAGAGTACTTCTATCGATAATGTAGATTTTCTAGATTTCTAGATTAGAGTATTTCTACTATCTCGTGTCATCACGAGATCGGTCAATATCACACCTGAAACTGATCTTTAAATAGAAATTCTAAACTTAAGCTCCCAATCGCTACTTAGAGTGCGATTTTTTGATATCTAAGTACCAGTACAGAACAGTGTTTTTTTAAGTTTACAAGTAGGTATTCTTGTTAATCCCTTGTACTAAGCTAAATGCTTGTATTAGGAGTGGATCCACGTCGGTAGTGCAATATGTGGGTTTCGGAACGGCAACCACATGATCACAAGTCCGACGCTCTAGCCATTAGTCTACCGCCACTTCAAACTATTTTAGAAAAGAAAGCTAGTTACTGGAAATTTGACAATCCTGAAATTTCCGGAATCCACTTACCGGGCATTGGTTAACGTGTCATTGTAATTACTAGATCATCAGTTGACAGTTGATCGATCAAGTGACAGTTGCAAAGAAATCCATGTAGGTATTACGATGGTTTTTTTAAAATTCTGTTAATAACTGGCTGTAGTTAACACTGTTATTAAAATAAGGCTCGATAAACAAACAGCCGGGGTGATCTTTATCTTTTAATAATAAGGGCGTTACTTTATCCTTTATGTGTGTTATTATATCTTATCTTCGCCTGGTTAGCTCATGTGTTTATTTTTAATACCTGTGTACATAGCTATTATTTTTATTGCTTTTTATTTATTAAAATACTAGTTATGCCCTGTGGCTTTATCCGCATCTCGTGGGAAATTACAATAATACTTCCTAACTTATGCCCGTTACGCTTTAAGACATCTACATGCCAATTTCAGTGGCTAAATAAACTTGCTTCCTATAACATGGGACCTAAAACATATAGAATTGTGGATGTATAGAAATAAATATATCTCACCATAAATACTTAAGACGAGAGTCTTCGAAGCGTGCGTCCTACCAGTTATGACCTACGGAGCCGAAACGTGGACACTCACGACGAGACTGGGTCACAAATTTAAAGTCGCAAAGCGAGCTATGGAGAGAGCTATGCTCGGAGTCTCTTTGAGGGATAAAATCCGAAACGAAGTCATCCGTCAGAGAACCAAAGTAACCGACATAGCTCAAAGAATTAGCACACTGGAGTGGCAATGGGCCGGTCACGTCTCTCGGAGAACCGACAACCGTTGGAGCAAACGAGTTCTCGAGTGGAGACCGCGGCTAAGCAAACGTAGCGAAGGATGCCCACAGGCCAGGTGGAGTGACGATTTGCGGAAGGCAGCTGGCAGTAACTGGATGAAAAGAGCTGAAAATCGGGCTCTGTGGCGTTCACTTAAAGAGGCCTACGTCCAGCAGTGGACGAATACGGGATGATGATGATGATGATGACCATAAATACCTCTGTCTCACTCTTTGGGGAATAAGTACATGCGTGGTGGTCATGTTATGTTGACCTGGCAATAAAATGCTATTCTAGTAGGGTCTTAGATTAGATGCATGAAAATAAAATACTGAAAGGGAAGACTGAGTGGTTTTAGCAGATGTCTACCACTTCAAACGCTCTCAGATGTACAGTCAGTTATAGCTGTTACCTGACCCACCCTAGGTGAGCCGACGGTGTCAAAGTGGGTCAGGTAACAGCTATAACGGACTCCAACCCTTGTCTGGGTCGGAGAAGCCAAACAAACTTTACATACTTACCTGTCAAACATCAATGTCAACCTGTTGCCATGTGAAAGATATATATATATATATATATATTTTAAACCTTACTAGCAATGTGGGTCACACATTACTAGTATTCTTGTTAACCCCTCGTGCTAAGCTAAATGCTTGTGTTACGAGTGGGTTCACGTCGGTAGTGCAATGGGTGGGGATCGAACCGGCAACCACATGATCGCAAGTCCGACGCCCTAGCCATTAGGCTACCGCCGCTTCTAATTAGTATATATTTTATTTGTCATCTAGAAGCTCCTTCCTAGATCGAGAAATCGCGCCAAAATGTAAGTACAAGTACAAAAATTACAAGTCTCGGGCTGTCTGACTAAACACAAACATATATTTTGTAGCTATCCATACTTCATACAGACTTCATATTCCGAGAAACATTTATTTGCGTAACTGTAACGACATGCGCAGACAATAGGAGGCTAGTGATACGGAAGTTGATGCTAATGACAGAGAAATGGAACATGCAGTAGTGGTGTGAGCGAAATTATTGGTTCGACCAGGTGTTCGTGATCTGAGCGGCTAGGGGAGCCACGCTGTCTCTGATGGGGATATAATACCGTTTAAATAATGTTGACATCATACAAATGTAACTGGCTGATGTTGCTGTACACGGCTAAACATCAAGCTATACAAAACCAGTATAGGCTGGCCTCGCATTGTGGGGAAAGTGTAGCCGTGCATAAATAGGAGATGAAAGAAAAAGAAAGAAGTAATATTTATTGACACAGTCACGGATAATGCACACAGTAACATAAAAAAAAACAACAGAGTATATTATTATTATAAAAAAGACAATAGTAAAAGAATTGTGTGACTAAAAGCCTGGGAGGAGCCAGAAATCAGCGCCAGATAGTAAGTTACCTGGCGCTGGTTTTCAACTGGACTTGAAAGTGAGTGTCACCGATGCAAACGTGTCTTCAATGCAGAAATTACAGGTGAATATAAGATAGCAGCCTGTATTCCCCGAAGGGCTAAGGCAGAGTGTACTTAATGTACACATATCACGGGTATGTTCAGGTCCCATGTAATATGGAACGAGATTAGCATTTACCGGACACGTATCCAAACTCCGAGCTGCTAATAAGAATTTTATAGAAAATCCTTTATTAATTTGGATATAAAAAAAAACCTTTTTCAAATTTAAAATTCTATTTATTTCTCTAAAATACGCTTCCGTTATACGCTATTTATATGTCGATGATGTAAACATTTTGCTTGAAAATAAAATAAAATCTGGGACAAGTTTGCCTCCTAGCACAGGTATATATTTTACTGAAAAGGATATTCTAGTTCAACAAAGTGTGGTAAACGTAACAGTACTAAACACTACAACAGCTTCCTGCTGAGATTTGTAGGAATGCGTACCACCATTATTTTGAATTCGACGGGATTAAATTATTGCTTATCAGTGAAGAGCTTAACCTAACTATTTTATAAGACGACATTGAGAAATTTACATTAATTGGCAACGGAGAAACTCCTCTATTTATGATCTTGCCTCATTTCACGCTTATATTATTATATTTATGTTTTCCTAGTGAGTTAGCATACATAAATTTTACCTAAACATAACACAGCGGGTGAGGGAATTGCAATCTTGGAGTAAGGAGAAGAGATAGAGCGCGTCTTTGACGTCACGAATATGATAACAAAATGCAAAAGGAGTCAATGATGACATGTTTTCTCTATAGATCGTAGCATTAAAAATCCCATTAGTAAAAATGCATAAGCACAAAATTACACAAGGGTCATTGGCAGTCTCGGGGGCACCAATGAAGCTGTAAGTAAATGGTTTGCTGAGATGTTAAAAAGACTATCTACAAAATTAAACCTATAAAAATAAAGGTTGTTTTTATGTTGACATCCGGGCATGTCACGTCGCTGCGCTCTATAGCCTGTCTTCATACTCAAAAAGGCGTCGAAATAAAATATGTTTTTGTTGCGCAGGAGTCGGTAACAATTTGCAGGGGACTGCGACTTCCACTTGCTGAGTTACGACGGGGAGAGTAAAAATTGATCGTAAAGCACTCATTGTACATACAGTGTAGTTTGTTTATTTATTTATTATTGAAATAGCTAGTGTTTTTAATGTGGCTACTGTTTTCTTGTTACTGTGAGACGGAAGGACGGAATATAGCTATAATTATATTAAGGTAGGGTAACTATGAGAGCGTGATGTGGTTTGTTATTTTTTAAGTAAAATATTTATCTGAACATATTTCGAATACATGTGCAGATGTTGATTATCACTAGCATTTACTGAGAAAGAGAAATATCTTGAGCAAAAACATCTAAGATAACTCCATAAGATGTGTGCAATGCCTGATATCCTCATTAGATCAAAGAAGTAAACTATCTAGATAAATCTAATCTCTCTTAGCCTGGAAATTGGCCTGTGTATAGCAATGGTAGGGTTACCATTACCAACGCCACCTTTCCGTAACAATTTGTATAGTGAACGAAGCATATAGTTAAGCTGCCAGCCATTTATTTGTTATTATTAAAATAGAAAATTGAATTTAGACAACCCCAAATTATTAGCTGTCATTGCAAAAGGTATTTATAGTCCATCAAAGTTCGGGATCTAACAACTAGATGTCGTTATAACAACTGTCATTCAAAATGACATTTAATTTTAGAAACCCTTTATCTCGCATAAAATTCACTAGAGAAAATTTACTTACGACCTTAATTCTAGTAGTTTAAGACAAAGAATTGTTTGTTAGTTTCAAAGTACAGGTGTAAAAGTAAAATTGACAAGGTCTTATATGGAACCGCGACACTAAAGTCGGCGTTGTAAAATACCAATTTATTTTAACAATATGGCTATTTGTTCGTATCGTTTGGTTGCCTTTTATGGCGCAGAACGTTTAGGCTAGCGGCTGGGGTAATGTTTGACGTGACCAGAATTCGCTTCCGCTGCGTTATTCTTGCTTTCGGCCGCACTGTCCCGCGGAGTAAACAAGTGTCAGTAAAGGTCAAATTCGCATAAAAAGGCAATTTTCGTAATTGACGCCAAGCATTTACTTTTTATAAGTCAAACAGGCGAAGTAATTGGTTATTGATGTTTACACGTCCCGCTGTGTTTTATACTTTTTCAAAACCTAGGGAACCTATTGACAGGTTCGATGTAGTTCCAATTACTTGGCGGCTGCAGATCCAATTATTGTCCAGGTCCTTTAAACAAGATGTAAGCTTTGACGCAGCACTGGGCTGCAGTGGGGTTAGCAATACATTTTGATTAAATTATGATCGATAGACTACACTTGGATTTCTTGTATTTTTTTTTATTTCCACAGTGGGGCAGCTAAGTATCAAATGATCTGCAAGGGTAAGCGGCGCTTGTTGCCGTCAGTCTTTTGGCGGTGAGCATTCTTAGCATATGGAGATACGCCATGGCTCAGAGGCACGTTAAGTCTTCGGTGCCAGTTGTAATAGGAACACCTGTGACATTTGGTACTGATACTAAGAAAAGCCCTATAACCAGATTCCAGGTTGCTACGGTCAGTCTCTGGTTATAGGTAGCCCTATAACCAGAGAGGTTGGATGATAATTTGTTGTCATTTTTGGAGACCTTTAGTGGACTTTTAATGATGACAAAAGAACTGATTAGCTACTTAGTTTTTAGACTTAAATATTTCCTAAACAGCAAAATCTCATTTGTAAAATATTAGAACTTAAGCGAAGGCATCAAAGGAAGATAAATCTATTAGTGTACATTCGACAAAAGAGTTACGAGACGCAGGCGAAAGTTATAACTACATCTGCGTCTTGATAAAGATTGCGTTGAAATGAAACAAATTTTACGGATTTTATCGCTTTGTTATTTATCAGTAAGCTCATTTTGCCTGAATTCCGCTTATCGCTAAAAATTCACAAAAATGCAAGGTAATAAGACAGTTAATAATTTTAACATTCAGACTGCTTTAAAGATTCGAAAACATCGGAACTCATATCAATACGAACCGACATATACCGTAAAAAGTAGTTTTATTCCAATTTCTAATAGTCGCGTTATAAACTATTATCCGTGAAAGGGTTTCGTTATATGCAAGTAATAACACCTTCTTTTTAACACATATTGTGCGACACGTCATTATAACATATTCTATGTCCAACCACAGATGTCGCTACCAGCCTGTATACCTCCTTCTTTCTTCGACTGTACATTTGATCGTGAAGTTGCTCATGCTACATCTATGCTATTAGTTTTGCTGCAGAGGCATCTGTACAATCTCTTCCGAGCCAGGCAACCAGCGGAGCTGATATCATCGACGTCACTCGAGTTCCGCACCGCGATTGGTCAAACAGACCATTTATGGAATTATGTAGGTTTGTTTGTCCGTCTGTCACACTTTCCCTGCTCACGTTTCGAGATAGCGGTCGCGGCGTTTAGTTCATGTTTACTACGATGTTTTTCCGCCAGTATTTACGGTGAAGTTTGTAGTTTAAAAGTGTATAAAATAAGTATTTTTAAGTTTGTTGGTATGGGTATTTTGGGCAGAAAAAATAAGTGCCTCGGCACAAACCTATCTAATAGATATTTGTCTGACAACGCATCACGCCTGTATTCCCCGAAGGGTTAGGCAAAGGTGTAATGTATACCCAGACTTCGCCGGTATGTTTAGGTCCCTTAAAATAGGCGGTGAGCCTATTACCATTAACCGGACATAAATCCAGACTCCGAGCCGTTACTGAGAATTTCATAGAAAAACATCATAGCGGACCCAGGACCTCTAGCGTAGCAGTCGTGCTTAGACTACTAGACTAATGAGTCAAGGCATTTTGGGTATGAAGAATTAATACCTAAGCATCCATGTTCATCTAAAATGTTGACGTAAAAATAATTTCGCCATGCATTGATGTTGCTAACAATAAAAAACTATATGAAACTCTTGTTTATGTCTAGTATTCGAACTTGGCCGTTTTTGCACGTGACGACATCTCATATTGGATGCGGACGATGTAGTGAGCTGCGATCCTTATCTATTTATTTATGAATATTAATAAAGTTTGATGTTTGTTCTTGTGGCATACTTGTGTTTAGAATGCTTTTCATTACACGTAATATGAGCTGATGATGGATTTAAGAGTTGTTCTGTTCTGTTCTTTGTTTGTTCTGGATATCATTTTCATCAGCTTTACTTTCCTGTTGGCCAGTGTGCGATGGGCAGACGACATTGCTCCCATCGTTGGGCAAACATGGATGAGACTGGCACAGGAGTGTGGTGATTGGATCTACAAAAGGGAGGCCTTTGAATACCATCACGCCTGTATTCCCTGAAGGATTAGGCAGAGATACCTATACTTACATACTTATGACTTTCTCATTAGTCTAGTGTCCTAAGCGCTAGTGCTACGTTAGAGGTCCTGTGTTTGATTCCCGGGTCGAGCAGTTTCATTTGATTTTTCTATGAAATTCTCAGCAGCAGCTTGGAGTTTGGGTTGGTGCCCGGTTTATGGCAATAGACTTTGCTACCGGTGAACTGTAAGTATTCATACATTAGTACAACTCTGTCTAACCCTTCGGGGATACAGGCGTGATGGTATGTTGTTTATGTTTTACCTACTTATGTACCTACGCCCACAGACCCACAGTCCACTGGCATGTTTGAGGTCTCATGTAATATGCGAGCCTATTGCCATTAACCGGGCACAAATTCAAACTCGACAGGAGAATTGAAACCCAGAACCTCTAGTGAATCAGTCGCGTTTACGACCACTTGACTAATGAGGCAAGAAAACCTTTATTAGTCATAAATTATATTTTAAAGCCCCTTATCTATAAAGTATCTTAAAGCTGATATCAATCAAAACTATAAATTGGAAATGTCTATAAAATATTACTATTCATTTTAGAAATCTTTCATATCCAAGGTGGAATAAACGTCAATTTACTGAAGGTTTTTGTTATATTTTTCTATGGAGTCCCATTGCTGGGCACGGGTCTTCTCCTATAATGAGAGGGATTAGGTTACAGACCACCATGTTAACCTACTGCGGGTTGGCAGATTTTAGACGCTGTTGTAGAACTAGAAATCGGATTATCGATCGAAAATATAAATTGTTGTGGAAATCTCTCAGGCATGCAAGTTTCCTCACGATGTTTTCCTTCATCGTTGTTAGCGAGTGATACCTTATTATTAATACGCATATGATTCCGAAAAGTTTGAGGTACGTGTCTTGGATTGGAAGTCGACACCATAACAGTTTCTCCTAACAATATACATTTACTGTAATTTTAAACTAATCGAGAAATATTATACAGAGTTTTTTACTGTTTACTGTAATGAAAAATTACAGTAAAAAACTCTGTATAATATTTCTCGATTAGTGCCAATGGGAAGTGAGACTGTTCATACGCTGAGAAAGATTATTCTACTTAGAAATCCTATTGGATTTTACAGCTTTCTAGTTATCGAACTCAGGACAAATAATAATGCGCAACGACACAATAAATTGTTGAGAATCGCAAGCGCATCGCAGTCGCATTACTAAGTAGGTGTTCTCAATTGCGGCTGCGCCACTTGCCGGTTGCTCTATAAACTGCTCTTAGTTAGTCACCGATACATTACGCGTGTTATAACTGAGAGACTAGTGATGCGAATGTACGACAAAAAAACGGTAACAGAAAAATAAATTTATGAAATATTGGCTTCTCATAGTTATGTGAATATGAGATACTAGCTTTCCGCCCACGGCTTCGCCCGCGTGGTTTCTCGGCTTTTCTGCTTTAATTTTTTCCCGTTTTTGCAACATTTTTCATTTATGGTCCGCTCCCATTGGTCTTAGCGTGATGATATATAGCCTATAGCCTTCCCCCAATAAATGGGCTATCTTTTTTTTTCGAATTTTTGGCTCGAATTTTTTTAATCGGACCCGTAGTTCCCGAGATTAGCGCGTTCAAGCAAACAAGCAAACAAACTGTTCCGCTTTATAATATAAGTATACAGATAGAAATAAAACTCATTTTTTTACATGCAGTGTCGATTTCCGGCGTCAATCTAATATTTTTATTTTCTAGTAGCTTTCCGCCCATGGCTTCGCCCGCGTGGTTTCTCGGCTTTTCTGTACCTACTATACAAGTATGTATTATACATATATACATTCCTCTTGAATCATAACCATTGGTGAGAACAGTATGAAAATCGGTGCAGTCGTTTTTGAGTTTATCACGAACACACAGACAGACAGACGCGGTGGAGGACTTTGTTTTATAATATGTAGTGATTTCAAAAATAATTTATATAGTTTCTTAGTTATTCTGTGCTTATCTTCTTTAATTTATGAGCTATCATCTGTTTTCAGTATTTATCCTCTTATTAGAACTAGATTCCCGCTTTTGCTTTAAAGTACTAATTCAAATTGTTATTTTTACTTTGTCCCGGTATTCCGCGCTTTCCTTCAATGTTGCTGAGAAGACGAAAGAAGAAAAAGTTGTCGTGTCCTCTCCGGTTCTCTATGGTTCACAATAATAACTATAATCATCATCATCACCATATCAGCCTTTCGCCGTCCACTGCTGAACGAAGGCCCAAAGAGCGCCAACCAATAACTATAATATTGCAACTAAATTCACTCGCTCTTCCAAGCACTTGCACATCCCTAAGTCAAGGACATCAACATAGATTTATACATGTGTTTACTTCATCTAAAAGATACGTCAGAGCTGGTTTAGCAACACGGTCTAACACTTGTTGAGCCATAAATTTAACATGATGGTAAACAAGGAACACAGGATGCGTCATACTATTGTTTTAATAATAAATATGCATCCCTGAATCATACCAGTAGATAGGTACTATTGGTAACTTGCCAAATGACAATATTCTGCAGTTAAGGGGATGTCATTGACACACTATACTGCAAATAAACATACTTCATGATGGATGATATTTATTTTCATAAATAGACACTTTACAGCCAATGTTTTACATTTTCTAACCAGATGGCGTTGGCATCAGGAATTAGTGGTAAAGATAAAGATAAAGATAAAGATATATTTATTTGCTTTAACATGTGTGAATTACAATACAAAATTAGATGCATGCAATGGTGTTATTAATATTAAATATGAGCAACATGTTATACCATAGAAGGCGTACAAATATTGAAATTTTATTAAAATTAAAATTATTCAGTTAAAGACATTGTATTAAATTATATAACATAAAATTATAGAGATCAACATTTTTCATTCAGGAAGTCATGTATATTATAATAACATTTGTCAGTTCACATCTTTCTTAGTTTTATTTTAAATAAATTTGAATTTAATAGTTTGATGTTCTTTGGGATCTGGTTATAAATCTTTGGACCCATGCATATAATACTTTTATGTAACAGTGCAGTTTTAGCTGGATGTATACAGAGTTTGTCATTATGTCGTCGACTTCGAACGCAATTTTCAGACAGTCGCGGAAACAAATGTGGATTATTTCTAACAAACAATGCTACTTCATAAATATAGATGGACGGAAGTGTGAGAATTATATTTAGTATTAATAATAGTATAATAGTATTATATTTATATTATAAAAATAGTTTGTATTACAATATTTTTAGGTCTCCAAATAATAATCGAGTTTATGTCTACGTTATTAATCGCCTTTAGTTAAAGTTTTGGTTATTTCAGTTTTATTGAATTTTTTTGATGAAACAAGAAAAGCAATTTTAATAGGCAAAAATAAAGATGATTAAAGAATGGAGACATCAAAATGTATTGAGCCTCGGCCAGGTTCAAGAAATTACGTCGAAATAACAAAAACCTTTATTAGATATCATTTGATCGTGATTTGATCAATGGCGGAAATAAAAATTTCTTTTTCAATTTTTTTTACAGTACGATGTTAATACTGACATGTCCCAATTGAAAAATCTCCTATGCTGTAAAATGTTTCGTATGCACAGAGGTAGTGAAGGTCGATAGCATCTAAGTGCATATTGTTCTTAAACAACGTTAAGTTTATTGTTTTAACATAACGGTGTTGCGTGGCTGCGTGTCTCGTTTGTTAGTCATAACTTGTTTGCACATATCTGCTGCCTAATTCTTGAAGTGAATAATGCATTTTATGATTTGCATGTGTCAGTCATTGCATTGGTTTGCGGTCGACGATGTTCCTGGTCACTGCGGTTGGAATACGTATTGATAAAGCGCTTATGACGCTCATAAAAAGACCGTTAGTTGATATTAAATGCTGAACACAAAATGGCAAATAAATAAGTGTGAAACTTAAATGTTTTAACGACAGTTATTGTGTAAAACTGTTGGAATTGCTTACTGTATTTTAGCGATTAAATTTATATGTAAATGGTTAATTAGATACATTCTTCTGTATTTATTAAATAAAGAAGTTAAATAACGATATACTTTCATCAAAATGTCGATTTTCTATTGTTATAATAAGTGGAGTAAGTATAGTTATAAGTACACATAACAAGTGATGCTAAAAATAACTTTACGTTATTTACAAGTCTACCTTCAGCCATTATCAGTTGTTTTTAAGAAAAAAATAAGAAGAAGTAGCTAAGCTGAAAATCTGGTTTTCAACTAATTGTTGACCATAGTTTATTGCCTTACATTGTAAAATAATATGAGACCCAAGGCTGCGTACGCGCAGCACACAACTTATTCGCGTGTCTCCGCTCACATTTTATCTGATGCAGCTAGTTTACCCCACTATCATTCCGATATGCGATATAAAGTAACAAATTTTGTTCCACCACATTTATTCTCACTAAAACAACCTTTATATCCGTTGGTATAGGGTAGGAAATGCTAAAAATGTAACTCAGTATACGCAAAATATCTAGATACGCAGGGGAACGCGGCCAGCGTTGACACGTTGCGTATCTTCCGACAAATCTCTGAGATTCCGATGGCGTATTTTTCGCAATTTGCATTTCGCGTATCTAGGATATCGAATATCTAGTTTCTGTTGCATCTTTTGGATAGGTGGCTCGACTTATAGGACACTCCGACTACGTAGGGCGTTGAGTAAGTATACATTTTATGTTTGTCATGAAACGTCAGGCTTGGCTTTGTAAATCGTAACAGTTTAGAACGAAATATTATACACAGAGAAATACGTGCATTCAAGCATTTTTCCCATAGTGGTAAACAGAAACTATAGAACGCCATTTGCTAAGATTTTTGCATACTTCTTTTGCTTCATCCGCATTCGCACCTGATCTTTCTGAAGGACCTCAGCAATAAGGTCAGCGTATGTCTACCTAGGGCGTGAGATTTGCTTTATAAATCCTTTTTGTTAGTTATTATTTAACACAGAGAAGTATATTTTTGAACAGATAAAAGTAATTTTGATGGAGATTTTGTGGTCTGTAGTATTCTTAATCCAGTCGGAACTGACAGTATGCATTGCACATGCAGTTCATTATGTAGCTCAACTCTACTATCATTTAGAGAGCAATGCATTCACTGTTCTCTGCACAAACTGAACAAAGTAGTTACTATCAAATCGGCATAATCTTTTAGTCTGCAATTTATTCTACATGAGAAATTGTGATCTCTTAACAGGTTCTGGTAACATATGGCTTTGTAAGCGGTTAACAAACTGACTGCTACTTCAGATTTTGTTCCCGACATAAAGAAAAGTAATGGGAACATATGATGACCATTTTTCGAATACTTGAACCTCAAGATTTATTTAGACTTTAATTTTTATTGCATTATGTAGTGTACAGTTTAAATATTGCCCGTTCATTACTCCACTGCAGGATATATTAAAGCATAGCTTAGAGGCAGTTGCCATAATGTATAGAGTTTATGATCACAATAGCTTGGAAGATACAGAGTGATGAGTAAATAGAGTACTAGGGTGATTTATTTATAGTTCAGCACTCGTTCTAAACTTTAATTATGCCTATTCTCACACTACTTCGTGCGCACAATGTGTTTGAAAAAAAGGGGTACAGTTTTTTTTATTCACGTATTCATATAGGTATACTTAGGAATTCTACGTCACTACTGTATCACCGGAACATTACATATGTTGTTTAGCGGGACTCTAGCGGTGATGTCGGGGAGCAGGTATCATTCACTGGTAAACGAGACCTGTACCGCTCTCTTCAACTCAAATACAAATTGATACGGTCAGTATTTGTAGTATGTAGTAGCTGAAGGAGACTTTTGCTATAAATACTGAGTTTTATTTTTTTGTATAATAATCAAATTGTCATTAAAAAAATCAATGAAGTGTTTTTTACCAATATATAAGAGCCGTCCTGTATGTATCTGAAGGATTTAGCCGAAGGTAGTCTTATTGGATATTGTATTCAAATGTGCTGGTGAGATTACCTATTTATTATTCCACCCATTACATTTATCAGTAGAGTTTATCTCCATAAAAGTCACTAGAGTTGTCTGGAAGAAATCGCAGATAGCGATACAGCCACATTGTATGTTTGATATTTAATTTGTGTCCTGTCTCTTGTATTTTGTTTTGGTGTACAATAAAGTATATACCTAATAAATAAATAAAAATAGAGTTGCTCAGTGGCTCAGCCGCAAGTTGTCACTCCATTCATTTTCTACTCTGCGTAGTAAGTTCTACAATGAGGTTGCTTACCGATCGCCTCAGGACTATAATTAATAAAGTAGTCATAGGAAATGGATTATGACTGTTTCCCTCCGTTGCATACTATGATGGATGATATGCAGCTGATTGTAAATTAATGTTTCCACTTCATGTTTAAGTTGGAAATACCTACGATAATGGCAATTGCGAACTATATATAAAGCTGCATATTTAAGTTGTTGGAGCCTTTGTATTTTATAGAATTTGACGACATAAGAAACTGACAACAAGCTTTCTTTTTTTTTCTATGATTTTACTTGTTGGGTACCGAACCCTTTTGGTTTTGGCCTTTTGATTTGGCTGGCAATTGCTTTATCCGCATCAATTTCATGCCAGCTACAGTCCTGGAACCTTAAACATACCGGAGAACTTTAGGAACTGAGGGTTAGGCCTCTGTCTATCACTTAAGGCAATAGAAAAACACTAAAATGAGCCCTAATGCTTAAGAAGAATTACTGAATTGCCCTTACCTATTTTACTTATATAAATCCAAAGTTGCAATCTTCATTCACAAGAAGATTGTAAGTTATCCAATAGGTACATATTCATGATAGACCACACACAAAAGTTGACCTGTTCCAAGTTTAAAGACGTAACTCTTGCGCACATGCCTCAATTTGAAGTATCCGTGACTTAATTCGATTTATGAAATTCAAAGGAGGTCTTTCTTCCGTACGTACACTTAATATGTATGTTCATGCATATAACATGTGTACGGTGACAAGTAAATCAAGTTACTACAAAATGTCAAATTTTCTCAGTTGATTTTGAACTTAATTGTAAATTTGGAGATATTTGGCAGTTTTGTATACCCTGATGCGCTGGCGACTGTACATACCAGCACGATGCCTTGCAAAACCGATATAAGGAACTGCCTTTTAAGTCAAACCCCGTATTATGTGTATTGATGACCGCTTTTTGGATACGAATGGCATTTGATTTGGGGACGAAGTGCTGGTTTTTTTGAGGGTAGTTAAAAATACCACACCATGACAGCAGTGCATTGGTGTTCTCGGTGGGTTTTGGGCCCGAAATTCGTCATTCCGTCCATAAACCAGGAGATTGAGCGCGACATTTCTTATCATTATCTTTTAATTTTATTTCCTCACGTGATGCAGCCAAGACGCTGCCCTGTCAGAGATTCTCAACTTTTCATTTAAATATATTTTCTTTCATGATAAGTAGGTACATTATTTTCTCGAGTAATTTTTTATTATATTTTTTCCTGCTTTTTGGGCCTTATTGTTATAGGTGTTCTTATGACAACGGGGGCGATAGCTTTATTTACAATTCGACTTGACTTGATAAAGATTGACTAGCCCAAAATAATGTTTATTTTATAATACATATGAACCCATCACACATCTTTGATATTTTCATATATATTATTATAGCTACGTATGTGACAGGTTTAATATGCCCTAAGCTTAGAATATGTATGACCTAGAAGCCACAAAACACTACAACCAGCCAACACTGTTTTTCACTTGCACAAGTGAAAGACAGTATTTTGTGGCTATTAGTTACTTTGTTAACGTCAACATGTTCTACAGTGGTCAAATTTAATTAAATAAAGCTGTCTTGTGTAAAAATACTATTGGGCTTAAAAATAAACAGGTTGAGATTTCATTTGTAAGCAGATGCAGCAATTTTTTTGGACTCAATATACGACATGCAAAAGTGGCTGATCGCGGCTTCTACTTAATATTTATTCCATGGCCAAGAGTTACTTACGTCTACAAATTTAATTAAACAAAAGAAAGGTGACCCTTTTGAAAAACGGAACGTCGAATCTCCTACAACCGGCCGCCAATTTTCATCAGGCCATAATTTGATAGGTATTAATAACTGGCTTCCTTTCACCTTTGAAGTCTCGTCTGTTTTAAGTTAGTTTGTGATAATTTGATCACAACCGTGGCTCACATACGTTGTCGGCCTTTGATGTCACATAAATATCGCTGATACTCTGTTACCTTCCAACCACGTTACAAGAAATATTTATTATGGCTAGAATGGTACGATCGCCAGCACATAACCTTACCACAAAATGTCAAATTTTCTCAGTCGATTTTGAATTTAATTGCTAACATTTTAAGGATAAAAATCATTTGGAGAAATTTGTCAATTTTGTTTAACCTGATGTGCTAGCGACTGTACTGACGTAAAACCGTACGACGTGTATTGATGTAATTAATAAAACTTTCAATTGGGATACTTTATCGATGGAATAAGTCAAATTAATATGTTGGCGACAGGTAGTTAATAAAGCGGAGAGTTGATGAGTAAAGAATTGATGATGGGTGATTAATCTCTTTTATAAATGCTGCATTTTGTAGCTTAAACTTGTTGCCTTATGTTGCCAACGTTTATGAAATAAAAGGATATTTAATGAGTCCTCATCTTTGCCTTGGCGGCAAGATTGAAGTCCTGAGCAAACCCACTTTATATACCTAAAAATAAAGTTCATTACTGCTACGCTGGAGATCCTGGCTTGAATTCCCAGGTCGAGAAAAAATTTTATTGTTGTTTTTTATGAAATTTCAGTAGCAGTTCGGAGTCTAGATTTGGGCTCGGTGAATAGCAAGCTTGCCCCCCATTACATGGGACCTAACCCTTCGGGAAATACGGATGTGGTGGTATGTCATGTTTTATGTTCTTGTTTATCAGTATTGCACAAAAATTTTACTGCAGAGGACTGTCTGTCTCCCATGTTTGGAAGGTGACCGTCGTATAGTTATAGGGATAAGGGCAAGGACGAGGATGTCGCCTGCATAATTACGAGTAGAGCTACATAAACTGGAGATCCTTGTCTTTATATCATCATTAATATAATAGACATTGATCCGATACCGATCAACATCGAGACATCTGTATTCCGCACACACTAACAACAGTTATTGTTATTCTAAATCTGAATAAACAAAACAGACCTCTTTGCATTTGAATATAGCTTCCTCGATTTACCATTCATGTTGCATACGCGCGCAGAATCAACTACACAATCGGCAATCGGATAATCGTCAGCATCGATACAAAGACGAGATATCGATCTCGATCGCTCCATTCCGATGCATCGATACGCATTGCGAGTTGACGTTGACAAATTGCATCTTAAAGGACTTTATGGTCGACAAATTGAGGCTACTCGTATTTATTGCGATGAATCCCGCAGAAGGAGAATTCTCAGGATAAGCTTATCGATTTGTTTTAATCGATATGATATCGATCGCGTTTTGGTCTCTTCGTTTGTGCTGCCGATTCTGGTTTGAGTTTATGGAGCCAGTTAATGTGCGTGAGTCGTAAAAGCCTAGTGTGAAAAGATTAATGAAGCAGTTAATTTAACTGATTGGAAACTGCGGTTTGGATTGTTTTGATAGATATTTATTGAGGAATTGGTGATTGGTTGAGCATAAGGAATTGGTTTGATACAGAAGGGTTTGATGGGTAATGATGGAACGACGGTAAAATTATTCATGGGGATCAACTTAGTTAAGTCACAAATTGTAGGTTATTACTGCGTAGATTTAACTATTGATAGTGAACATGTATCATTCCTTCTAAATTACAATGCAAAAAAAAAGTTTTATTTAGGTCAGAATTCGCACTTATTCCCACATAGATTAGCTTTATTTTCCGTGTCGAAGAAAAATATTAATTTAATAGACACTTTTTTTTTGAGCGCAAGCTTAATTATTTGGTAGCCGCCATTGCATCCTTTCTCACTCATTCTCTCTTGCTTCTGACCTCTTCTCTTATTGTACCTATGTATCGTACACTCTGTGCAAAAGAGAGTCGTGTCGTAAAATATGTCGTATTCGATATTTTTGCAGAATAACACTGTTTTCTGCGACTGTACCAGTTGCAGTTGGAATAGGAACAAAGAGACACAGTTATTTCGTCAGTACTGTACAAGAACATAGAAAAAGATATCTAGAAGAAAGACGAAGTAAATTGTAATGTATTACTTTTTTCCACTAAGACACAAATCACTCTGTCTCTGTCATTATGTTAGCCAGACAAAAGGAAAATCTTTGTTTCAAATGTTTTCCATATCCGGTCAATAAGCTTTTTAAATGTCTTTGATAATGGACAACAAACGCAGCTACCAGAAGAGTATATTTATATTTTTTTATTATTTTTTTTTTTTTTAAAAAAAGCTTACTTGCAATGTGGGTCGCACATTACTAGTATTCTTGTTAACCCATCGTGCTAAGCTAAAATGCTTGTATTACGAGTGGGTTCACGTCGGTAGTGCAATGGGTGAGGTTCGAACCGGCAACCACATGATCGCAAGTCCGACGCCCTAGCCATTAGGCTACCGCCGCTTCTCAAATCCAAATATTCTCATATAATTCTCAAATTCTCAAATATTGTTTTAAATATCTATTCTTTTTAATATAATTGCGCGTGTAAAGAAAACCGACATTGAAAAATAGATATACTAACTATACTATATAGCAACTTATTTAATCTATATCTCTAGGCATTTTACTCGTATACACATTTGTAATCCAAGATTTAGTTGAATTTAAAATTAATATTTTTCTCTAATTACAAAAAGACTTAAACACTTCGAATCTCCTCTCGGAATGAGAGGGATAAGGCTAAAGTCCACCACACTGGTCGAATGCGGCTTAGAAAACTATACATATCGTCGAGAAAATCTCTAACGCATACAAGTATCTCGATATTGTACTAAAACAACGACAAAAAGACATATAAAGCTATAATTTTACAACAATGTCTTTCGCCCTAGATAAGAAGGGCAGCTACTAGGAGAGCATAGATAAAAACAAATGCTAGCTCCTATCACACACCATCGGAGTACAGTTGTTTGCTGACAGGACTCCTGGTGTCGCAGTCGTGTCAACGACTTACCCCATACACACGTTACACGTATAACGATGTTTTTGGCACTAGCATGACTCGTGTACTTATATCAGCATTGTGGTTGATAGGGTTGTTGAAGTTGAGGAAGCTGTTGGTCAATTTCTTTGGGTAGTTTCTGGCCCAAGCAGAGGTGCAAAACAACGATGGATCTCCGATAGCTAATGAACGTGGTTTTGACTTATAATTTGTAAAACTATAAGTAAATAGTAATAACTATTTGTAGGCATCTTTAAGTGAACGCTACCTTTAGCTTTTTTGTGTATTAAAGTTACTTAATTTGCGACTGATTCTTACAGGGAGTCCCCTATTCATTCAGACCTAAAACTCTCTGACAAAATGTGGGTTTTGCGGGTGTCTAACGTCCTAAAATGTCAAGGTAATCAGCTGTTATGGTACTTATATGCTTATGCTATTCACCACAGTCTTGGTATTCCACTACGATGGTTCATAAAGCAGTGACATCCCTAGCTTCGGTAAAGGCTACCATACATCGCGTCAGGCGGAGCGTGCGGACTTCAGACGTGCCGCTATCGCGATCAAAGCGGCCGCTTTCGGCACCGTCGTCGTAGGACGCGGCCACACTGGGCTTATGTAAGAAATGCCGCGAAGATCCCTCGTGGGAAAATATGACCGGAATCTGGCAAGTGATTGAATGGTTTGTCTTAATAAGGTTATTCTACGATTCTATGAAAAAAAAAATACAAACATGTTTGGCGACCCAAGTGAACGAGAATAAAAAATAGAACGGAAGAAAAGTTTGTCTATTAGGGAGCGCTGGTTAGCCAGTGGTAACAGACTAATCGCGAATTACGAGTTGTAGGTCGTAGGTTCGAGTCTCTTTACTTTGTGTAAATTATTTCATTACCATTGCTCCCAGAACGGTGAAAGTAAACATCGTGAGGAAACCAGCTTGTCCTAGAACTTCGAAGACATATGACATCGGCCAATCCGCACTGCTTGGGCCCGCGTGATGGATTACGGCCCACTCCCTCTCAGAGAGAGGAGGCCTGTATCCCAGCATCAGAGGGACCATTATACGCTGATTGTAATTATGCTATGCAAACCAAAGTTGACATTTCGTGACATTCAGACAATAAAGAATGTGTTATTTGTCAAAAGCTTCTGTCATTTTCATACATTTTGTATCTACTAGGTATCTATATCGATTCGATCGTTATATTGCAACTTATCTTGACCTTCGTCCGTTGTTTGCTTCTAATGATTAATATCAATGATTTTGTTTTCAAAATGGATAGATATTGGCTGATAGTACCTATCCCTTTTTCACAACCTAAAGTGCCTCATGTGTGTATTAGCCTTTATAGGTCGTGGAAAGACGCGGTCACACTCAAGTTACAAAGTGAAAATATTACGAGTTGCTAGAACTAAAGTTATGACGAAAATATTTCTTACCTAAACATAATATATAATTTGTCGGCAATTCTAAAGGTAAATGTAAATTAATACGGAAATGAATGATGTTTATCTTGAAGATATAACTTTAATTAGATATACAAATATAATTAGATACAAAAATTTTGCCCTACCATTTGTTATGTACGTATATAGAGATTGAAAGTAACTGCCATGACTGCCTCATTAGTCTATCGGTTCGAAGTGCGACTGTTACGCTAGAGGTCCTGCATTCAATCCTTAAGTCGAGCAAAATGCTCTTGAGTTTTTCTATGAAATTCTTAGTACCAATGGCAGGCTACAGGCCTCGTCTCGGTGAGAGGGAGTGGGCCGTGATCCACCACGCGGGCCCAGTGCGGGTTGGTTGAACTGTTAACTCGTGAGTGATATCACTGGTGTCGCTAGCGTCTAGGCTGTGGTCGCCAGATCCCATGAGACGACCTGTATACTGGAATAAGGCTCAACAGCTGAGGTCTCAAGTTGACATCGCGAGAGTCACCCGAGAATGTTCGTCATCGCCATCCCCACTGCTGGGCACGGGTCTCCTCTCGGAATGAGAGGGATTAGGCTGTAGTCCGCCATGCTAGCCTACTGTGGGTTGGCAGACTTCACACGCCATCGAGAAAATCTGTGAGTCATGTAGGTTTCCTCACGATGTTTTCTTTCACCGTTTAAGCGCGTGATAATTAAGTAGTAATTACGCACATGACTTCGAAAAGTCAGAAGTGCTTGCCTTGGAATAGAACTCAAGACCTTTGACATGGCAGTCCTATGGTCATATCACAAGGCTATCCCCGCACTTTTTGTCATCTATACCTACTAATATAATAAAGAGACAAAGTTTGTGAGTTTGTGAGTTTGTAGGGGGTAAATCCGGATCTTTTGAACCGATTTTGAAAATTCCTTCACCAATAGAAAGCTACATTATTCCTGAGTGACATAGGCTATATATTATCCCGTAAAATGAAAATAATAAATAAATAATAAAAACGTGTATCGCAAGATACGCAAACTACAGATATGTGAATAGACCTTTAACTTAACGACTGTCTTTTAAACTTCTGAGATAGTTATATAGATATTACTGCCGTAATAATGAGCAAGTTAAACATAGCGGCCAGCAAATGTTTAGTAGGTACATAAAACTAAACTGCCCAGCTACCAGCCACCAGCTGGTGTAATAGTACTGTTTCTAGAAATCGCAATTAAGTGTAGGCAGCACTCACTGTAAATTGAAATGATTCTGAGAAGGTCCTGTTGATTGACACTGTCAAAGAATTGTACAGACAGACAAAACATTTTATCATTGTCAGCTAAGTTTGTCTTATTACAGTGCAATAATGACCCTAAATAACGACTATAAACATTATTGATTTCTTTTAAATAAATTCTCGGGTCTCACGGAAATAAAATTGGTAAGAAAGCTAGAATTGGCTGGCTTGGCTAAATGAAAAAATAGTTTAACGACATGTGATGCACGTCCCCATAGACAGAGGAGGTGAGGTTGGATAAAATTATTATATTTGTTGGAAATCAATTAGTATTTAGGGCCTGATTAATTAAAAGCGACCCTTTGTAGAACAAAATAATACTATTTTACGGTTTCAAGGCGGAGTCCACAGGAAATCATGTACAACGAATTGGAATTTGGAATGTAAAACTTGCATTAAATAAGAACCATAATACTTTTGTAATTACCGAGTATTTTTCTAACTATACTCATACTACTAATAATACTAAATGATATTTCCACCATGATCACAAAAGTAACTCGATGCACGCGGAGATGAAAAGCCAATAAAATACATCACATTTACTACGTATCACAAAGTAAAAGTTGCAATAAGTTGCAGCAATAATATTTTTTTTACCTTTGAATCAAACAGTGTTTTTATGGTGATAACTAAATTTATTTTATGTAGTAAGCAAGTAACAGACGTCGTGTAAATGGACCCTAATACATTATATTTTTCAGAACAGTGTTAAGATCATCACGGTTCTCTGTGATTGAGATACATCAAGCTCCGACGTAGACTTAATTGGCACGTTGGCAGAAATCATAAAAATAAAGTTTTTTTTCTTTTTATGCTAACTGTACTATGTATTTAGTACGTTTTAATTGCAATGTCTATAAATAGCTTAAAGTGTGTCTGTTAATTTTGGTGGAGTGTCACTTAACCACAATAATTCATCTTCGACATATATCCATGTTTTATATAGACCCCATCACATTTCGTTATATGATATTAGAAACTGACATTTATATTTAGAAGGTTTAGCTTCTTGGGTAATAAATGGTCAAGCACGTTTTGTAGTGTGGACAAGTTTTAATAATTATAATAAGAAAAGTATTGAATTGAATACTACATATTTTATACGATTTCAGTTCCGCATGCGATTTTGCTTAGGAGATACATTTTAATTGAATTTAAAATAAAATTATTTACTATCAAGATTAAATCCAATTGCAATAAATTCTTTTAATTGTGAATAGTGTAAAAAGGTACGACGGGGCTGACATATTATTCTAATAAAAGCCCCTAAATAAAAATAGATAAAAAAAACCCTATATTCAATATACTTGCCGATAATTCGTCGCAACTGTGTACAAGTCCTATTAATTATTTCATAGTCTTGATTGAGTGCAGACAGACACCCTGCTATTAATTAGGTACCTACTACTTATGTTTACTCATAATTTATAACTACACACGATGGCGACTGCCGATGGAGGTTGAAATAGCACGCTTTGTTGTCATTGCGGTCGATTGCAACCTTATTTTAGGACTAGACATTAGGCGACCTCGTTCACGTTGATACTCACCTACAATGTGGATAGGTTCCTATATTGAAGAAACTTTCAATTTATACGTTGTTGAATAGCTTACTTAAGTAGAGCAACTGAAAATATAGCAAAATAGGGTTACAACAACCCCTATCCCCACAGAGAGATAGCGAAATATTTGTAATGATTTGGAGATAAATTCATAGCCTATACCGCGCACAATTGCCTTTGCCCTAATCTGTAGGCATTTTTGAAACTGGTCAACAAATTTGGTCTATTAATTGTTGGGCGATAGTTATCCCACTGTAGTGCGATAATCGCCCCACTGTAGCGCGATAGTCGTCCTACTGTTGCTTGATAGTTGGCCGACTGTTGTGCCACAGGACAACAGTTATACCGGCTACGTTGCCAATTCCACTTTTCACACATCGTCCGCTTAGTTGACAACAAAGTTCAACACAAAGAAATTAATTCCTTCACACAAGCAGCCTTTGTTAGGAAAACACACATAAAAAACAATAGGTTTTGTTATGTTTTGCATTTGTAACTATTTCCGTGACACTGCAAGTAATAAATTTTCTCTTCGTTAATACAAAAACCATTGTTTCCATGTCTGATTCATAACGTAACAAAAGGTTGGTTCAGAGAAAAGATGACTCAGAGACACTGCTGTAAATGCGGTATTTCAGGAGGCATTAGAAAATAAACGTCTCTTAGCCATATGTTAGCTCCTTGAAAGAGGTCTGTGCCTAACACTGGCTTGCAATAGGGTGTGTTATTATGACAAATAAGTTATTAAAATGAGGAATAACCATGCAGGCCACAGCATTTAGTTGTCAGCAACATCATTGGTATCACTAGTGTGTTGTCATCTCGAGGCCGCAGTGGTTAAGCCCCATTGGTCCAATAATGTCACAGACATTGCCCTTCAAACCAGGGGTCACAATAGCATTTGTACATTATTTCTAAGCTGCGAAATATTTAGCAATGAATGCGGTTGTACCAACGTAACGGAGACGGAGAATTCAGCAGAAGAATTCTATCAGCGGTTTTATTTTAGCATTAAAGCATTTAAGCGGCGGTAGCCTAATGGCTAGGGCGTCGGACTTGCGATCATGTGGTTGCCGGTTCGAAACCCACCCATTGCACTACCGACATAAACCCACTCTTAAAACAAGCATTTAGCTTAACGAGGGGTTAACAAGAATACTAGTAATGTGCGACCCACATTGCTAGTAAGCTTTTAAAAAGAAAAAAAAAACAGTTCTTGAAGTGGAAGTGAAGTGTACGCATGACATTGTACCTCGTTGGTCTTTCAGAGTCAAGACAGATTTAAACTGAGACATCGTAATGACAATTAAAAATCTTCCATAAACTATTCAGATAGAGTTGCGAATATTACGGAAGTAATTCATTTCAAATCACGTATACTCGGTATATAAATGTTCAACTCTAAATTGATAAGAGATTCTTTATAGACAGTGGAAGATACCTGAGCATGCTAGCATAGGGACTAAGCGGACAGAATATCCATAAAAGTATTTAGTAACACAAGTTTAAAAACATACAGGATACACTTGCTTATTTGTAATTTTATATGTTCAAGTCTAGATCGATCGGGCATGATATCTACGTGTTTTTACCATTCCTGTAAGGTATGGTAAGATCTACTGCGCCAAGTTGCCTTATATCGCCTGGGTATTTATGGAGCCCCCACCGATACTGATCAAAGAGATAATTATAATAACTGTTGAATATTCCATGGAATTCCAACAATTATCGTAGGTGTCCATTTTATTGTGTTCAGGGTTGAATTTGACGTGTCGAAATTTGTATGTTGAGTCAGGTACGTATTCTAGAATGTTGTTCAGGAGATAATTATTAATTATTATAGCATTTACGTGTGGGTATTTGTATGAAATTGCGGAGTTTATGTAGTTCTACATAACAACAACGAACAACTATGGCTGAATGTTTTACTTTTTATAAGTATCTCAAATTAAAATACATTTTGAATACTTATAACAGTGAAATTCTCTAATTGCTGCACTTGCCGCGATCACTGTATGGATGGGCGACCATTCTCAGTAGTCAAAATACCTCAATTTCTAGGAGAGTACCGTATCATGCGGTCGGTCCTAGTTGTCTTACGTACATCTTTGAAGATCATTAGCCGAAAAGCCTGACAACCAGGTTTTTTTTTTCTTGTTAACCCCTCGTGCTAAGCTAAATGCTTGTGTTACGAGTGGGTTCACGTCGGTAGTGCAATGGGTGGGGTTCGAACCGGCAACCATAAATGATCGCAAGTCCGACGCCCTAGTCATTAGGCTACCGACGCTTCAAAGGTTATCCTGATAAGCGCAGTCGCTTCGCTGATAATACTGCTATTCAACTGGATCTGTTTAGAATGGGAGCAGACTCCAAAATATTTGGGATAAAGGTTAAGAAAATGATGATTATGTCGCAAATACAAGGATAGGATAATTTACTTCGATGGAGACAAAGAAAACAAACAAAGAATACATTTTCTTTGTTATACGTAATATTAATATGACACAATGGTGTGAATCACGCGCAGTGAATCATACATTGGCTCGTGACAGTGACTGTCGTGTCATGCACAACTGTGACATATTGCAGCGGCGTGATTTGTGGTAGATGCATTATGTGATTCCGGTCCAATTCCATTGAATTCAAGTTGATCAACCGATCTGGAACCATTCTTAACTTCTTTTGTTATGGGATAACTCCGCAAACGAACAGGTGAGCTACCAGATGGTAAAAGTCTTCGCCGCCCATGGACATCTGCAATAGCAAAGGGGTTGCAGATTCGTTGCCGAGCCTTTTTAAGGCAAAGGAAAGGGAAATGAGAAGGAAGAAGACTGAGGGAGCAATCGGGCCTCTGGCGCTCCTCACTCACCGTACGAAACGCAACAGTATGCATACTGCTACTTGGCGTCGATATTATATGGGAGGGTAGAACCTACTGCCCCCGTCATGCCGACCCATTCATGCTGGCATGTAGATATACCAGCGAGGCATTACACTCCTTCGTGTCTTTCGAACACTGTTGATAATTGTTAGTGGTAGTTAGAGGCCCAATAATCCTGATGACCCAGTCCATCCTCAAGATATCGGTATTGCCAAGAATTTGGGTTGTGTCGCTTCGTGTTCATGTTGTTAAACTAGAAGCTGGAACTCCAACATCATTTGGAAAAGGCAAGAATGATGATAAATACATTAGACATCAATATAGTAAGTACCATCTAATAAGACATTATGGAATGCATTTATATGAATATGAATCTTATTTTGGTAACTAAGGCAGAATTGATGACAAGGTTATTTTCATACTATCTCGCATAATTCATCTTGCTAAGGTTCTTAATAAGATTAAGTATAGTTACAAGATCGTCACATCATTGTTTCATAGAAACACGTATTTTTTTCTTTTTGATTCTAGGTGACTCCAAAACAACTCTTGCGTAAGCATACGTTTTGTAACAAGACGTCCAATATTACAACATTGTTCAGAGCGTCATATGTCATAGTTTCTTTGCGTCACAAAATCGGTGTGGGAACGTCTGGATGGCGATGTAATGACGAAATTAGAAGCATGTTTTGTGAAACATGCTTCAGGAAATGTCCCAACTCATCAAGGATGACTGGCGACTCTACTTGGAGTTGGGGTTACCATCCTTTCTATGACATATCTATATTTTTTTAAGTATTTAATTGTTACCAGAATTTTGATGAATTTGAGAAGATTGAAGAATAGATACTGATACGATACACAATGAAAATTAACAATATTTATGTTACCATAAAAGACAATACAATTAAACCCTAGATCTTTCAACCTGAGCAAATAGTTTTGCAACTGTTTTATAAAGTTATTTTTAGACGAGACTTATGTACCTATTAGTGATTCCAAACTACTTACTAGTTAGAAGAATGTATAATGCACTTATTTGCTGCACAAGTGTCATGTTGTGAGTACAGCGAAGATCAAAATTCTTTTACAACTTTTGTCAAAAAGTAGGATAATGTTTCAACGGTTTCAAATTTATGGTAACCCTACTCACTCATTAAAAGAATGTGTAGTAAATTTATTTTTATTGTAAGTGTCATGTCGCGAGTGCAGCGGATAATTTTTCTTTGTCTGACTTACGCGTGCGTCATTACGTAAATGGTGTATTAGATATTATTGCCGCCGGTTATACTTGTATCGTCTGTCTCGATTACTTAAAATAGACATAACATAACACACGCCTGTATTCCCCGAATGGATAGGCAGAGGTGTATTAATATCCACCCTCATTTCGCCAGTATGTTTAGGTCTCATTTATTGGGGGGCGAGCTATCCTAACTCCAAAAAACCAAATTACACTTTGCTTAATCTGGGAATCGAACCCAGGATCTCTAGTGTAGCAGTTGCATTTGAAACCACTAGACTCATGGGGCAGTTTAAATAAAATACGATAAAATTATATACTTAATCCTTTTTTTGGTTAAGATCGTGATAAGTTTATTTTTCTATTTGACGCTTGATTCAAGTTGTGGACAAATCCGGCAAGGAATAAATATTTGTAGGGCTCCAGCCTTTTACCGGTCAAAAATCCAAACTCAGTGCTGTCTCTGAGAATTTTATAGCAAACTCGATAATGCTCAATCACTCCTTTTAAACAATAGCCAATCTCTAACTTTGTATCTTTCGCGGAAAGAGTATTAGATATTTTCGTAAACACTTAAGGTGACGTCGACGACGGAAACGCATATCATTACCACTAGAAGTACCCTAATGACCACAAAGGCGCCTGTTTTATATAGCATTTGAATCATTTCTGAGATCTGCTATCGCGCCTAGCTCTTTAACATTGTCTAGACGTCATAATATGTACAGCATGCCACATTTAGTTTACTGCTGAGTTTCTTTGTTATATTCTCTTTTTATAAATATTTATTTATTTATTATGGACCTTCAACACAGGATACACACAATATACATGACATAATTAGGTACATTAATAGATGGGTTTTTATAACAAGTGTGTTCCTCCACTTAAAGAAAGCCACAGCATGCATTTACAGTCTAGGCGAACAAAGGAAATGGAATAGAATACTTAAAAAAATATTATTAAATTGTGATATGACCCAAAAATTAAAAATTAAAATTAAGAATTAAATAACAAAATAAACAATTAATGATAAAATAAACGATTAATGGTAAAATAAACAATTAATGGTTGGAGAATACATTTACATCGGAGAGTATCGTTTTCAACTGCTTCATAAATTTTAAAAGAGGGTAATATTAGTTGACTGCAGAGTTTTCCGCGGTTTCACCCTCATAAGATCCCGGTTATCCCGTGGGATTATTAAAAATAGTCAATGATAATCGAGAATAACGAAGCTTTCTAATGATGAATGAATTATAAAAATCGGTTCAGTAGTTTCAGATGATATCGATTACAAACAAACAAATCGTGTAATATAAGTAGGTACAAAAAAAAAATATGTATAAAGGTCGCTTATATATAATAATATGTACATAGGTCAGGTGCCAAGTACTCGTACTGTGAAGGAAACAGAAGACGTATGCAAGAATAAGCAAGCAAATAGTGTTCTATAGTTTCTGCCTATTACGGAAAATTAGCACCTCGTAATTATAGGTGTTTTGTAAGGTCGGTCGGTGATGGGCTAGATACTAGGAACATGAGAGTGGAACGAGACGTAATATTTTTCTTGTTTGTATCTGCATTTTGTATCACTGTTTAATGCGTAGTGCACGGTGCATTCAAGACTACTTTATCTATATAGATATCTATGTATTATATTTTATACAACTGAAATGTAAAATTAATTACGCTATAATATTTTATTAATTGAATTTCTAATGTGTTTAATTTAATATTGATTATCGTATTTTATTGTTGTTCTAATTTGATTTAATTTAAAATTTCAATTCAAAATTGTTAATTTGTAATGTAATAAAAAAAAAGAGTGATTGGGTGTGTATGAATTTGAATTTAAATGTATGTGTAATATGTGAGTGAGCTCCAAAATAAAACAATTAAATTATACCATAATGGAGACTCGGGCGCCAGAAGCTCACTCCTAAAAATATGCTACCGGAAACTAACCAACGGAGAGATTGGCTTTTAATCTGCCGGTGGGAGGAAACAAATAAAAGGCCTATGCTCTTTTGTCTGTCTATATTTTGCCTGTAGGCTGCACACAAAGTATAATAATAAAGGCTTAAATTTTAATTATAAAAATAAATTTCCAAAATACTATTTGTATTACTATTATTATTATTATTGCATCTTGTTAGATTTTAAGAAATAATAAAATTTTATGATTGCCTCCCTTCTGACATCTCGGCGAGGCGTGACGCAGACGAGGAATAAAAAAATATAAAGTATGATGAAAAATATACATACGAAAATTGTGGTGAAAAATTTAAATACGGAGAAAAATATATCCTTACAATTTAACTATGGTGAAAAAGGTATCCTTACGGACAATTTAGGTATGGTGAAAAATATAAGTACGGTGAAAAAAACTAAAGTCTTGGTGAAAAGCGCCGAGGCTGTAAAGAAATAAGCCTGGATTAGAAACTTGAAAACGAAAAATATGTCGAAACGTGGCAATGTAAAACTTACCGTTTTTCGAACAAACAAAGAATTATTTTTCCACCATTGTGGATAAATCGGCAAAATTATGCCTGAAACAATATAAAAAATGCGGAATGTAGAACATCGAAACAAAATTTTGATGATCGAATGCAACGAACACATAAGCAATAAAAATATTCGACTCACCAATAAAATATGGATCCATCACAAGTAATCAAGCCATGCGGCTTTGATTTAAAGTTAAATATTCACTTTTAAAAAGAATCGCGGCATTATGAAGCCGGATTAAAAATAAATAACAAAAATTTCGAAAAGAACGATCAGGCCATAGTCGGAAGAGGTCGTAGAGTGAAGCTGTCATAGATTTTTGACAGATGACTTTTTAATGAATTGTCATTTTCAAAGATAATTATGAACCTAACAGCTATTTGATCCAAAAAAACTAATGTGGTAGGAATCCGAACTAAAAATCGACTACCATGTGACGATTGTAAAAACATCGTTACAGTAATTATAATTTGATTATTGACTGACGTATGTTTTAGAATAATGATGATTATTATATTATTTTAAGTTATTGGAAAGCTGTGCATGCCTATAGTAACTTATTTGCACTGAATAATATAATTTATGTTAACTCTTATCATATTATTATGTAATTGTAAATAAGTTGTTGGTGTGCCTTATAAATATAAATAAATAAATAAATGTAAAACTCTATTTATCTAACCATCTCTTCAGCTTATATAAATAATTCAAGAAGTCAGCATAATTTGACATTGTAATTTTTGTACCGTTTCAAAGGCAAATCGTATAATGATCAATGTGGAACGATCTCGGTGTTCATGTGTTTTGGTGGGTGGGAGCCCGACATTATCCTCCGTCTTTTCTCCGAGAGAAAAAAGACATCCCTGAAGATTCTGACAGAAAATAAGTTGTTGTTGACATTGTTGTTTATCATCTTTAAGCTAACCTTTAACGTTTATTTAGTAATAACGCAACTATTAACATTATTTTATTTTATTAGGATCTTCAACAAAGAATACACCTTACGTGCTACAGAATATGGTACAGAGTTCAAAGCCATGTGCTTCTTTGTAATTATGGGAGATGTCATCATGCGACATGAGATCAACCGTCTACTGTTAACAAACACAATAATATTGAGCTTTCTTGATTAGTAAAAGTATTTTATCTATAATGCTAATAAAAAAATATTAAAAAAAGAAAATTAAGGTACATCATCAAAATAATCTGAATGACGAAATTATACCTGTACAATTAATTTCATAAAGACTATTCAAATACTTGAATAGGTATCTAAATACTGTTTAAATGAGTTGAAACATTAAGAATTATCGTGCACCACAATGCAAAACCTTGTGTCTAAGCTTAGTCAATTATCTTAAAAATTGTTATTTATTAGAATGTAGCTAATCCGTTGTGGCGCCAAATTGGATTTCCTATAGTTTCCAATAAATCTACCTGGTTAGTTAATAATCACGACTGCAAAAGTTTACAATCTATTGGTTAATAAATCATTTGTGGGGAATTAACACAACAGAAAATCAATGTTTTGATATATTTGTAAAATTATTGTATGATTTATTTTACGGAAGCGCCTTTGATCATCATTATTAAGGATTCCAATTAATGTGATCAAGATAAAAAACACAGAATTTTTCCTTTTTTAAATATCAAATTGGCATTTTTTTAAACAATCATAAAGATTTATTTACTGTTATAAAATAATTTTATTTTTTATTTTTCGAGGTGTATACCTAAATTATTAATCTAATTGCATTTGATTTGTTTTACGTGTAGCAAAACGATGCATATAGTAACATATACTGCAAAAAACATTTAACTGTACCTATGAGTAATGTGATGGGTTCCGCAGTGAATAAAATACCGTAAATTTATCGTAAAGTCATAAGAAAAGCGGACCTTTATTGGAAGGATTGGTGGCAGAAAGGTCTTAACCGGATAGGAGTGGAAGAAGGGTAGGAAGGCCTTAGCCCTACAGTAGGACAAAAGTTTCAATGAAAAAAAAAAAAAAACATGAGTGGAACGATACATAAACATATTGTGCGTAAATTCTGAAAATGTACTCTTGATTTGTGTGTGTACGTTAGAAATAAATTGTATCGGAAGTGCAATTGTGTTTCACTTGAAGACCTCGGGCTGCAGTTTTTATATGGTGTCTAGGAGAAATTCTTGTGGTATAAGCACCAGTTAAGTACTTCTATAACCCACGTTTGATGGTTATTTTCAATACAATAGCAAAATACGTGGAGTAAGTCATTAATAATTTTGTAACGAAAAGTATTCGAGAGCTTATAAGTTTCCTACATCCATGTAGTGAACTTTTTCAACTTCACAACAGGACCCTAAAGTCAAGAGCTATCGTTTCTTAAAATCGAATAACACATGAATTAGCCATGATGCATGTCTAAGGCGATTACACCTTCCTTAACGAAGCTAAAGGCGCTTCGTATAACATGTAGGTATCGATTTATACGAATAATCGATACCGTTGCTTAATTAACTGGCCGCGGGAATATTTTTAATTTAAGATTTTTTCTGAAGAACATCGAATGTCATTGGAATTTGAAAATGGAATAGAATGTTTGTGAATGCTTATTTGTGGAAGATTATTGAGGTATTAGTTTAAAGTGCAGCTATAAAAATGAGTATATTTCATTCGTTTATTGTATGTATCTAGATAATGTAATAAAATATTATTATATTATATATAAACGTGGAAGAAGTTAAACGAAGTACTTACCTATACGATTACGTATGTTAAAGGCTTGTAGCCATAGTGTATATCTGTTTATAAAGTTTGTTAGGTTTAAATATGGATAACTTTGAAAAAATGCAATGAAAATCTTGGTTAGCTACATTCGCGTATCTGGCTCTAAATTTGGGAAGTATTCAATACCCCAATGCAGTTTAAACTGCTTGTTCAGTTCAGTATTGAAATGAAATGAAAATTATTTCTGTAAATAGATCTTTTAAAGAAATTTTTACAAGTCGAATTTTTTTTTTTTTTTTTAACTAGATGGCGCCGACGTTTCCTATCTGACGACCTCTGAGAAGAAACGTCGAAACAAACTCAGAGATCATGGTCTCTTTTAAAGTCCAGACAATAGTTATGTTATTCGATAGGTATGCGAGTTTAACAATGTAGGGCAAAATCTGAACAGGCCTTTTGAAGAAAGAGCCATAGCAGCTTTGAGTTAACCTGTCCTAACTGACGGCACGCATACATCAGTCATCGTGTAGCTCAACAATTTTATAGGGAGCTCAACGACCCGTCGCACAACGATACCAGATCAGCAAGACATTTGTGTAGGTCATGTGAAATACTCAAAACTGTCAGAGAAGTTTATTATACATATGATACGAGTTAAAGCTAACCTACATAGTACTTACATTTACATTTTAATATCGTACAATTAACATTTGAAAACAAAATAATATAATGCATGATTACTAGGACCTACAAGGCCACCCAGTCAACTTGTGAATTAAAAAAGAGAAAATAAATAAAAATACATATTTAAGACACGATAGCCAGCAAGTCGACCAGTCACCACAAGCAGCACCCGTTCACGAGTATAACGCACGGATCACCCCCCTCGCCATTTTAGAGGGAAGGGGGTGACTGGGTGGGGGGTATTAATTAATGTAACACCTTTTTTATTCACTGTCAGTGAAGGGTTGATTTCCGAATTACCTAGGCTTTTTTTTTAAAAGCTTACTAGCAATGTGGGTCATACATTACTAGTATTCTTGTTAACCCCTCGTGCTAAGCTAAAATGCTTGTGTTACGAGTGGGTTCACGTCGGTAGTGCAATGGGTGGGGTTCGCACCGGCAACCGTGTGATCGCAAGTCCGACGTTATAGCCATTAGGCTACCGCCGCTTAGCTTTATTGTGTGTTTGCAAAATACATCACCGTAAAATAATTAATTTTATCTAACCTTTCTGGAAATACAGACGACGTGATGAAACTTTGAATGTACTATTAACTAAAGTGACATTCAAACAAAAATTTTAAAGATTCTAACTTCAAATGGATACCATCATTCTTTTGTTTATTTCCGGGTACAATCCTAATGGGTTTATTTATTGAGAGTTAAGACCCAATTATAGCTACCATCATTAATTAGTTAAAATAGCTACCTTATACATTAAAGTGTCGTTTAAGTATAATAAAATATAGTTTTAAAAATTAAAATATACCAACGCGCAAGACACTAATAGGTAACAATTCGTTCTGAAGAAAACGACATAATAAACATCACGGAACGCGTTCCAAAAATATCCCGAATTCGAATTTACGTTGGCAACACCGTCGTTATTTCTCTAGGGAAATATGCTGAGTGTTGCCACACCCTGGGTGGCGGCAGACTATCGGTAATTTATTAACAGGTTAAATTTCTAATTAAACCCCGCCCATGTTTTAATATCTACGTATGCTTCATTGGGTAATGTTTCGTTTTATTACGTCAAGTAGTGTCAGAATGGGTGGCCTATGAGCCCGTACCGGTTTCTGAACAGCGACCCATTGTCTAGCAGGTGTATTGATTATTTTTCCATTATGAAGTATTGTGTTGTGGAATAAATAAACGTTTATTGTATGGTTGACTCCATGTTGCCTTACAATAAGTGTAAATTAAATACGAAAAAAAAAATTAAATTACGCAACCTTTTTTGTTAATAACTTGTATTCTTTAAGCCTTTCACAATGTGCACACAACTAATTTAAGAATTCCGCCTCATTTTTAAAGTAGGCTGTTTAACATTTGCCTTGACACAGGAAGTCGTTATTTAAAAACAAACTTCACATTCTCCGTTTAAAATTTCAAAACGGGCATAAATAACATAATTATTTACGGGTATAATTTGGCGTTTATTTTTTTGTTGTCAGTACTTTTGGTGAGTGCATACGGGCTATGAAGTGTTATCGAGCCACTTATCTGGCTAGTGTGTAATTAGCTTAAGAGTAGGGTATTGTAGGGCATGGGGCAGTCGGCCCGCGCGATGCTTCTTAGTAATATTCAGAGACAGCCATTCCTAAACTTGATATAGTGTGAGCGTAACTTAAGTATTCCGAGTATTATTTTGTTTAAAGATATCGAAAGCGAATAGCCGATGAGGTTCGAAGTCAAAATCAAGTCCAATTATTTTACCAAATGATGGCTGATTTCCACACTTACTGTAAGTCAATTTTGATTATATTATCTGGAAATTTCTTTTGGTTTTGAAAATTTACAGGCGTTATTGGTGTTTTCTACAAAATTAGCAGCAGCTCGGAGTGTTTTTGCTAGATTTTTGTCCCAGTTCACTGCAATAGACAATAAGTATTCGATGTGATTTAAGAAATAACATTTGACAAATATTTCTTTTGTATGTTGATCCATAACTTAGCTGATAGTTGGCGAACATAAACAATTGTAATCCAACATTTCTTGGTCTCGCCCTTCGCGGCGCCGCGCCGTGCCCACTAATCAACAAAGTAGTCATATCCCTAAGGGGCCAACTTTGACAAACTCTGTCGCGACAGCACCACAGACCGAGAAACGTTCACGCGATCGTTATTTATAACTAGTCAAGAATTGAGCTATTAAGCATTGTCCTAGAGAAAAACTCTATTACTTTATTGCTCCATTACTTTTGGAGTTATCTCAACAAGTTGTAGGTACATAAGTACGCTGACAAAACAAATTCTAAATATTTATTCTGTTTTATAAATGTGATCTTAATTCAGCAAATTGTGGATTGTGTCTGTAATCAGTTCCTGTACTGATTAAAGTCTGTACAAACTATGTATTTAAAGGAAAATTAATTAAGAAAATCGCCTATAAACCAGACGTTTTTGTAAGGATTGTTTGTCAAAAGAGTTCAGTTTTCCACCACGTAAGGTTTTGCAATTGCGTCTTGCATTCGTAAGTATTAATTATTGCCTGTCCTTTTTCAGCGCACAATAAAGTTTTAACTTACTCTAGTACGATAGGACATTATACCTCTATGGTCGTGTACTAGGATAACTAGCTAAGGACCGACCAGTTTCGTAATCATGTCAAATTACTTCAAGGATAATGGTTATGTGTTTATTATTAGTTCACCAGTAATTCAGGTAAATTGTAAGCCGCTCATTGTTTTTTAGAAATAAATAAATTGTTCTTACTTTGTAGTCAGTTCGCTTTGTGTTAAAGTATTGAAATGATGGATCTTATTGAAGACTAGTTTCTTTAAACAGGTAATTATTTGTTAGTATGAATACTTCATGATAATATAAAAAATTATGGGGTTGACATTTACGCGCTATTCCGTCACCTGGTACACATGACAACTTATCAAGGTATCCTACAGTTTGCCTTTTGAAATGCCCGAATTGCGTTACGATTTCGGTGATTTTTGTATTGAACTGCATAGTTTTTGTCGTGTGTATAGTCGCTAGCACATCAGGTTATACAATATTAAAATTTTCCAAAGTATTTTAAACTTTTAAAAGTTGATGATTAAGTTCACAAAAAAGTTAAACCGCCTTCAAAAAATAATAAAATAATTTTGTCTAAAACAGTTTGGGAAGTCGGTGACTTCTATTTGAGTGCGTCTTCTGTTTTTGCCACCGACTTCCCAAACTGTTTTAGACAAAATTATTTATTATTTTTTGAAGGCGGTTTAACTTTTTTGTTAAAAGTAATTTTATTTTGTAATTTTTAGTGGAAAGTTTTATTTAGAAGTACTTGTTAGCCAACTTAACGCACTGCTCCAATAACACAGCGATATTTCAGAGTAAACGATAATATCATCGATGTAAACAATTTTTAGATTTTTGTTGATATTTTCAAAACTGCCTAACCGAATTCGATAAAATTTGAATGGGACCACCTCTGAAGTATGACCTACCAAACAAAAAAACAATAATTAAAATCAGTCTACAATTGGCGGAGATATCGCGTAACAAACATAAAAAAAAAACATACAGACGAATTGAAAACCTCCTCCTTTTTGAAGTCGGTTGAAAATCAACTGAGAAAATTTGACATTTTGTGGTAACTTGATGTGCTGGTCAATCATCGTACATGTCAATCCAATATATTTTATTTTACTGTGACGTGTTCCCGCCAACACAATGTCACTTGTATAAGAAGGCTAGTTCGCTAGCATGAGTTCCGCGATATAATTTCGTCGTTGCACTATCTCGTTCATAACTATTGTCTTAAAACGGGATGTGTGACGACAAAATTATCTCGTGGAGCGCATTTTGCGTCGAGTTGGATGCAAATGACGTACGATAAGATTGACATCTCCCAGCATTAGGTCTGTTCGACCCACCTTGACCTATGACCTCGCTTCAAGCTGCTTTTGAATCGACTTCAAAGAGATTTTTTTCAGTTTTCAGATGAATCAGAAACTCTTCATAATCATAAATCAACGTTGCATCGACCTATATATTTATATTGTTCTTTAAATCTAATAAGTTCTACTACAAGATAGAAATTTGGAAAGTTAGGAAAACGTAAATGTAATTTCTGTAACGAGACGATAAATACATGTCAGTAGGTATATTGCGTTTTATTTCACATATAGATAAGGTATAAATTTAATTATATTACCATAGTTTAAGTTAGAATTAATCTTCTAGATAGTAAAACATAATTTTAATAGGTACGCTAACTTTACGAACTAATTGTTATACAGCCTAGTTGAAAATGATTTACTTCACTACCGTCCAACCTACGCATTATTAGTTAGAATAAAATTACAGTGAGCTTACAAAACATTACATGGGTAACTTACATAAACATTATGAAACCTTACCAAAAGATTATGATAATAAGTAAAGGCGTATGTACAAGCATGTCACTTGGTATCATGGCCGAAAATAGTATATCGTGTCTCATTGGGCGTCGAATTAAAATATTCTTTTGGTTTTTCGCATATACGACAGATACTTGTTAATTAGAGCATAATCAACATCTCAGGAATGTTATTATATATATGTATTGATTAGGTTTACCTACATATACAGGAGTCCAGGACACATGAGTCGATTTCTCAGGCTACAACCAGGAGCAACTATACCAAAAAAACAAAAGAAATATAAGTTTTAATCGAAATATGGGAGTGTGAGAAGATAATATCACTTATACAAGGTGTAAATGAGGCCTAAGGTTCATTCCACACTGTGCCAGCTAAATTAGAGACAATAGTGTTGGCTGTAAATTTGGGATTAGCTATAAATCTTGTGGCGTAATATTCTAACGATTGATATCGACAAAGGTTAGGGAGTGCGTGTCAAATGTTGGATTTATGTTCTGTTGCGAAAGCTGCGTGGGATGTGATGATTGTTGTGAATGGTGCGAACGACGAGGTTACAGTTGTACTGGCATGGTGTGAATTAGCCTAATACAACAGTGTGGAACTGTCCTAAATATTTATACACGTTTGCTTAATTAATTTGGGATTCCTTAGTGTTGACTATTTTGCACATGGCAATGGTAATAAGAATTAAAAATGTACTAAAATTAATTAGGTATGTAATTTATTGTTTATTTGCTGTACCGTTCAGCTGTCATGTGTCAAATAATAATAAAAAAAGCAATATTATATAAGTAATTTTAAACTTAATATTTGCATACCAGAATTAATTGCGAAATGTGTCTTTGGGCTATAATATGTATTTATAATTTATGATGTTAAATTATTACTATATTATATAATTAAACACCACATTTGAAGCTACTAAATGTTGTTTTGATTTGTATTCTATTATAAGTACATATACGTTTTTTTTTAAGTTTTAATAATCGTGATGAAAAGAGCTAAAGATCGGGTTCTGTACCGTTCACTTCAAGAAGCCTACGTGAACATCCTATAGTGGACGAATACGGACTGATAATGATGATCAATAATCGAACCACCCTTATTTTACAACAATAGGTATATAAATCTCCGATAAAGCGCTGGCGAGACGATCTGGATGCGTTTATGGCTGATTGGCCGGAGAAAACGATAAACAGGAGCACGTGGAATGTTATGTAGGAGACCTTTGCCCAGCAGTGGGCGAGTATAGGTTGACAAAAAAATAATAGAATAGAATAATCATTTATTTATAATTATAATAATATATAAATCTCGCAAAATAAACATTTTATTTATTTATTTATTTATTAATGCTTTATGCACCGTTGGTACAAAGGCGGTCTTAATGCCATAAGGCATTTTCTGCCAGACAACCTTGAGGTGATGCAGAGATAATTAATAATACAGTAGTGCACTCGTAGATCAAAGAGAAATTAATAAAATGTAGACTAAAATAAATTATATTAGATATACAATAAACATAAACATAATCAGATATTATCTATCTGTACAATTCCATTCGGTTGTAAAAAAGGCCAATACGTGGATTTTGAGTACTTATTGTTACTCTCTCTTAAAAGGTACAAATCGCTTCTATCGAAGTTGTATAGCAACACAGATGTTTACAGGCGCGTGGGCAATGGATTGAATGGCGGCTGTAGGTGGCACATAACTGTTTAACAACTGATCGCGACACCGTGGATCGGAGGTGACGATATAAATGACTGTGATGACGATACGTGACTGTACCGATTTGTTATTAGCACGTTATTACAATCATATTTATATTTATACAGTAGGCAAGGAAACTTAGTACAGTCACGAGCAAATACATTTATATTTGTACGATATCGCGATTGCAACTTTGGGAGAACCCCTATATTGGTTCGAAAATACTATGTTTATTTATTTATTTATTAAATAGTACACATGGTTACACATCAAGCTATAAAAATCCAGTTGAGACTGACCTCCCATTGTAAAGGTTTTCCGTACAATTCAAGGTCAGCCCATACTGGATTACCACATAATAGTATTAATACAATATTTAATCTTATTTTATAGATATTACAGAGTCTGATATATAACACTTACGGTGTACATAGCATTGACAAGTAAAATGTAGTAGTTTAACATTTTATATAAAACATAACATACCATCACGCCTGTATTCCCCAAAGGGTTAGGCAGAGGTGTACTAATGTATACCCACGCAACACCGGTATGTTTCGGTCCCATGTAATAGGGGGCGAGCCTTTTCCCATTAAACGGGCTCAAATGCAGACTCTGAGCTGCTACAGAGAATTTCATAGAAAAACTCAATAAGACTGCTCGACCTGGGAATAAAACCCAGGACCAGTCATAGTCGCGCATAGGACCACTAGACTAAGGAGGCAGTCTAATAAAATTACAATAAAATTGAATTTTAATTCAAAATGGGTCAAACACTAGTGGTTTCGAGCTGCTACTTAACAATTTTCGAATTTGTGAAATGCATCACCCATGATGTTTATTGGTGGTTAATTGTTGGGCCAAATTATTCTAGAGAATGGTATGTGAAATGTTCTTGTGATTTTACGCCTAGGATAAGAGTGGATTTTTTAGAATCCGAAGTGGGTTTTTTTCTAACAGGTGACTGCATTGTATTTAGATTATGGATCATAAAATTTCAATCAATACACTAAGACAAAACCTCTGTCAAATTTATTTGCGTTGTCACGCAAATAAATTTGACAGTACTGTCGTACTAGCAGATGGCTACCGCCGATGACCTCAAATTAATTAATCTCTCACCAAACCCATGAAAGCTTCGAATAATAACATAGAAACAAATGCACGCAGCATAATATGTCGCCAGTCGTAAGAATATTATAGTGTATGTTCCCACGAACAGTTGTCAATTCAGCTAGGTCATAAAACTTTTGTTTGGGGAGTAAAATATGCAGGCGACGACAAATGTGCGCCTTGTATGCTAATACTGAGACGGGAAATGCTCAGATTTTATTGTGTCTTCTATTTACAAAGGTAGAGGTACCAGGATATAATATGTGCAACTTTTTTTTACTGACTCCTTGGAGGAGGACTTATTGATTCGACTGTTTTTTACCAGCAAAGCCAAAAGAAAGTGTTATGGTTTATGTGTGTGAACTGATTACTACGGTCCCTTTTAAGTAATGGAATATACTTCCTGGTTGATTTCATAAATAAATATGATCAATCGTTTGAGAGGTAGTAAGAGTGTGGTGGTACTTTTTTAATCAGCAGAACCGAATAATTTAAGTGTAGGTACTACGTACAGACGTGTGTCCCCCCGGCACTTCGTTGTAACCTTCGTAGTTTGTTAAACATTCTACGCACAAACATTTGCGCAAGTACACACGGCTACACATCAACCTATACAAATCCAGTTTAAGCTGATCTCACATTGTATAGGCTTCCGAAACAATAACGAGGCCAGCGAAAACTGGATTTGTATAGCTTGATGTGTAGCTGCGTGTACACTCGGCTACATGTCAAGCTAAACATGACTAGTACAGGCTGAGTTGTCATTTTATGGAGTTTCAATCCAAAGAGATCAGCTTATTCTGATGTCAACTTGTACTTACGCGCTTCTAGCGTTCAAATGAGGAACTAGGCTTGCTATACACAAAATTGACAGATACGCAAGCGTATATAGATCACTATACTTCCGGTTAGGCTACAGGGAAAAGGGAAAGGGTGACTGCGACTTTCACCAGTCACCATTCTTCGCTATCGTTGTACATCTTAACTGCCCAATTATCCTCAACAGTTTTATATCTTTCGGGAAAGTATTGACTTTGCCATTGAACTCTTAAGAGGTACGTAGACTCTCAATAATATTGCAGAATATAATTATTGTGAGTTTAATTATTGCAGAATATAATTATTGTGAGTGCATTTATTGCCATATTGCAGAATATAATTAAGAATTATGAAATGTTTTCGGTTATTAGGTTAACATACCATCACGCCTGTATTCCCCGAAAGTACCTAAACACCCACATGTCGCGGGTATTTTTAGGTCCCATAAAGTAAGAGGCGAGCTTATTGCCATTAAACGGGCACAAATCCAGACTCCGAGCTGCTACTGAGAATTTCATAGAAAAACCCAATAATACTTTTGCTCGACCTGGGGATTGAACCCCGTAGCAGTCGTGCTTAGAACCACTAGACTGACTGTTGATCAAGGTTATTGCTTTTTTCTGTTATACAGAGTGCCGACTTAATCCTTGAACTTGTAAAAAAAGTATTGACGAGTTAAATCACCCCGATTTTACTCGTATACATCCTATACCGTATTAATAAAAAATAAATACATCGCCCCATTCAAAAATAGTAAATGATTTTATTTTATTTAAGTATTGACTAGTTGGCCCGGCAAACTTCGTTCTGCCTTAAATTGGGTAACTTTTGAGTCGTTTATGCGCCCTCATTGACGTTTGTCCTACAACTTCTGGTCGTTTCGGTAGTAATGGCTGAGCAATAACGCAGTCAATGTGAGGGCCTCCTTAACTTATGGTTGTAGGACACCAAAATCGCTCCAACATGATGCTATCGACAACACGACGCGACACGCTCATGGGAAAATAACCACTACCATTTGTTATTCTGAAAATGGCTCACTTTCGAGAAGATACCCTTTTACTTCCTAAAGAGGATGCAGCTTAGCATAGTCGTCGTCATCATCACGCCTGTATCCTCTGAAGGGTCAGGCAGAGGCGTACTGATACGCAACCACAGTTCCACAGTACTAATAGGGTGCGAGCCTATTGCAATTTACCATCACGCCTGTATTCCCTCAAAGGTTAGCCAGTGGCGTACAAATATTTTTTTAAAAGCTTACTAGCAATGTAGGTCACACATTATTACTAGTATTCTTGTTAACCCCTCGTACTAAGCTAAATGCTTGTGTTACGAGTGGGTTCACGTCGGTAGTGCAATGGGTGGGGTTCGAACCGGCAACCATATGATCGCAAGTCCGACGCCCTAGCCATTAGGCTACCGACGCTTCAAATCAATATACAACCAAATTTACAATCCTAGCTGTTGTCGAAAATTTTATAGAAAAAGTCCAATAACACAACTCGGCCTGGGAATCGGACCAGGGATCTCTAGGATGGCTCACGCGTTTACGACCATTAGACTACTGAGGTGGTTTTTCTTAGTTTTGTTTAAATTTAATTATAATTAGGAGTTGTTTTTTCATTACTTGATTTGTTTATTGCACCATGCAGTTTACAGGAAATATAGTACCTATGTTAGATGCAATAAAAGAGTTACTTCCCTGATTGTTTCCGGAATCTATAAAAACGCATTCGTGTATCACGAATAAACCGTAATCTAATTAGAACTACAGCGATTTTTTTAATTAGTTCCCACTTATAATTAGCTGTAGGAAATAAAATATAATGAACAGATAATTAAAGTTTAATTATAATCGTTGTTAAGTAAAAATTGGTATCTAATTTAGCCAGCTCCCAGCTTATAATTGGCGACATTTATATTGGTGTTATAAAACTAGTTTTTAATTGCAATCTAGATGGTAGCTAGTCGAGATTTTAATCGATTTATTTCAATAATTATTGAGTGTCGTTAACTTTAATTTTCAATAAGATTTATAAAGATATGTTTTTTTTATGAAGCTACTGTCTGTATAATCTAATAAATAATTAATTTTGTGAGCTTGCTACAGATAAGTTAGTCGGCAAGGCAAATTTAGGTGAGCTCACCGCGGGCAGATGGAGGATGGGTGATCATTCTTAAAACATTCTGACAACGAGTTCGTAGCTATTATTATTATTAGATACTGTAAAATTGTAATATTTAACTGCATTTAAGATTGGAAATCGATTCAAAGACTTCAAGTTTGAGACAATCACGTGTTCAACTGTGACAAAGAACATATTCAGTAGGATTAAAACTTAACCCTAAAATGCTAGGGAGAAAACGAAACGGAGCGGGACAAATAGTAGGGGTCCTTAGTGGACTTCGCACGATCCGTTCTAGTGGGGTTAACGAGTGGGCCATTGAGCGCTTTCGTCAGATGTATTGTGGGCTTTAAGCTGGCGTCGTGACCACTAAACTTAATGCTTCCACGCCTTCGTTTAGTACGACGACAGATATTGAGGCGTTACTGCCTGCCTAAAGGTTATACCTTGATTGTAGACAAGGAAATGTCAATAAGCAATTGACAATTGTCAATTTTGTACCAGAATGTGGCCAGTACGAACGCGACCGAGGAAGTATTACTTACCCTCCAACAGAATTTCGACGTCAAGTAGCAGTTTGCATACTGTTGCTTTTCGTACGGTGAGTGTGGAGCGCCGGAGGCCCAATTTCTCCTTTTCATGACAATTTTGACGGGGAATTATATTCTTATTAATCATTAATTCTTCAACGAGAACGGCGAATTATATTCTTCAACGGACCACTAGACCAACGAGGCAGTCCCAATCGCGACTGCTACGCTAGAGGTCTTGGGTTCGATCCCCAGGTCGAGCAAAGTGTTATTGAGTTTTTCTATGAAATTCTCAGTAGCAGCTCGGAGTCTGGATTTGTGCCCGGTGAATGGCAATAGGCTCGCCCCCTATTACATGGGACCCAAACATACCGGCGAACTGTGGGTGTAGATTAAGTACACCTCTGCCTAACCCTTCGGGGAATACAGGCGTGATGGTATGTATGATGGTATGTATGAATTATATTCTTATTATATTTTGTCCGCGGCGTGGCTCCGGTAGTTATCCCGCGGGATAATATAGGGCACAGGTGTACCAAAAGCGGTAGTGTACGCTTGTGGTACACCTAATAGAAACTCGGTAGTACTTCGCTTCTAATCTGGAGGTGTCTGGAGCTATAGGCGTAGAAACGAATTCACACAAAATGTATGAAAATTAATTTATTGAAAGCTTTATCATAGGTACTTTGTACCAGCATGCCAGCAGGCCAGTACGAACGGGTCGCGCGACCAAGGAAGTATTACTTACCCTCCAACAGAATTTAGAAGTCAAGTAGCAGTGTGCATACTGTTGCGTTTCGTACGGTGAGTGTGGAGCGCCGGAGGCCCAATTTCTCCTTCCCCTCCAGTTTCCTTAAATAGGCTCGGCAACGCATCTGCAACTCCTTTGGCTTTGCAGATGTCCATGGGTGGTGATGACTACTTACCATCAGGTAGTTCACCTGCTTGTTTGTCGAGTTTTTTTTTTTTTTTTTTATGGTATAACTCGGCAAACGAGCATGCGAGCTACCTGATGGTAAGTAGTCATCGCCGCCCATGGACATCTGCAAAACCAAAGGAGTTGCAGATGCGTTGCCGAGCCTATTTAGGGAAAGGGAGGGGAAGGAGAAAAGGAGAAGGAAGGGGATTGGGGGAGGAATTGGGCCTCCGGCCCTCTCGCTCACCGAACGAAGCGCAGTAACTAAACGCTACTACTCGGACGTCGGTCTTCTGCGAGAGTGTGGTACTTCCCCGGGCAAGCCGGCCCATTCATGCTGCGAACAGCGTGGCCCTACCACGACAAAAAAATATTATTATATATGTTATACCATAAAATATATCTTTTAGTAACTTGTTGAACAGTTGAACCATGTTTAACTAAAGAAATCGAGCTCTCACTGATGGGACTGGCTGTGTTACCTGATAAAAAGGAATATTGGAGATAAGGAAACCAGTAGTATTGGAAGTATTTATTGCCAATAGGCAATAAAAATCGGTCTTATCAGTGGACTAATAAAACTAATGATTACTGATAAATAATTAATGAATAACTTTCTCACAATTATAAAAGATTAGTGTAATAAAAGTTCCACTCATTATCACATTTAATACTAATTTTATGTATTTGAACACACCTGGCATACACTATATTATCTTGAATCATTATTTCTACATACCAAACACTTCTTTCTAAAGGAATTCTTAACAAATAGTTCAAAGAAAATAAAAAGTAGGGGTAATTCGAATTGTATAAATCTGTCAAGTGCTAGTCGTTCTTACTAGTCTCGTTCCGTAAAATAATCGTAAATTTAAAATATATTATGGCTCCTAACGCGACTGCTACGCTAGACGTCCTGGGTTCAATTCCCAGGTCGTGCAAAGTGTTACTGGGTTTTTTCTATGAAATTCTCAGTATCAGCTCGCAGTTTGGGGAGCCCGGTTAATGGTAATAGGTTAGCCCCCTGTTACATGGAACCCAAACATACCAGCGAACTGTGCCTAACCCTTCGGGGAAAATAAGCTTTATGATGGTATAAAATAACTTTGTGTCATAATGTAACTAAGTATATTGTCAAAAATATTTTTTAGATAAGTTACGCGTAGTAGAACAGCTTATAGTAGCTGAGAAAGCAATTATTACTAGATTTTTTTACAGAAAATAACATAAATATCACAATTTTTACTAGATATTTTTACAGAAAATAACATAAATATCACAATTTTTACTAGATATTTTTACAGAAAATAACATAAATATCACAATTTTCGTTAAATTCACACCATCATCTTACCATAATCACACAAAAATTTAAGAACAATACTGTCACGATTTGAAGCTTTCCGTTTACCTATTTCAGCCTGGAACCCTAAAAAAAATAATGTAATACAGTCGATTCCCACACGGAGGTGTATTACTGTATGTAACACCTCATTTGCTCACCGTCCATCATGCCTCGTATCCAAATGAAATATCGGAAACAATTTTCGTAGCTCATTATGAAACGCACCTGTCTGTACATATGTTTGTGTTACGATTTTTAAATTACAAAATTGCTCAATTGCACTGTACCATAATAAATGCAGATGGAATATTTATGGACTGAATGTCAACGTCACTTTTGTTACCAGCTTGTGTTAAATTAAAGTTCCAAGGCTTTCGTCTTTCCGTTACACTAAATATATGATAGTCACAAAAATAAATAACTAATTGGAATTATTTTCTTACTTCTAGACGGCAAGTAATAAATATTACTCTCATATAAAAAGTCGTCTAAGACATGTAGAAGAAATGTCTTAAACTTGTCACTTTTTAATGCATTTGTCGTGGGTCAAGAAAGACAATAATTATTTATCTTTTTGTGACTATGATACTTAGTAAAAATTTTTTTAAGCTTTTTTTTTTATTATAATTTTCGTAAGTATTCGTTATTTTTTTATGTTACTTGGCATTAAGGCAAGTGATAGCCTAGTGATATGATGACCATTGGACTGCCAAGTCAAAGGTCTCGAGTTCGAATCCAAAGCACGCACCTCTGACTTTTCGAAGTCATGTGCGTATTAATAATTAATTATCACGCGCTTTAACGGTGAAGGAAAACATTTTGAGGAAACTTGCATGCTGGAAAGATTTTCTTGACGGCGTGTGTAGTCTGCCAACCCGCAGTAGGCTAGCGTGGCGGACTATAGCCTAATCCCTCTCGTACTGAGAGGAGACCCGTGCCCAGCAGTGGGACAATGTAATGGGTTGATGATGATGATGATGGCATTAAGGCTGATCGTCTATCTTTGGGCGCTTAATTGATTTTTTGTCGCAAATTGTAAGTCTATATCACAATTATAGTAATATGAATAATAACATCAACTATAACTTATTCACAACTAAATTGCAGAATCTTAAATATTACATTTTATGCTCATGCTACATGCTCGCCCCCTATTACATGGGACTTAAACATACCGGCAAAAATGTGGGTGTACATCAGTACACCTCTGCCTAACCCTTCGGGGAATACAGGCGTGGGGGCGAGCCTATTGCCACTAACCGGGCACAAATTCAGACTCCGAACAGCTACTAAGAATTTCATAGAAAAACCCAATAACACAATGCTCGACCCGGGATCGAACCCAGGACCTTTAGCGTAGCAGTCGCGCTTCGGACCACTAGACTAATGAGGCAGTCTACTGCCATAAACGTAGACATAATTGTTCAAAGGAAGTCCTAGTCGAAAAACCAGAAAAAGAAGAAGTAGCCCAAGGAGGAACAATCCGTCAACATTTTTAAAGATATCATTTTTCTATATCTTACACTTCTAATTCTACATAATTTTACGCTCATTAAGTATGCTTGTAAGTACAAAGTATACTTATGAATGAAAATATAAAATTTCGTGAAGTAATTGCACCTCACCTAGTCAATACGACCAGATCTTCAAATTCCAGTGGGCGTATCTTATTACATTGACAACATTTATGACTGAAGGTGGATTTCCAAGTACAACCCACGTATTGGTAAATAAAGATGACAGGGTCAAGTGTTGTTACTTTACATAAACAGCTGAGGATGACTAGCTTTTAGCTCTTTGTTCATGTGGATGTAGAAGGTTAAAGCTTTAAGAACTGTAATTTCTCAAAAAAAAAAGGTTCATTCCACTTATACTAGTATGAGAAAACAACATTTCCAATTAAGTGCATGCCGAAATGATGAAAAGGAAAAGTTAAGATAAAGATATAGGTACATTTATTTGCGGTAACATGAGTGGATTACAACACAGATATGCATACAATGGTGTGAAAACATTTTTTTGGAGCTACATTTTATACCATAAAAGGCGTACAAATATTACAAACATCAGCTTATAATTTTAATGTGCAGGTAATATTATAATGTTTTGTTTATAATAACGTCAGTGTCAGGATAAGGGAATCGAAATGAGGAACACAGGGTGCGAGCCAAAACCGACGAGAGAGCGCGAGCCGTGACCGGCCGTTCTCTGAGGAGCGTTGTGAAGCACTGAAAGGCTCTGGATCGTTCGGAAACAAGTGGTCTTTCAAATTAATTCTAGAACGATTCTAGAACAAATCTGACATATTGTGGCTGTGTGCCAGGCTCTCACTCTCTAATGTTGCATTTATTTTAATAAAAGACTAAAACCTCTTTTATTTATTTACATAAAACCTTTTTAAAAACTATAATTAGTTCCGCGCGTCGCCACTACTCTGTAGCTGTGCCACGCGTCGTCAACAGTAAGTTTACATACTACACTGTCCCTACAAGCCACAAGGCAGCCAGTGAATACCAATAAATGATTATAACAACAGGCAACACCATATCATTTCACTATCTAATAGACAATGCGATGTAATTGCGATTGCGCACGAGTGCTATCGCCTCGCAGTTATTTACAACAATTAAACAATACCCCGAGCACTAATCAGTTCCATTAGTTAGGTTCAGGGTTAACTGATGATTAGAAATCACCTGTTCTCTGGGGTTAAGGAACATTCTTACACACAGTGTGTATTGATAGGTAATTATAAAAACGGACTGAGGTTTTTGAGAAGTTTTAGACGGCCTACGTAAATGTTGCGCAGATCTGGTGATCTTTATTTTGCACCAGGAGAGTTAAATACTGCATTAATTTAAGCATTAATGAGCCAGTTTTTATTTTGTTTTAAGATATTATGATAGTCTTCTAAAAATATATATTTCAAATACATCTTTTTTATTAGCAACGAAATATTTATGATAGATTATTATTTTAGAGCCCACAATCTTACCAACGCATTCACATTATAATAGAACTTCAATTAACTCCGACCTAGCCTCCAACTCTTCAGCAGTAAATCATCAGTTTATGATAATATATTTCGAAACCGGAAAATTACAGTTTAAGCCGCCGATGTGGCCAAATCGGCGATTTAGAAACACCAAGTGTTTTTGATGCGATGTAAATTAGATACCTATCATGTATAATTCATGCCGAGAAATGGGAAGAGGTGGGCCCAGATGTAATCTAACTGAAGACTAACGGTGCACTCGTTAATTAATAAAGATCTGATCGTAATAACACATTATATCCCACGCAAAACGTGAAATATCTCAACGAAGACTTCTATTTGTTATTTATAGACGGACTTTGAAAAGGTTAAGCTTGTTATTTTAAAGAGTCGAGAAAGAAAAACTGCTTTATGAGTGCGCTTGTTAATAGCGCAAAAACTATCGCGGCGACAACTTTAATCTTAGTTTTAAACTCGCTTAAATATCGTTGAAGGTGCGCTCGGCATCCTAGAGTGCGCAGGGATGGACCAAGGCCGCACGGTATGGCGGATCACCCGTTGAGCATGTCCAATTATGCCATAGTTTAAACACTTTTTCACATTATTCCTGTTTCATCTCTTCTTTGTGCAGATAGGGTAATACCAATACCAAAGTATAATGTGTCCTACGAAACTGAATACGTACAATTTTGACTTCAATGACAGATTTATACTTTTTATAATTATTTGGCGGACATTTGCGACCCTTTTCCTTCACTCCACCATCTGAAATCTGCTATACAGCCTATTGACAAATCTAGGATTAGAATTTCCATCTGAATAATTATACTTATTGCCTACCTGCTCAGAGTCGTATTCGTACATTTCTGGGGAAATAAATTTATACAGGGAGGTGAGTGTCCCTTCTTTACCTAGAAGTCTATTCTTTGCTTCAAACGTCACACGTGGTAATAACAGCTCTGACAATGTTGCACCTAATTGCCTGTTTCGCGTTCCTGCGGTTCTAGCTCATAGATGTGGTCGCTTTCTGGTCAAGTAACATGTAGTTCATACTGGGAAATAAATCGCTGGTAGAATGTAACAATGCATAGGTACTGTGACATGTTGCTTACCAAGTTAATCCCTCAAAAAGATTGGACATTACAAACGGAATTTATAAGGAAATAAAATATTAATTTAGGGAATCGCAGAAGTGTGTTCCTGATTCCCATATCAGATTACAAGGGACTGGAACACCGATTGGAGGCAGTAGGAGTCCAACATATCCCTTCACCTTCCTCGGATTGTTTGGCAGTCCATGAGGGTTTCATGTAGAAGGTAGAAAAACACATTTCCAATAGAGGTCCATAAAAAGTGTAATACTCGCAACCCTGTTTTTCACTTTTCGAATGTGAACGCGAAAAAGGATTGTGCGAAGAAAGTTTTTAAAGCGAACTCATAATTTATTATATAAGAATAAATAAAAATTGTAAGTTCAGCCCTGTACACTCAGAATGTCGGTTGGTATCCTAAAAATGCCCGCGCATCGCGTTCACTAGCGTCATACTGCCGACATCAACTGATTTTATGGACTCTAATTACACGATAAAATTGAATGACGTTCAACAAACTCGGCAGAAAAGGTGTGAGAGCTGCTAATTGCATATCAGTCAGTACATGTAAACACCAATCATGGCACTGCCACTGGAAGAAACGTTGAAGAAATATTACCGTTTTTTATGAAATATTTTTTATCGATGGAATACCTGACCGGTTGAATACCTCCCTGTGCTTATTTTTATGATCCTGTGCGGTACCGTACCAACTAGTTGCCAGTTCGGTACCAATTTGTATAATTACGTGCCTACATCAGACTAATCAATATGCTTAATGTGATCGGTCTCTGATGTACCTACCTACTTTCTCCGTCATAAATTTTTATTTCAGTAAAAAAATATGGAGTCGGTTGGTTAAAATAGTTTCGTTTGGAATGTTCAGTATGGCACGATTAATAGTGGACGGGTTTTTTATTCGAATTACGATAGCTGGGGCATGAAGAGGCCTGAGAGATTAAGGTCGTTTACGCTTATTACGCTTGGCTTGTGATAAGGTAGCTTATAATCACCAATTACTTATTTAAGTGATGCAATGTTATTACTTGTTTTTTTTGGAAGTGCTGCAATAGAAAATCTAGAGAGCTTCATGATCTACCCATTACATTGTCCCACTGCTGGGCATGGGTCTCCTCTCAGAACGAGTGGAAAAAGGCTATAGTCCACCAAGCTAGCCTATTGCGGGTTGGCAGACTTCACATGCCGTCGAGAAAATCTCTCAGGCATGCACGTTTCCTCACGATGTTTTCCTTCAGCTTTTAAGCGCGTGATTATTAAATATTTTTTTCAAACGATAATGAACGAAATAATATCTAACCTTAGCTCCATCCCAACCTCTAATTGGAATCGCTGACGTCAGTTAAATAGCACTAACCTTACTATTAAACAATCAGAGTATACATCAATCAGGTTATTTGTTATTTCATCCGGTATTGATAGAACAAAATATGACTAAACTACGAGCAGGAAGCTAGACTATGCCAAGGAAAGAGGCTAATTTAAGATCTGTCTGGATAAGTTTTGAAAAGGAAATGCTTATCCAGTGAACAATCTTTTATATTGTAAACAATTTATTATTAGTCGTGGCCTGCAGGTGGACTAGTTTTATAGATCTAAGTACACCAGATTATGTTTTTTACACCGACTTCAATAAAAAAGGAGGTTGTTGGAATTGCACTATCTTCGTATATGTTAGTCTTTTATTGTTATTTTGCCCTTTGAACGTCTTAAACCAAAGAATAAATGATAAAAACTTATTAGAGGACTTTCTCAATTATACTCATTCGATAACAGAACTGTAGAAGGTAATAATTAAATAGAACAAGTGGACGTACCATCATACCATCACGCCTGTATTCCCCGAAGGGTTAGGCAGAGGTGTACTAATGTACCTACTACGATTTTTCGCCGGTATGTTTAGCTCCCATGTTATAGAGGGCGACCTTTTGCCACTAACCAGACACTAATCCAGACTCCGAGCTGTTAAAGAGAATTTCATAGCAAAACCCAATAACACTTTGCTTGACCTGGGTATCAAACCTAGGACTTCTAGCGTAGCAGTCGCCCAAAGGACCATTAGACTCATGAGGCAATCAGCTAAGAACACTCCCGACTAACTCACCTTACAAACAAAAAAAACTAAATCAAGAGCGGTTCATCCGTTCGGGAGCTAAGATGCCACAGACAGACACACATACAGACACGTCAAACTAATAACATTAAAAAGTAAAAATAAAATAGAACAAGTGGATTCATTTAAATTGCCTTACCACGTTTTCTTGCAACCAACTATCAAACAAAGTAGTACAGATGAAGTAATTACCTCAATTGTCACGCCCATCAAATGTTAATGTCGATGGCGCAAGGCGCAGGCGTCGCGTCTCAAGGAAGCGGAAACAACGTCATCCTTTTTGAATGGACAAACATGATCGTGGGAATGTTTGAATTTAGAATGTTTAGCTTTTTTTCGATGTGTGTGGTCAATTTAATTTTGATAAGTGGGCGGAGAATTGGTCATAATTGTTTTGTGTTCTTTATAAAAAAAAAATGAGTTGAAAGCTGTTGAAAGGCACATAATTGTGAAGCTTGTTATCTTTGCGGGAACAATTATTTAATTCTAGGAATTGAGGCAATCTTGATTTCTTATAATTGTGATCTTTTAATTTTTTTTACGTTTGTGGCAATATTACGTAAGATGATGATGTCAATTACAATCGATGTTGAAGTAGGTAACTAAGTACAAAATCCATTTATTATTTTATTTATTTCCACTCGTATGTACGGAGTGGGAATAAATAAGTATTTTAGAAAGTATGTATTTTCATTTAAAACATAACTTCTCTAATTAATATCTGATAAATTAAACATGTCTACATACCATCATCCCACCTGTATTCCTGGAAGAGTTAGGCAGAGGTGTACTAATATACACCCAAATTTCTACTACGAAAATACTTTTTATTGCGTTTTTCGTGAAATCATTTTTTAAATTGCAAGCCCTCTAAGGCCCTACTATTTGCCCGCAACTCACTGTTGTTTCGCCCTCGCAAGTCGTGACTAGCGTTTCACCGATGAAGTCATAATTTATATAATGCATTGAAAATTGTTTCTCGCGTCAGATAACCGTGGCGCACCTACTAATCGGTTACGGCGCGCCCGGAGCGTCCGCAAAAAAGATTTATGGGATCGGGAATCGAGAATCGAGATCTCGTTTGCGCTGAATCGATTTCGTCTTATAATAAGTGTGGAACAGTTGAAAGATGAATGGGGAAGTGAACTGGCTCGTGATCGAATCGAGTGAACGCAAGCGAATTGTGAATTAAATAATGATTATTTTTTTGCGTAACTGGTACTTCGGTGATGCAATGAAGGGCTAAAATGGCGTACAGTTATAGAATTTGATTTCACAAGTTATGTGAGCAAAAATGTAGTTATCTAATTTGCGATAACATCCAAAAATGACGACTTAGGCTATCAAAATATCTGCTAATCTGATTTAATACAACGCATTAAGCATAGTGTCAAAGCTGCTAAGTCATAAAAAATACCACAAAGATAATATTTTGATACAAATGGAAAATTGAAATTAAACTGCCCTTCTAAATTTATAGTTTTAAATAACAAAACAGAATTAAAAAACTTCAAAAAGTATAATTTATTTTTTATGGCAACCCACACAGAACACTGTGCAATTCTATCCCGAATAGTAATTACATTTATAATTAAAATAATGTATGCAACATGACCCATATCTGTACCAAGCTAAAATTGCTTCAATTATATTGTAATAAATTTACTTTAGAGCTCATTGATAAACTACGTGAGTTAATTAAGTTAAGATTTTAACATAAAAACATAATATTTACAAGCAATCGATCGAAATGAAGCTATAAATTATTGTAATACCTTCGAAAATAATTTTCTGTGCGCTCATGATATTTTTACGATAAAGATCTGACAGGGCCGGAGTGCATTTTAAATAGTATTGCAATAAACGCACCGACAGAATATCATTTACATATTACATTGTATATTCATTCATTCACATATTCATTCAAATATCAATTACTTCCGAGGAATGATGACTAGTACAATTTTTCAGTCAATTTAATTGGTAATCTTTTTCCAGTTTAATTGGTTGCAGTTGAAAGGTATGGTTATATTTCATTTATTTTTTGACAGATTTAAGTTTAAAGATTCTTCATTTACTCATAAAGATCATACGATGCTCCAAACAAATTAATTCATAGAATTGCAGTCGAGTAACTATATTTATTTGTAAGGTTAATTAAAGGTTGGTGTTTCTGCCAACCAACTTTCGGAACCTAGTGACTGGGCATTTGGGCAATACCGAATCGAGCAATACCAAACTGTAGGTACCATTTAACAAACGAGGTTTTTTGGTAACGTATAAGTAATAGCTAATTAAAGTCGTATTTACCCGTAGGAGACAACAATGAGAGACAGCTTAACATCCCAAAGAGGCGTCGAAGATTTAAGGATGAAAACCCATCTATAGACTGAACACAACAATCACAGTTTAACCTCGCAGATTGTCTAGCTGTTTTCTTATTAAATTTTTGCAGTAATATTAATTCTCTTACCGATTCCAAATTCAAATTCTTTATTTGAAATAAAAACTCCGCCCCTGCCTACCATCGCAAACGCATCGTGTTCGCTCCAGGGAGGTCTGTGCCTCTCACGAGAGCATCTTGCACATCGCTCCCCACTTTTAATAAGTAACAATGTTGCTACAATAAAAACTTCTGATTACCGAACGAAACTGCAATTTCATCGGCGCCGAAAGTTGCACCTGGCTGCATTATTATATTTAATAAATTAAATTTTATAATTCGAATGTCACAGCTTAGTGGGCGTTGGTTATTACTTATCTGTCATATTTTAGTAAGATAAGTGACACGATCAACAATAAATTAAAAAAGATTTGTTTAATTTGCGGTAAAATTTAGTTTTTTATTTTTAGAAAGGAAACGGATTCCACATACGTCATGTAAAACTCATAAGTCATGATCTTTAGTTGGTTTTGACATTTCCTCTCAAAGAACGTTAGAAAAATAAATAAAAATATTCACTTGTTATTAAAAAGATTAAACGAAACAATACTTCATTGTTGTGTGCGACGGAATGTCCTCACGTCATCGCTAGGGTTATTAATTTTTAAATATTCAAATAGCAGTACTTAACCGTCGAGTGTTTTTGCAGTATTACTCGAGCTATGATAAAACATAATATAGTCGTATTTAGAACGAAGCAATGTGAATGAGGCGCTAGACACCTTCATGAATAGTCGGAATGTGTCCGAAAAGGCACGACTGGCTGCGATTGTGTTGGCGCCGACACTAATTTATGGTAGTGAAAGTTGGGTATGGCAGAAGAAACATGAAAGCAGAATAAAGCTGTAGAGATGAGAGCTTTGAGAAGTATGTGTGGTGTTACGCTAAAAGATAGAGTGAGAAACAGTGTGATAAGGGAGCGTTGTGGAGTGAAAAAAGATGTAGTAACAAGGATTGAGAAAGGTATGTTATGATGGTTTGGTCATGTAGAGAGAATGGATGAACGGAGATTGACGAAACAAGTATATATGGTGAGTATGGATGGACGAGTTGGAAGGGGAAGACCTCGGCGAACGTACCGCAACCAAATTGCAGATGTTCTTAAAAAAGGCCAGGTTCCGAGCACTCTAAACCGACGGTCATGCATGGAGAGATTAATGAATGTAGATGAAGCGAAAGTAGTGTGCCAGGATCGTAGCAAGTGGAAATCTGTAGTCTCTGCCTGCCCCCATGGGAGATAGGCGTGACAATATGTATGGATGTAGAACGAAGCTCGAACGGAGCTCGGGTTCGAAAATATGATAAAACGTTTTGAGAAAAGGTAGATAGCATTCTGCTTCTTTGGTCTAGTCTCGGTGGGGGCACAACCGTGCTCCCTGATTTTGACAGCTTTTATTTAAAATATTTTACCAGTAACTCGATTGGCGCAGTGGTCGATCATGTTTTACTTGTAATCTTATCAAATCATATCTCATTAAATCTCTTACCAAAATTGCTTTTAACCAATTTTCGTTTTGGCTTACCAAAAAATATTCCATTATTATATCAAAAACCAACATGTGTACGATTAACGACAATTACGGTTATATTTTAATTACCATAAACTCTATACAGCCTTTAATGCCAGATGGCCTAGCGTAGCCCTGTCGTGAAGTCTATATACAGGGAGTGGCAGAGCGCCTAGCAATTACACATAGTAGAATAAACACAGCTCATGTAGGACACCCTGTTATTATAGAAAATGTTTACTAAAATTCAATTAACAGCCAATGAAAGGAATGTAGTATTTATTGCAAATGGACTTTTTCATACAAAAAGTAGGTAGCATAATAAGCATGTCCTATGAAGCCTATCTCAGGTTCTAAATTTATAGAAATCTGTGTAGCGGTGTAAGCGCGAAAAGGTAATAAACAAATGGACTGTGGATGACAAGTTCCAATATGGATTTGTGTCTAAGGAGATTTATGTCTATGCAGTTTTTCCCTTAATCCCCCGTAAGTTAAGTAATTCCCTTTTTCTCAATAAAATTGCACGACCTTGGGATCGAAAATGAGGGTTCACTAGGCTATACGTAAATTACAGGTAGTGATTAGGTACCCCATAAGCGTATTATCAATTTATTGGATCGTAAAAAAAAAGGAACACTACAGGCTTTTTAATAAAAATGTTGACGGCCTCGTTAGACGAGTGGTCCCAAGCGCGACTGCTACGCTAGAGGTACTGGGCTCGATTCATAGGTCGAGGAAAGTGTTATTGAGTTTTTCTACGGAATCTCGGTAGCAGCTCGGAGTATGGATTTGTGCCCGGCTAATGACAATAGGCTCGCCCCCTATTACATGGGACCGAAAGATACCAGTGAAGCGTGGGTGTACCTTAGTACAGCTCTGTTTAAACCTTCGGGGAATACAGTCTGGTATGTTATATGTAAGTTTAAAAATGTTGACTTGTTGACTGGAAGCCAACCCTGTAGGCAAAGGTTAGACAGATGATGAACAAGTACAGTGACCTTTAAACAAAGGAATTGATTAATATTACGAATAGAATTAATCACGTATGCGTTCCGTCAGATGGATGATAAAGTTTAAGGCTAGGGCTGCCAACGGTAATATTATTTACCTTAAGCTTTTACAACAATTACTTTTATACAAAAAAAAATTGTCTTAACCACTTTGTGGAGTATCTTCAAAACCTAAGACGTCAAAATGTGCAATACTTTCGACGACCGATAAAAACGAGAAACATCGTTCAAAACGTCAGACAGTTGTGTAATCAAATGTATATGGGATTGATTCGGGAATATATTCTATTTACGAATCGATCAGCGAATATATCGCGTCACTTTCTTTATCAGCCCAGTTGATACCACTGTTTGGTAAAGGTTTCCCTACCTTCCTTTTATTCCTCACGGTTTAAAGCTATTACAGCCCAATTTCTTAAATAGGAGTCGTGTAACATATAAAAAAAAATTGTCGAATTCAGTATCTTCTCCCTTTTTGTAAGTCGGATAAAAACAAGAACGTTTTGATTCGCACGCTGAATGTGTTCGGATGATTTGTGATTATTTTGAAGTTTCGAAGAGCTTCCGTATTACGGGCACACGCTTAAAATTAGGAAGCATTTACTCGGTTAACTTGCGATGGCTGGCAACCCTATTAGGGCCTCAAATAAACTCGAAGATAAATATCTAATAAGATGTGTCGGCTGTTGAAATTAACTTTGTGATGTGATATTAATTATTAATGTAATGCGACTATATTCTCATTTACTATATTCACATTTTGCTTATTTTCCCTTTTTTGTGAAGAATGATTGAACATAGTCACTACTTTATCAATAACTGTTCTATTTTACCATTACATAACATACTATCACGCCTGTTCTCCCCGAAGGACTAGGCAGAGGTGTACTTATGTACCTACACCCACATTTTGCCGGTATGTTTTGGTTTCATGTTATTACTATTGCCTCCTATTGGAGGCGAGCCTATTGCCATTTACCAAGCACAAGTCCAGACTCAGTGCAGTGATAGCCTCGTGATATGACCATTGGACTGCCAAGTCAAAGTTCTTAAATTCCAAGGCAGTTGGCTAACGTTGTGGACTACAGCCTTACTCCTCTCGTTCTCGAGAGGATACCCGTGCCCAGCAGTGGGACAATGTAATGGGTTGATGTTGAAATCCAGACTCCGAAATGATGCTGCGAATTTCATTGAAAACCCAATAATGCTTTGCTCGACCTGGGATTCGAACCAAGGAAAGAATTAAAAGAGTTACGTAGGTATGACTTGCTTTTGAAAAATTTTTGTCTACACAAAACGAATTTCCATAGCTAAATAGCCCATTCCATAGCATAAATTATGGACTATTCTATTGGGTCTGAAATAAACTTATTAAAAAAAATAAAAAATAAAAAAATAGCAAAACCACGACGTTATCCGAAAAGAAATATTATGCTTTACAATCTAAATTTAAGATAAAAAATGGAATAATTCCATCCCAGAGGCGTGGGAACTATTTATCGTTATAGGTGACCTATCCGAGCCGTGGTCATACCAATTAAAGTGGTTAGGCTAATTTAATGATCCGCAAAACTGCCTATTAGAAAGGTTATCGATAACCCTTACAGATAAGATCTACTTTAACGAGAATATTGCTTTTTATACGCAGTTATAATATCAGTTTAATTTCCTGATGTTAGACCCTAGTACGATTAATGATTGGCTAAAAATTGTGAGTGTGTTTGTGTGCGTGTTTCTAAGATGATCAGCCCATCACTATCATCATCAACCCATTACATTGTCCCACTGCTGGGCACGGGTCTCCTCTCATTACGAGAGGGATTAGGCTATAGTCCACCACGCTAGCCTACTGCGGGTTGGCAGACTTCACACGCCGTCAAGAAAATCTCTCAGGCATGCAGGTTTCCTCACGATGTTTTCCTTCACCGTTTAAGCGCGTGATAATTAATTATTAATACGCACAAGACTTCGAAAAGTCAGAGGTGCGTGTCTTGGATTCGAACTCGAGACATTTGACTTGGCAGTCCAATGGTCATATCACTAGGCTATCACTGCACTCATCACTATAGTCTACAAAAAAATGTTATTGTTTAGGTCACCGTAAAATTGTAAACATCGTTTTAACCTTTCATGGGAGGACAATACCTGTTCATGATTAGGATATAACGTGTCACTTAATAAGCGATTACTGAATACATTATAGATGCCACTTTCATTAAGATACCAACCATAAAATATCGAAAAAAAGCTGCCGTTTCATATAAAAAGGTTTAGGTAGGTAAGTACCCTATGAAAATGTAACCCGTCAAGTCCCATATTAAAGACACAATGCATTATTTTTTTTGACCAACTGAATTGTTGTTTTGTATTTCGATAGTTTAGGTTGTAGTTACCCTAAAAGCTAACCTCACAAAGTTGAGGTTGTACTAATTCTGATGAAATCTTTCTCATAGAACTATGATAAGGTATATACTTAATTACATTAACACAATTTCAATAAATTTGTATTACGAACCAAAAGACCAAGATTACGATCCTTGGATACGCGGTCTAATTACCGCAACAAAAACATTTCTCATTTTAAAATAAATTACTGTTTATCGGTTTTAAAACTTAACAACCCAGAATGTATATAGCCTTTTAGCCACTTTTAGCAACATTGACGTGCAACCTTTATAGACGTAAACGACTTGGAAATAACACGAGATAGTTAATTATGAGAGTGTTAATTTACGAGGGTCATTAGGTGTGAGAGTTTTATGTTCGACACTTGCAACAATGTTGCCTGCTATAGAATGTCTTATGTAGTGGGGCTATATTTCCAGACACGGAACACACATTAATAAACAGACTTCTTGTATTTCGATATAATACACCATATTCTATTATTTAATCAACTTTGAGAAAATGCTTATTTTTTATTATTTTTTAGCATTAAATATTGCGAAATGTTCACAAAGAAATGAATTTTCTAATTAAAGAAACAAGCCTGAAGACGTAAAATGTGGAAGAGAAATTCGACATCACAGGCAGTGGTCTCGGTAGCTTAGTTGGCAAAGCGTCTGGTGTTCTTAACCAGAGAGACGCAGGTTCAAACCCTGCCTGAGACCGAATTTTTCTGGCACTAGAAATTTTCTTTAATTAGAAAATTCATCTCTTTGTGAACTCTAGAAACTTTAGAAAGTATTTATAGTATTAACATTGAAAATATTTTATATAAAGGATTTTTATATTGAAGGGTCTGAGCAAAAGTAAACTATTAATATTATTATCGTCGTATGAACCAATAAACTCTAAGGACCAATAAATGCGGGGCCCGTGTTCTATCACCTAGTTATATTTATGGTAACATTTGGTCCTTTCTCACCTGTCGCTGGCATGTTAGCCTGGCACATTTATAACACTAATAAGTACCATGTTAGCTGTTTTGACTCATTCATTATTTTAGTTCTAGTGTCCGGAAATATTTCTTAGTTGAAGATGAATGGTCTTTTGAACTTTCCAATTGATACATGAGTTGTGTTGTCTTGAAGGTTGAAGGCAGGCTTGTAATAATAAATATACGTAGTTTTGAAACGCGCCTTGGTCTTTTGATTCAAAGCCACAATGTGTTTATATAAAGGTACCGATCAATCTTTTGATAGCACTCGTTGACGGTACTTAATTCACGACGATATATTTGAAGATAACTTTCAATGAACTTTGAATAAAACTTCAAAGCTCATATACATTATATTAAGTGCATACTTCTGAGTTGAACCTACACAAAGAAATATAACTGCAATCATAAGATTAAGATTTTTTATTGACGACCAAATAATTCATACTGAATTTTCTGCTAAAACGTATCCTATTCAAATATTTAAAGAAACGGATGCCGCGGTCCCCTCGCCGCACCAACTGTTTTGGTATAAAATGCAACGCAGACAATTGATGTCATAGTGAAATCTCCACCGATAAAAAGAGATAGAAAAAGGAATCTTCAGCAAATATTGAAAGGAGGAAAAGAGATAGCGTGTGGTGCAATGTTCATTAAAGAGGGTCAACGTAGGCTTGGGGGTGTAATTTCCCCCTGTCCCCCCTGAGGCGATCTTGTGGTCGTCTTTTTAATTTGCTCTTGGATTTCAGGGATGGCTACATTCGGAAAATTGGCGCATAAATAAAAGAATCCTTTTGTGCCATTGCCATTACGAGAAAAATTTTTGGGGTTTCCCTTTGTAGCATTTTACAATTTCATTTGATAATAAAATTATTGCCGGTGTTTTTGCACTAAGGTACGCTGGATTTTAAGTTATGTAGCTAATATTCATGTAGTACTGGTATCAGAGACTTGAATTTACAGATATAGTGAAGTAACTAGTCGTGAGAATATTAGGTACTAGCTCACCGATATTTCACCATCTATTATTTTTACGCTAGAAGTGACAGAACATAATTATGATGATCATGATCATTAAAATGATTTTTGCCGTTAACAGTCTACAGATATCATTGTCTGATAATTAGACTTCGAAATATAGGCTGGTCTTACTATAATAATGATAGCAACTCATTCAAAGATGTACCAACACGCCAACAAACAAAAAGGTTATCTTCCGCTATAAATTGAAAACAGTTAAAAAGATAATTTTCCAGGAGCTTTTCTTTGCGTAGCATCCCTGTGATCTCAAGACAACATCGCTGGGAGGCGCGGCGTCTTATCAACGAATTAATTCTAGACTAACGAAGACCGGGGGTGGCGCCGCGATTAACACAACCGCCCCTTTCACGTAGACTGAGGAATGTTTAGAACTGTCTACTAACTTGAACTACGAACGTCACTGTTTGTGGATAAACTAGTGCGTTTGCGCATCGAAGGATCGGTACTAGGATAATTAATAATTATGATCTATTATTTTAGTAGCCGTTTTAATTCTATACCAACAGGTATTTTTCAAGCGACTTCAAAGGACTTTTAAGGAGACGCAGGGGAATTGACGGAAGTATTTGGCCTCTGGCGCTCCACACCCAACGTACGAAACGCAACAGTATGCATACTGCTATTTGACATCGATATTCTGTGGATGGGTAGTACTTACCCAGTCGTGTCGACTCATTTAAGCTGGCATGTAGACATGCTAGCCAGACACTACTACTACTATATGAGAGGCTGATGTGATCAAGCCCGTTTTAAGTATCTGTTATGGACTCAGCACAGTTATCATACGTAAGTTCCCATATATACACAACAACTTTGATTGTGTAACATTGACAGATTGCTTTAACGGTATATTCCAAAGACTGAGGTGTATAGATATCAGATAGACATACCTAAGGTTATATAGGTTATGCGTTATCGTGTTTACGTTTGAATATCTTCACATGACGTGTATGGCTTGTGTTTAAGGATTGAAAGATTTATGATATGCATATGGGATGTGCGGAATATATTCAAATACACGCCGCTTGTATAAGATTAGGGATTTCAGATAAACGAGTGGTTTATGAGTGGGTTTGAAACAAGTGCCTACTGTGGCCCTCGGTCGCGGCCTTTATATATTTATATATAGTGTCATTTATGTTGCTTACAATTATGAAGCTAGTAAAAGAAATAGCAGTCGCTTTTTTACTCTAAAATGTTGATGATAATCAGACCGTTTTTTAAAGATACTAATGAGATGATAAGAGCTAATTATATGTTTTTCTAATAACTGATAAAAATCAAAAGGACTTAAAAGCGACCTAAAGCAATGCATACATACCATCACGATCCCATAAGGCTATAAAATAATCATAAAAATGTAATAAAAGACAAGTACCGCATTAATTGACGCACAAAGACCAATGAACCTGACTTTCTTAGAAAATCCCTTTTCATTAAAATATCTATTCAAACAAATATTCTTGGAATATTTTGGGGGAAACTACCGTATTAATCTAAACCTTGTAGATAAAAAAAAGCAGTGATGATAAAATCCAGCTCAAAGGACCAGTTAAATATTTTTCGCTCGTGTCTCTTCTATACTTTTCTTAACGCAACACCCCAAGGTCCGAGCGGGTGGCATATTAAGACGAAGTTGGAAGTAAAAAAAAAGGCGAAAAAGAGTTTTATATTCTCTCTCGAATGGGAAGAAATAGGGAAACCTTTCTCATTTAGCTCACCAGTGCAAGACGGAGTGTCGTGGTGAACACACTGCTAGATTTTAAATCGTTTTAAACTTATTTAAATTAAACATTTAATTGGTCCTACGATGTTCTGTGAAGTGTTCTTAAAGTGGTCTTTGGTGACGGATGGTGTACCAACTATCGGTTGTGGAGCAGTGACTGCATAATGAGTAACCTTCTGATGATTTGTATGTATAGGTACTAAAAGACAGTGTAACAAGTTTTTGAAGTGATGTTATGTTGAATAGAACCTTGCAGAAAGAAAAAACAAGGATCCTCTAAGATGTGAATGAAGTTGTTTAATGTGAAGTTCCAGTCACAAGGTGTTTGTGTCAAAATTATGGAATGATATCTTAGAAAGAGTTTCTGATTTCGTGATTGGTTTAAGACTGAAGGTGAGATTAATATTTATCCCTAACCATATTAAAGTAGTTGATATTCGTTGTTAAACAAATTATTGTTGATTTGATGTTGCTGTCCAGGATTTTCCTATCAACTTTTCCAGTAATCATTAAGCCCACAATTGCCCACTGCTGAGCTCTGGTAGGTTTAAGATTTCTTTAATAAATTAAAGCAAGTTCTTATCAATTTTGTGATCTAACATGAATTCGCAAAGTTAGAGATGTGTGCCCTGTATTTATGTTGGGACTAGGACGATGTCCTGTGGCCGTACCACGAGGTGTTATTTCGAACGTTTTACGGTTGAGGGTGAAGGATGTCGCTCTACACCGTAAATAAGACCATCCCTTTCTCATAAAATGATCCCTTTGACACGTCACGGTAAGCCCCTGATGTTAAGACCATCGGGAAATGTTAACGTTGTAGCCTTTTAGGCTAAGTACTACTACAATTACTATAAATAAGTACTACTAATTACTACTACAATTTCGCCTGTGACGTTTCCTTCGTAGTAATTAAGTAAGGTACGAAAATATCAATAGGTACTTCAGTTATGTGTCACAGTTAACTAAGGAAGTATCTAGTTAAAGTGTTCACAGGTGATAAGCTATCGAGCTGTCAATACCGATGCAGTTATCTGCATAACTATTGACGGCTTTATACTATATAAGGGAAAATGCGTTATTTGCACTCGATCAAAGGAAACATTGCGTGGTTTCCGGCGACGTGGTTTTCGCCCTATCTCTCTCTGCAGATATTATATGACTTTAGCCACGTTGAGATTATGCGCGGCAATTCCTTGATGCCGAGACGGCCGAATGCTGCTGCGATTCCTAAGAATTTGCTGCGCTGTCAGCCAATCTCTGTTAATCTTGGTGGCCGTAATTTAAAGCGCGTTGATAGCTGAAAAAACCCATAGCAGTTTCCTCGTTTGAGTTTCAAATATAATCCCTTACGTTTTGTCGTCGAGTTTGTGGACACTAGGCCAATGGGGCATGTATTTGAATCGATATGCCAGTTCTGTTGATTTCTGGATAAAAAATAGATATACGATCGGATCAAATATCAAAGTTGATAGGTAACCAAATCTCCTTTCTGGTGTTAATAACCGTTTTCAAGGAAAATTGACAATTTAGCAGTCATAGTTACATAAAAACAATTTGTATTAAAACAATATAATTATCAGTCATCATTATTTGCAATGTTGATAAAAAATATACCATCATGTCTATATTCTTCGAAGACTTACAAAGGTGTCATGGTGTATTATGATTTAATAAATTCAATAATAATAATATAACATACCATCTCTCCCGAGAATTTCATGGAAAAACCCAATAAAACTTTTCTTGACCTGGAAATCGAACCCAAGACCTCTAGCATAGCAGTCGCGCATAGGACCACTAGACTAATGAGGCAGATAAACTTAACATGTACTCATCTCATATGATATTGTTGAATGCAAATAAATGATATAAAGTATGAAAGTGCATATCTACATAAATTATATAAAGCTTAGCGTCTTGACTAACTACGCCGTTTAATACAGATATTAATCTTCAGTAGGGTGACCATCTCTAAATCAGGCAACCAGAAAAGGCTTGGAAACCCCGGATTTTGGAGCTAAGAACCCGGATATAACATGGTAACCTTCAAGAAGCGAGCCTATTCTTGTTTTAAAGGCTGGCAACGCACTTGCAACCCCTCTGGTGTTGTGGGAGTCCATGGGCAACGGTGATCACTTACCATCAGGTGACTCGTTTGCTGGCTAGCCTCCCTCTTCTATATAAAAAAGTATATATATATATTGTGACATGGTCCGCGCTCGCCGCTCCTTCCCCACACCTCAAGCCTCACCCCGCGCGTCACCATAAATAGCTCTGCAGATGACCGAGCGCGGTGAGCGCGGACCATGTCACAATATGTCAAAAAATTAAAGAAAAGTTTTCATCATTACTATATCGCCCCGCAGCGACAGGTGACTTGACAACTTTTAAACCCGGATTATAAATTTAACCTCACCCAGACCCGGACGGTCCTCGAACGCCCTCTTAACTAAGACAAATCCTGGGAAACCCGAACGGATACACGCTAGCCTACTGCGGGTTGGCAGACTTCACACGCCGTCAAGAAAATCTATCAGGCATGCAGGTTTCCTCACGATGTTTTCCTTCACCGTTTAAGCGCGTGATAATTAATTATTAATACGCACATGACTTCGAAAAGTCAGAGGTGCGTGCCTTGGATTCGAACTCGAGACCTTTGACTTGGCAGTCCAATGGTCATATCACTAGGCTATCACTGCACTTACATATACAATATACAAATACAAATATACGAGGCTCTAATGAAGTATAAAGTGGCAATGATATGTAAGCAGTATGTAAAAAAATATATAAAAAACAAATCATCACGCCTGTATCCCCCGAAGGGCTATAGAGGAATACATAGCATATGAGGTTCCATGTAAAAGGGGCCGATCCTTTTACCATTGTCCGGACACACACAAATCCAAACTTCGAGCTGATTCTGATAGGAAAACCTAATTAAATTTTGCTTGACCCGGAAATCGAACTAAGAAGTTAACGCTCAGCAGCTGTACATGTGTGTGTTTACCCACTAAAACATCGAGATATCATAGATTAAGTGAGACACTTAAAATCTTGAGTTAAACACAACTGAAATATTATTTAACAAACGTTAGTAAGAAGTTAGTTAACTAATAGTTATAATTATAAAATTAAATTGATAGCTATTTATTAATTAATGTTTATAAATGCTCATCGTTAAACTAAACGCAAAGTTTATGTATTTATAAACGGATTAGAAGAGGTCTTAACCTAAGATTATCGTTGGAATCGGAATGCAATAAATATTATAGACTGCCTCGTTGGTCTAGTGGTCCCAATCGCGACTGCTACACTAGAGGTCCTGGGTTCGATCCCCAGATCGAGCAGTGTTATTGGGTTTTTCTATGAAATTCCCAGTAGCAGCTCGGAGTCTGGATTTGTGCCCGGTTAATGGCAATAGGCTCGCCCCCTATTACATGGGACCTAAACATACCGGCGAAATGTGGGTGTATTTACATAAGTACACATCTGCCTAACCCTTCGGGGAATACAGGCGTGATTGTATGTTATGTATGTTATTATATTTATATTAAGTATACGATGGCTTTACGTGCTCTCCGAGGCACGGATGGGTCTCGATGTGTTAGAACAGTCACCCATCCACAGATTGACCGCGGCATGCGTCACTTAACCTTGCAGATCATCAGCGCAGTTGAAACTTAGCCACGTGTCCCGAGCCCATATAAAGTACGGATAATGTTTATTAAAGAAACGATAAGTACTTATTCGTATTTAGGTAGGTACATTTTGAAATGAAGATATGGTTTGGGTTTATTAAAAAAGTTTTGTGAATGCAACGCGGTTCCGTATAGTTTTTACTTTAATTGTTAGGTTAGATGTAAGTCAGAACTTCTTCTTAAGTTTCACCAGTTTTAATTCCCATGTTTCCAATAGGAGGTGGAGGTCAAATAAAAATATTGAACTACTTTACTGGTGAGATTTTCCTAACCCAAAAACACATGTTTGCGGAAGATATTGAGTATGTAAATAAGGTAAAACAAATATTACGTACCCTTCGCAGATTAACTTTATATATTAGTTATATTTTTAAATACATTTAAATATACAACTAATATATGTATAAAGTTAATCTGCTGTTAAATAGATTAGATACTTAGGTACTTTCATTTCCTCATAAAGCGTTTAAGATGTTTAGAACCCGCTTAAACCACTTATTATAACGACACCATAAAACATTGCCCGCCGCCAAAGGAAACTGGATTTAATAATTATTTATTATTGTTAGAATTACTTACTTACATTTATATCGCTATTTACTTAACTAACATTAAACCTACATAATTAATGTCAAAACTTCAATAAAATGACTGAATTGTACAATTTGCATGCACATCTATTGGCAAAATATGGAGAACCTGAAACTGTTTCAATAAGTATCTATATTTTTTATACCCATGTTTGCAAAGGAATAAATGATTTGATTTGAATAATTAATAAACATTGTAAAAGCTGTTAAATTCGCAATAGTTGGTCTCTTTCTCCAAATAATAAAGGAAGAATAGCCAGAGAAAACATTCGCAGAAAGGACTAATTTAATTTTAATACTGTCAAGCATATCTGGATGACAAGAACTGAAGATCGGGCTCTATGGCGTTCACTTAAAGAGACCTACGTCCAGCAGTGGACGAATACGGGCTGGTGATGATGATGATGATGATGATGATGAAGCATAGCTCTCAATGCCAAACTGTATTTTTTTTTAATAGACTGCCAGCGGATTTATAAGATCTTTTAAGACTAAGCCGAAAGCATTTCTATTAGATAAAAATTTGAACTCATTAGACGAACTATACTTCTGAAAAAAAAATACACAATTTATTGTTAATGTTACCATTTTTTTAAATTTTATTGTGCATGTTAATTTTTAGAACCAATATAATATTATTGACAAGTATGTGTGTAATGTATCAAATAAATATTAAATGACAATTGAGCGGAAGCAATCAAAAAGTTTGTTATTGTACTTTTTTATTTTATAGTGACATAATTATACTTAGTAATGGTTTTAATCTCATAGACAACTTAATAAACTTATAATGATGGGCAAAGTGGCTGGAAAAAGATCAGTAGGCCGAAGAAGAAAGTCGTGGCTGCGCAATATTCGCGAGTGGACCAGCATTAACAGCGCCACAGAACTGTTCCGCCTTGCGAAGGACAGACTGAAGTTTTCCGAACTGGCGGCCAACCTCCAGTAATTGGAGAGGCACTTCGAAGAAGAAGAAGACAACTTAATATTTATTTTCTTCATATCTGTGGCCGTTTTTCGATCCGCTTTGCGGTACCCTAAATATGGTACTTGAAACAATAATCCGGCCGGCCAAACTCATGAAGGGTCACATTCTTACCTACAAAAGTGTACGGAACCTTCGTTATCCCCAAAACCCACACAGCGTAAAATTTCATTTCAATAGGTACGCCGATACCTCATAGCAAATAATTTTGGAGGCCGGCTTAATATGCATTAAGGGTATTCCCGAATTTTCTCCAGTAAAAATGTATGGGAACAACCCGCGCGTGACGTATAAGTGGATTATGTGTGCTATCTCGTTCACTCGTATAACGCTGTCCCCTGTCCCAAATCCTGAAAGCTCTGGAGGTAGATTGTGGAGAGGGCGTTTTTTCTTTGGGAAAAATATTCAGGGGTTGGAAAAAGGGAAATATTGTATTTTCGTTATAAATAGCACTTTTAGCGTTCAAACAATTATCGTCATATTTTAACCAATTTACACAAGACCTTAACAAATTTACACATGCATGACAATCATTACAAATTCAGCAGTTTTTGAGTTTATCGCGAACAGACAGACCGACAGGCAGACCGGGGAATTTGTTTTATATTTATGTACTGATTATATTGTAGATAGCGCTGGTCAATCCTATTAAAAATAGTACCATATTATATTTATAACCTTTTTACTGTTTCAAGTCATGCAGGGTTAAACCATGTACAGTTTATGTTCCTTAGTGATTATTATGTATACGTATAAAATAAGCAATAAAATTTACATAAAGCTAAGAAATTTTACGATTATGTTATTGAAGATATGAATCTTGGGCATGGAATACATACGCAATCATTATAAAAAAAATGTTTATTAAAATATTTATATGTACGCAAAAACAATGTTTAACTACCAAATTATAATGTTATTTGTGGTCGAAAGAGGTTGGTAAGATGATCTCGATGGCTTTCTGCTATCGTGATTTGAAGAAACCCAGGATAAAAAATCCTGGGCCGAGTTTGGGAAGGCCTTTGCCTAGCAGTGGAATACAACAAACAGAAAAAAACATAGAAAGATTAAGAAATTTGCGCAGAAAATATTAGAAAACTTATCATTTTAACTTCGCACGTCTTTTATTAAAAACTAATTATATAAGAAGACCATAATTATATTGTCATATTAGTTATACCACTATAAGGGGTTCATAGTAAAGTAATAAATACGCTAATAAATCTATCTGCAAGTTTAAGCAACGCTTGTCGCAGTCAATCTATAGATGGGTGACCATTCTTATAACATAGAAGAAGAGAAAATATCAATTTATTAACATTTACACTTGTACTTGATTGTAACTTCGATAAAATCAAGTTTTCTAAACGACTGTATCGTTTATAGCGTGGTAATTTATTTTATTATTTGTCCATCATTAACGGTTTTTATGAACATAGAAGTAACTGAAAACCGTTTGTGTGAAAAGCACAAATTAATGCTCGGTCACAAAGCACGTACTATTGATTTTATGAGTATTTTGTTAGTAACATATTGTACGGTGAGATCTCGGTTTTGAACTCAACACAGGTCACGTACGCGAATGACTTGGAAGTTTTCTTATTGTTTTTCCAAGAGAAAGCTTAATGATAACGGTTCTAAGTTTTTATGCGATCGATAGAATAATCATATTATTCTATGAATAAATGTGAAAGTGAAGTTTCTTTGTCTTATAGAGATAGTAAAAGCCTGGACAGTTATACGATACTTCTTTTGATTGACTAGAATAAATTATTATAAGCCAGCCTTGGTAGCTAAAGCTAGTAGCTTATATAAAAAATTAGATCACGTATGAAAGGTGCAAGAATGAGTTTTTTTAAAGCTTACTACCAATATGGGTCGCACATTACTAGTATTCTTGTTAACCCCTCGTGCTAAGCTAAATGCTTGTGTTACGAGTGGGTTCACGTCGATAGTGCAATGGGTGGGTTTCGAATCGGCAACCAACTTTTGAATGCGTGAGAATTCGTCTCTTATGGGGTATGGATGACATAAAGAGAAGAAAATTGGATCTTTCGTAGAAAATTTGGCCAAAAGAAAAACTAGGTGCCAGATCAAAGCTGTATATTTGTCATATCATGTTACTTTATTGAAAACTACTTACAACAAAAATTAAGTTAACTTATTTTAATAAATCTGTTTCCATACTTACTTAGCTTTCACATCTCCGCGGTCGGAGACAAAGGCTCTGTGATGTAAGCATATTTTTCTGCTGGCAGTTCGTTCAGAAATCAATACCTTTCGACCAGACGAACATTTGCACTAGCATCATCGTTTTCTAGAAAAATGAGATTGGAAGACAACTGGAGGGGAAGTATTTTCAGCCAGTATTATTTTTAAATGATTGTACAAGATCCTCAGTTTAATGGTCATGTTCAAAAGGAGATAGTAGAGAAATGTTTCTCACATACCTACTTAGAACAGGCAATTCCTTCGGGTCATCTTGACGCAAATATTGGAAACATGTCTGATTTGGTAATATCACAATTTTTTTTTTATTTATGTGTAGGTTTTTATGCTTAGTGTTTTAATAATCAACAAAAGATCCAATCAAATCAAAGGCTCCGACATCCGAAACAGTTGTCGAGATAGTATTATTCCTTATTTTTTCAAGCGGTTTCATTCTTTTTTGTTGAACGATATTTTATTTTTTCTAGACAGCCCGTTTGTCTTTCAAGAGATTATCACAAATTTATCAGTCCCGCTGTCAAAAATCGTAGGTGCATCAATGCCTAGCCACAAAACCTTCTAAAGCTGCGGGTATTTCAAATATAAACCAGCAACAATTATTTTATTATTATAGTTGTTTCAATATGTCTGGAATCTCCTGCAGAGCGAATCCAGTCCTGTTTTAAATGAAATTTAAATGGAACCAGACAGAAAAAGCTTGGAACGACAGCCGACTACGTACAGTACAGTGGCGCGCACAAATTGCGGGGAAATAGTTGACTTTTTTATAAAATTACTTCAACCCGATTGTACCTCCGCTATGTCGAAGTATTGACTTTAAATCCAATATGGCGGCTGATAAAATAAATTATCGACAGGGTGCCTGGTTGCTGTGTTTATTTGTGAGTGTACATACTTTGATAGCATTGTCTATAGATGTAGGACTTATTATTTATTTATTTATTTATTTATTTATTTATTTATTTATTTATTTATTTATTTATTTATTTATTTATTATTAGTAAGTAATTACTTTAGTTTAATAATCATACTTAATAATAATTGGCACACGAGGATGTCGACTTATGGAGGGTGAATTGTTCCTACCAATTGTTGTGTCAGCGCATGGCCTACTAGCCAAGAGCCTCGATCAACATCTGAGGAGGCTCTCGTTGAGTGGCTGGATCAAGGGCTTGATACAGAGAGCAGTTCTCTTATATTTCTCTCTCAATTTTTAATATATATATATATATTTTTTTTTAATACATAATCAATATGTAAAAGGGTGGATAAAGGAGATAATAATAATAAACTTTTATTTGTCAGAATATTATTACAATCTGAAGTGATTTGAACGAATCTACGTCAACGATAGGTCGCTGAAAAAAAAAACGATAATACTAACTTTTTAATTAAAATTCAAATAAAGAATACCTACTTACGCTACGGTTGCTGCCATGGAAACTAAGTAACATGGAAATTAAGTACACAGTACGACTGTACTCCATGTGGATGGGATGTAAAAAAGCTTATTTATATGAAATTGAAATGATATTGAGGTAGGTATATTATATTACTTTACCATCCGAGGCGGTCGTAACTTACGTTAAGTTAAGGCACTCACACATTAATTAAAAAATGTAAATTGTAATTGAAAAAATCTTGTTTTGCACTATGAAACTCCTTTGATCAATGCAAATTTATTTAAAGATCATATTGCAGGGTTCTACAGTGTCTTATATCGCTTAAAATGATATTAAGCATGGTGAGTGTATCATATTTATATTTATATAACGTAACATCAAGCCTGTACTCCCCGAAGGGTTAGGCAGAGGTGTTCCCACCGTTCGCCAGTATGTTTAGATCCCATTTAATCGAGGGAGAGCCTATTGACATTCACCAGTGACATATCTAGACTCCGAGATGCTCCGAGCGGGAGAATTACATAACAAATCCAATATCAATTTGTCCGACCTGGGAATCGAACCCAGGACCACTAGACTAATGAGGCAGTTGCCAATCAAATTTATATAGAATCATCACGGAAAAGAAAAGTTGAATTCGATTTACAATCGGTAAAGACATTGCGTAAAATACACACAATAAAAATACAAATTAGAATTGCTCCCTCCCGCTTTAGAAATAAGTATAAAACACTATTAACGTGGGATCTCTAAAACATCGTCCTAGCCTTTTCCCGATTACATATAGTGCCTTCGAGTCTAAACAGATGTGGCTAAATATCAGTTTGTTACACAAAGCGACTGCCATCAGACCTCCGCAAAACAATTTCTGGGCAACACCGATATTCGAAGAATAGACTGCTTGTCAGGCTTTTTGAGCTTCTGAGTACCGCTATCGATTGTCATAAGTATCAGTAGCCCGATTCACGTAATTAAAGCCGTAGCGATGTCGCAGCGACTCAATCGTTGAAACAGCTTTCCAGTGTTATGTGTATACTGTGCAGCCAACGTTTTAGAACGATTCTAGTCCAACGAACATGTGTGAATACGGTTCAACGATTTTTCAATAGGACGACTTCTAAATCGGTCCGATCGACGGATATCAATAGGAAAAGTGTTTCGACGATTAAGTCGCTGCGACATCGCTACGGTTTTAATTACGTGAATCGGGCTGCTTATACATATCTTATAATTCGGTTTTCTGTTCGTATGACAACCTAGGCTGACGGATTTATGTGCTCTCTGAGGCACGGAGTCATTATGTGTTAAGAATGGTCACCCATCCGCAGACTGACCGCGGCAGATGCAGCTTAACCTTGCAGATGTGTTGATCAGCGAAGTTATAACTTAACCACGAGCCCCTCTCAACGTACTCACGGCTACACATCAAGCTATACAAAACCAGTTTAGACTGACATCTCATTGTAAAGGTTTTCCGCACAAATCAAGGCCAGCCTATACTGGTTTTTATAGCTTGACAAGTAGCCGTGTGTACGTGAACATGAACATGGGTAATCTAATAAAAAATAATTAACATTGTTATAATTTTATGTACTGTGTTGCAGTACATATTTAACACAGTTTAATGGTCAGAAACTTGAACCTAAAGGTCAGAGATGTGTAAATGTTAAGCTTATAATATGTAATTACTGATCAAAATGTACTCTGAGCCATGATACAATCGAAGCACGTGACATTTCGAGCACACTTTATTTAGTAAGCTCTTAATACTAATTAAATTTATAATTATATTGGTGCCACCTTTAAGCTACTTATAATTTATGGGGAAATAATTTAAGAAGTACGATCGTCGTCGTCATTTTCTTTCACAATTACGCTGACTGAAAATAAAATTGTTTTACAACATCAAGATAAGTATTGACTCTTTACTATTCCGCACATAAATTTTAAGAAATATAGTTTTTTTTTTTCTATAATATCAGTTTTCGCCGGTATGTTTAGGTCCCATGTAATAGCGAGCCTATTGCCATTAACTGGGCACAAACCCAAAGTTAAGAAACGCTTGGGACCACTAGACTAATGAGGCAATTTTTTAATTCTATAAAGCCGAAATCTATAGAGTCAACTTAATTAAGCTTAGCTTTTATTTAACATATTGCCTGGCCCATGCTCAATGCTCGATTTGGACTGTGACTAAATGAAAGGCAAAATGAAAGAAGTCAAATTCACGATATTTTATTTCATAAAAGCTAGAGTACATAGTATGAACTGACTATAGGTTAAAGAACCGCTCATATCTACACGAGATAATCTAACAGCAAAGTCAAGTTGTTGACTCCAACAAAAAGATTACTTACTCCTAAACTATACGAGTATATAAGGGAACGAACGAACGACGAACAAAGTTCAGCTGAACTTGTACAAAGTCACAACTTTTATCGTGAACACAATAAAAATTAAAACGCAAGCTCCTAAACTAAGCTCAATATTGCACCGTTCAGCGTGTTCAGCTACTATGGAGTTTTTAATACTTTTTACTCTTGTACAAGTTTGAAATTACTCAAACAATTTAGCTGCCTTTGATGTCTCGAAGTTGGCGTCTCTTCGTTGTTCAATTGTTTGATGCTTATGTTAAGGAATTATGCTTTTTGCCTTTGCCCAAAAAGTGTCTGTGATGAAGCCTTCATAAATGTCATTCCCGCACGTTTTGTTTACGTTTGAGGTTAGACTTGAGTTCAATGAACTTAGTAGGCAAACAAACCATCACGTCTGTATTCCTCAAAGGGTTAGGCAGAGGTGCACCAAGGCACACCCACTGGTTATTTGTTAAGAATAGAGGCAAGCCTATGTGCAATTGTGCATCAACCGGGCAAAATTCAAACTCTGCGCAGAACCCAACAAATTTTTGCTGAAAACAAATTTAACAGTCACACTTACGGCCACACTACTAATGAGGCAGTTTTAAACTGTCTAAAGAGTTTTGTGTCGAAAGAGTTTTTACAGCAAAATTAAAACGGCATTTCTTAAACAGAAGACTTACAAGACGTCTTGTTCATTCTCAAGGTGTTTTTAAAACCGCGATGGTGGTTAAACTTAATACATTATGACGGTCCCGACCTTCTTGTCTTGGTACTTTGTGGTACTATTTATCACCAATTTTATTTCTGCTAATTGAAACCAGGTTTATGAAAGTGCAGACTGTCTTTGTTACTTCGAAATAAGTACGTTTTCGTTTATCATTATTATGTATAAGTATCTACAATTTCAATTTTTTTACGGGATAACTCGGCAATCGAACAGGCAAGCCATCTGATGGTAGGGAGTCATCGCCGCCCATGGACATCTGGAACACCAAAGGAGTTGCAGATGCGTTGCCGAGCCGTGAGGAAAAGGGAGGGGAAGAAGAAAAGGAGAAGGAAGGAACTGAGGGAGGAATTGGGCCTGCAGCGCTCCACACTCACCGTATAAAACGCAACAATACTGCTACTTGACGTCGATATTCTGGGGGAGGGTAGTATGCTGGCATGTAGATACTAATACTACTACTAACTACTGGTTTGTAGAAAAAGAGTACTTATTTACTGTTTTCCAATGTAACCAGTCGAACCCAGCAGCCAACATTAGAAGGCTATACCCATAACTCTATTGTACAATCAACGAATTCAAAATTGTTTCATAATTTATTATTTTCGCTAAAGGAATTAAGACTATAATATTAACACACAATGGGGCATAGAAACTGGCGAAGCTATTGTACAAACTGCATATAAACATCGTGTCCAATATATCTAGACATTTTATCGCAGCGCCACTAGCGACGGTAAATGTCAACAATACGTCAAATCCAGTACATTTAACTTTAGTACCATATTTCGCCGCCAGCCAAGGTAGTTTTGTTGGTAGATCGATTAAAATTTGTCTCGTTTAGTGTATGCTAATCGTTAAAACGAATGATGAATGATTGAATGATCGTTGTTGGTTCACATACATGGAAATGAATGAATGGTTCCGTACTGTATTTTTAATTTATGACTATTCATATCTATTCAAGCTCAAAGGATTTGAATAATAACTATGTAGTTTTATGCATATTTTTAATTAATATTAATGTTAATTAAGGTTAATAGCAATAGGCTCGCCCCTGATGATATGTTGGTATGTTATGTTGTATAACTTTGTTAGGAACAAGGAGACTTACCAAACCAAAAATATCAACCGGTCAGGGTTTTTCACACTTTCAGGGTCCACTTCTACAGAGAGTAGGGTTCGATTTCTAAGTCGAGAAAACATTTATTGTTTTTTTGCAGCTTTTAGCACCTTGGAGTTTATGCCCCTTAAATGACAGTTGCATGTACATAGCGTACAGAAGCATAATTCTGCCGAACGCTTCGGAATACAGCGTGATGGTATCTTATGTTATTCTCTTTACAATTTAAATTTGGGTCCCTACGGTTTAATACCACATTTATCACAATAAAGACTGTTTGACTAATTAATGGAATTTTCCATAATACAATACAGCCCTATAATGCTAGCTATGGCCATTGGCCCTAGTGGGCTTGGTCTTAAGGGTCAGCTTGCAAGCGCCAGGTCATGAGGTCAAAACACACCTTCTTGAACTATTGAATCGAACACTGGTTGGTTGCATGATAATAATAATTAGTGGAAAGTTTGTTAGAAAAATAACAAAATTATAATAATAGGTAATTTAATATTGTGATTTTTTTCAATAAAACGTTGTTCAATAAATATTTATTGCTCGATTATTGCATCAATAAAATTAACCGGTAAAAATATATACGATTAAAAATATAGCATATCACTTAGAGATAGTGTAGCTTTCCATATGTGAAAATTTATCAGAATTGGATCAGTAGGTAAGCAGATAAGTAGTTCATGAGTTTGATGCCACTTTTAAACATACTTAGAATACATACTATCGCGGCTGTATTCCTGGAAGGATGAGGCAGAGGTGTCTTATATCCAATTTATTTGAAATAAAAACATCTGAACTTGAACTTTGAACTTTATAGTATCTACACCCTACTACTACTACTACTACGGTTTGCTTAGGTCCAATGTAATAGGGTCGATTCTATTACCATTAATTAGACCAAAATGCCTCCGAACTATTACACGAGAATTTTATACGAAAACCCAATAACTCTCTGCTCGACCTAAGAATCGAACCCAGGACCACTAGACTAATCAGGCAGTCCTTATTTAGAGAAAAATGTTGTTAGCTTTTTCTGTTACGACATTCTATAGTAGCCGTTTGAGTTTTGGGTATTATTTTAAAGTAAGAACAGAACACAAAAGGAACCCAAATAATTAGCACATTTCAGATTTAGAATTCCAAAGGTGCATAGGCAATAGGAATTTTTGCGCCTCGTTCCACGAAACAAATGTGATCAGCCTTGCCAAAACAATGTTTAAATGTTACACGACTCCAATTAGAATAACTTTAAAAATACAATGTGGCCTACTCGGAAAATAGTCTGAATTAAAGTGATTAACTTATGGGTACATGAATATGTTAAGTGGCGATAATGTTGCCATGCACGCTTTAAGGCCGTGAAGGGCTTATGTTGGCTACTGATTAATACTCATTGGACTTTGAATTTAAAAAAAGTCTTTCTGTTCGCGATAAACTCAAAAACTACTGAATGAATTTCAATTTTTTCCCTATACACAGAGATGAAAGAGAAAGGTTTAAGTTGTAAAGGGTAAAGTTTGTTAAGGTTTTGTGTAAATTGATCGGAATATCACGATAATTAATACCTGGCGGAGCCGGGGCGGGTCGCTAGATTAAATAATCATAAATGTTTATAAGGTTTTTGTTTTCAAAATATAAAATTACCTAAACAGACTATGTTATGGTGGCTTGGATAAGTGATAGGTACTTATTTTATTTGAACAAATTCAGGTTTTAATCAATTACCAAGTTATAATTGCATTTCAAGTTGTAGTGAAATTCTGATTATGTCGGCATTCTCAGCAAACTGACCTACTTGGTAAAAAATGTTTTAAAAAAGAAAAACTGCGTGTACTCACCTAAACGTTGCTAGCCTTATTTACCCGTAAAAAAATACAAAATTCATCTACGCTTCACATTATAAGAGCGTCGTATATTTCCCAAGAGTGGCTGTGTCGCGGACTATAAAGAAATATCACTCTGAGTGCGTTGCGCGTCGCTCCTTTTAGCACAGCGATCGAAGGGTTTTGATACTTTAAAAAATACGGACCATGAGGCTTTGTTATGTTCCTTGTGCCAGTTATAAAGAAAAAAGCTATTCTGGAAGTACTAGATATGTATGAAAATCCAATTTCTGAAATTCCTCTACTAACTTCGTATGTTTTCATTACCATAAATCGTTATTCAACGAATCATATGCAATCATCACATGAGTTTGTGCAGGGACTACTTAATAGAGGAAGTTGACTATATAGATTAACCATTTTTTTCTCTAATAACCGTCTACTATTTTTTAGTTTTCTAATACTTTTAGAAAACTAAAAAATAAGATGAATTAAATCGGTAAGGTTATTCTCAAGTTGCGTGACTAACTGAAATAGGGATTATTTTTTAATAGGTATATAGATTGATCAACACACTAATTTAAATAGCAAAGAAATACACCCGTGTTTACAACTATCGTATTGAAATACCGTAAATATAATCGTAAATCAGCCAACGCATTCTCGAAGTTGCTTGTAAACAAAAGCCGCGATTGTTTCACCAGTTACGACTGCTAATGGCATGATTCTGTTGTGGATAAACAGTATTTTGGCAATGCGCCTGCACGTGTTCGATATGTACAGTCTGGCATGCACATCATGTTATACAAAACCGACAAATGTCTCCAAATGATTTTAAACCTTGTATTGTTGATTATTGAGTTCAAAATCGACTGAGAAAATTTGACATTTTGTGGTAACCTGACGTGCAAAGTTTTCGGGTTCGCGTTACAAAACATTATTCGTTTCCAGTTTACTAGGAACGTTCGTCATTGTTTTATTTCGATTGCAAATACGAAGTTTTGACGTTTGTTGCATTTCTAGTGCATTATAGAGCTGTTAAATGTTTGACTGTTGTACTTGGGAAATGCGGTAAATGTGAATAGCAGCTATTGCAGGAATTTTATAGGTGTATATTTCCTTCAATTTTGTATTTTTATAATCCCTACTAATATTATAAATGCTAAAGTAATTCTGTCTGTTACGCTTTCACGCCTAAACCACTCAACCGATTTTGATGAAAGTGGGGGGTGAAAGTTTGTATGGGAGTTCGTCATTTTTCAAGATAAAATCATGAAACTTAATATTAAGGCACTTGATAAGAAATACATAAATATTTGTTCTAGCGTTTTTGAAATTTGGACCTGTGTGTGGATGAAATAGGGGATGAAAGTTCGTTTAGAAGTCCAAACAAAGTCACGCTTTCAAGATTAACCTAGGAACCGATTTTGATGAAATTTGGAACAAAAATAGACAAGACCTTGGGAAAGGATATTAGCTACGTTTTGTTGTAAAAAAGGGGTTGAAATAAGGGATGAAAATTTGTATGGGAGTTTGTCACTGTGTAAGATAAAGCGATGAAACTTTGAATTTAGGCACTGGATAAGAAATAACTAAATACTTGTTTTAACGTTTTTGAAATTTCGACCTGTGTGGGGATGAAATAGGGGATGAAAGTTCATATGGAAGTCCAAACAAAGTCACGCTTTGAAGCGCAACCTCGGCCGATTTTGATGAAATTTGGTACAAAAATAGATTGGACATTGGGAAAGGATATAAGCTACGTTTTGTTGTACTAAGGGATGAAAAATCGTATGGGAGCTTGTCATTGTTGAAGATAAACGCTGAACTTTTGTGTTTTAGGCACTTGATAAGAAATAAATAAATGTTTGATATGGGGTTTTTGAAATTTCAAACTGTGTGGGCATGAAATAGGGGATGAAAGTGCGTTTGGATTTTGACTAAATTTGGTACAAAATAGACTAGACCTTGGGAAAGGATATAAGCTGCGTTAATATTTCGGTAAATAATAAAGTTGCGCAAATTTCGTGGTCTACCCGAGCAAAGAAGCGGACGGAAAGATATGTAAGGATAATTTGCAATTTCCCGCCAGAATTGGAAAAAACTAAACAGTCAAAATCGTGCTGTCCACGCGGGCGAAGCTGCGGGCGGAAAGCTAGTTACCTAAAATAATTAACTTTACATAAATATATGAATATAAAGTATCAAATCGTATTGAGTGTTCTACATCAGAAAAAAATCCATTTCAGCTCAACCAAGAGACGCTATAAGTAGGATTTGGTGCTTGGAAATCCAGGGAAAAGAGAAAAAGGATGCGCCAGATAGAGATGATGCGCAAGATGTCGAGTAAATGGAATGCACGTATCCTGGCACAGTCTATTAGATAGCAAATGGGCACAGTTTTGGAATAATAATAATCAAAGCTTTGAAATATTTTTTCTCAAATTTTTGCTGCTTATTTTTTGTTAATTGCGTGCATCTGTACTATTACATTATTATTTTTATTGTGTCATTACATCTTGATCGAGCAAGGATTTTAGGTAAGTAATGTTATCTGTTTTAAGCCTCCTGAAGCGAATAAAAAAAGCGACAACAATATTGATGCTAAATTATTAACAATAATTATTAGCAATAGTTATGAAATGTACCTGAAATAACGTGCTTCGTTTATAATAATAGTGACATGGATATTGTAACAGAAATATAATGTACCTTTAATTCCATCACATCCATTCGCACTGTGTTAAACCAAAAACTCAAACAAAATGAGACATTATTCGAGTCCACGATAAGTGAAGGACCAATTTCTTTAGACAAAGAAAACTGCGAAAAAGAAAACAGGCGAAATATAAATCGACATTGTTTCCATATAAAACAGGGTTGTCTTAGCGCGGGGGGGTTGGGTCTAAACCACCCGGCGACCGGCGCAATCCGCTCGAAATATCGAATCTATTTGAATATTGAAATATCGACTAATACGGATGAAAATGTAGACAGCGACGGAGGATATATACTATAGTCAATTCGGACTGTGAATACAAATGTTTTTCTTTGCCTGGAGGAGGATTTACTTTTGGTTAGGTTTATTTAGATTCGCTTAAGTGGATTGGCACTAGTGGCTGTAGGAAAAAACGAGGAGAAAAGACTCGTGTAAAGTGCAAATGGGCACGAAATACTTTTGCTGTTACTCGTTTCGAGACAACGCGACAGCGGCACGAGATGTTTGACAATTGGTAGAAAATTTTAAGTGGAAATTTGAGATATGTATCCATTTTGAGGGACTATCACTCATAAATGGCTTGACGGAAGAAGTGCGACACTCTTAGCGAGATGGTACCTACTACTGTTTCGCTGGTGAGTGAGAGAACTAGAAGACCAACCATTCTATAACGTGATCACTCACCATCGGGTGAACTTGCTCGCTCGTTTAAGGGGCAAACTTATTATCAAATAGAAACTTAGCATCAGGAAGTGTTGTGGAGATTCAATAAGTAAGCTACAGAGAAAGTCGTTGCCTAGCATTGAGACACATCAGAGTAATCGTAGGTAATTGGAGTTCTATGATGGTAAGCGGTAACCGCAGCCAATAGACGCCTTCAACATTAGTGGATTTGTTATTTTGAATCCAGAGCCGTCCAGTATATTTGGAAATGATATCAATAGCAACATCGCTCTTAACGTTGTTAGCTCATTATTGCGTAGCGGCAAAATACACTTATATCAAGTAATACAGATTAAATTAGCAGCAGATTTCTATCACATCAAAAGCGGTAGGACCTCAAAGAAATTTGGTTTTCAGTTGATTTCTTAGCCTAAGTCTGTAATGAGACTTAGCATGAAAAGTATTACGACTCATTTGAAATAGCTTAATCAAAAGATCAAAAGATAGGTAACAGATATCTACTTTATGTTATATTCATAGAAAGATTTATGATAGTGGTTCTGAGAGCTGATAGAATTAACTATTGCATGTTTATAGTTCTGATTGTGTTGGCTGAATACCTTACAAGCTCGTCGCCGTCTAGTAAAAACTTAACTGTATTTTAATACTAACTTAAAAGACATAGTAATGTTTTCAATAGATAATGCTGACGTCGCCTGAAGACGTAAAATGTGAAAAGTAATTTGACATTACCGGCAGCGGTTTCGGTAGCTTAGTTGGTAAAGCGTCTGGTGTACTTAACCAGAGGGACGCAAGTTCAAACCCGAGGCCGAATTTTTCTTTCACTAGGAAATTTTCTTTCAATAGAAAATTCATATCTTTGTGAACTTAACTGTAATTATAAAAGTTTTGTATGCGCTAAAAATACAAGGAGTGCAGTGTCATTTTTGTTATTCAACTCATGGAACGATTGGATGACTCATTTAATGTTAAGTGCAATAATAGCTGCAATAACCAATATTTGCTTCCACGTTAAGGGCGTGTTCATACCTTTTCAATGTTGCAAGCGAGACCTAGAAAGTTTAAAGTTCTCTTTTTGAATTTTGACCACATTTCTCAAAGTGGAATATTACAATGTTATGTACGGTTTTAGAACTATTTTTTAGAACTAATTATTGCAAACAAAAGTTATATTCTATAAGGGATCTTAAAAATATCATTAGGTACTTAGGTAACTGTTCACTAAACAGCTCTGTTTACTCATTTGGGGATACAGGCGTGATGGGATATTTATCACTACATATTATAGAAACAAAGTCCAACAACACTTCTATCTGTCTATGCACGATAAACTCAAAAAGTACTGAACGGATTTCCATGCGGTTTTCACTAGCAGACCGAGTGATTTATGTCGAAGATTAGGTGTATAATTTGTTAAGGTTTTGTGTAAACTGTAACGATAACTTGTGTTATAAATTATTTGTGTAACTATAATTATTGCGTACAACCAACCAACCGCGGCGGGTGTTTAGTGTAAGATATAAATGCTTTTAGCATTTATTATTACCGCAGTCATGTCTAAATAAATTTAAGCAGCTCTGTATTATCTATATTTGGTCCACTTAATAGATCTCATTAGATACATTATCGAAAATTGCAGCAATTGTACTTTCTTTTGTTGCTAATGACAGCGCGGTAGGCAGACATTTCGTGTTAACAACACATTACGTTAATTAAACAAAATATAACGAATGTATTATCAAAACTTAAAAAAGAAACGTTTAATAAGGAATTCCTTTTATGAAACAGGCAAAGTAATACCAGTAGTATTTTGTATAAAGGATGCTTCTATAAAGTGTAAAATTTACAACTTTCGTGCACGGAGAGAGTTAAAGGCGTGGTAGAACAAAGCTGAGGCAGCCATTAATAAAAACTTCCCGCCATAGTAAACTTTAGCAATATTGCGATAGTCCGAGGGAACCTTCATTCATATCAAGTCACGGAACTTCTTAATTTTTTTTTCTTTTTTTTTGGTGTAATGCCGTGCTTTGCATGCATTTGCCTTTTTAAATACTTAGTACACTTTGCATTCGGAAGTGGCTGTTTAATCCTAGCGGTTTTATCGTTCGGAAGAAATTAAAAAAACTTTCTTGGTGCGCTGTTTTCTTTGGGTCTGGCTGTTATTTTTACGGCAATTAGAAGTGTGTGTAATTACTGTTGAGATTTATGTAAGTGTTTCTTGCAGTTTTGTGGTGTGAATGAGTGGGTATGGTAAAGTTGCATTTTTTGCATGCTCTGTTGTGAATCTTTTGTATAATCTATGACCATAATTATGGGATATTTTTATTAGTGTAAATTTATTATTTGTAATGAAACTTCTAAAAAGTTTTGATAAATATTTTTCAAACGTTGTTTATACAAAATAAATCCAAGTAAGTACCATAATATCAACCTCATACAAGCTCATACATAAAAAAATCATAGAATCGCATTTTCATTTTTTTTTTCAACACACTTTAAAGTAAAAAACTGCAATACGAAAAGTTAAACTTAAAAAAAGATTTTAAACTTAAAAGAAGAATTATAACAACATATTGTAACAAAGAAATGAATTTTCTAATTGAAGAAATTTTTTTTTTAGTGAAAGAAAAATTCGATCTCAGGCAGGGTTTGAACCTGCGTCTCTCTGGTTAATTTTTCTTTCACTAAAAATTTTCTTTAATTAGAAAATTCATTTCTTTGTGAAAATTTCGCAATATTTAATGCTAAAAAATAATAAAAAATAAGCAATAGATTGTAATTTAAAAAAGGAACATTTCAATAATATAGGTACCTACCTACTTAGATCGTCGCGCCTCGCTTCCAAGTGTAACACATTCCGTCACACATGAGTCTTACGCTCCTCCCAACTCTTTCGCGCATCGGTCCATTTTACCCCATTTTCCCCATTTTTCCGATAACTGTATTCGCCAATAGTGAGTACGTGTGTGGGGAGGGCGGGGCTAAGCGTACTTTATTGCGAATTCTTTCTTTGAGATGTGAAGATTCCTGCGATATGTAGCGAGCATTTTATTAGCTTCGGCGGATTTAATAGAAGGAAGTAGGTACTTTTACATTGAGTACAAAGGTATATTGAGCGAATGTCGAGAACTTAGTTTACCTAAATGTTCCTCTTTTAATTCTTTGTTCATTTGCTTTTTATCATTAGGTTTTATATCTAAGTTCAGATTTTGTACACTTAATTAATGTCTGTTAGATTAATTACTTACTAAAAGTAGAAACTTTCTGAATATTCCGGATAATTACAATTTATCAGTTTACTGTTTTATTTAAAAACAATTACAGTTAATTCAACGATTTAAGTAACTTCATTATTTTGACATTGACATATTTCACAGTAATAACTATGACACATACATAAGTAAATATCTACTTTACTTTCTTAACGAGATGCCATTTTGTTCCAAATAGGCCCACTATACCCCACTAGGTGCCTACTAGTGCCCCCCTATCTAACTTATGAGAAATTCTTTCTTTGACGGCGGACTGGGCCGCTACGCAAATTGATTTCGACGCGTGAACTTTGCGATGTGGCCACGACATCCGCGGATTGATCAGCGATAGCGTTTTGTTGTTGGATGAAGCGATTTTGATAGTTTGTAAGTAGTTCCGTGAAACAAGCTTATTTGGGAGAAAGTATATTAAAATGATTTCTCTTACAATAATAATTATAGTACAGATAATTAGAACAGTCAGGTGCCATTACTCGACACGTTGTTGCTCTAATTTTGAACAGCTCATCTAAAAATAATAGGTAATTAATCTTAATTAATGTTCCGTTACATATTTATAGAAGAAACCAGTCTTCAATCACTGCCAGAACAATGTCACATAAATCTTATAAGTGCTACTAATTTGTGCGTCATTGTATATTGCCGCGGAGCAAAACGCAAGCAAAATCCTAATTTAAAACTGTAAAAATTACAATGTAATCGCATCTCATCATCGCCGTTCAATAAACCTAATGCTTAAAAGATCTTCAGAAAATTAAGTAATTTTAGTGAAGGAAATATACGACTGCGGGCAGGATTCGAACCTGCGTCTTCTGGTTAGGTACACCAGACGCTATGACCGCTAAGCCACCGCGATTCCTTGATTACTCATAGCGTCTGGTGTACCTAACCAGAAGACGCAGGTTCGAATCCTACCCGCAGTCGTATTTTTCCTTCACTGAAATAACTAACTAATCTTTGCATGGAAAATACTTAAAAAAATACAAAAAGATAATCTTCAGAACATATTTTTTCTCAATGATCATAACTATTCTTCCATTCTTCTATTTGGGTGTCTTCAAGACGAGAGTGAATAGGTACCTTCTAGGCAAGCGCGCTCCATCGTAGACCACTTCGATGCTTAACATCAGGCAAGTTGTGGTCAAGCGTAAGCCTATCAGTGATAAAAAAAAAGCATTTTAAATAATCCCATTGCTGGATTCGCGTTTTTTGGTGGGGAAGTGACAGTGCTTTACATGTGCACTTAATTTTGAATAAAATAACGGCAACGCTTGCAATTCTAAATTGACAAAAAAAAACGAAATAAGCGAGTGACTTAGCTGGTTTCGGGGCCCGCAACTCACCGTCTTTAGATATTAGCTGTGAAACTTAATATGTGAGCTACAGGCAAAAATATTTGGCATTTAATTTACGGGACTTTTGCAGAAATTTACAACTTCGCCTAATATATCCTTTCTATTTTGTGTATATCGGAATTTAATACGACTCAATCGTTTTTACGTGATCATAGAGAACTTTTCGTTTTATCTTATATTCTTTGAAGCCTTTTAAATGAAGAATTTATCAAATGTCTTTAAGAATAAGTAAAATGTAACTACTTATGATTTGAAAAGGTTGTTCTTTAGTTTAATTTAATTGGTATTCAACTGTGTAAAAATATCACGGACACTAAGATATGTAATGCTATTAAAATTGTATTAAATTTTATTCACCTAACTCTCGTGTAACTCCATAATTTAATGAAGATGTACAGTAAGCTAAATAATAAAAATCCTTGGAATCATTTATATTTCACCTAGTACACACGGCTACACATCAAGCTATACAAATCCAGTTTACACTGACCTACTATTGTAAAGGGTCTCCGCACAATTCAAGGCCAGCCTATACTGCTATTGTATAGCTTAATCTGTAGCCGTGTGTACCTAGTTGAAATTTTATCCATATTTAAAAATTCGGTTTTAGCCAAATTGAGAGTACATTTCACTGTGTTAAATGAAACATTGCAGGCACATCCCTAGTCTTGAAGCGCTGTCAAGAATGTCAACTAAGAGAGTTCAAAAGCGTGATCTTTCACATGCATATATGTCAAAACACCTAACATTTCATGTCTGCTGGCAATTCTGTTTAGAACTACATTCGAATCGCATTTCATTTTATTAACAACCAATTGCCTATTAAGCTCGGTTGGTTAATTAAAACCTGGAGAATTTCAAACGGCATGGTTTTGTAGAGTCGCTTAAGGAGAAACAGAATTTTAATTGGCCCGCTACTTATTCAAATACTATACATACTGATGAGGCATTGGCCTTAATTAACTTTAATGTCTACGTCATAAATATATATTCAATTAGTTTTTAATCAAGTTTCATTTAATGTTTTTCATGTACTGTATTAATTAATATTTAGTTTGTGGTAGCAGATAGATTTTAACCGACTGTGTATGTATGTCTTTTGTGTATTATTTAGTTAACAATATTTAGGTATTATCTATACTAATATTATAAAGCTGAAGAGTTTGTTTGTTTGTTTGTTTCTTGAACGCGCTAATCTCAGGAACTATGGGTCCGATTGAAAAATTATTTCAGTGTTAGATAGCCCATTTATTGAGGAAGGCTTATAGGCTATATAATATCACGCTAAGACCAATAGGAGCGGAGCGTAAATGAAAAATGTTGCAATAACGGGAAAAAATAAATGCAGAAAAGCCGAGAAATCACGCGGGCGAAGCCGTGGGCGGAAAGCTAGTTATTTTATATCGAGGATTATTTCTCAAGATTGCTGATTTTGTTTAATACATACATATGAGCTGAAATTACAGAACGTTATTAACTATGATTCCTCTATATTTCTTTGCTTCATCCACATGCATAAATATCTTGTCATACACAACGGGTTGTGAGTAAAATGTATCTGGGATGCTGTTGTCATTTGATATAATAACTGCTTTCTGAAGAAGTACTCTATGCAGGTATATAAATGCCTCATATAATTTTATAGTTTATTAGAAACAGGCATGAGAAACAAGCTATAAACTACACAGCAAAGTGATATTTTAATTAATAATTTATCATTTACACAACAATGAAACGGCTAAAAGGAATTTTCAGTTTTTGCAATCATCATTTTGTCGAAGATAGTTAGAACTTGAGTTAGTCACGTGCGCTTAAACCTGTAAAGTGACGGTAAGCCATAACCATTCAAACGTGGACATTACAATTGGTCGTAAACACCGATAGCTTTTTAGTCTATTAACAAAACGGTTATTTGCGGGGTTGACCCCAGAGCGGCGACCACACATGCAGTGGTTTGAGTGTACACTATTTACCAAATTTAATGGCCGCTCCGTGTAGTGCCGTAACGCAAAGAGATAAGGGGGCCTAGACAATGTTACATTTCCATATAACGAAGTTAGATAAATCCGAAATGTATGGAATTGGCATAATCTTTTTTCAAATTCAAATCTTTATTGCTTTCATATGTACATAGGTTGTTACAAAATACACAGCAGTATCAATATGAAACCCTGTAAGGGCGCTGCAATTTGTTACTAAAGAAAATTCTTAAAAATTAAGTTCTTAAAATCTATTTTTCTTAATCTAATCTAATACTTAGTATAAAATTATTATTTAAATTGGACAAAGTCATTATTTTATTTGTATTTCGTTTTGTCCTCGAAAAACTCTTGTAGGTTGTAGTAGCATTTTTCCTTTAAGTATTTATTTAATTTTATTTTAAAAATGTTAAAATTTAATGTATCTTTTATTTCCTGGGGTATTTTATTAAATATTTTTATCGACATTTCGATATGTCACGTGATGAAATTGTGTCAAATCCATACATTTCTGATATCTAACTTCGTTATCGATAGTGAAGATGTGTCATTGACCCCAAGGTGTATTTTGCACTGACAATTACTGATTAGAGCGGCTTTAAAGTTTGGTAGTACCTGTAAAAGTAGGAGAAATAATTGTTTTATGCGTGTTGGTGGCAGGTTTTACATCTAATTCGCTCAAATAACGGCGTCCCCGTTGGACACAAATGTAGGAGAGAAGAAGCATTGTGTCTTTAAAATTACCTCAAGCCTATTTAAAATTATTCTGTTTTACGCCCGCCACGATGAGTTCGTTTTAATTTCATAGCTTTCAATATTAATAATAGGTAAGATTGTAAGTTATAAACTAGCAAACATACGACTAGGAAAATAGTAGTTATAGTTGTACAGTAATATCACGTACCTAGTCTTAAAAGAAGCAAACAGTATTCATAATTAGTTAAATAATTTTGAACATTTATTTCTATTTATTTTCTACAGGTTCAGTATTTAATTGCTTTACTACTTACTAGAATTGTATGCAACTTGACTAGGAATTCAAGATAGCTTACTTTAACCAGGAATAAAGTAGCTTTCTAATGGTGAAAGAATTATTAAAATTGATTCAGTATTTTCAGACTTTACCGGTTACAAACAAGCCAAAAATTACTTCTACTTTACAGTGCATGGGAAATTGACCATGTACATTATACATATAAGATATTATAATAAATACATATTTGTTTTGTAAAGTAATTCTATTCCAGTTAAAGTATATCAAGGTAAAGGATATACAAGATCTTTATCATCCTTTTACGAGAAGCCGAGTAATCTGATGGTTCCTATATTTTACTTTCTGATAAATTTTCCGGTCGAAATCGATTCAGAATTCGAACTAAAATAAATGTCAATATTGTACTATGCGAGTGCTCTCTCCAAATCTTACTTATCAGGCACTCTTAGTAAGCAAACCCTAGTGCAGTCATGAATCATTTGTGGATTCACATTAACGCACGAGTCGAACCATTCAGTCTCTATTAGACATAATAATTTGCGTATGCGCGTCTGTTTGCACGACGGAGAAATTTAAGGTGACAGGTACGGTTTGCAGAATGATTTGTGAATATAAGCATTTATCTGTTAGAGATTAATACCGTCATATGTTATATTCGTAAACATATTCTATAAGCTTTTGAGAACTATAATGTGTTTAATATTTTTATGAAGGTTAAAAGTTTTGATTTGCATGTATACCTACAAAAGCAACTAAACAGTTAAAATAGTAATATTTAATAAAATATAATATAATTATTGAATGGATCTTTGTACTACTAGAAAGTGAGCTCACTTCTAGCATACCTAAATGTTGTCATTACGTTTGTTTGTTAGTTTCTTATGTATATGCTCAGTTAGCAGCCCGGAGTTGGTCGGTAAATGGCAATAATAGGCCCGCATTCATAGATCGTTAAAAATACCGGTGACTTTTTTGCTTAAGCTCAAATTGAAATTTTTAAACGCATAAATCACTATAACAATTCTGCTGACGCTACCCAACCTCGCAACGGTTGAGCATCACCCGTGAGTGTATTGACCGTTGGTACAAACGTATATTTGCACTCTCAGCTACCGCATTCCGCTGCCAAACAAATATTGTAAGTAGGCTTTGTACCTTTCATCATACACTCGCTTTTTTGCCGACCGTACACGCATCACTGACGAGTGGATCGTCCAAGATATAGATGTTAAGTACTATTATGCTTTGTGGGATTTGGTGTAGGCAGCACTTGGGAATTGAATAGCGTTTGTTCATCGTATTTCTATTCTGTGAAGATCTTTAAATGTGTTGACATAGTTTACAATGACGAAATAGTGGAAGTTTGAATTACAGAAGTTAAAATATTAAATTAACATACTATCACGCCTGTATTTCCGAAAGGGTTAGGCGGAGGTGTAGTAATGTACACCCACACTTCGCCGGTAGGTTTAGGTCCCACGTAATAGGCGAGCCTATTGTCATTAACCGGGCACAAACTCAGACTCCGAGCTGCTACTGATCATTTCATAGGCAAACTCAATAACGCGACCTGGGAATCGAACCCAGGATCTCTAGCGTAGCACTCAGACTCACTAATGAGGCAGTCAAATTGGATCGTAAGATCCTACTTCCCAAACTAATTTATCTCGCACATTTAATATTTTCTTTTCTTCATGAAATCAATTCAGAATGAACTTATTATAATTCCACCTTTTTCCTTTGTCCTTAGCACCCAGTCGTTCAGTCTATTAGTATGCAGCTTCCATAGATTTCGGATTGATTTTTTTACTGGCAGATTTAGTGAAAACAGTACTTATATAACTGGTTTTGGTATTAGAAGAAATAATATTAATAACACCTTTATTTTTATTTATGAGTAAGTCTTGTGCAAAATTTATTCGACCTACCTATATGTGAGTTCTCGGACTACTAATAAAACCATAAAACTTTGGTGAGTAGTTTTAGCGCACCCGTGAAAGTTTCTTACAAAAATCAAATATGATGGAAAAGAAAGAAAAAGGTTTACTTCACTACTAAAAACAGACATTGTAATGTATGTCAACTACAGATAGTATCCGATAAAAATATAGTAATTTAAAAATGGGTTTGCTATTGGCAGAAAACATAAAAAAAGGTAAAAGACACAAAAATAAAATACTTTTAATCGAACATAGAAACTCTTCCTTTGTTGAAGTTGGTTAAAAAGTAACCACTACCTCAGAATAAATGTCTGCGTAATTACATTGTCAGACCAGAAACGCCAGGTCCATCCGTGATAAAAAAAATAATACGAATAAAAAAGCATTAAAAAAAACCGCCGTCCCTATTAATTTCCCGCCCTAATTGTGTAACAAATCGCAACGTTTTATCGATTCTCCCCGAGTCACGACCTACCCCAAAATTGATCGGGCAAAAATCTAATTACAGGCAGGCGTAAATTTGGAGCGTCGCCCTATTGATTATGACCGACCTTGGTGAAAAAAATTAAGTCAAAGACTGACCCAATTTGGCCGAGCTTCCCCTACCGTTCATTGCCAAGTTTACATTGAAGGATCCGAACGACCATTAAGTGGGGAATAAAACCAGCGTCGCTTAGTTGAGAAAAAGGTCTTTAATGAGGAGGAAGTCGGGGCGTTTAAGATTTGTAGCGCGAATGCGACAATTTGATCCTTGATGTTGGCTACTTTTGATTAACATTTATGTTGATGTCGTTACGGACGTTTTCTTTTCCGTGGTTTAGTAAACATGAGCTGTTATTCCTCTCAAGATAATGTTCTATTTTGTTGGGATAAAATCACTTTTCTCAGTGCTCAATTGAGTCTGCTGCTACACGTTATCACAAAATACAACACAGTTTTTCCAAAAGGCAAGTACTTACAACGGGGAAAGTTAAATACTAAATAATGCTTTGTTTTAAGTGCATCTAACATTTATACCATGATTCTCATGGTCTAAAATGAGTTCCTTTGATCCGCATTTGTATTCAGTTGAACGATCAAGACCGTTCGGTCGTGGTATAATTAATAAAAAAGAATTAAAAAGGAGTTTGAATCAACGGTCGCGTGCCCCGGAGGCCAATGTCCTTTAGACAAGATCGCCCCCTCTACCTCCGTCCCTCTCTAATTAACCGTTTAATCTGTAAGTCTGTCCCTTTCACCCCCGGGGATGTTAATATCGTGTTACTTAATATCCCACTGGGACACCGCTCGGATAATAATTTCGACAGTATTATTGCTCCGGTAATACGTCAAAGAATGTTTCTTTTGTTTTCACGAAAATGCTCAACTCTAAATGATTCAAAGGAGCCGTTGATGTGGAAACCGACTTCTATCTTCGGTGATTTCGGTTCGCTCCGCTAAATACGTAATATATTTTTTTATGTACGTCTGAATCGAGTTTCTTTTTTGATATACGACAAACCGTATCCGATATCGGAGCCGTGAGTTAGCAATAAAAGTAAAGCATGTCGAAAAATATCGTTAAGTAGCACACGCCCGCCCCTTAATATCTTCCACGCGGCCGCACCCGGCGCGCCGTATCGGGGAATTTTCATCTGAATATTTTCCTTTCTCATTGTCGTTATCTGAAAAATATGTTTTTCGTACGGTCGCAATCACCCCGCTCCCCTCTGTCCTTTACCGCCGTACTTCCAAAACATCACAACAACCACACACTGAGCACTTGAAATTCGAATGTGTTGCTCTGAATTTAAAGCTGGACTTCTTTCTCGCGTTCCCGATGTCACGTTGCTCATGGATGTAAAAGAAAAATAGTTGGCGCGTGGCCCCGAGAATGAAATCCTTTCGCGAAGGTGTTAAAGTAGGTATTTGTTTGGTGTGTGTTCTGCGGACGCGCCGGGTGGTAGGCGGCGGCACCGGAAACGCGGGGGAGGGTGGGGGGCAAATGGACGGAAGAGAAGCAAGGCAAATAACTTCGCCCTTCTGTACACATGTATAGGTTCGGAGGGCGAACAAAAATGCTCGCAGCACCGTTTCCAAGTTCCACAATGAAACGTTGAGTATTTTTGTCATTTGTCGTCATAAAATCTCTCGTCTAAAGAAAAATTTGCGCTGAAATGTTTTCGCCCGTTTTCAAGTTATGAGATATGTCGGAGTAACTGCATATGAAAGTTTTCTTAACGCAGAGAATGCTACTAATGATTACTTTGAAGTTTAAGAACATTGCAAGAAAATTGGAGTTACGTTCTGATTATGTTTCATCGTTTTTTAAACGTTACTCCATCTATAGAATATCTTTCTGTATCGTGGGTGCTCTTTGAAACACAAATTTAAAATGCACACACATGCAGACCCTAGCTATCTTTAGGCTATGTGAATATTTGTCCCGTTCGGTAATTGTACCCGCGACCCTTAGCTTAGCCCTTAGTTCGACTACGGCGCGAATCGAGTCGCCTTGCTGCTTCACTGCTTATCTCTTAAACAGTAAGTAGTAAGTACTTAAATTGCGTCAAATAACTTGGCGTATTAAAAGTGACTTTTTTTTTAAAGCTGTTATTTCTGTTGTGATGTTGTATGTCGTTCCCCTCCCATAACTTTAATCTTTACAAAAAAAGTAATTAATTCGGCCTCCTGACCTCAGCCTCATTTGCCCTGTCATTTCACTGGTTAGAGAAAGATTATATGGCCCAGGTCTTTCGAACTGAACAAAAAAATTAAGCACATAATTGCTTTAAATCATCAACTCATATATTGTCCCACTGCTGGGCACGGGTCTCCTCTGAAGTTAGAGGGGTTAGGCATAGTCCACCACGCAGGTGGGACATAATTGCTTATGAGAACAATATTTCGCAAGACGGTGGCACTACCAATTAAGACGAAGACCATTTTTTCATTAGTCTAGTGGTCCTAAGGAGTTGGGTTTGATTCCCAGCTATAGTATAGCTGTGTACTCAACTATAAGGTACGCACGGCTACACATCAAATTATACTATTTCGATATAAGCGGAACTCTCACTATATGGAACGTATATACAATACGAGGTCAGCATGTTCTGGACTTAAGCTACTTAACCATGTTTTATTTTAAAGTGTAATGAATCTTATCCAAGAGGATTAGACGGCGTGTTTTAATTAACTGACACCAATCAACAATAGGTATAGCAATGTGTCCCTAATATGGGACTTAAGGTCAGTTCTTCATATCCAAACAACTCAATTGTTAACTTGAAAATCTATTCGCTCGCTTCCGCTCTTGATACTATTTATAACTCAATGATTTCGAAAATCGATTCTATTGTAGTGCTAGCCCTATTTAAATAAAGTATTGTAGCGCCATTGTTAAGGCAATTGAGAGGGCTATTATTATAGCCATTAAATACTTACAAAATAGGTTTGCATGTACCACAGTAATTTGTTGAGGGCCCGCCGATTGTGACCAATTTCCCTTCACTAGTATGATTTTGTGTGGATAATGTGTTGTTAACGGTATTTAGTCATAAAAACTGTTCATTCCTGATTTATTACAAAGAGGTAAAGTTTGTGTTATCTCGACGGAACGGACGGACGGACGGAAAGCTAGTAACTAGTTAATATGGGTAGGTATGCATCATTCTGTTTATTAGGCACATCCAAAATGTTTACATATGATTTTATAGATGTGTTTCAGGTGGAATTTCTGATTATTCACCTCGTAGATAATAACAAGCTTTTGAAAACTATTGCAGTCGAATTTAAAGCTACTGAAATTTAAGTAGAGGTTGGAATATCGTTCGAAATGGAAACAAATTTTGACCCAGTTGAAATTGTGTCATTTTTTTCATGGCGAATTTTGTAAGTTTGTCTATATGTAAAGGGTGATCTCCAGAAAGCCAGGACGGCCCGCTAGTGATGTAATGAAAGCAAACAAAATTATCGAAGCAAGTATTACTGCATTAACTTGGAAATTAAATCCTTGCTTAATATCGCATCGAAATTCCCTTTGTGGTCGCAAAAATTCTTTGCCAAGTCGAAAATCAAAGCACCCAAATAGCAAAAGTTGGGTGCCCTTTGAGCAGTCCCGTTATTATTTTCTCAAGAACCTCTTTTATGTAAAAGAACGCTTCAGAAAGCGAGGGTGGTAAAGGGAAAAATATGACGGAGAGTAGTGGTGTTCCTATCTCTTTCTAGCTCAGGGAATTAGAGTGAGATATGGATGAGTCGAGTGGCTTTCGTGTTAAGAGTCTCCATACACGAGCTCTCGTTACGTCATGGCCCGGGGCCGGAGACGTCGTGTGGGAGGCATTTTGACAAGTATTTTATGAAAAATGTAACCGCCTTTGTGACAATGCTTGAAGCTTTTTAAGCAATGCGACCGTTGTCAACTTTAATGAGATGAGAGCTTCCACCGGTTACGAAACTTGTGGGCTTGGCGCCTACTCCGAAGCTTGGTACAGACAGCAACGATAATATGTATACAGCTACCAAATACAAAAGAAAAAAAATGTTATTTCATTTACTACTTTACGTTGCGTGTATACGAGGAGGTCTCACATTGTGCGGAAAGCGTATACTTATAATGCCAGGTCAGTCGATACTGGATTTGTATAGCTTGATGTGTAGCCGTGCGTAAGTACAAGTAAAGATATGTTTGAATAAATAAGTTTCGTATGCAGGTATTTATGAACGTTTATAGACGGGATAATTAATCAATTTATAACCCATCAGCGTATTTACTGCGTATAAAATTAGCAACAATGTTGCTAGCAAGTGTTTACCCTACATTATATACTTATACGTATGCAGGGTCATTGATAAAACACAAACAACCTCTCAGGACTATTTATTACTAACATGTAAGAACAACTTTTATTCTCTATAATTTTTATTAATTCATCAGACTTTTATACAAACATAAAAATTCATTAAAGTCAATACAACACTCAAAATTATGAACTCTACGCAAATAAACAAACTAACAACTACTGGCGAGTGCATAAGGCAGGGACGGGAAGCGGGGTTCGGGCGGCGGGGAAATTGAAATGTGTTAGATAGAACAACAAAATCTTGAAAGTTTGTTTTTGGTGTACTTATGTTTTGTAAAAATTCATAGACTATTGTTGTTTACGATATTAGTAACATGGTTTTGCAAGGTTTTTACTTCTTTATCAATAACCTTATATAGTTTGGAGAAGATTTTATGATGCAAAGGACTACTAAGAGATTATCGGGAGTAAATTAGTGATCACAACTACCTCAGAATAGCCTTCTTGAAGCGAGAGGTCCTGGGTTAAATAAACAGGGGGCCTACACAAGCTACCTTCGATGACAAACAAATATAAAAAATGCCAAGTGTATCTTTGGGGGGTAGTGGAATACACAGTACGTAGCACCTCTAGCGGTTACGTGAGGAACTAAGCTTAACCTTTTGAACGCCAGAGTATAAACGTATCGCCGTACCCCTGAAGCCAGGCCACTTTTTCTGTCAAATTACACAAGGTAGTGAAAACACACTAAAGTAATGATTAAATTGTTTATTTCATAAAATGGGCGACGTATATTTTGTCATATATTTGTGACGTTGGCGTTCACGGTAAGATTTCGTTTGTCACATATATGTGGCAATGGCGTTCAAAAGGTTAAACTTGTGGATTTACACTAACAACTTTCGAGAACGTAAGCTTCTAGTAGGGTTGCAGTAATTCTAGGTGATAGTGTAGGCAGACAGGGATGTTCTAATTTGAGGAGTCTTGTTTGCCAATAATTTCCTTAATCTGGTAAATGTTGTTTGTATTAAGAATAAGTATATAGCTCAGGGTAAAGAAGTCTGTTTACGTATGGAAGCAATAACAGCAATAATAAACTCCGGAAGGACCAATGTTTTCCTCCATGGAATGTAGCAATGCGGATGGTCGTTCGAACTTTGTGTTTCCAAGTAAGATTTTTCAAATAGTAGTTTGGGACTGATTTCAATTAGATGAAGATTTAAAATCGTGAAAAATGTTCGCATTAACCAAATTTGTCTTTATTTTTAAGTTCATTCTGCATAGATACGTACTGCATAGATACGTAATATTAGGCAGACGAGTAAGAATGTACTCACTTCGCCGGTATGTTAAGGTCCCATGTAATAGGGGGCGAGCCTATTGGCATTAACAGGGCGCAAATCCAGACTTCGAGCTGCTACTGAGGATCTTATAGAAGAACCCAACAACACTGCTCGACGTGGGAATCGAGCCCAGGACCTCAAGCATAGCAGTCGCGCTTATCACTAGATTAATGAGGTAGTCTTAAAGACTGTAATAAAATGCAATAGATTATAAGATTATACTTAAGTACTTACTTAACGCAAAAAGGTTAATGGAACGTTCTGTGGAGCTAGATGCATACAATATTTCCGGTGAGGATGTTGATACTAGTATTTTTGTCAGTGTTACACGAGTAAAAACTCGTGTAACACTGACAAAAATAGATAACTGCTGAGAAGATTACAACTTTTATTTGGATTTAGCCCCACATAAAATAAGACACCCAAAGTCTCCACGATCATTCTCAATAATTAAAGTAAATAACATTAACTACTTATCCATTATTTCTTTAATCTTCGACTTTACTCTCAGAATATTACGCGCGTCTCCCTCATTACGAGTCAAATCATTACTGGGTGAAATCGTATGGAATCACAGGGATTGTCCACACAACCCAAACGAAAAGCAACCCTAACTTTACCACCTAGAGCACATATTTCCATGACCGCATCACTAAATTATGATCCACGGTGATATGTCATCCGAGCTGTATGAAAAATATGAGTTGTATTGAAAATGAAATCACTTCGATATTCGCTAAGAGGTTTTTAATATCAGTCGGGATTGTAAAAAGTTCTGTTTTTTTTTTATTGGAATGTAGATTTGATCATGATTGACGGAAGATATAGAAACGTGAATGGTATTGTTGGAATATTCTATTAAGAAATATTTTTTAATACTTAACTATTATGACGTTGGTCGATTGTATAGTGTAGTTGGCGCAACCGAGCTAGTGGGCGTGGTTCTGAGTTTGATTCTAAGACCGAACAGTATTTTCTAGCTTTTTTTTTATCACAGATAGGCTTGCACTTGACCACAACTTGCCTGATGTTAAGCAACAAAGTGGTCTACGATGAAGCGCGCTTATCTAGAAGTTACCTATTCACTCTCATCTTGAAGATACCCAAATCGTAGGACTCTACAATTTGCTCTCTAATTGTAGGTGTAGTATTTTCATTAGCCTCCAACGTCCTCACATCCTTTTATTGCCATATTGTACTAATTAATAATGTTATACCTTTTATTTTAAAAGAGTGTCCCTGGAGTTCCTTGCCGGATTCTTCTCCATAGGATCAACGTTTTGGAACCGTGTAACTAGAAGCGGCGGTAGCCTAATGGCGAGGGCGTCGGACTTACGATCATGTGGTTGCCCAATCGAAACCCATCCATTGCACTACCGACGTGAACCCACTCGTAATACAAGCATTTAAGCTTAGTACGAGGGGTTAATAGGAATACTAGTAACGTGCGACCCACATTGCAGGTAAGCTTTTTTTTAAAAAAAAAAACATTTGAACTTGAACTATGGAATTCGCAGGTTCTCTAACACACGGACCTAAATCTCTATACTACTCCACAAATTTAATGGATTTGATCTGTGCATTTTGAGTCCAAGTTGCGTTCACTATAACATTGGTTTATATCATAATTTTACTGATCCATTGTAGGCAAGTGGACGGGTCTGCTCAAAGAATAAGAGAGGTTGGGTTATAGACCACTTTGCTGGCCCACTGCGGGTTAGACTTCCAAACATCAACGAGAAAATCTCTTAGGCTTGCAGATTTCTGCACGACATTGGTTAGTCTTAGTTAGAACTAAACTGACGTGGACATTTTTAGCAATAGGCAAGCTTCTTATTTCAATAAGAATATATTTGGAATATCAAGGGGTTGCTCCTATAGAATTTATAAAGCATCTACCTTCCTGACTGTTTGATTAGCTAGAGATCTGGGTTCGATTCCAGGATCTAGCAAAGTGTGGAGTTTCAATTTGTGCACGATCAATGGGAATAAACTTGTTCGTTCTACATGGGACATACACAAACCGGCTAACTGTGGGTATACATTAGTACATCTTTACCTAACCTATCGGGGAAAACAGGCGTGATGATATGTTATGTTTTTTCTACCTCCCTTCTATAGGTATTTTGTGACCCCATCTTCGCCAATAGTAGCAAAGATGTGTACTTATATCAAGATTTTTCCTAACGTAACCCGCCTACATACGTTACCCCCTTTTGCCTGCCCCCTTTCACACATTCTTGTTAAACGTATTCCGAATTACAAAAAGACATAACCACCATCCATTGTCATACGGAACTCCACTTTTGACTTCATTATTTAGGTTGAAATTTGAATGAGTGTGGGTTAGAAGATAGGCAATTTTACGGTGTCAACAATTTCGTGAGATTGGCTGTCGATATGGCCAAAGATTTTTACGATTCGTCGTAAACTCTTGTACTAAGGTGTCGTATTTCTACAGTCACGTCTTTTTTACGACTTGCGTAAGATTGTATAGGAATGGTGTGTCCGATAAAGGACCCATTGTATTTTCGGGCGGAGAAAATTTCGATCGTTTAGTTTTTGACGGAAATAAAAAACGGTTGTCGCTGTTGACAATACTGCACTCATCTGATAGGTTGTTGGGTTGCGTAAACCAATGGTTATAGGTTCCAGTACCATCCGTCAGTATCATTCTCAAAGGGTAAGTTGAAAATCAGTACCAGGCCAGTTGACTGGAAATAATGCTGAACTACATTGACTCAGCCGCGAGGCACACAATAAGCTTGGTGGCCTATGTATAAAATAATTTGTGCCCAAACTGTGTCAATAAAATTATTTCTTTATTTTTTTCTTTCGTTCTTACCATTTACTAAATATATTCTAAAAAGATCGTCTTCTTGTTTGCCTATAACAAAATTAAATGTATGGTGCTAAAACATTAATAAAAGGTCTATATCTAAACACTATACCTGACATTGCTAGGAGGTATAGACTTTCTCACAGTACCTAAGGCCCACTTTTTGGAACCGTGCAATTATTTATTCCGTACCAAAAGTACCTCTTCCAATAAAATGAAATATTTAGACTTTGACTTTAAAGTCCTCAACTGTGCAAAGTAACAAGCTTACCTTTATGTTTGTTGTCAAAAGTTAAATCCTATCACCAAGCGTGATTGGTTTTGGTTATCTCTTACAACATGCGTTTATTCCAACCTTATAGAGCAGGAGTTTGATATTACTAACCTTCTAATGTATGTCTCTGTCTCTCTACTTTCATCGTCAAAAAATCTGAGGACGTGTTTATGCTAAAGTCAGGCAGCTGTTCGTTAAGTTAAAATACCATTCGTAATTTATCAAACTTTCATTGAGTCGATAATAACCATAAAAATACTTTTTGGGCAACGATATCTGAGATCGCAAGTCAAAAATTTATAATGGAGACAGAAAAACTTTATTTATAACGTTTAATTGATGTTCCGAATACAACATGGCGGTAAAAAGCGATGTTTTTAACGGTATTAATGATCATTAACTCTCAAATTGCTATTTAGCATCGTTAATAAGTATGGTCGACTATATTTATGTACTGTATTCGGTTACTTTATTGTGGGCGGAAGAAATTTCCCTTTTATTAAGTACCTACCTGGTTACTTGCTCGCGGTGGCATAGATTTGGTATTCAATAATATACCAATAAAAAAATATCCGTTAAAAAAATATAGGTTGCTTCTAAAGAAATATGTAAATATACAGCAAAAGTGATATCGAAAAAGAGGTTATATTATCCAAAAAATAATATTTGTAAATGTAAGAACAGATTCTTTATTTAAAAACTACTTATTTTATTTTTTTCTTGGACTTCATTGGTTGAGATACTTGAGATGTTAAATAATAACACAGTATAAAAAGACCAAATTTAATTTAAATTAGTTGGACAAACATTTTGCTAAATACAAATTACTCTTTATAATACAGCACGTAAGAATATTCTACGTTGGTCACATTAAGGTTGTAAAAATTATTCATAATTATATGTTTTTAAAATATCGTCTATCCACTGCTTTATTTTGGTATATTTCTATCATGATTCTAAAAACATCAGTCACAACCATTGCAATAAGAAACAAACTTGATGAACTATCACGCAAATATTATCTGGATTCAAGGACTCAATATGCAATATTTTATGAAAGATCATACTTATCGATCATAACTCGTCTGCGCGTGAGTCTGGAGAAGGTTGTAAATCGTAAAAACGTTCAGAAATATGGTAAAACAGCTTACAGATTAATGTTCTACAGCTCAATTAGTATATAGGCATTAATAGTTTATAATTTAAGTGGTTACTTACATTATTCTGAAGAGGATAGAGAAAAGGAGGGATGTGGCAGTCACGTCTGAAAAAAATAATAATTCATAAATTGATAAAAAAATGATACGATTTAGATAACACATATTTTATTGGAGCGCCCGCCGGAGGCCCAATTCCTTTCTCAGTCCCCTTCCTTTTACTTTTCTCCTCCCCCTCCCTTTTCCTTAAATTGGCTCGGCAACGCATCTGCAACTCCTTTGGTTTTGCAGATGACCATGGCCGGCGATGAGTACTTACCATCAGGTAGCTCGCCAGCTCGAATGCCGAAATTTCCATATATTTTTTTAAACCTTTGTTAACCTGGGACCTCACCCATCCTGAGACTTATAATTGCTTAGCGCAGATTATTATCATTTAACAATGCGGTGATAGCGACTGCCTTATTATTCTAGTGGTCCTAAGCCCCTCTAGTACGCTAGAGGTCTTGGGTTCGAATCTCAGGTCGAGCAAAGTGTTATTGGATTTGTAATAATTAATGCATGCATGTATGGTGTATTGTACTCTCGTGTAGGCAGCAAAAACCATAGCTGTTTGTACCACGCTAGAGAAACTTTAATTTCCCTAATTAACATTATACCTACTTTAATGATACCTTTAATGTCATTGAGAGGTCAATAGGCGAAGAAATTTCCTGAAAACCAATTAAGGTCTTCTTGACCCAGGTCAAGGCCTTTTATGATCGTTTTCTATTCATTAAAGTCTATTTATACCGTCGCCGTCGTTTGACATCGAAATTAATAAGGACCGGTGTTCGAATTCAATATTATTGATAATGGTCCTTTTGTCCGCATTTATGTTGTATATGATATTATGTCAGATGTTTGCTGTATAAAATTTATAGAATTCACTTGTTTTGTTTGTGTTTCTGTCAATTAAAAAGCTTGTTATGTCTGTATCCAGTTGTTCGCAAGTATAAACAATATTTTTACTTGAGCATAATGGTCTTTTTTCGTAGCAACTTAATAAGGACCAAGAATGATCATACCTAAGTAAATGTACGCATAATAAATTGGTATTTAACTGGGTAAAAAGTTTGAAGGCTCGTTAATAAATGTGGTTTTTAGGTATGAGTAGTTATAGCCCGCGGCGCCGCCTGCGTTTCTTTTAAGTAAGATGTTGTCTACTCATTTGCAATGGTCATTATATTTTTAAATTGTAATTGATTGTTAACAACTTCGTGTAAAGAAATGGTCGCTTTTTGTTAGAATACTGGCATTCAACTGATTTAGATAATATTGTCATTATTAATTGATAAATACTTGTCTCTTCTCTATTAGCAAACTTATCATTATATTACTAAAGCAGAATACATGTTGATTTACTCTACGAGGAATATACGTGATGATTTTTTATTAAGTACTGTTTGGGATGAAAGTATTCATAATTTCACTATGATACCAAAGCTGAAATATTGAAAAAAAAAAAAACTGCTGTACCATACATTTTAACCTGGTAATAAATGCAGCTATATGAAAATCGATGTGTATGTAGATACTGCAAAACGGCTGGATGGATTTGATGAAAGTTTTAGATAAAAAATCAAAATAGCCTAGCAAGGAATTATGTGTTTATTAAGTTTGTTGTGGTTTGAATCAAAAAAATAAACAGACAACTCCAAGGGTAATATTGTCATGTTAGCAAATCATATAAGCATATTTTTGGTGTTGGCTGATAACCTTTTTTGTATGTTACTATGGTACTTTTATTCCTCAAGGAGGTATTACGTAAGAAAAATGTCTCGAAGGGAGTGAAGCCACGCCCTCACGTAATATTGACATGTGGAACCAGCCTTTCGTTCATTCGTGGATTTTTACAAATTTTCCTTTAGGTGACTTCTTACTCGTACATGCTAAGGGCGGAGAGACGGCAAGGGAATTGACATAAGTTACCTATTTATGGAAAAAACATGAAGATGGATTGTAGATATATGTGTGAGAACGTGTCTGTTAACGTATTTGAATTAAAATTTAGCGTTAGAATCAATAAGAAAAGTGTTGAGTATGACAAAAAATACCTAATATTGATTCTTTTTTTATTAAATGTTAGTATATTTAATCATAGCCTCTTTGGTGAAATCATCGACCAGGATAGAGAAGTAATCTTTAGTCATACAGATTATTTATTTTTAATGAAATGATAATAATAGAAAGACTGAAGATCTTGGGAGTGTATATAATCTTACTTGAATAGTCGTAAATAATAACAACTTATGTTCAAGTACTTCTGTTTTATAAGGAGGCGGTAAGAGGTTTTAAAACATAAATAAAAATTGATGGTTGCAGCATTCATTCAATAAACAGTGTTACTATTTCCAATAAACGCAAATTCAAGTCGATAGAAAATCCACGTCAACCAGGAAATGACGTACACCTTATTTTATTACAAAATGTACCGTTAAATGTTTATTTTCGATTTGCTGGCAATACCGGGAGCCTCTCTAAGTGTTTTCCGTTATTTCTATTCAAAGCCTAGAGCTGTACCCGTCAATTCCGTGTTCAATTATTGAATTAAATGTGCTATTTAAATGTAACGGCATTCGGACGAACACTGTCAAGTGTTGCTTGCTATGTTTAAAATGTATTAAAGACTGCTAAATCTATGAATATTTTATGTAGGGTTAAATGAAAACTGTCTCATTAGTCTAGTGATTGTAAGTGTAACTGTAACGATGAAAGTCCTAGGTCGAGTAAAGCGTCATTTGGTTAATTCTATGAATTTGTTAGTAGCTGCTCGGGGTTGGTAGTGGTAGTGGCAATGGTTTTAATTACATCGGACTAAATATACTGGCAACAAAAAAAAAGATAACAAATTGTTGTATGATGTTTACACGACTTACCTACGGTGTTATTAGGATCTATGAAGATTTCTGTTCCTTTTATTATACAAAATGTACTTGGTTATATCTTTCTTCTGATAGTTCATATTTCTACTTACAATGCTTAGAATCAATGTTATTTTTTGTATCGATATGACTTTTATTGAAAAAATGTCATTCGATTACAATAAGGTCAGATTTTTTTTATTTTAAACCGTTTCTGTACAGTCGCCAAAATAGTCGGGTAAACAAACACCTAACAATTTTTGTTTTGCCATAGGTCTTGTAATACTATATTTCGCAATATGTGCCAAAACGCAGGTGTTAAGCTGTTTGTGTCCTATCCTAACTTTAACTGAATCTTTTGGTGGATAATTACTTATTTATAGGGTCGTTAACTGCTTGTATACTTAATTAATTTCTCGACAATACCAGATCAAATCCATACAGGTTGATAGTAATTTTTCTTTATTTGTTTTCACTTATTTGTGATTGTTGTTTAGTCTCCATTCTAGGTTGCCATTTCAATACTTTAAGTTTCCAATAACGACAGCTCTACACGGGTAACATCGTGTTTCTTAATGGCTGCGCTTGCGCGGCACCGCTTGACACTATTCCGGCCCACGCGCAACAAATGTACTCTGTGCCCCATTCAAACGACTTGCATAGCAACTCTCTAAAAATAATGTTATTCTAACCTAAAAACCGACGCTCACTCCATACTATTTGATACGAAAGTTGGAGATTCTGAATTTAATATTACTGATAAAGGTATTTGATAGGATAGTATAGTAGCTATTTCAAAAGATAGAAATGGTTTAAGTAAACCGGTATCTTAGCTGAGAACTGAGTGTTGATTGGTGGAGTAAGACATTAGCTGAATGGTGTTCGAGGATTGGCAAGAGGAGAGTTGGTGTCCAGCAGCCATATCAATAGACAATATCATTCCATATATATGGGGCATATCTACTTACTTGGTTCAGAATGGCACAAGATTGGAATTGAAGGCATAAAGTAGAGACTGCCTTTATCCAGTAACTGGTAAAATGAGGCTGTGGATGATGATGCTTATGATGCTAAATTGTGTACAGTTTTTGTCAACACATCCAATATGAAGAAATCCTTCGTATTAGGCACCATCTTAAAAAAGACCGTAGGATTTAATTGTCGTGACATTCATTCAAACAATTCTCATGAGCCAAATTTTAAACAAATGCCCCTATTTAAATCAACCGGTACTTATATTAAATGCAATCTTCTATCTCATCATCATCATCATCAAACCATTGCATTGTCCCACTGCTGGGCACGGGTCTCTTCTCAGAACGAGAGAGAATAGTCCACCACGCTAGCCTGCTGCGGGCTGGCAGACTTCACACGCCCTCAAGAAAATCTATCAGGCATGCAGGTTTTCTCTCGATGGCTTCCTTCACCTTAAGCGCGTGATGATTAATTATTAATACGCACATAACTTCGAAAAGTATGAGGTGCGTGCCTTGGATTCAAACTCGAGACAATTGACTTGGCAGTCCAATGGTCATATCACTAGGCTATCCCTGCACTTATAGGTAGGTATTAAAACAGATTTTCAGAGTGTTGAGCGGAAAGTAGGTGCGGCAATAAATAAGTTTTATTTGTAGGTAAACTCATGAATCAGTGGGGTCCTAGAAAATGCTTTATCAGACCATTAGCATGTCACTGGTGTCATTAAACATGTCTTCCTGTTGCCAACGGAAGTCTGAAACAACAACATTAATAGTGATATAGGATGGCTACTTGACATAATGAAAGACTGACTAATTGCCTCGTTAGTCTAGTGGTCCTAATCGCGACAGCTACGCAAGAGGTCCTGGGTTCGATTCTCAGGTCGAGCAAATTGTTATTGGGTTTTTCTAAGAAATTCCCAATAGCAGCTTGGAGTCTGGATTTGTGCCCGGTTTAATGGCAATAGGCTCGCCCCCTATTACATGGGACCTTAACATACCGGCGAAATGTGGGTATACCTCAGCCTAACCCTTCGGGGAATACAGGCGTGATGGTATGAAAGACTGAATTTTACTTTAACTTAACTGATTAAGTAGTGGTTGTAAACGCGGCTACGTAATAAGCTTCTTGATTCGATTACCAGGTCCAGTAAAGCATTATTTTATTTTCTGTAGTATCTCGGGGTTGACCAGTTATTGGCAATAGGCTCAGTGGCTCACCCGAATACGAACTCCGTTGGATTTTATGAATTAAAGGAAGGTAATGAAAGAATGTTATGGTTCAAACGCTCCTCCAAAATGCTCAAGCATTACCAGCGATAATCACGTATTATGTGGGTGCGACTACATGCAATAGGCTTATCTCTAGTGTTGTGACGTTCACACTAGTGTTGTCGACTATTACACAATGTACCCGCCAACTCGCTCCTCCTACTGATTGTGATAATCATTATCACGGCCATTCGTCTATAAGTAGGTTTTTATCTGTAATACAATCGTCATTAATCGAATACTTAAGAAATTTGCTTTTCACATACTGCCACGTTTGTATTTGCTAAGAGGTAAGTAGAGGAATAGTAGCAGTTGATCGACGATGTGTTTAAGATTGAACTTAAAAACAAGCAGACTGCCTCGTTGGTCTAGTGGTCCCAATCGCGACTGCTACGCTAGAGGTCTTGGGTTCGATCCCCAGGTCGAGCAAAGTGTTATTGAGTTTTTCTATGAAATTCTCAGTAGCAGCTCGGAGTCTGGATTTGTGCCCGGTGAATGGCAATAGGCTCGCCCCCTATTACATGGGACCCAAACATACCGGCGAACTGTGGGTGTACATTAAGTGCACCTCTGCCTAACCCTTCGGGGACTACAGGCGTGATGGTATGTTAAAAACAAGCAGAGATTAAATTTTCGGAATGTTATTAAGAAATTTATCTTCTCCAATAACTTGGAAATGGCCGTAAAGAATTAGTTAAGCTGCGTCATGCGCGACACGAAATTATGTTAACATCTCATATCTCATGCCGAGCCGAGGCAGGAGGCAAGAGACGAGATAATACAACAGCAAAGCTATGTCGCGGGATGCAGTGTTCCTATAATACTAATTTCTAAGGCCAAATACCAATATGGTCTGAACCAGTTCAGGTAGAAGCGTTTCATAATTATTTTGGTTAAAATGCGAATAAATTTTAAATCTTTGTACGGATTTGGCAAAAAATATTATACATCAGTGATAAGACAGCTCCATAAGTCTAGTTCTCCTAGGTGCGAGTGCTACGCTTGTGGGTCTCGGTTCGATTCCCAGGTCGAAAGCAAAGTATATATTGTATTTGATTGTAGAGTGCTATTGGATTTTTCTATGAAATTTTCAGTAGCAGCTCGGAGTTTGGATTTGTACCTGGTTAATGGTAATAGGCTCTACCCCTAGAGACCTAAACATACCGTAGAACTGTGGGTGTACATTATTATACCTCTGCCTAAACATACCTCGTCGTATAAGTATTATTGCATCAGTCACTTAACATCGACAATAATTTAGACAGCTTCTACAACTCTTAAGCTCAAAAACGTCTGTTTAAAACCATTAAAGTACCTATTTACACCTCAAAACTCAAGTATTGTTAAGTAAATGTAATACAGCAAGCACGAAAGAGGTACCTACTTGTAACATTTAAGGTGCGTACTAATTGTTGTAAGAAGTCGCGAGCGATATGTCAATCGCACGTGCGTTTGTTCGTGAACTAACAAACTTGAGGCAAGATTCAGTTGATCTTATTAAAAAAAGTTTTTGTAATGTGTACCTAAGTGACATGAGATTTCACTTGATGTCGGTATGGTCGAGTTGGTACTGCTATGTTTTCATAAAAAATATTATGCTCGACCTGAGAATTGAACCCAGGCTCCATTTTTTTTTTTATTGGTATTTGTGGCTATAGTATCACCGCGACCGATTTCGATCTATTGTGATCGCCACTTAAAGACTTAAAGTTCACCGCTGAACCCTGCGGCTGCTATAAACTGCAGGATTTCCTTAGGGGTGAGCTCCCTTATTTCATCTGGGGTTAATACATGTTTCCCCAGATACGCATTACGCTTCTGCATCAGCGGTCCGCATTCCCCCAGAATCAGTCCCAGGCTCCATAGCCGCGCTTGGAACTACTCGACCAGTGAGACGTGAGACAGGAGACAGTCAATTAAACTCAAAAAAGTTTGTCGCAGTGATATTCGATACTTTTCGAATTTGCTCGCGCAACACGATCATTTTAAGAACGCCCGCGCGGTTCGTCTGTAGGTACTTAACGTGTAATGGGTACCTACCTTAACAATAATCTTATGGGTCGCCTATCAGCGATTTACAAAAAAACAGCTAATATCATTTATGGAGATGAACTAAGCAAATAATAATGAATATGTACCTGTCAGCTTAGTCAATATTATTTTACGGTTTTTATTATGATATATGGCACATAAATTAAGTGTTATGGGAAAAATTTCTGTTTGATTTTTGAGTTGTGGAGATTGGCAAATAGCGGTACTGTAATCGTATTAATCATATATAATGTGTTGAGCATGTAAGCACTTATGGAATTAAAAGTTCAAGTTTAGTTATTATTTAAATATGAAAATATAGCTTTTCAAGTCGGTATCTGAAAGTTTTTGCGTACTTAGATGATTTGTATAAAATTTCACAATATACTTGACGCTGATGGTGAAATAAAAACTACCTTTTACGGATTTTAATAAAATTTTTTCGGATCCGAAACGTCCTGTATTAAATAATATCAATATAACGCAAAACTATAAAAACTAGTTTTATTTCATGATACTGAGAGTGTTATGATAATCCTGTTGTTTATATACCCACTTACGAGTTGTTGTAAGTGAATATAAGTAATACCTAATGCTTTGTAAAAAATATAATTATGAAGAAGGTAATTCTGACAATAAAAGTATAAAAAATTCGCTTGTTGGTGAAGGTGGCGTGGATAACGACGATGGTCAATGTATATGCAAGGTCAAGCTGCCCATCATCAGTCTATGGTTTGGTTAGCATTCTTGGCCTATCGAGTATCTTTCGTGGTTTGGTTAGCATTCTTGGCCTATCGAGTATCTTTCGTGGTTTGGTGAACAAGACAGCGTTTAGTTGCAGTTATAAACCCGAAAATCCTGAAAATCAGTTTTTATCACAAATTGGGATATTTGTATCAAAAGAATAAGCCATTGGCAATTCTGTCACATTGATCCTTATTAAAAAATCGCAAATATAGTTACGTTTTTTGCCTAGTAAAACATCTAATTCACACTTTTTCCCAGACGATGTAGGCAGTAACAGCAAAACGCTTGTTGCAATGGCTAAATAAATAAAGCATTTCGAAAAATATGGAAAAACTATCATTTGTTTCAAAATTGTAGCTTCGAATTTCAAGTTATTGTATCTTCTCGGTAATAATTCATCTCACGCGCACAAATCTGACACAAAAAAATAATATTTTAATGGTTTCGAAGCAGCTATTGCATTTGGGACGCCATCGCGCCGGTAACGAGTGTGCGCCTACGCCTAGTTCCTCCGTTCACGATAAATCACACTGTGAATAGCACGTGAGAACCGATAGTATCCACCTAAGAAAACAACACCCGAAAATATAGCTGACTTCAAAACTCAACTTTAATAACTTTGTAATAAGGCTAGGAAGTAGTTAACCAACTGTAAAAGTAAAGTTGCGTTATGAATACTCATTTAACTGTTTTCTGATATATTAACGTTGTTTATAAAAATACCTAATGATTTTGTTGTTCATGGCATACCCATCGACCTTTGATAATATAATTTCAGGCAGCCCTAAAACACTCTTTTGTTTTTTTTTTGACCCTACTAAGTCCAATTAAAATGGAGAAAATAAGGAACGAATTTATTAGAGGAAGTTTGAAAGTAGCGCTAATGACGGAAAAATTAAAGGGAAATCTTTTGTCTTGGTATGGGCACGTGATGAGGAGGGATGAAACGCATGAGACTAAAGTTATGAATACGAATGCGGGAGTAAGGATCCTGCCAGTCCCACGCCAAGAGTTCCTACAACCGAGCAAAAAGAAATTTAAAAAAATAAGGTAAAGGTGTACCTTTATACAGCTCCCCGGTATGTCGAGCCTATTGCCATTAACCGGGCCCAAAACTTGACTCCAAACTGCTACTGAAAATTTCGTAGAAAAACGCAATAACGCTGACCTTAACCTGGGAATCAAACCCAGGACCTCTAGCATAGCATTTCCACTTAGGACCACTAGACTAATGGGACAGTTATACCGATTACTTCGATCAAATACCATTAGGTACTTGGTATGTTCGCGTAATATCGAAACATCCCACATGAAGATCAAAGACCAACTCTATTTGCACATGTACTTACTACAACTTCTATACGACATACGACATTTCGAGGCTCCAAACTCGAAGTCACTTGCCGAAGTCTATCAGTGTCGTCATTCAAGTGTTCTCTGATGTACTTCAGTACTCTTGCGCGGTACTCGCCGGCACTAGGCGGTACTTCCGCGGTACTTGAGGTGACGGATCCGGTACTCCGCCGTGAGATCCGTAGATAGTGCATGCTCCCAATTTTCTGGGCACACTTCACTTTTGTAGTGACGCGAAATTGCGAACGTGGTTTGGCAATAAATTGAAATTTAAGTTTAAGAAAACGTTGTTCATGTATATTTTATATATATACCATATGTCATACCAACACGCCTTTATTCTCTGTATGTTTAGGTCCCCTGTAATAGGGGCAAGCCTATTGCCATTCACCGTGCTCCTAATTACCCAAATTCCGTTTTGCTACTGAGAATTTTATAGAAAAGCCCAATAAGTAACAATTTGCTCGAGCTGGGAATGGACTCGGATTTAGAACAAAGGTAAAGTAAAGGTTTAAAGTAACAACAACTAACTTACAGTTAGTTCTTGCTGAAGTTCTACTACACAAAATACTAACTAAAAGTTGAAGTTGAACTTAAAAACTTTAACTTTTTACTGTTTTCTTAATCTCTATTAAGTTTCAATTTATTATAATAGATAAAACTTAGAATAATTTATTTTATTAAAGTTTTGAATCGTCGAAGTTTAATCGTAAAACTGTTAGAACGTGGGACTTCGAAGTTAGATGGGTATAATTATAATACGCTATTTTATTTCTGAATGCGTATTTTCTTAATAAGAAAAATAAGAATCCATAATTCTCCATAATTATCCATCCTTAAAATATTTATTTTACTGACGACTTCGCAAAACGAAGTCGTCACATTGAACTCGAGAGTGCTTTTATATTTTAGTATTTTTTTTACTATTGAGAAACTGAAATTCTCAGTAGCAGCTCGGAGTTAGGATTTGTGCCCGGTTAATCGCAATAGGCTCGCCCCATGTTGAAAATATCGGCGAACTGTGTGTACATTATTTGTTACCTACGCTAGTGCCTTATTCTCGGGGAATATAGGCGTGACCGTAAGATGTTATGTTGCGTTACGAAACTGCCAATTAGTTGTAGGTAAGTGCGGCCGCTGCGCATGAGGTCCAGAGTTTGATGCCCAGGTCAAGCAGTGTTATTAATTTTACCATTTGGTTATTAGTAGTACCCGTTAGGATCACCCTATTACATGAGATTCAAAACAAACTGTGTTTGCAGACCTGCACACCTCTGCGCAACATCTCCATATAGTTTCGTGCAAAACTTGAAAGTCGCCAGGTAAATTAAACCTTACTAAATTAAAAACTCCCATCAATAAATTCTTAGGCGAACATGTTGTATAATAAAATTCACTTGGGCTTAGCAAACAAGTAGGCTAGAGGCGAGATTGGTCATTCCTCAATGCGAGGTCACGACCGTGCCTGACTCCGCACTCATCGCGAAACCCTCCCCCTGCCGTGTCCTCAACCCACCGCCTGCTAGTGAGGAATGAATAAAATAACGCGGCAAATGACATTATCTTTTTTAAATGCAATTTCTGGACTTTAAAATGCATAGTAACATGCCAGTTTTTCGTTAAATGTATACGACGGTATGTTTAGGTCCTAGGCAATAGGGGGCGAGCCTATTGACTCACTTGGATTAATTGGGCAAAAACCCAAACTCCGAACTGGTAATGAGAATTCAACAGAAAAACATAGAAGTAATATGGAATATATTATATATTTTTTTATTTATATATAATATATTGAGTAAAGTTTATTATTCATTTTGTATGAAAAAGAACACAATAGCCGCAATTTTCTCAGCAAAAAAACCATCATAAATCATTAAAAATCTTCCCATATAAAAATCACATCCAATTCGTTCGTTGTTCGTGACAGATGCCGAAACATCCACGACGCCCCCACCTGGGGTGCACCCCTTTCGCCCCCACCTTTTGTGATACACGCGAATGCTTGACGATTTTTCCGCTCATCCACTGTATTTTAGCAGAATCTTGCACATAATCCGTCTGTTGTGGGCGGATTCATAAAGGATTTCGCCGGGAATTACTTTTGGTGATAATTTTAGATAGGTGTTATATTTTCTTTATGAGAGTTTTTTAAAGAAATACGTTTACTGTTTTACTATCATGATTTACTTCTACGGTTTTGAATATAACATACCATAATGGCCTTATTAGGCAGAGGTGTGGCGGGCCTTATTAGGCCATTATGGTCATCAGATTCAGATTCATATTAATTTATTTCACCAAAAATAGACTACATTTTTTTTTTTAAAAAAAAGCTTATTAGCAATGTGGGTCACACATTACTAGTATTCTTGTTAACCTCTCGTGCTAAGCTAAATGCTTGTGTTACGAGTGGGTTCACGACGGTAGTGCAATGGGTGGGGTTCGAACCGGCAACCATATGATCGCAAGTCCGACGCCCTAGCCATTAGGCTACCGACGCTTCAGATGCTAAAATAAATTAAACTAAGTCTTCTATTTTACCACTGAATGATATGTGAAAAGTCATCATCATATCAGTTAAAAGAGCTCAACTGTTGAGATAACGCCTTCCACAACGACCAGTTATATATTTTTTTATAATATTTATTTATTTTCTCCCATATGATACAAGCATTTTGCTGGTATGCTGCCTGCATTCAACGCCTTCTAGGCAGCGGCCTTAAGCAGGTCGACTGTCCTCATCGAAGGTCTAGGACGACCTTCGATGAGGACAGTCGAAGTCGCACTGCGTTTTCCGAAGCCAAAAAAGTTCTTTTTGGCCCAGTGGCCATCAGTTCTACGGGCTATTGGCATTAACTGCACAGAAATCAAAACTCCATAAAAAATAAGAACTTTGCTTAATCTGGAAGTCGAAACCAGGAGCACTTGCTCAATAATCGCACTTACTGATATCTTCCGACTATAATTAAATAATGAGGAAGTAGGTATAGTACCTACTATAATTAAGTAGGTATAGTACCTACATATATGGTTCTGAACCCAGCCAACAAAAATTACCAAATATGACGAAAAGATATAGTGTTACTCGTAGTATAATTTTGATAGGTACTCGAAGATATTGTAGTCCCAATTAGACTCTTGATCTATGAATGGGAAATTCCCACGGGATTAAGAAAGATGAGATCAACGTAAATGAAACCTTTGGTGCGGCAAGTGCCAAGTGTTTTTTGTTTATTTAATGTTGCAAAAAAACTTGTTCCACGGAATTTGCTCTATCTTCCATACCACCCAGCAACCTAAACGATTTTTAATACAAGACAGTCAACATAAAAATCACTAGAAAACTGTTTAGGGCGGCGTGAATTTTTTAAGAGGCCCAAATGAGAGGGTTCGGTTACCGGCCCGACGAGAAAGCAAGCAATACATCCAACCTTTTGTTTTTGACTACCCTCCAAAATAACCAACATTACTTGACCTCTCACTTTTCCGAAAACACCCTAATATTTTCCAAAGTCCTCTCTGTCTGGGAGGTCATCTAAAATTGGGCGTACGGAGAGTGGTATAGAAATAACTTAAAAAGAAAAATTAGTGCTGCGAAAAAGAAAACGGGAATGTTGAATGAGAAAATGGTGGGAGCTGTGTTGCTGGTACCTATGTGGGGAACCACTGAATGTGTGGACTTGGACCTTCAAACTAGACCGAATCGTTGTCTGGCAGAAAATGCCTAATGGCATTAAGACCGCCTTTGTACGGTGCATAAAGTATTAATAAATAAATAAAAATCGTACTAATGTCCATTTACAGTTCGCCGGTATGTTATATTTATTTATTTGAATACATAGGTAGACCAACAGCTTAGGTATTCATCTCGCATTATAATAAAAATGGTCGGTCAGAAGTACATGATCTGATGTATACCTATGCCAAGTATACACAACATTAACAGTAGCAATATTATTCAGTTATAAGTAGTAAGAGGAAACAAACAATCAACATTATTTAACAACAAAATTGACCACACAATACCTTTTTAAGCTTATGGTAAGAACACGTCTAGCTTGGACACATAAGACCATGTTTCATGTTTCTAAGTCTTATCTAATGGGGACGTACCTATTGCCATTAACCGGGAACGTATCCAATATCAGAGCTGCTACCGTGAGCATTAGGTAACACTTTTCGACCTGGGAATCAAAGTCACACTGTGCAGTTTCGCTTGATCACTACACCAATATTATAGTAGTGTCAAATTAATTGGTATAAATTAGTTAATGCCCCAAGATAGTAAGTTAATATCTTGGCTATTAGATATGTCAAATATCATACAATTTATAACATTATAAATTGACACCCGATCTCAGATCAAATAAATGTTAAGATGGAACTTTGCGAACAAAAAAGTGAGGCCGGCTAAAACTACGCCTTGCCGTGTACAAACACACAATTACGCGCCCACACATATACCGTAACTACGCCTTATTTTGTCGAGCTATCCGAAAGCTCGACTGACAAGATAAGGCGTAGTTAATTAATACATGTATGCGTGTAATTGTGTGTTTACACGGCGTAGTTTTAGCCGGCCTCACTTCTTTGTTCGCTAAGTTCCATCTTAACTTTTTATTTGATCTGAGCACCCGATAGCAAACAGCACTAAGTCACTAATTTCAATTAAATATAAACCACTTTTACTTTCAACCACCAATATATCAAACAATCGTGCTTTTATTTATAACAATTAAACGACCGACGTCGTGAGATACAATTAGTATTTAATATAAAACCCCTAAGACAAGTACAAAACATATTTTATTAGCAATAGATCACGACTCTAAATGTAACTGTGCTAAGCCATCTAATTTATTGAATCGAATGTTTATCCAATTATCGATTTAACAACAATGGAATCGATATAATCGGTCGATATAGATCGTTATCGATTATATCGGATAAGGTATGTTCGTGATCGCCCATTGTTTAGTTCTTGGTGATTCCGAGATATAATTGTAATGATAAGTATCGAGAAATGACAATAGAATAGAAATAGCACTTCGTAGGCATTGAGTTAGAAGTTCATGATGCTAAGATGACACCGCGAAGCGAATTATGGTTTATGAGTTGTGGAGTGATAGCTATAATATTATACTAAGTAGTCACATATAGCGATAACATATTAATGATTACAAAAAAATAACGGCTGTCAAAAGTATAACCTACCTAGTAGTCTATTTTAAATAAATGATTTTTATTTTCACTTGATATTTTGCGAACTGTTGCAACGTATCAAGGACACGACACGATTTTTTTGAAAAACAGTAGGTAAAGGCCAAAAAAATATGCATAAAATGTTCTGTCACATACAATATTTCATATTATAAGGAAGCCGCTCTTAGACAATTGTACTTATCTACTTATGATTAATAGCTCAATGTACGCGAGGTCGTATTTTAGTATTGTTTTACTTTTTTTTATAGGATTTTATGTTCGTAGCCAGTGGGCAGTTACAAGCTGTATTGTCACTTTTGTTTTTAAGAAACATAATTTCTCATTGTCTTTGAAACAAGATAAACCACCTGGGTGATAGATCTATTTTATTTCTTAGGCTTATGGCATTATGGTTAATTTAGGGAGGATTTCTGTAAGAAGCAATTAGTAGTGTATTTTTCAGGCAAGCTGTGCCCTCACTTACCTCCAACTAACTATGACGAGCTATACAAAACCAGTTTATGCTGGTCTCTTATTGTATTGGAAGCCTATAAAATGCGAGATCAGCTTCAACTGGAATTGTATAACGCGATCATTTTTGGGCTGTGAGAAAAGGATAGCGCTATTTAATGTGTAGAGCCACATCCCTCTCTCACAGCCGCAAAACGATCAAAATAATATGTTTTGGCACGGCCCCACGTTTGAAGAAAGGAACCGAAGGCATTTACCCTACAGTGAGACGGTATAGACTCACATAGACTTAGAATAGAATAGAATAATCATTTATTTTTTGAAGAAGATGCGCTTCGCTAGTCTCTGTCATGACATCTTGTATACGTGACACCGCATAATATAAGCCTCAATGCCACCTACTAAGTACTAAGTATAGAGCACGGAAAGAAGCCAAGTGTGGTTTTTTCAGTTTGACTGAAATTCGCGGAAACTCCAGAAAATTCTTGTGGATCATCTGCCAATTTGCAGACTATTCATGAGGATTTTCCGTACAATAAAGGGCGATCTATGAAAAAAATATACATCTTGCTCATCTATTAATTCGTTGTAAAAATTCGACTTCGGTCCTAAGCTTTCGTGTAAGCTTAGCTCCTGGCTGAAAAGCGTTGTCTGAACATGCATTTCGCGTATCACGACTCGAGGTGTCTTAAGGGTTGCCCTTATTTTTTTATTGTGCTGCTTTTTAATGGAATGGAGCGTTGTGTAGCATGCACGAATTTTGAGAGGAAACTTTTTTGAAGGTTGAGAATTTCTTTTAGCATAACATACCTACTTAGTTCTACCTGCATAGTTCCCCGGTATATTTACGTTCGAACATACCATCACGCCTGTATCCTCCGAAGGGTTAGGCAGAGGTGTATCTACTAATGTAGGTACCTATACCCACACTTTGCCGGTATGTTTAGGTCCCATGTAATAGGGGGCAGTCATATTGCCATTAACTGGGAACAAATACACGCTCCTTTGTAGCACACCAAGTATTATTATAGAGAAGAATAACTAATCCAATAACATTTTGTTTAACATGAGAGTTGAACTCAGGACCTAATGCTTAGCAGCCGAGCTTGTAACCACTTTATAATGAAGGCTGTTTAAAGCCGTAATAAGCAGAACAATATCACCATACACTTAACCATGTCCAGAAACACTTCTAAAATATACGAAAGCGGACACAACCGACACATATATTCCGTAAGACATGTCCCAACATTAGTAGATAACTATCTCACTTTGAAGGCGACAGGTTTAAACAATGTTACTTAAAACGCTACTCGAGTTACTTGACAACCGCTACTGTTAACATACATAAACAAAAGAAGCATGTTCACTAAACCAATTGTTGTACAACAATGTTGGTCAAAACATTTGCCGATTAATATCCTCACTCATCCAATATCACTCCTATAATTATTGACCTGTCCTATATTTGTCACTGCCTAATTAGTCTAGTGGTCCCTAGCGCGAATGCTACGCTAGAGATGGGTTCGAGCAAAGTGATATTGGGTTTTTCTATGAAATTCCCAGTAGCAGCTCGGAGTCTGGATTTGTGCCCGGTTAATGGCAATATGCTCGCCTCCTATTACATGGGACCTAAACATACCGGCGAAATGTGAGTGTACATTAGTACACCTCTGCCTAACCCTTCGGGTAATACATGCGTAATGGTATGGTTGGTTGATATTGATCCTTGATTGATTAAAAAAACTAAATACTTTTAGTTATCATGATGACCAACCCAAAAGGCTAACGAAGAGTTTCTATACATTTTGCTCACAATAACAAACCCCATGAATCCAACTGAATGTAAATTTCACGTGAACCCTTCCCTAAGTGAAGGACCTTTATATGGTTTCCCTTCGAACGAAGAAAAACAAAACTTTTAGGATATTTGACGCTACTAAATCAATATTGTGTCAACTCACAATGTCAAAAAAATAAGTTTTGTTGTCAACTGCTTCGGATGCTTCTGTTTTTACAATTGCTTCTGCTTGTGCAACTGCTTCTACTTGTGCAACTGCTTCTGCTTCTGCAACTGCTTCTGCTTCTTGGTGATATGTTAGCGGTTGCAACAAAACCAAATTTGTCAGGGCCCAACATTTGCACCAACATAATACAGTGAATAGTCACCTTAATACGGTTTGCTTGTGAGCTCAGCATACAACAGTAAAAGCAATATGTTGTCACTGCGAAAGCGGTTGACTGAATAAGGGAATAACGTCTTTGCAAAATGGCCGCTGTCACTTTGAAAATTTTACTGCTATTAGAAGCGATACGATGGGCCCGCTACCCAGACAAGGCGTTCATAATTGACAATATATTCCAGATGAAATAAACCAGAATTTATGGTCACCTTTGTCTACTATTTCAAGTTTAATAGCGAATAAAGGCGTCGAGTTATTGTTATTTGGTATATTTACTAACAAAGTGCGAAGTTAATTGTTTGAAATTGGAATATAAAGTTACAAAATAAATCATGTTTGCATTTTCTCCGAGTTTAGCGCAGTGACAGCCTAGTGATATGACCATTACACTGCCAAGTCAAAGGTCTCGAGTTTGAATCTAAGGCACACACCTTTGACTTTTTGAAGTCATGTGCTTTAATTTATAATCACGTACTTAAACGGCCTGCGGACTGCCTCGTTGGTCTAGTGGTCCCTATCGCGACTGCTACGCTCGAGGTCTTGGGTTCGATCCCCAGGTCAAGCAAAGTGTTATTGAATTTTTCTATGAAATTCTCAGTAGCAGCTCGGAGTCTGGATTTGTGCCCGGTGAATGGCAATAGGCTCGCCCCCTATTACATGGGACCCAAACATACCGGCGAACTGTGGGTGTACATTTAGTACACCTCTGCCTAACCCTTCGAGGAATACAGGCGTGATGGTATGTTATGTTATGTTATGTGAAAAACCCAAAGATTTTCTTGACAGCGTGTGAAGTCTGCCAACCCGTAGTAGGCTAGCGTGGTGGACTATAGCCTAATCCCTCTCGTTCTGAGAGGAGACCCGTGCCCAGCCGTGGGACAATGTAATGGGTTGATCTTCTCCGAAGGCAGAGGTATACTGATGTACAGTCACGCTCACACATATGTATACTCTTGGAAATTCAATAGGTACAAATATATTAAAAACTTGGAAAAAATTAGAAGTATTGATTGAAATTTTACGTTGTCACGTATGTCGTATTTCAGAATCAATACTGTACTGTGTATTTTCATTCAATCCATCTGAATGAATAGAGCTGCAGTTCGGTGAAAGCTCAAAGGTCGGAGGTGTTCACTAAAAGTCGCTTAAGTCCAGCAGTGGAAGAATAAAGACTGTTAATGATTACTTTAATGATTTTGCTCGAAGCGGCGGTAGTCCGCGGTAGCCTAATGGCTAGGGCATCGGACTTGCAATCATGGGTTGCCGGTTCGAAACCCACCCATTGCACCACCAACGTGAACCCACTCGTAATACAAGCATTTAGCTTAGTACGAGGGGTTAACAAGAATACTAGTAATGTGTTAATCACATTGCTAAAATCATTTTCCAACTTTAGTAAGTGTATATATACGTATACCCACAGTTCGCCTACATGAGTGACGACTCATGTAAGAGCTGGTGAGCTTTTCAATCTAATGATATTAGGACCATGCAATGTCCAATCAGAGATCTCTAACACAACAAGGTACGTTGGGGTCAAATGAAATAAGAAGAATTATTTCTTTAAAAAAGCATTACCACGCTTGCATTTTCTTGGGTCGTGGGTGCATTTACAAACAAAAAGACATGCACAAACAGTCAGAACAACTATCTGTGGGCCGTACAAATATTTGTTCCGTGCGGGAATCGAACCCACGACCTCAACTATAGCGGATCTGGATGTTTGCGTATGTGAGATTTTTATTTGTTTAAGCACCCACTACGTTACAGGAGACATTCGTTGTGTGAGGTAATGTTTTCTTAAAAGGGTCAAATACATAAAAACAACAGAAAAGCAAGTACTTAATTCTTAAGTTGAAAAAAGATCGATTCGTTTTTACCTACCCATACTTTTACACAAGAGGTCAAAGACATTGAACCTCAGGAACAATTAAATTGTAGTAGTTATTGTGTAGGTATTGCACTTTTGTATGGAAAATCCGTTTTTTTTTTATAACCGACGAAAAATATCAGAATCATGAACTGAATTCATGGTAAGCGGTTGTGCGTCGATGTCCCTTCCACCCTGTATACAAAGGTATGATGAACATTTAAATTTTCATTTCATAAAAACACTGTTTCCCAGCACCATTCATGAAAGAAAGGTGTCAGACTTAAGAAAAAAATGACTTGTTACAGTTTGTTCGAAATAACTCTGCTCGCGCTGGTAAAATCACTTTATTTAATAAATGTTTATATACATAAATAACGAAATTAGTAAGGCAAATAATATTTTAATAATTAGAATTTATTCGTGTTGTCTTGTCTGCTCGCTGGCAATAAAAAAATGGTCTTTGATAGAGGTGTATTCCAAAGAGGGTATCAAACACCGTGAAACCCCATCACTAACAGCCCACATGTTAAATTCACAAGTAGTTCATTAGCACCACCCGGGAATCGAACCTGGCACAATGACGCCGCGGGTGTTGGAAGAGCCTATTGTCACTTACCGGTCCATCGATTTGTTTGTGTATAACGAAGTTCATTTCCATAGTTGATGGGGTAGGCAGAATTTGAAGTGGTGTAAATTTTATGAGTGCATTTTATTATTTGTTGAGGTGATAAAGAAAAATTTGCGTGGGTTGGGGCCATTATCATTGTTTGTATAAGAAATATAATTATAATATAATATTCTGCTGCTAAGCACTGATGTGCTTACACTAATTACCACAGCTTAACTTTATAGACTTATACTAGCTCTCGCTTAAAACTTTAAGAGGGTACTCTAGTGAGCCTTTGTCCATACAAACGCATTCTGCTGTTTTCTCCGTAGACAATGACTCTAGAGCAATGATATTTTTGCAAAAAATCTAGATCTAATTCATACAGGCCCCTATTATTTCATTTTTTCCAAAATAAAAATTCACAAGAAAATATGACAATTCAAAAACTCTAAAAAAAGCCCGTTTTTACCGTCATGTTCAGGCGAAAAAGACAAATTTGAAAAGTTTTTCACAAAAAATGAAATAATAGATGCATAGACATGCTTTTCCTCTAAATTTTTATATATAAATTGTTTAGATGAATCCACTTTTGAAGAAGAAAACAGCAGAATACGAAACGTCTTTTGGTCAAGGTTTTTGTAGGTAAAATAATCCTAAGCTGCAGTTGTCCTTTTCGCACTTCACGGGGAGAGACTGGAGGTGCAGCGCGACGGCAATAGTTTCTTCAAAAACCTATTTTTCAAATTCCTCAGGACTAGAGTCCCCTCTTAAGCAGCGGTAGCCATTAGGCTAGGGCGTCGGACTTGCGATCATGTGGTTGCCGGTTAAAAACCAACCCATTGCACTACCGACGTGAACCCAGTCGTAATACAAGCATTCACCTTATTACGAGGGGTTAACAAGAATACTAGTAATCTGTGACCCACATTACTAGTAACCTTTTTAATTTAAAAAAAAAACAGACTTATCAAGCGTCATTTAGCCCATCAATTAATTTTCCCGATGGTAGTTAATAACATGTAAATCTGGATTAAAATTATTTGCGGTTATCGTTACATAACAATAGTTTTCATTTTAATTAGATCAACGTATTAATTGAAGTATTTCATAAGTCAGATTATCCTTTCATATCAATTTGTTTTGTACTCTGTATTGCTAGTAATAAATACGCTTTTGCGACTCCGTTAAGTAATAAAATAATTAATTATTTTGCGGTTAACTCCACACTGCAATGTGGTATTATCATTTTGTTGATTTATTTACGTAAAGCTTTGAATTTTGAAGTTGTTTGATTCTCTTTGTTATTCAGAATAATTTGTATTAGGTATGTTGTACAATCACTGCCTATTATTTGGAAATACTTATATGCGTGATGATATGTATGTTATAGGTATGTTATGGCACGTCGAATATAGTGTTATTAATAAGACTACACTGCCTCATTAGTCTCGTAGCTCTAAGCGCGGCTGCTGCCTCAGAAGACCTGGGTTTGATTTTATTTTTGGCCGAAGCAACTTATCAGAAAAAAAGTAATATTTTTTCTAAAGTCTTGGGTTCGATAAATTTTTTTGGTCAAAGCAACTTATCAGAAAAAGAGTAATATTCTTTTGTTTGCTATTCCGAAACATATAAAAACACTTACTTATTTTTGTTACAGAATCTATACCATCAGGGGAAGAAAGAAAACCAAAGAAGATCACAAATAAAAAATAATATTTTTTACAAAACGGTACACATATTTGCAGTAATTATGAGGACATAGATAAAGTTTATATATAGAAGATAATATTTGATGCCAGTTCGCAGGAGAGATATAATTTTAGTTCATAATTACTATGATTATGAATAAATGACAAGAGGTATGAATGCGGAAGAAGCGAAACAGATATGCAAGTGTCGTAGCAAGTAGCAGTCTGTAGTTTCTGCCTACCCATGTGGGAAAACGGCGTGATTGTTTTTATGTATGTAAGAATACCTGAACTTAATTCTACGGGCTTACCGAAATTGTAAAAAAAAATCAAAGAGAAAAGCTAATGACTAAAATTTGTTTATGCGAGTTTTCTTAACTTTTAGAACCGAGCTTGTGAGTTCGAAGAACTTATATTATCTTACCAGCAACCAGTAGCAGTAAGTAGGTATATAATAAGTACTATTGTGAACTATTGGATATAGAAGGTAAAGTGACGATCTGAAATTAGTTTAAATAAAATGAGGCGTGTTTGACGGGGATTTACCTTTTTGCATGGCAGCGCGGGAAAGTTGATTTTTTTAATTGGTGGATTTGTTTCTTGTTTGTCAATTCCTGAAATAATTGGGTTAGTGTCGATTCCAACCGTTACCGATTCCACCCGTGGCAATTCGACCCGTAACTGTTTCCACTCCGTTTCTTCCGACTCGTTAAATAATTGCGATTTTAGTAATATTCGTAACATTCAATATCGTATATATTATGTTTAATGTAATTTTGTTTTGTATCTGTAATCAACATTACATTAATGTCTTGACATTTTGACATTGAATATTTTGTGAGTTTCTGTTATGACTGTAGCAAAAGGGCATGAGACAAACATCTGCACTTGTTATTAATAAAGCAATTAATTGTCTCAACGAAGTATATTCTTTGTATTAACGTGTAATAATTATAACGTTAAAATAAATGCTTTGTTGACACCCCCAAGGCAAGTTCAAATTGATGGAGAAAAAAACTCAGAAATACAGATGTTCCGCGTGATCAATGACAAATAATTGGATAAATACATATGAGAATTAATTGTGGTGGAATAATCGTTTAGAGCGTGGCCTTTAAATAAGCGGTTAGCATTGTTGAGCGGGTAGCGACAGCGTGGCGATAAGTACTGGAAAGCTTATATCGTCACTTTCACAATATTACGCACGGAATGTGAATAACAATTTGTATATATTTTTTACGTATTTTGTGTCCCACTGCTGGGCAAAAGTCTCCCCTAACTTCATCCAGGCTTGTCTGTCCTGAGCGTTTTTATACCACTGATGTGGCAAGTCCATGGCCACTTGAAACTCGCATTTAGGACGCCCACATGACCCACAACCATCTATGCGCGTTTTGGAATTATGCCTGCCTCATTAGTCAAGTGGTCCTAGGCGCGACTGCTATGCTAGAGGTCCTGGGTTCAATCCCCAGGTCGAGCAAAGTGTTATTGGGTTTTTCTATGAAATTCTTAGTACCAGCTCGGAGTCTGGATTTGTACCTCGTTAATGGCAATAGGCTCGTCCCCTATTATATGGGACTTAAACATACCGGCGAAATGTGGGTGTGCATTAGTACACCTCTGCCTTACCCTTCGGGGAATACAGGCGTGATGGTATGTAAGTAATTATTATTATTATTGCACGTGCGAAGCTGTGTGATGTCGAATTTTAGTTGTTTTTTTTTTCTCCAATTCAATTTCTATAATATAAAGGCAAACGAACATAGTAACGTTTAACCCACCAAATTCTGAAAAACAAACTCTCATTTAAGGAATTGGGCTTAGCATATTTATATGACCTGTATCTGTACTTAGTTAATTCTTTTCATCATAAACTGCTCTTCTACTGGCCACACGACGCAGACTGCATCCAATATTAAGATGTTCTTTTAACTATAGGCTGTTTAAAAAAACCAGTCGCAAAATCACTAACACAACTGATCAATAACAACTGGGAATAAAAATGCTCCATAATTTCGAAGACGAGCCACTTGAAAAGATTATGAAATGAGTGGAGTGAATGAATGCACACACTCAGCTACAAAAATCTGCTATTCTAAACTATAATAAGAATGAGATATAAAAACAATAAAAAGAAAGAAAAATAGTGTAACATCGGATCACAAGTTGAAGATTATGTTTTTAAGTTGAAGAGCCGCCTAATGGTATGAGCAGCATTTAGACGCTAGCAATACCAATAAAAACCCCTAAGGGAGACAGGCGTGACAATAGGTATGTCATAGGTCGGAACGGAGTTTATAATTATCAATTGTCATCAGCCGAGTCGTACTACGTAAACACTCCATTTTATCATCATCTGTGGTAAAGTTGTAAGTATTTAGTTATAAATGCTACATTGGATTCGTACACACGGCTACAGGATAACCTTTGAAATTCCAGTTTAAGCTGACCTCGCAATGTATTGGCTTCCTATACAATATGAGGACAGCATAAACTGGATTTGTATAGCTTGACGGGTAGCTATGAGTACCTCCTGGATGTTGTTAATGGTCAATAATTATGAAGTATCGGAGGTTTTTAGAGTAGGACCGTTATAATTGAATGTGGTAGCTCGGTGAGTGTAAGGTAACTACTACATGATCGTGTATTTCCCACGGTTAGTTTTGTTTTGATACCTAAGATTTATTGCGCTAAAAAAGGGTAATGTCTCTAATAATTTGGTAAGACTAAATCTCATAAAGGCCTCAGATCAAATAAAAACTTAAGACGGAACTTTGCGAACAAAGAATGATCAAAAAAAAAGTTAAGATGGAACTTTGCGAACAAAAAAGTGAGGCCGGCTAAAACTACGCCTAGCCTAGGTTACAAAGTCGAGCTTTCGATAGCTTGATAGCTCGACTGACAAGATAAGGCGTAGTTTCGGTGTTGTTATATAGTTCAAAATTGTGTTTGTAACCTAGGCTAGGCGTAGTTTTAGCCGGCCTCACTTTTTTGTTCGCAAAGTTCCATCTTAACTTTTTTTTTGATCTGAGATAAAGGCTAAATTTCAACATTAGAAAATTGCATACTTTCAAAGGAAATTGTGTAAAAGTGAAGTGATATCAATCATATATACTGCGTTTCTTTTTAATTTGACGTACTTATTTTGTTACTATTACAATAATAATATATAACCTTTGTGGGTGTACATTATTTAATATGTTAAGTTAAAAAAGTGTAAATCATTGACTTGTGAAAATGTCTTTAAATTTTTTATTTTTTTTATGGGATAACTCGGCAAACGAGCAGTCGAGCTACCTGATGGTAAGTAGTCATCGCCACCCATGGATATCTGCAAAACCAAAGGAGTTGCAGATGCGTTGCCGAGCCTATTTAGGGGAAGGAGAAAAAGAGAAGGGAGGGGATTGGGGGAGGAATTGGGCCTCCGGCCCTCTCGCTCACCGAACGAAGCGCAGTAACGAAACGCTACTACTCGGACGTCGGTCTTCTGCGAGAGTGTGGTCCTTCCCCGGTCAAGCCGGCCCATTCATACTGCGAACAGCGTGGCCCTACCACAACAAATTTACAGAAATAAATATAAATTATCAATATAACATCGTTTTTACTCTAAGTAATAAATGTTTTGCATTATTTTATTACAATACTTTAATTTACACATTTTATTCTAAAAGTATTTGTAGTGGCGCTATATACATTTTTTTTTATCAACTGCCTCATTAGTCTAGTAGTTCTAAGTGCGGTTACTATGCTAGAGGTCTTAAGTTGGATTTTCAGGTTGAGCAGTGTAAAAACCCGATAGGGTTTTTCTATTAAATTCTCAGTAATAGCTCGGAGTTTGGACAAGAGCCCGGTGAATGGCAAAAGGCTTCCCTATTACATGGGACCTAAACATACCAGCGAACTGTGGATGTACAGTAGGTTCACCTCTCACCTCTTTCGGGGCATACAGGTGAAGGTATGTATGTTTTGTATAATAATAAATTAAATAACTTCGCAATCACTGCGTCTCTTTTTATAATAAAAACTACCAAAGCAATTAAACCGGATTTTAAATTAAAGGTAAACTCGTCTAATTAATGATTACTTCGAACACTAAAAATACTTAACATTTAATTTCATAATTCCTCTTCTACTAACTCATTAATACAATACTTCATCTTCATTTCGAAGCGTCCAGGATATCTGAGTAGGTATGTGGCAAAATAAAAATCATATTTTGGAGTTTTTTTTATAAGATTACTCGGCAAACGAGCAGGCGAGCTACCTGATGGTAAGTAGTAATCGCCGCCCTTGGAAAACTGCAATACCAAAGGAGTTGCAGATGCGTTGTCGAGCCTATTTAAGGAGAAGGGAATCGAAGGTGAAAGGAGGAGGAAGGGGACTGAGGGAAGAATTGGGCCTCCGGCGCTCCACACTCACCAACAGTATAACAACTGCTACTTGACGTCAATATTCTGTGGGAGGTAAGTACTTCCCCGGTCGTGGCGAAATTTAGTTTTACATGTTAAACAATTATAATCGTTATAGAAGCGCGTTGCGATCATGTAGGTAGTTGTTGAAACCCACCCATTCGCTACCGACGAGAACCCACTCCTGACACAAGAATTTAGCTTAGCACGTGAGTTTAACAATAATACTAGTAATGTGCGACCCGCATTGCCCGAAAGCTTTTAAAAAAATGGTAACAACCTAAGGTGAATATTAGTCTGGATCCACGGTCAATTGGTCACAGATGGTAGTGAAGACTGGCTATTTTTGTAGTGCAGTAAATCCAAATGGATGGTCAGGGCAGGCGGCAGATAAAAACGTATCTAGATTAATCGCCCATAGAACATCATCATCGTCCCACTGCTGGGCACGGGTCTCCTCTTAGTATGAGAGGGATTAGGCTATACCTATATACGTCCGTCACGCTAGCCTACTGCAGTTTGGCAGACTTCACACGCCGTCAAAAAATCTCTCAGGCATGCAGGTTTCCTCATGATGTTTTCCTTCACCGTTTAAGCGCGTGATAATTAATTATTAACATGCACATGATTTCGAAAAGTCACGCACCTCTTACCTCGCTTTGGATTTGAACTGGAGACCTTTGACTTGGTAGTACAATGGTCATATCACTAGGCTATCACAGCAGTGCTAGATATAGCTCATATAAAAAAAGATGTATTTCACTGACGATCTCTGTACCACAATTATAGTTTCACCGCCGTTCATTTTATTTGTCTGTCACACCGTATTCTATGAAAAACGTTAATGCTTCGTATCTCGATCTCTTATTGTTAGGCTTGGTATACAATATGTTTGCGAGCCATGGACTATTGGCTCTATAATATCATTTAAAAGAGTACACAAAAAAAACGGCTTCCACAATCTATTAAAATGTTAATTTCACGACTGTCTCATTAGTCTAGAGGTTCTGTTCTCAGTGGTTCAATTTCCATGCCGAGCAAAGTATTATTGAGTTTTTTATGAACTTCTAAATATGTGGATTTGATTTGGCAATAGGCTCATCGCCCTATTAGATGAAACCTTAATATACTTAATATATTTGTGCACCTCTGCCTAACCCTTTGGGGAATACAGGCGTAACGGTAATTTCAAGATTACTAGATTTTATCCGTAATTATATTTTTTTGTGATCATAACATTTCTTAGCAATGTCACGTTGTGTAAGCTCGGAAAGATATCGATTTTATTAGGTAATTCTCGTATACACTCCATTACAAACAGAAAACTTCATGTGACATGTGTCAGTGTCAACTAAAAAATAAAATAATTCTTATAATTATCATAAAATTGTAAATGATACATGGTATAATTAGTACTAATATTAAAAAAATATAAGGTACAGTCATGTGACCGAGGGGACTTCGTATTTGGAATAAAATATAAAGAAGGTTATTTACACTTTAGACAGATTTCTACGAGAATTTTATTCTCACACCATATGTCTAATTAAATCACAGCGGCTATCTAAATGTCCCGTCGAAGGGACTTGTCCCTTTGAGCCACACGATATCTTGTGCACCTAGCTTAACAACGCGGCTTCTACGAACCGCCTCGCAGCTATACGTGGAAATAATCAGAGCTACGAGTAAAGTTATTATCCTCACAATTATGTCTTCGGACAAAATTCCGAAACTTAAATATGTACTTATGTAGATGGTGTCTATTATTTACTTCACGAAAAACCAAAAATATCTAAAGTTTTTTCAACAAACTCAGAAAAGGTTATTCCAAAAAAATCAGATATTTCTTTCGTTTTTTTTTTATTTATTATATAGTTGCGTGTTGAAAATTGAAGTAAACATGAATATATATCATACTATCGCGTCTGTAAGGTTAGGCAAAAATGTATTAATGTATACCCACATTTTGCGGTATGTTTAGGTCCCATGTAGGTACTAGAAGGAGAGCCTATTGAGGTCGCTAGAATTTGAACCAGGCATAGCTAATACTAATATTAGTTAATAAAAATAATACTTTAACCCAGGTGTGCAGGAAATATAAATAAAAAAAAGGATAAAGAACCAGTTTATACACTGAATAATATTCCCATTAATAATGGGAAATTTGGCCACAATTTTGATACTGAATTGTTTAAAGAACATCAGATATGAAAGAGGCATTTGCTCTGCAGTGAGGCGGTTAATAAATAGTTAACCAGTTTTATGAATAAGCTATTAAGGGTCTATTCGATGGAAAGATAAATTCCCTAGGTATTCTTGTCGTTCATGTAGCTCTAAATCTTTTGAATAAATGCATAAGAAAATACGAGTACAATAACAAGAATACACATACACAGACAAACAGGCTTCTAAACTTTTATTCCCTACCAATAACTGTAGCCTATAAAAAATAACAATTAAACCATAATTTCCATATGCTCAAAGATTAATATCAGGCAATTTCCATTTAAATGGCAATATTGCCGTTAAAACAAATCTTCGTAAACATAAAAGAAATGTCAAAAGAAATTCTGGGCTCGGCACCGTTGTGGAACCTAAATTGCCACTTGTATTTGCAAACCACTTTCCAATTAACTGTCCAAAGGGACAGAACGTTGGCAAACAGAATTAAACTTTAACAATCAAATTTTAGAACTGAGAATTGACTGTCGGCCTCTTGTGTACACCGTCAGCACATCACTATAGTCTTTTCCCACGCCGGTCAACCATGTGTGGCTGTTGTCATCGAAGGTACAACGATCAATTTTAAATCTTACAATCAATAACATTGAGTTGAAAATTGATTGTGTATTGCAAAAACCTTGGTCGTTACCACTCTGGTCGCTTCCCGAAAGCAGTAGAGAAGTTCTAGGGCCCTTGTATGGATGTATGTAATTAATGGTTTGCAGTGTTCTGCTATGGCATTTCATGCTTGGCTTGATGAGAAGTCTTCTAAGGAAACTGTCACTTCTCATTATTAAAAAGTTGCTAAGTGCTTTGTTCGTAAACGTGAGCGTTGGGAGCATACTTATTTGTAAACTAGCCGTAAACTTATGGCCGGTTTGAAAAAGATGCACTTGTTTTAGGGTTCCGTTGGCAAAATGCAGGTGACACGCGCTCCTTCAATTTTTTTTTAAATCATCAATCATCGATGAATATATAATATGCGTGGAAAGGACCTTGACTGGATCCAGTGAGTGGGCCAAGTTAACCCTCGATCTCTCCTCTTGGTGGAAATTTCATCATGATTGTCTATTAAATAAAATCATAAGAATTTATTGGTTTTTCTTTGGATTCTTTTTTATAGGCCCAAGCAACCACGAGACCTCAGTTATTAAGTCTCACTAAGTAATTTCACTGGCTACATTGCTCTTCATACCAGAATACGATTATGTCAGCCCATTAGGCAGAATATTTTACGGCATTAAGTCCGCCTTGTGTACCATTTTATTTGTACATAAAAGTTTGAATAAATAAGTAAATATTTGGCAATTTATTATTATTATATTTTTTTTATACCACGAAGGTGGTAAACAAGGAAACGGCCCGCCTAAATTTAATCGGTTACTGTAGCCTATGCCTATGTACTTTTGCCGACGTAAAGGAAAAGGGAAGGAAAGGAGAAAAGGAGATGGTGGAGGATTGAGTGAGGAATTGGGCCTCCGACGTTCCACGACGTTCATTCAACTTCAAAACAGAAGTGGCATACGGAACCGTTTAGCCTATGTATATGCTCGTATCTATCTTTGTTTTTCTTGCAGAAATGGACCAGCTCATTTAGTAAGACCACCCAGTTATTAATAGTCAACTAAGTACGTTATGATGGTTCGTCTCGGTAATAGTTCCACATTTTACAACGTTGGTGTATATACGATTCATAAATAACTAGGTTTCCGCCCACGGCTTCACCCGCGTGCACTATACATATCCTTTCATTTTATGGGATAATATATAGCCTATGTTACTCAAGAATAATGTAGCTTTGTATTGGTGTAAGAATTTTTCAAAAAAGTCCCGCACTTTTAGAGCCTATTCAATGCAAACAAACAATCAAATCTTTCCTCTTTATCATATTAAATAGTTTAGATAATCTCTGACTGCCTCGTAACTCGTTAGTCTAGTGGTTCTAAGCACGACTGCTATGCTAGAGGTCCTGGGTTCGATCCCCAGGTCGAGCAAAGTGTTATTGGGTATTCTATGAAATTCTCAGTAGCAGCTCGGAGTCTGGATTTGTTCCCGGTTAATGGCTATAGGCTCGCTCCTTATTACCTACATGGGATCTAAACATACTGGCGAAGTGTGCATGTACATTAGTACACCTCTGCCTGACCCTTCGGGGAATACAGGCGTATTTGTATGCTATGTTTAGTTTAGATAATCCTAATGCCGGTCTCAAATTTAAACTACTTACTTATAGGCTGCTAATGAAGTGAAAAACAGTACCTACCATTTTTTATGAAGTAGTAAATCAAATAAATAATTTATCTCAACGGAGAAAATCACAGACCAACATTTTATTCCAATAAAATCTTTGGTCCAACGATGCTAAACTGTTGAAAAGTTTATAGTTTCGTAAAGAACATTTAATATTTTAAACTCAAATGCATCGATCAATCAGTCCATAAAGCCGTGTACACAAGAGTTCAATCAATTGATAGTTTGAAATTTCGTAAGTGTTATTAAATACTTCTTGCGATGCGCATCGGTCGTCTATTGACGCGGTAATCCTTTGTTATTGAGTGTGCGCCCCGCGGGTACTTTGATTGATAAACTGTGTGTACTCAGGCTTATGGTAGTTCTTATAGAGTATTATGGGGATATCTACTTATGTGGTATTAGTATGTTATGCTGAGCTTTTGGATATTTAAAGATGAATATGAGATTGGGGTATAAATATTGGAAACTTTAATACCTAGTTAAATTTTTTATACATTACAACATACCACAAGTGGGATCAACCGGGCTGATAAAAAAAAACAAAAAAACATACCATATAGCATTACGCTCGAATTCTCCGAAGAATCAGGCAGAGGTGTAGATATTGTACTGTACGCCTATAGTTGACCAGTATGTTTAGCTCCCATAATCATCATCATCAGCAACTCATTACATTGTCCCACTGCTGGGCACGGGTCTCCTCTCAGAACGAGAGAGATACTTATGAGAGGTACTTATGTATTGTTCGGACTTTAAAATGGATCATCTTTTATTTTAATTTTAAATAACAGCTTACTAATAATAATCATCTTTGAGTTTGTTTCGACTTTTTCTTCCCAGAAATCATTAGATAGGAAAAGCCGGTGCTATCTAGTAAAAAAATGGTAGAACTTATAAGTGTCTCTTTAAGATCTGTTTACAGAAATAAGTATAATTTATTAATTTTAATATTATGCATTTAAAAAGTAACAGTTTTTATAACCTTTTCATTCCCCGGTCAATAGATTTTAATAAAATATTGGCGAGGAGGTAAATTGCATTCTAAAAATCGCGGGCAGAAGCTAGCAATTAAAAAGTGCAGATCCATCGATCATTGACCCTCAATTTAAAAAAAAAACGAATGTAGGCGTTGATAGGCCAAATAAAAAAATAAATAAATAAATTACAATTAAATAAATAAATAAAAGTACAGTTACATAGATAAATGTAATAAAAGTTATTTTAATATTAAAATATGCAAGTTAAATGTTATTTTAATGAAGCGGTCGCATCAATATAACGGCTCATCCCGCGGGTCCGCCTGCTATTTATAAACGTGTTTAGTAATAAAATGATATGAAATAATCAACGGAATAGTAAGATGCTATCACTTTGCAACATGCCTTCAAATACAGTCGAGCACTGAATTGTTAAGTGATGTAGATTTCTTCATCAACCTGGAATGTGCTTAAGAGTATTTCAGGTGGCAGTGCCAAGGTAGGTAATCACCAATATGTAAATTCCTCAAATTAATTCAATATGTATTTTTAAAATAATAAAACATTTCAATAAGATACTATATCGTAGGTTGTATAGTTCCTACGTTAATCACAAATCACATCATACGATTCACCATTAATATTCAATAACTCTAATAGACTAGACTTAAACTACAAATGAAAATTATAATCACAGTTAATAACTTTTAAGTAGCAACGTGTCTGTTCCATATTCATGTCAACCTGTTTTGATTTCTCTATATTAAATAATTATTATTTATTAACAATCCGCAAACACTTTTGCTATTACCTGTACTCAACTAAGGTAGCGGACTTAACGCTGGCCGTCTCACATTCTGAATTTATTAGTGATGTCAAAACATTATGTAGTCGACTATTTATCGACAGTTGCCCGGAGGGAGCACTGAAAAATCGACTACTGCAGACGTCGACGTTAGGGATAGCATTTCGAAATTCAAATGTGGACTTTAAGGTGCATGCTCTCATATTTCTTAAGTTTCAATTCGGACACATCTTTTATGAGGGATTAAATATATCCAAATAGAAATTATGAAACCTTTATGTTAATTATATGATTCTGGATATATTTTTTTAAAATATTCAACCCGAATCTTTTTTTTACAAATTCTCAATGAATATTCAATTAATCAATAGGTACCCGTCTAGGTATATTATATTATTCAACTGGCTTGGTGACCGTTAATCATCCTAAGTAAGTTAAACCTTTTTTTGTTAATTGCTTAGGCTTGCCAAATATCGCTGGGTTACTAATCATACCGAAATGTGAAACACTATTACAGCTCTGCCTTACTTCGGGGTACATAGGCGTAATGGTATGTGATAAGGTACGTTCTAAAACATTCTTGACACTTGAAATAAATTACAAGAAGTACTAAGATTTGTATGCAGTCACCTTAAACCAGTACAGAGCAAGCATTTACCTTAAATAACCACAGATTATATTAACGGGGTATTTATTTATGTACGATCATAGTTTAGTGAGGAAGTGAAGGTGATAATATACGGTATTGGTTAAAGCCAGTTACACGTAAACATACGACGCTATGAACCGGCCATATTTGAGATATGTTAGTGGGGGAATGAGTTGTGTACCACTAGTGATGTGACCGCAACTTCTCGTTAGTTAAAAACAAGTTGTGGTTTATTTTATTGGTATCTAAGAGGAATTTTAAACGACTATTCTGTTTCTAGTGAGTTTTACGGTTGCGTTAGTCATGGGCTCATAATATTAGGCTCTAGCTATTGTGAAATAATCGGAACTTTTCGGACCAGTTCATAGAATTTTGTGAAAACAAAAAACTTTTTTTTACGTTAATTATCACCGTTTCGTATAGGTCATAAATATATTCGTACTGCGCGGCTAAATTCTATACTCACTCGTTTTACAGGAAAGAGACAAAGCCGCCTCTTTCAATCCCAACTAAAACTTTAATTGAACTGAAAGAACTTGTGAGCCGATTTTTATAATTAAGTATTTTTTTTAAGCTGAAGCGTTTGACTGAGTCTCTACAACTGCGAATTGGATTTGAAAAAAACATTTTGTATATATTGACATTGACATATTTAGAATGATCGAACATTATTCTTTTAACACCTTTTTATATTAAACCCGTATATGACGAAAGTAAAACGACATTATATGATATCCACATTCATAAGAAAAGTTATAAACTATTAAACATCGCGCTACGACCATTAGGAGCAGAACTCGACCAATTTGGCTGATTGCTTTTTGTTGTGTTCGTAATTTTCAGGACAAGGTTTGTTTCTATGACAAAAAATATTGTTCAAAGAAAATGTTGGAAAATTTACGCAGGTGGAGCCGCGCACGAGTTGCCAGTTTTTTATAGATTAAACACTACTAAACTATTATATTCTATTGACAACAACATGTAGTCTAACAGCAGTATTTACGACCATTACACCAATGAGACTACCAAAAATTTGTATTTTTTTTAAATACATTAAATGCAGAGAGGCCCATTAACCCCAATTCGCTGAGTTGATCAGATTGAGAGGAAAATTGGTACAACGTTCGCTTGTACGGACGGTTTATACCGAGCAATACTTTTTCAGTGTAAGTTGAGCTCTCATACGAAACGAAATCCTACACAATGCGAGGTCAGCTTATATTGGTGATTATAGCTTGATATGTAGACGCGTATACTGTAAATTAATGATGAATGACTTGCTACAACAGTTATAACTGGACGGACGGTGGTGCCATTGTGAGCGGAGAAGGTGGAGTAAGCGGTTTAAAGTTCGATATTTTTTAACATCATAAAAGCCTTTAAATATTTTCTTGTCCATTATTTTTTAGTCATTAAGTACACAAATCGAAAAGGATTGAAAGTTAAACGGAATTAAAATTAAAGTGCTTAGAAAAATAATGCGATGGCATACATACACAGGTCTACGTATATTTTAGGTAGAGGTGTGACTGGTGAAAACTGGTACATAGGTACACCGGTAATAAGACTTATTCTAAAAGCAGCATCCGACCTTGCCATAAATATTTTCCTTTTGAGTAAGTTATCAAAGATTTAAAACTAAGCTCAGAAACCAGACTTCTAGATAATTTTGTACTTTTTATTGTACTTTTTATTATAAAGACTTACTTTATTACATATCTCACCACGAAGTTAAAAAGGGTCATAAAACTTCCACACATGTTCTTATTTAAACTATTGTAACATCTATTTAACTTGTAGACTGTATTGATTCGTAGATTGTATTGAGTATTCAAGTAATCACTAATTAAAAATGATTTCGTGTTCACTGGAACCTGACCCTATTCTTGCGCAAATAAAATGCAACTCCATTGCATTTTCACATTACCAATCTGATAACATTATCACAGTAGCTGTATGACTAATGATAGCGCCTAAATCGACCGTCATATCTTCACGCTGAACCGAAGTAGGGCGAGCAGGCTTAATTACAAACGGATGTCGTTAGCCAAACACCGTTGATGTACTCACACTGAATAAAAAATAACAAAAGGTCCGTTTGACTGGGCGTCACACTTATTTAGTTTAATACATATAAAGTGGTCCTTCTGTCCATCCGACTTCTTTATTAGTCTAGTGATTCTAAGCGGTACTCCTATATTAGAAGTCCTGGGTTCCGGTGTTAGGTACGTTAAGCAGTGTCAAGTATTGAGCTAATCTATGAAGTTTCAGTAGCACTTCGGAGTCTAGATTTGTACCCGGTTAATAGCAATAGACCTGCAGTAGGATAGCGTGATGGGCTAACTAGGCATAATAGCTTAACCGAGAGGGGTTAGCCCACCACCAACTTTGGGAAGAGACCCGAACCCTGAAGTGGGACAATATAATAGGATGATAATAATCAATAGTAATAGTGTCGCACCCTTTTAAATGGGACCTAAACATACCGGCGAAGTGTGGATGTACATTCACCTTTGCCTAACCCTTCGGGGAATACAGGCGTGATTATATGTGGTTCTTCTGTATGTATTGTGTAGTGGAGGTAAAAGTAAGTATACATTTATTACAAGTCCATTTATTATTTATTGTCTTTTCTTTATGCTTTTCAATGGGTTATTAATAAAAATGATTTCCTGGCCCTTAGTGTTGTGGGATTAATTGTTAGTTTTAAGTGCTCAGTGGCCAGATTGTAGTCATTAAATAAAATGGATATTTTACGAGCTTACGTTTAAAGTTCAAGTAGAACTGTTGTATGTGTTTAATGTTTTCTTAGTAAGTCAAGGTCTGTGAGTCTCTTTGTCGTAATAAACGTAAGTAATGCACATGAACAGCTTTTTGTTTCAATATTTATACGACGTTTTTATCTCAACACTATAATAAAAAGTTCACAGCATTAACTGCACTGAAACGTACACAATGCCAAACTATAAATCTAGCAAAATCCACGCGGCGATATAAATCTGGCCATATTTAAATTTAAAAATGGAACACACATGTCCACAATTAAAAAAGAAAAATATATTTTAAAAGCAATGATCATAGCTGTACTTCGCATTCAAATCGAATGCGTACGCATGGGAATCGAATATTTCAAATTCGATTCGTAGTTTGAAATAGAGCTGTACCGTGAATGAATCATCGCCGCGAAATGAGGGGTTAAAACAAATAAAAACTGTCGCGTTGGTTGTGTGGCAAATAAATGGATGGAGTGTAATTCGAGACCATGGGATGGTTCTCTCGTTACTACGCGGGACCACAGCCTGGGGGCATGCCTCTATAGGCTTTAGGTTACGATGTTTTTCATATTCTTTTGTTTTACGTTTATTTTAGGCGATTAACTTTAAACGGAATGCGATAGGAGAAAGGTTTGAAGTACGGAACACTTTTTTTAAAGTTCTATATTGATGTCTCAGTCTTGACATTCGACTATTCGATCACAAGTCAGTTTTACAATCATAAATAAATATTTCCTATGAAACTACAGAATTATTAGTTTTTTTTAATATCTTCTTTCGATACAAATCGAAATTTAATGAATGTTTTCAGTCAAAAATCATAACGTAACTAGTAAGAGAGTTTAAACAGATCATCACTAAATACCACAGTATAGCCACAGATGTTAAGACCGTTATTTGGTCCTGTGGTATAGGTAATAAGGAAAATAATATAATTTGTGCCCATTTTTTTTTATGAATCAGTAAAAAATGGTACTCAAACTAGCTATACAAAACCAGTTTAGACTGACCTCTCATTGTAAAGGTTTTCCGCACAATTTAAAGCCAGCCTATGCTGGTTGTGTATAGCTTGATGTGTAGCCGTGCGTACGTGGCTAAGCAATTACTACACTGATCAAAATGATCTTTAGGTAGGTATAGGGTGAGATGCGCTTGACCCTATCATTATATGGATGCGGATGGATCTGGATGGATGGATGGATCCCTATCTTAACCGATAGAGACATGGTTACTGGTACTCCAAAGCCCGAAATGCCTGAAATTTGAAAAAAAAAAATGGTCTCTTTGTGTGAAATATTGATATTCAGTTCACCTCTACATGGAAAGTGGATAGAATATTCGGAGGACCATCACGCCTGTATTTCCTGAAGGGTAAGGCAGAGGTGTACTAATGTACACACATACTTCGCCAGTATGTTTAAGTCCCATGTAAAATGAGGCGAGCCTATTGCCAAATCCGGACTCCCAAGTTGTAATAATAAAGAATTTTACAAATGGGATGTAGGGGGACTTTCGAATAAGTCTAAAATATCTACGTTTCATCCCAGACATGATAAAGGTCGTATTGGTAGTATTCACGTAGGTAGGGACAAGTTCTGACAGGGGCTGAACCGCACCCGAATTACCGTCGCTAGCGGGTATGATTGAAAAGGGAAAGGTGAGACGGAACGCACTGAGGGATAGAGTTACATTAGTCTGCAGTATATGCTTAAACTTCAGAACAATTTTGAATACGACGATAACTCGCTACTGGCGGAGCATTAAATAAAATGAGTGGACTATATAAAATGAAATATAATAATTTAGACTTAAAAGAAGTATTAATAATGTACAATGGTCGATGGTGTATAAAGCAAAGGCGAAAATGCGCGAGCGCGGCTCTGCGTAGACGTGGGCAACAGCTGACTGGTTTTTGCGAGAGTGAAAGGCGCGTGGCACACCCCTTGCTCCTCGTTGTCGTAGTGTTGTGACGTTGTTGAGGTTCGCGACTCAACAAATTTCTTAAAACAATAAATTTGCAGCTCAGACTACCTCATTAGTTTAGAGGTCCTAAGCGGACTGATACGCTACAGGTCGATCCCCAGGTTGAGCAAAGCGTTATTTGGTTTTGAAATTAAGTTCTCCGTAGCAGCTCGGAGTCTGGATTTGTGCCCGGTTAATGGCAAAAGGCTCGCCCACTATTACGTGCGACCTAAACATAACAGTGAAATGTGAGAGTATTAGTGCACCGCTGCCTAACCCTTCGGGGAATACAGGCGTGATGGTATGTTATTTTATGTAGCTCGGAGTACGAGTCATTGCCGCCCATGGAACCAGAGAAGTTCCTGATGCGGGCAACGGAAAGTCAGAACAGTACCCGGAAGATACCAAACTAAGCATATAGGATTACTGGCCGTCCAATGGTGAGTGGAATCGCAGGTCATTCAGCCAGTCAAAAATTAGGTCTTACTTACTTAATAAGTAAGACCTAATTTTTGACTGGCTACACTATCATACTGGTTTCTAACACTTACGCGAATATTAGACATTGAAATAAAACTACTTTTTACGGATCCGTGACCATGGATGCTGTAAAGGATCCGAAACGTCGAGAATTGAAAAATATCAATATAACGCGATAAAATCCGTAAAAAGTAGTTTTATTTCAATGGCTACACTATATTTAAAATTGGAACAGCATTATTAACCGCAGAATATTTAGCAATGCAGTGGCAATAACGAAGACATGGTCAGTTCAAAGTTCTACCACCACCAAAACAAATGTTTGTGCCCAAAACCTTAAAACTTCTACATACCATCACGCCCGTATTTCCCTAAGGGTTAGACAGAGGTGTACATAATGTACACCCACATTTCGCCGGTATTTTTAGGTCCCATGTAATAGGGGGCGAGCCTATTGCCATTAACCGGGCATAAATCAAGACTCCAAGCTGCTGCTGGGAATTTCATATAAAAACCCAATAACACGTTGCAGCAGTAGCAGTCGCGCTTAGGACCACTAGACCAATGAGGCACTCTTAAAAATATTACATAAAATTTATCTGTGATAATTACATATACTACATAATCCGAGATAATCCGTCGGGCACGGCGGTGCTTGCACGCTGCCCGCTCACTGCACTAATCGATTTTACGTCTATTTCAATTAGCCGCGTATACTAAGCTGTATAGCCTATTAAATATAAATACACCGTACTTCATTATTTCAGTCCACTTAGAATAGGCTTTTGATCCTTTGATACGCATGAAAATAGTTTAATAATTTATACAGAGATCAGTGGCCTGCGATTGCAGAGGTCTCCAACCTTCTCAATCTTGAGTTAGCTATCATGAGGTTTGAATTTTATACAAATCTGCTGTAGGACGCTATGCAATCGGTTGGTGTTGGAAGGAGGAACTGATTATCGCACTGTTGTGCAATCAAAATTTATGATACTGTAAAAAAAAGATCCTAAAGAAAATCGTGTTGGACTTGTTGATTCGACTAAAACATCACGCGATTCTTTCCAGGTGACCACTCTAATTCTTCCGTGAATTCCTTTTTCTTTTTCTTATCATATAAAAAGAGAACAATAAAAGAAATAAGAAAGAGTGGGATCCTTCTTACTCTAAAATGTTGAACCCTTACACACGATGAGATAGTATGACAAAATATACGAAAATATTATGTTGACATAATGTTTGATATATGCCTACAGGTTAGTATATTTTAATTTTCAAACAGCTGTTACCACTTTTCTCCCTATTGATTTATTTTTAGCTCACCTAAAAAGTGTAAGTTCATGTAACATTGATGCAAGGACAATCCCAATATGCTCCACTGCCTCCACCGTGTTGCGGTTCGAAACTTAATACTGAACCCACTTTATAAGGAAAAGGAAATTCATTTTAATTTAAATTCTTGGTCCTTTAGGTCAGGTGTGATTAAAAATTACGGATGCGTTTCGCCCCAAAAAAGAAATATGTTGTGTTGTGTGGGTTTGCTGGTAAAAATATGGATTCATTGCGTGTTCATCGCTGTCGTGATATGCGCCTAAGGCTATATATATACTTGTAGACTTTGCTGTTTATCTAGTCCACAAAACAATATCATCATCACCTTCTTGCCCTTTTTCCAATTTATTTGGGGTCGGCGGAGCATGTACTTGAAAAAAAATTATTGGATAAAATTTCGCGTTAACGGCTGTCATGACGGGTAGCAAAAGCTCTACACAATCCTCTCTGTCTGGGTGCAAGTTTATCCCTATAGTAACTTCATGAAGTGTTGATGATGACCGACTCCTCGATCTAATATCTGCCATATAATTACAATTAGTTCTAGGTACCACTTTAAAAAAAATTCTAGTCCTTTTATCCAAATTGGTCATAAACATCTCCAGGCATATCAACGGTGTAAGTCACTACAGATAAAAATTATAACTTATAATGTATCAAGCTGTTGCTTAACAAGGCTTGATGCTGATTGGAATTCTGGTCCTCACTCCAGAGAAAAAGACCGTGAAGATAGGTATGTGAACTTTGGAAAAAATTGCATACGTGTACATGTACAATTATAACATTCTTAAATAATTAAAGTTGACGGTACTTTCATGGCCATTGGTCTTAAGGCCTGCAATTAATACTTGGACAAAAAGTTGCGTGAGGTGCTATGGTCACACGCGCTGTCGGTTCCTGTATTTCACTGCCAGGCCACCGCAGTGTCGAGTTTTTATAGTGTTAAGCTATTTTCATCCTAAGGGCACGTTATATAAAAAGATGGGAAACTGTTTCAAATCACTGCTGCTGATCGGAAGACGTGATTCTCATGTCGATCTAGCTATTTGGAATTTTCTATCAGAAGCATGTCGATGTTTGAATTTTGGCTGGTTAATGGTTCGTCTTCCGTTACATGGGACTTAAAAACACACAAAAACCGAACTTTATGTGAACGTCAGTAATATAGCAACATTAAAAACAAATAACTAGAAAAAGTTTAGCGCGATTATTATGCATTGAAACCTTCTTTATATTGCTCAAAAATTTAATGTTCATATCGTATTTTCCAAAATTTCAATCAATTTCTCAAGCATCTCCCAAGAATGGCCGCTACTTTCGACAGCTGATATACAGATATGCCTTTTAAACTTTTTCTGAGCTCCACAAAACTGTGAAGTCATGTAAAGATTTTACAAATTTGTCAAATTAAAGTGTTCGTAGAGATCTCTCGCGGTGTCTTTAGAGGAAGCAAAAACGTCGGCTTGCTCACAGAAATATTTACCAAGAACTTACATTCTGTGCAATTTGTAACCGGGCAACACTCGCGTCGTGGGTAATTTGACAATTTTTTATGATGTCAGCTAAGTATGTGTTGGATTTTATGGGTGCATCTAACTATAAAGTTATTTTTTGTTTTTGTAGTTTTTGTTAAAACGGTCATCAGATATTTAGGATTCTTGCTACCAGAAAAATCTATGACGGAAATATATTTCATACTAGATATTATTAACACTCCTTGCATGACTATGACTCCTATTATTTCTAAAAAATGCCAAACTACTCGATCTAGAAACATATAGGCATAATAAATTTAGGATATTTTAATTCCAAATAATAATTCAGGTTAAAAACCCAAAACATAATTTCAGTAAATGACACTTGCATTTTTTTTACTTTTTACAAAGACGAAACCTTAAACCATTTGAATGCCATAAAATAACAAAGGTACCTGAATAAATATTAACAAAATGATTTTAAAAAAATAATTACGTATTATGACTGTTACACACACATCATTGAGTGAGTTAGGCACCGAGAGGAATGTCATAAAAAGACTACTACAATGTAGGTACATCCGGCTCCAAGTCGAGCTATAATTTCTAGTTTAAGCTCATCTAGCATTGTATAGACTTTCTGTATAATGAGAAGTCAGCTGAAACGGGATTTGTTGAGCCTTTATATAGAAAAACTAGCACCTTACCAATTGAACATGCTTCTGATGAGTTCTGGTGATATTGCATTCATTACAAGCACTTCGTCAGCCACTGATGCTCTGATCCTAAAATTAAAAACACACATGTTAATAATCAAATTCAATTTGTTTTCTTTCACAAAAAAATTCAGTCATTAAATATTTGACCCAGAAAATGAGGGCAGTACACAAATATATCTTTTACACAGTAATTTTGGATTTATTCCAAGAGCACTTTGCATTTTTATGTTCATTTTATAGGTATATATTTTATGCGAGATTTATACGAAGTCACTGCACTTAATACATACAGTATAGCAATTGATGAATTATTACATTTAAGAGATCTGATGTAATCACAAATATTATTGAATGACAATCGTGCTATAGCTAGATAGAAGTAAATTAGTATTGCACAAAACCGTAAATATTGGAGACCTGCCAAAGTTGCAAACAAAATGAATGATTTTTTGACAGAGTGAAACCCAAGGGCTTCCAACATTGATGGCAAGTTTAACGTATAGATTCCAATTTAATATTTATGCAGTAAAGACCGTGGAATTCCTTGCAAAGAGGCATGAGGCAGGGTATGATGTATTACATTTAAATAAGCCAAACAGCCTCCAGGGAAACTAGCCTTCCATAAAGACATTAAAACTTTACTAATCACATTTTAAACACTTTTAAATGGGTTTTATGACCTAAAAAGGAAGATCAACAACGATTTACTTAAAGAAAATAATCGGGGCTAGACTCTGGTAACACCATGAGTGGGACCCATCAAAAATCGATTATTTACAACAAATTGCGATTTAACAACCAGTCTGCGAAGTTATGTTTCAACGAAAGTATTATGGCGTGTGTGCGAAAAGCGGACGGCGCGTATCCTTTGTGATTTGTCTTTATTACTCTGTAGCGCAATTTCAAAGTAAATCATCAAAATGTGGACAGTGTCATCCTGTATAAATTGTCAGAGCTTTTTATAACATTTGACATCACTACTTAATATAAAACATTTTTTTTTGAGCTTGTATTGTTGATGTTAAGTTTAACATTTTAAGATATTAGTTATAAGGTTAAACGTCATGCGCTCATAAAGTAATGTCACTTCTGTCTAAATGCAGCTAACGAATTTTGACAAAAGTAGTCACATTTCCGGATACCATATTGATAACGGTGATAACGTAGCTATACTGTGGAGATAACAATTAATTTTAAAATGACATTTATAATCACAACAGTACGGATAAAAGGACCAAGATTATATTCTTGGTCCTTTTTATATAGGACCACCTTCATTCACCTAATTACCTCCGACATAAATTTCTTTTTACAGTTCTTGAAGACAAACCAGGTACAGCACACAACTTTTCTTAGAAATAAATCATCATATCATAGAGCTGCCCTGTCCCGACAAGTTTTTCAATAAAAAACGACCCATATAAATACAAGTATGAATATAATTTTTAACCATTTTATTTTTATTCCGATTAATCGAATGCTCGTTAATTAACGGTATCGATTACATTTATTCGAAATGTCACCAGTACAGCATGGCGATGTAATTAGCGATATAATTAGTAACAGATGTTTTCTTTGAGAATATTAATTGTTGTTCTTCGTGTATTTATGGTGTTTATAAAAAGTTTCAATGTTATAAGAGGATATTGTTAGTTGTTTATGGCATTTGTATATTCCCAAGGATCTTTGATTGTAGTTTTAATTATTGAGACGGTTGATGAAATGTACCTACAGCTGCCATCCATTCAGGGATTGTAATCGTTTCTAGTTCAACTGATAGTCTGGGAATTATTTGGGTTATGCGTCATGTTCAACGTTTCCAGAATAAACTGACCTCTTATTATGAAATAGGCTTTCTTTTGCGATGACAGGTCAGCTTAAACTAAAAATGTATAGGTTGATGTGACTGCCTCATTGGTCTAGTGGTCCTAAACACACATACATAACACTTTACTCGACCTGGGGATCGAACCGAGGACTTCTAGCGGAGCAGTCGCGCTTCGGACAACCAGACTAATGAGGCAGTCGATTCATATTCATATCCTATAATTGCATTCCACAATGTCGTACATATTAGATGGTATATATGCATGCTTAAGAGATAGAAATTACATACGGATATCAAACCCACATCTTATGCTCTAGAAGAATTTATAGAAGAAGCTAATCTAAACTAAATGTCATAATATTATTTGGTCATATTATTGGCCATGATTATCGGCCACTGTATATATGGACTCGGCGGATGAATGATGATGGATAGAATAGCCGCTTTGATGGACGAAACACAAATGGAGCAAAAGACTTTGAAGAGCGACAACGTCGCATACAGAAGATATTTTTATGGCCATCAGATATTTCTTCCGGTCTGGATGATTCTGCTTGTGATTTGTGTGTATTAATGACATAGGCATCCTGAAGTGGCGCCATTAGATTCTGGCACTTGTGTTTTTTTTTTACCACTCTGATTGTAAGCGGTTACACTAATCTATGGACGCTTGCAACACACCCTGGTGTTGCAAGCGTCCATAGATTAGTGTCGGTCCATAGATCAGTCGCGTGTTATCTGAATATGCGGATGGTAATATAGTATCCTGCCTCTTTGCAAAACAATTCGTTTTTTTAACCCTTCGATAAATTTGATCCATTACATTACTAACCTCATGGTAATGATGGGGCGTGCCTATATCCATTACCCGGGCACAAGTCCAGAATCCAAGGTATTACTAAGAATTTTATACAAAAACCTCAATAACACTTTGCGCGATCTGGGATCGAACTCGATCAAACCCGAGACCTCTAGCGTAGCAGTCATGCTTAGGATCTTTAAACTAATGAGGCAGTCAATTACAAATTCAAACCAACCAATTTGTGTTAACATACGTTTTTTTTCAAAACCCTATTGTTCTAAATTTAATTATAATTAGTATAGCAGTGACGTTGGAAGGTCGCGCCAATTGCGCCGGCGCCGGTCGGTTGATGTCACTTGGTAATTATGCCACCGAGCTCGATGGATTAATTGTAAGGAGTGACGGACACAGCCGCTTCCTGAGAAGATTGACAGTGTGATGGAGAAAATTATAGGATTAACTTGGTGACGTGGAAATTGGTAGTGGAGGTGAGAAATAAATCAATCCAAGTGTAGTTGTGTTGAATTTGTCAACGCTTCTTTGCAGATTACTTACTGATTGTTAATTTTATTAAGTGTTGTGTCAAGTAGATCTCAGGCTTCCCCTTCATAAAAACCTTCGAAGAGCTTCTACCTTTTCTTTCGAGTTTCTTTAAGCTTTAATTGTAGCTTTTCGAACATTCTTATGTAAATTATGTTAAAAGTAATTTCGGAATGAAATAGATTCAGATCTTGATTTTGTATACTTCTTTCTTTTTTGAAATACCTAATTCCCCGAATTCTAATGTATTTTAGTTTATTAGATAATTATCATCTTACAAGTTGATTGGCAAAGGATATAGAATTGTAGTTTATTACGATGACATACATGTAAAATGTTTTGTAGCAGTTATATTGATAATACCAATTTAACTCATTTCTTTTATTATTTTTTTATTATCTGGCACACGTCATACTTTTTTTTCTTTGTCATATGCAAAAGACACCAATTTATCTTTTAAGTAGGTCTTAAAACTACAACATTACAATTTCAAAAGCCATATATAACTCCTGTAAATAATACAAAACCATTATTTATTATTGTCACATTGTTGCCCACTGGACGTCAGCCCTGAGCTTCTCTGAAGTGAATTGTACTAATCCATTACAGTGTTGATGACCTCCTACAAATTGCACCGAGCCAAATGAGCAGTTGTTATACAAATACCAACTTATATTTGCCATCCAAAAACTTCTCACTTCACAAATATCAACCTTAAGCATCGAAATATAAAGATTGTTGTAGTTAATTTTAGGGGTGTTTGATGGTATTGGTATGTTTGGCTTGTTTTACGCGGGGCATGGTGTCAGTAGCTCCAAATAGGTTTATGTTGATGCGATGTCGAACGACAGGAGCTGGATATTCTGATGGTAGATTCATAATGAGCATATAAGTTACAGTTATCATCCTGTTTAGCCGAAGTAAAAGAAATTTGGGCGATCGTAAGAAATTTTTCGTTTGAGATATTATGAATTTGTGCAGTTGAAAAAACCTATATACTTCTATTGTCATGGCTTGCTGTAGTTTCTCCTTGGATGAGTGAAAATACATAACGAGCCATCTTTAGCCGTCTTAAAATCCGGCTGTTATTAACTCGCATCTATACAAAAAATACATCATTAGTCCAGTGATCATGTACGCAACTGCTACGCTAGGTTTGATTCTTAGGTCGGTGTTATTGGGATTTTCTATGAAATTCTCAGTGCTGCTCGGAGTTTGGATTTGTGCCCGGTTAGTGTCTATAGGTTTGCCCTCTATTACGTGGGACTTAAACATACTATCGAACTGTGAGTGCAAATAAGCACCACTGCCTAGAGAAATCAGCCCATATATTCTATTTCCTTTGTGATCGAATTTTTCTTTCACAAAGTAATTGTTTGCAGTTGATAATAATATAGATTAGTTAGAACCGCTCATTTTTTTTTCATTTGGCCATATCAAGAGATAATAGCTATTGTGATAGGTACTTTATTCAGTGGGACATGGGATATTTATATGACGTCCATTAACATTGTGACGTCACGATCTACTAGCTAGTTGTGCTGGCTTCAACAACTACAATAATCAAAATGGATCACAAAACTTTACTACCAATTAACTTGTTCCAAATATAGCCGTAAAAGCCAAGATGATGGTCTTAGTGATTTTTTAATGATACGGGCGCTCGTGTTGCAGGTACAGTTACTTATTCTGGCCCGTATAATAAAGTTTGACCCGTCGCTGCCCGTCCTAATCGTCGTAATGGGCTGTGTCCACTTGACCCGACTTAAATCCATTTAGGGCGTAGATAAGTGGCGTAGAAAGGTACCAAGAGAGGGGCAGCCCAAAGTGGGTACGTACGTTTGTGACCTGGGGAGATAAGGTTGAGAAGATATATTATATTGGAGGTGAGTGTGGTGTTGTGAAAGTGTTACGCTGTACCGAAAGACCAACTTCGACGAAAGTACTGATATTAATCAAATTAACTGCAGGCAAAAAGATAAAGAAAATCATTGCACTGCCAAGTTAAAATTCAAGTTCGGATCAAAGGCTTTGACTTCCTCTGACTTTTCAACACCATGTGCGTATTAATAAATAATTAATTATCATGCGGCATGCCATAAAAAATACAAATTGAATTGAAAGAAGTAGTAGTTATGTCAGTACAAAAACATGGATTTTTTTTTAGAAGTTTCTCTTAACAACTGCCTCATTAGTCTAGTTCTAAGCGTGACCATGCTAGACGTCTTGGGTTTGATTCCCAGGTCTAGCAAAGTGTTATTGAGTTTTTCTATAAAATTCTCAGTAGCAGCTCCGATTCGTGCCGCGAACTGTGGGTGCACATTAGTACACTTCGGCCTAACCCTTCGGGGAATACAAGCGTAATGGTATGTTTCCTAACAATATCCATTTCATTCCATGGTTCCGCAGTAACTATAAGTACTTATGATGCCCTTGTTGTTTTTTTAGATTAAAACAATTGCAGGAAGTACACCTAGTTGATAAGCTGTCTCAATTGAGATTGATTAGCACTGTTTTTGATGCGAACGAATTAATTCTGCTATTTTCTGTTACGTCAATTGGTTCAATTGTTACTGTTGTTGGGAAATTAACTGCTCGTGTAGTTTGTGGTATTTTGTAACAGTTTGTTTTAGGTTTACGATAGGAACGCCCGGTCAAATAAACTGCTTTGGAATTGGTTTGCTTGATTCTGTTTGACTTTTAAGTGGAATGATGAGCGTGATCTTTGTGATCAAGAAATTTTGAAGTTTTTTCGGTCCTATAGATGTTGAGATATCATTTATTTATTGGCGTTCACTTAAAGAGGCCTACGTCCAGCAGTAGACGAATATGTGCTGATGATGATGATGATGACACAATTTTCCTTCAACTTCTGTTCTGGCTAGGCTACCCTTAAAACGAATTTAAAAACTTCGACGAACTGTGGATGTATATTCGTACGCCTGTGCCGAACCTTTCGGGCATATTACGACATTATTTATAAAAAAATTTATTAATAAATGACATTTTTAAATCTCAAGCCCTTAAATGCTTAATTCCAACTTCAACATATTTACAAATAACTAGAATAAAATGGTTCTCGTTGATTTAACCCTCAAGTTAGATCATTACGAGACATTCTTTCCCTTTTAAAGTCTGCGAATGTGCGCAGGAGATTATAGTTAGCTATTTGTCACTGCTCCGAGTTATTTTAGTAGGCAACCCAGGATTGACAATGTTGCTAGATTAAATAATTATTTATATCTGAAATGAACTTTTCAAGTGGCTCGTTGACTAAAATTATGATCTGACTAATGAGCTGGTCTACTTGGTCTATTTGGTATGTTATGAAAGTGGATTGATGTGACATGGTTATTTATTTTCTTGATTGTGATTTGGATGATTAAATTAAGTAGTAATTTCGTGGATATGGTATTTTTTTTGAAGACCTATAAGATCAGGCACTGGCTCCTGTAATCCTATCCTACTTCCTACTAATATTATAAATGTGAAAGTTTGTGAGGATGGATGGATGGATGGATGGATGTTTGTTAGTCTTTCACACAAAAACGACTGAATGGATTTTGATGAAACTTTACAGTATTATTGTTTATACATCAGAATAACATATAGGCTTTAAATTATAACGATATTTTGGGAAATTCCCACGGGATCGGGGAAAAACTATTCCACGCGGACGAAGTCGCGGGCAAAAGCTAGTACAGTTTATAAATACTAGCTCAGGGTAGGGTACTAAATAAGGGTAATGTAGTTGGGGCTAATGATATCAAGTCTCAGATGACAACGCCCAAGTGATTCCATTGGTATTGGTGCACCTATAGACTGCGGCTGCCGCTTATATCTGGTGAGCGTGTAACCTAAGTTTTATGAAAAAGACCTACTAGAGTTGTAGTTTAAATTCATCTAACCTTTACATCTAAGTTCAGAACTGCACTTTGTCATCAGCAACCCATATATTGTCCCACTGCTGGGCACGGGTCTCCTCTCAGAACGGGATTAGGCTATAGTCCACCACGCTAGCCTACTGTGAGTAGGCAGACGTTACACGCCATCAAGAAAATCTCGGAGGCATTCAGGTTTCCTCATGATGTTTTCCTTCAACGTTTTAGCGCGTGATAATTATTTATTAATACGCACATGAATTCGAAAAGTCAGAGGTGCGTGCCTTGGATTCGAACTGCGCGTAGAGCGACTGATATACTCAATATCTAGATATTGCATCACTATCACAAAAGGTATTTCTGGAACCTGGCAGGACTAAAAGGCCCGTTAGCTATTTCAATTACTAATACCAATACATTATTGTCAATTTCAACTGCTTTACAATCCTACTATCAATTCTAACTTATCCACACTGAGATGTATTCATAACCTGGCATAGATAACAAAGAAAACTGGCATGCCAAAATACTTGCAATATGATGCATCGAAATCTGCAGTCAAACCAACATAAGTTTGCATTTCCAAAAACACAGCAACCTTCTTATGTGTGTAATAATAAGTGCTTTTTTGGCTCGTTTTCTATAGAAGTAGACGTAAATTAATGTGGTTGTTTAAGTAGTGATCAGTTTGGCAGCGATGCATTTGTCATGTCGTTCAAATAAATCGACTGTCAGATTGGGTACAAGCAGTGTTGATGGTAGACGCTATCGTTTTGTTTGCCTGTTTGTGCCGTTATGAGTTATTTGGATTGCGAATCCCGGATTAAACGGGATTTCAGATTAGGATATGTGTTAGGTTTGCGAGGGGCTCATACTAGTGTTGGCTCCAGGATTTCAGTTTAGAGGGGGCGGGGAGGGGCAATACTAAGAAATTACCTACCAAATTTTAGGGAGGTGGGGGGGGGGGGGGGTTGAGCCTCTCAGCCACCCCCTGGATTCATGTTTTGTCATCAATGGGACCACGATGACATAGGACCTAAAAATACACTGTGGGTGTATCAAACAATTCTGCTTTAGTCCAGTAAGAACAATTGAGTGTATTCCAAGCTATTTATAAACTGTAAGAAATGCATTCTTATTCCACACTCCTTAATTAAATTCATTATTGTTTTAAGCGTGAAAGCTGATAAAAAAACCTACGTAACACTTAGTACCTCGTGATCAACCTGTAAATGTTGACTTTTAAATTGTTTTTAAATAATTGGCTTAATAACACGGTCGTCAAGACTGCAATTTGCAACAATGTTGCAAACTACGCCCAACAAATCAAACTAATAAGCTGAAAACAACTAACAACCCGCGTTATTTCCACTGCATAAAGTTCAATTTAAATTGCAACTAATTATAGAATGATTCAGTAACGCTCTTCATACTAACATTCCGAAAATACACTCAACGCTTTTGAAAATAGAACACAGTATTCATAATTCGAATTATGATGTTTTTTTTATTTGTTTATACCTAATTCTAAAAAGAGTTGCTAATCAAAAAATTATTGACACAGTAGCCAGGTTATTTTATATAATTTAATAATTACCTATACGTTTACCTTTTTTTTATTAACGTGCCCGAGTTCGTGAAGGAATGATAATATTATGTTACAACCACATCTTATTTTTTTTTAAAGTTACTGTAAATATAAAGTAAGATAACCGTTTCAATATGAAGATAAAGAAGACAGTTGAACCCCTTATTACAAATGTTGGTTTAAGAAAAACCCAAGTCTGAAATAACTATTGTGTCTTTTTGTGATACGATATTAAAAAGTTACGAAGATATATTTTTTAAACTTGCATTCAAAGAAACATTCAAATGTACTGCATTCAAAGTCTCAAACGCCTCAAAAGGGACGACACACAATCATTGCATAAGAATCCAGTAGTTTTTTTTATAAAGATCCTTCGATTTCTAGGTAAGATATAGGTTTTTTTTTGTTAGCTTAGATATTAGTACTTCAATGCCTCGAAGCAAATGCCTGTTAAACAGTAACTATTTTGACATCCAGACATAAAAATATACGCGTTATTCTCACCTTTATGTATATGAAGGTGTATTTATCGCTCTCTAAGCCCAAACCTTATTAAAATACTGTCGTAATGTTATTTCATGCATTTTGAGAAGTCGCTTCTAACAAATTCTATTTTGAGTAAAACCTCTTTGTATAAACACTAAATTCTTCTTTTGAAATACAAGTTCCATAATTAAATTTAGTGCCAGTGTGGCCAGTACGCTTAGAATTTGTTTTATCAAGTACGTGCTATTCTTGCAAGTACTTGCAAATAATGTATTGAATGGTCATCCATTCATAAATATTAATGAAATATTGTGCAATCGAAGTTTTTGTACTTTGTAAGGAATTTGAGCAAATAATTATATTCGTTTAAGTATTTGCCTCCATAAATCTTGCTCTGTTTTAAAGTAGGGTCAGCAGAGAATTAGTTCTGACTTCCTTTTTGGGGTTAACTATTATTATAATAAGTAGTAACAATATCTGTCGTGCTGCGCTTGCCTCATTAGTCTTGTGGTTCTAGGTGTAACTGCTACGCTAGACGTTCGATTCCCGGGTCGAGAAGTAAATTATTAAGTTTTTTTATGAACTTCTCAAACATAAATGTTAATGACTAGCTTCCTATTACATGGGACCTTAACATATTGCGAAATGTAGGTTTGTAGGTACATCTGTATTCTTCTGCCTAACCCTTCAGGGAAAATAGGCGTGATGGTAAATGGAAATTTAACTTCAATAAGTATGGAATACGAATTTGCCTAGACATACTTATTCCATTGTTTTAGCAATTTTATTTTAAGAAAAACTAAGTTGTTTTTAAATTTACATGTTTTCTTAAAAAATAAACAACTGCATGATAACAATGTGTATAAACAAAGACCAGGCAGTGTCACATGTTCATTGAATCAATTAACACATGACAGCCATCTGTGGATATCTGCTAAAAAAAAGATGTTTTGAATTCTCTGGATGTTGAAAAACAATGTAAATAGATATACTTGCTCGACCCGTGGGCCAAACTTAACATTCAAAAGCTCTGCTTAACCTTGGGCGTAAAATTCAATTTTTTCTTGGTATTTCGCAAATTGCTTGGCTATACCACATTCTAGGTACATATAGCCATTTTTGTGGTAGAATTCGCGGTAATGTTGCATGAACATAACATAATATAACGTACCATCACGCCTGTATTCCCCGAAGGATTAGGCAGAGGTGTAGATATTTATGTACCTACATCCACACTTCTCTGGTAAGTTTAGGTTCTATGTAATAGGGGGCGAGCCTATTGCCATTAATCGGACACAAATCCATACTGCGGGCTGCTACTGAGAGTTACACAAAACCCAATAACACTTTTTTCGACCTGGGAATCGAACCCAGGACCCCGTAGTAGTCGCGCTTACGACCACTACACTAATGAGGCAATCATTTCAGTTCATGTTTTATGAACAGAAAGATAATAAATATTATCTGCAATAGGTTTTGCAATTCTCACAAGATCGTTAAATAATAATCCTTTAACCCGTGGGAAGAAAAGAAAGCAATCTATCAATCATTTTTGAAACAAAGGATTAACCAATGAGAAAAGGTGGGAAATTTCTCAAAATTTCCCTAGAATAGGGGGGGCAAAAAAATAAAAATTAAACCTACCACATTGCGTCTTGTTCTTTCATATCTATATGTATTATTTATAAGTAATTATCTGCAGTTATAGTCCACCGAAATGGACTAGACGAGCTATTCAACACCTAAAATATATGCCCACAAAAACTATGCCTTTCCGGGCAAGTTGTGCTGACGTTACTTGCCCAGTAATTTAGCTGTCAAAACGTCGAGTGATGAATTGCCCGACCGTCAACTTTGTCCATTGTAGCACACTGATTATTCCCCAATAGACATGAGCTATTAAATGAATTACTTACTTAGTTTTTACTATGAATTATTGCAGCACGCTTACAGATTGAAATGTGAGTTTTCTTCTATAGTATGAAGTAGATTGAGAAATAAATTACAGTCGCCTAACTCAGATCAAATAAAAAGTTAAGATGGAACTTTGTCAACAAAGAAGTGAGGCCGGCAAAAACTACGCCTAGCTGTTTACAAACACAATTTTACACTATATAACAATACCGAAACTACGCCTTATCTTGTCAGTCGAGCTATCGAGCTATCGAAAGCTATGATATGTTTTAGCCGGCCTCACTTCTTTGTTCGCAAAGTTCCATCTTAACTTTTTATTTGATCTGAGTTGCCTAATCGCGTGATTTATATAAGCAATTTTGTTTTCATGTTTCTGACGGAGTTATTTGTTTATTGAAAGGTCCTATGCCCGGAGGCTTGAGCTAAATAATAGCCAATCTTGGAAAGTAAGGTTATGCTTGGGGAAATCCACTGAAAGACTTTTTGTTGTGGTAGGGCCACGCTGTTCGCAGCATGAATGGGCCGGCTTGACCGGGGAAGTACCACACTCTCGCAGAAGACCGACGTCCGAGTAGTAGCGTTTCGTTACTGCGCTTCGTTCGGTGAGCGAGAGGGCCGGAGGCCCAAATTCCTCCCCCAATCTCCTTCCTTCTCCTTTTCTCCTTCCCCTCCCTTTCCCTAAATAGGCTCGGAAACGCATCTGCAACTCCTTTGGTTTTGCATATGTCCATGGGCGGCGATGACTACTTACCATCAGGTAGCTCGCCTGCTCGTTTGCCGAGTTATCCCATAAAAAAAAAAAAAAAACAACTGAGAAAATTTGACATTTTGTGGTAGCTTGATGTGCTGGCAGGCGTACGTGCAGTGATAGCCTCGTGATGTTATGACCATTGGACTGCTAAGTCAAAGGCCTCGAATTTGAGTCCAAGACCTCTGACTTTTTGGAATCATGGTCGTATTAATTTTATTATAAATTATCACACACTTAAATGGTGAAGGAAAATATCGTGAGGAAATCTGCAGAGATTTTTTTGAAGGCGAGTGAAATCTGTCAACCCCCAGTAGGCTGGTGTGGTGGACTTAAGCCCTATCTCTCTATCATTCTGAGCGGAAACCCGTGCCCAACAGTGGGACAGTATTCGGTAATTGTTTTGAAGGTCACAACAACACATAATAATATGTTTACGTTTATGTTTTACACAACATCACTCCATTCATCTTTCTTATCGGCTTTGTTAACCAACTTCAAAAAAGAAGGAGGTTTTACGTTCGACTGCATACACTTTGTAACAATAAATGATAAAGGTATTAACAATTGAATTAAAACCAATTTATTTATTTTATTTGCGGACTTTATCGCGTTATATTGTCATCGTTTCGGATTCTTTAAACAGGTAGACTGAGATTTTGTTAATGATATCAATTTAACGCGATAAAACCCATAAAAACAATATTTTTAAGTCAATGTCGCTTTCGCGAGTGACAAAAATCAGTATTAAAATCGATCCAAGTAATTATCCGAGTGAAGCCAACGGCACTAGTTCTTAGTAATTCACAGATTCCAAGCTTAAATCATTAGCAAATATTTGAAATACCTTATTCGATCCCTAATAGGCGTACGACAACGCTGGGAGCGGCGCAACACTATCTATTCATTACGCCAATGCGAGTATACAATCATCGATTCTAAAGGCCAATAATAACCCACCACCGTCGCCAATTATCTACACATTACTAAGGCCCAAATCAGCCATACACTATTATGATGCCGAAGCCCCAGGCACATAAACATAAAAAATGCCATCTACAAATTGAAATAATAATTAGGTTTTTGAAATAACACCTATAGATTAAAATTGAGGTACGTTCACACTCATATAAGTTGCTTTCGTCTACTGGCTTACTATGGGCTGCAAATAGAACATAACATACCATCACGCCTGTATCCCCGAAGGGTTAAGCAGAGGTGTACTTAAGAGGTATACACCCACAGTTCGCCGATAGCTTTACGTTCCACATAATAGGGGGTGCGCCTATTGTCATTCACCGGGCAGCGGTTCAGATCTTACTGAGAATTTCAGAGAAAACCCAAAAGCACTTTGCTTGACCTGGCAATAGAACCAAAGATCTCTAGCGTAGTTATGGTCGGCTAATTGTTGAAACGCCAACACATGTTGAAAAGACTGCGATCTTTCGACGTAAAACTCATAGTGAGATCGCAAATTTTCATAATAGTACAAGCCTACGTATGTATTCTATATTTGAACATATGTACATAATATTTCATACATACATACACGCTCGCCTTTTCCCCATAGAGGTGGGCAGAAACTACACAACGCCACGGGTGAACACCAACGCCAGCCGTGAACAATTCAAACATTGTCTTTTCGAACGACTATAACAAATTATCTGTAACTCGTATATTAATTAAAAATGTATTCGTATGTACTGTCGCCCGTGCTATTGGCTGAATAAATCTTTCTTTCTTTCTTTCCATGGTCCTACAATTCTTGTGCACATCAGGGAGCCGCAACCTGCGTCCATATAAACATAGCCTTATTTCGCCTAAGGCTAACTTTTTGCCTTTCTTTAACATCATCAGCTTGTATGACGAACGTAATTCTTGTGCCTACCCACCAATGAATATAAATTGGTATAAAAATTACTTAGAACATTTCACTTACGACCAACTACGTTATGAGCGATTGATCTTAGCTTTATTAGAATAAGCCATGTATGTACCAATAATTATAAGTTAGGTACTTGTGTATGTTGAGTTTAAATAAATAACTAAAAAAAAAACTTTATCATCTACTCGCAAATTTTCATAATCAATTTGGTTGAAATGTCAATAAGTACAGTTCAATCGGGAAATGAGAAGATTGGCGGCCCAAATTTTGTAACGAGTAAAAATACTATGTCTAATCATTTATTATTTTTCGTAAAGTACTGGTAAAAAGGTTTTAGCACCGTCAGCAGAATGGCAGCACTGGCACGAACGCAACACAGACTCTCTCTTATCTGGGAGAACAGTAATACTCTTGCTATGACAAACAGAATACTACCTGCAATTTCTCGAAGCATTTCACAGTACATACTTTATTTTATAATATTATTATATATATCCTTACATACATACACACACACGCACACGCACGCAAACGCACACATTAAACGAATCGATATCATCATAATTCTTGCGCCGTTTTGCAAATTAATTTTAAATTTCAAATTCTTAACACAAAATTATATGCAATTATTCCTTTAGGAGCTTATTACACACACTGGTGTTTTAAATTATGATGTTGGGCTTTTATATATTACTTAGTATCCCATTACGAACCAAATGGGGTAAGGCTTCATGAGTTTAAAAATGCAGACTTCACAAACCATCGAGAATGTCCCTTGGGCGTCAAGTTTCCTCACATTGCTTTCCTTCGTTATTACATTATGACGTAGCAAATCATTGTCAGTATCATACCTTACATTGGTTGGGGAATCTGATGTGCCGTTTCTTCTACCTATCAAAAACATTAGAAGGCGGTGAAGGGCAGGTGTGTTCGCTCAATCATCGTCTCACTGCTGGACACGATACGGTCTCCTCTCAGATTGAGAGGGATTAGGGTATAGTCCACCACTCTACCCTCCTGCATGTTGGCAGACTTCACACGCATCAAGAAAATATCTCAGGCAAACCTGCATATCTAATGCAGGTTTTCTCATGATGTTTTCCTTCACCGTTTACACGCGTGATTATTAATTAATAATACTCACATGACTTCGAAAAGTCAGAGGTGTGTGCCATGGACTAGGACTAGGTAGTCCAATGGTCATATCACATGGCTATCATTGCACTTAATATGGGTACATGTGCACATAACGTAGTCGTTAAATATGAGTCTCTTATAAAAGTTCAAGGTCACACATTGAGCTATGGCGAGAGCTATCCTCGGAATTTACATGCTACGGACTGAGAAAAAAAGGCTTCCAATTAGGTACCTACTTAGAATAACTGATATAGAGTTCGAAATCATTTGGTCGTCTAAAATAACAGCCGCTTATAATTGTATGGGTTCAAATAGCATTTAGTAGCAGTTCCTAGTGACCTTTGTCACACATAACTCATTGGTGGCTATTGTAATGAGCTTTCATGCGATCGCGATTAGATAACGGCGAAGCGAGGCTTGGCGCGGCTTGGTAGGGTAGTGGAAGCTAAGCTGTAATATATAGCTGGAATGCAGTGGCTGGAATAAGAAGCTGGAGCAAAAAACTTCGACGTCATCATCATCAGCCTATAACTATCGGTCCACTGCTGGTCGTAGGTCCCTTGCTTACGCCATTTCACACCTCACCTCCGTTTTTCGCATACAGCTTAGACTTACTATTTAAACAAAACATAACATACCATCACGCCTGTATTCCCCGAAGGGTTAGGCAGAGGTGTACTAATTAACACCCACACTTCGCCGGTATGTTTAGGTCCCATGTAATAGGGGGCGAGCCTTGAACACTTTGCTCGACCTGGGGATCGAACGTAGGACCTCTAGCGTAGCAGTCACGATATGGACTATTAGACTAATGAGGCAGACTTACTATTTAGAAAGTCAATAATAGAAACTTGAAGCAACTTTGGATTAAATAAAACTGATTTTTTACCATATGGACATCTGCAATACCAAAGGGGTGCACGATGAATTGTCAAGCCTATAAATTTAAGGAAAAAGAAGGGGAATGAAGAAAAAGAGAAGGAAGGGGTCTGAGGGAGGAATTTGGCCGTCCACTACCATTGTGGAATTTATTCGGAGTTGAGCGGCTATTTTCACATGCGGCCTACAATTTCGTAATTCTACCAATTTTTGATACACAAAGTATTACCATATCTGGCAGTACACGTCATACCTAAGGCCGTGTACTCATGTGCAATTAATCATAATGCCCCGCCCAGACGCGACGACAGCGTCGCGTGACCGCACCGTGCCCACTCCGCAATCAACCGGACACTTATACATCGGACACTCGGTTTTAGCATCTGCCGCTAATCGTACAATCTGTATTCACCCTTATTTCTTTCAACTTAGATCTATATTTGTGTGGGCTTGCTAATTAACGTTGTGGTAAGTGTATTCAATAAATAATTGTTTCGTAAATCTGTTAGGCTAGATAGTTGGTATTTCCGTGAATATCTAGGTGGAAATGTGGGTAATGTATCAGGTGTTTATCGTCCTAAGTAGGTTACTCGAAGAACTTAGTTATTCTTATTTATAGGTGTCTTATACCATACCATCACGCCTGTATTCCCCGAAGGATTAGACAAAGGTGTAAGTAGGTACTTATGTACACCCACATTTCGCCGGTATGTTTAGGTCCCATGTAATAAGGGGGGGCCTATTGCCATTAACAGAGTACAAATCCTGACTCCGAGCTGCTAAGGAGAAATTTATAGAAAAACTCAACACATAGCTCGACCTGGGAATCACACGCAGGACCTCTAGCATAGCAGTCGCGCTTAGGATCACTAAATTAATGAGACAGTGTAGTCATCCTTATAAAAATAATCAGGCTCATTACTTCAATATAGCTTACAAGTATATTGTAAATTTGTAAAGTATACACACCAAAAACTCAGAACATATTGTGATACGTACAAATGAGACATGCAAAGTATATTAGCGTTGCGACAAAAAGCGTCAAGACATTTATGTCGTGTCGTTAACGCACATCTGCCCTAATTGTATTTGAGTTTAGGCTCTTTAAATTTAATGAGACAGGTGTGAATTTAATTTAATTTTGATTTTCCTTTGTTTAAGAGAAAGAAAGAGTTTGTATGACTTTATATGGTGGTTTTGTTTTCATAACATACGATCATGCCTGTTTTCTCCGAAGGGTTAGGCAGAGGTGTATTAATGTACAGCAGTAGTTCGCCAGTATGTCCCATGTAAGTGGGGCGGGGCGAGCCATTAACCGGACACAAATCCAAGCTGCTACTAAGAATTTCACAGAAAAATCCAATAAAACTGCTCGACCTGGGAATCAAACATAGATCTCACGTTCAGTAGGCGCGCTATTGTGTATTAAACAGACAAGAATACCAATAATACCCTTAACATTTTGCCACCTAAGTCGAATTTATTCTACAAAAATCTATGTAAATATAAATTTCGATGGATAAAAGTAACGGGCAGTTAAATGATTAAAACAAGATGGTTAAATGACTTGCAATTTGGTGCAACGCAACCATGGACCTGGGGGCCTACCATGAACTTTTAAAATATTTGCCAAGTACAGGACAGGCCAACTATGCAGGTCAACCTGACAGGTTTTCTATTTGTACTATGAACAATTCGAACTGCCCTGCAATGCATCGACTTCAGACCTGCTACACTAAAGCTGTCCGGTTCGCTTTAATATAAATAAACGTTCTGAAATACGCTTTCGCATTATTATCGGTTTTACGGTTTTAAGGAAGTTAGGATAATTATTTCAAAATACTGTTTTTATGAGAGTAATACTTCTACAGACACTAAGTTTTGTTGCAAAACATTTTTAATTATCATGATTTAAATGTTAAAGACCCTTGTCAATACTTAAAACACTTAGCATACAAGCAACTAAAATAAGGGCTGTTTTCGAACGAAGCTTTAAGTACATACGAATCAAATAATTTCTTATGCACAATTTACGAGATCATAATAACTTCTTGTGTGGTGTGGTGGATTTTTTTTTTTTTTTTGGAACACTCGTAAGAAGGTAGTTTCTTCATAGCAGACAATTGTATCGTGTTCGTCGTTGTGAGTGGTAAAGGAAATATCAAATTAAGTTATCATGATTTAAAAAAGAGTTTCATATGAACAATTGGAAACGTTGTGTGAATTTTAAATAATCACAAGAACATTGCAATGGGCTACAACTTAAGTGCTCGGTCAATGTTTCGAAGATGTGTGATGCGGACGGAGGTGGTGGAAAATTGGAATTCCATTGTTGGTGGTGCTATCAAATATTATAAAGGCTGGGCAGACAACAATTAATTAAAAATAAATAATGTGTTCTTTATTTTCTGGTAAGTACATCTTAATTAAGTACCAACTCTATTTTTTGGATTTTAGTGATGAGTTTATCACTGATATTATCGATATCTTACTCAAGAAATCAAGTAAGTAGTTCATCTTCATCACACATCGACAATGAACGGAAAATATAATACTTTTATTCTGTCTAAAATTTTAAATAATGCTACAATAGTATGTAATGCACTAAGTCATTTTTACTTTAGGTTATTCTTACAAATTAAAGAAAACAGGTCAATAAAAGCTACTTTTATACGGCTGCTAAATATGACTGCAGGGCAGTTCAATTTCAAGTGCTCTAATGTCAAAAATGAGTTGATGGTAAAGCTCTTTGCAGGTCAGCCCGCTGAAATGTTGTCACGTGACCGCTCGCCGGCTTAAGTCACGTGACCGCTGGCTGGCCGGTTATTTGATGTGCTCATGGTACAATATAACACGACAGTTCACTTTCCGTCGAAAATTGACCTGCTATAAGAGTTTATGGTAGGCCCCCTGTAAGCACCTTTTACTTAAAATACGTATTACCAACAATCCATTTAGCTATTTGAATAAGAACATCACGCGAGAGTTGGAAAAACATGAGACTACTCCACAAATTAGAAAACGAAATTAACTAGTAATACACCAAAAGACATGCATACCTCAACACCTCTATTCTGTAAACAGTATAGTTTAAAATTGTGTGGTATAGGTGTCAAATTATCTTGGTTCAAGTCAAGGCATTAGAGTAATTGCATGCGGCTCCCATAGCAATGTTATTAAAAATACATTAGACGATGTCATATTAATTACTTTATAAGAAACGTCTGTTAAATTACGATTGTACTGTGTATGTGTGTTAAGTTCTTAATTGTGTTGTTTTTAGTTTGAATCAGGAGTAATTAGATGCTATTAATTTTTATTTACATGTTTTTTTGTGATTAATGTTGTTTTAATTGTGTAGGGAGTACCTACCTATTTACCTAAGTATTGGCTAAAGAGGCTAATTCCCTGTTTTATTAACCTCTCGATTAGAGAAAAAAGGCTGGCTGCACATTATAAGAAATTTTCTCGTGTCTTATGAGACAATTTCTTATAAGACACTACTTGTATATATAAATTCAACATTGTCGTACACAATATATGCAAGATATGTCTTATGGATCGACAGAGACACAGAATTCAAACAATTTGCAAGAAAAGCAAGACGAATCTTAAGTATCAAGAAAATAACTCAAAAAGAAATCACAGAGCTAAGTCCAACGCATACATCTACTCGTAAATCTAAAAAAAAGAAACCGCTAATACACCTCATAAATGAAATGTCAATATTTGAATTTGGATTTTTACATGCAAAGAGTACACACGACGACATATCAAACTGTACAGTCTGTTTGGGTTGCCCGAATTCCGTTGCATTGAGCTGATTTTTGCATTTTAGTGAACGGTAAATTATTATTTTTTCTATGGTAAATTTAGTTAACAGGTACCGCTAGAAGGGTGTTCCGTTAAACAAATCTCCATTAAAAATATTTCTGAATAAAATTTCTTGTTTTATATAAAAAATAGAAATTAAAAAACTAAGTACACCTATCAGAGGGATTTACTATTTGGCATTGAGGGGTTAAACGAATTGATATTTTTACAATTACACAAACATATTTCTACAGCAACCTAACTTAAGTCTGTAATTAATAACATAAATGAGTCTATGCCCTTAAAATAGTCGTGTCAAATGTTTTAATATCTAATTAAAGAAGCAAAGTGTGTGTCGGTATTTCTGTCACTTTCTCGTGTTCACGACAAGAGTAAAAGAGTTTTGAATATTGTTGCAGAGGCGACATTTCGATGATGTTGCCTACACTTAGTATTTTTGACGTCACTGCATGTGTACTTTTGACTAGTAAGCTAGGTAACAAACAATTAAATTTAAACAATACTAGGTAAGATTTTAAATTGCATAGTAAACCTGATTCATATAAAATTTTCGGTTGAGTAGCTATATGTTCATAGACTCGACTCCAAGGCCTCGGACTTTGTATAATCATACTTATTTATCACAGGCTTATACGGTGAAAGAGAACATTAGAGATATTAACCTAGGTACTCTAAAAGAAATGTCTAGTTTGATAACCCGCACTAGACCAGCATGGTGGACTATAGCCTAACCGTTTTCATTTTAAGAGGAAACCTGTGTCCAGCTTGAGAATCTCCTTACCAAACTAATAGAAATAAGATAATGAAAATAATTATAATAATATTCTTTTAAATTATCACGCAAATCGTAATTAGGTACTATTGTTTTTTGTAAGAAGTAGGTATGATTATACGCGGAATTATTCCGTATCAAAGGACTGTCTCATCTCTACATACATTAGTCATGACACAGCGTCACTAATTGTTGTTTGATTAATGACTATGAAATTCGGCTTTTTAATTAAAACGGACGCGTGTCAGACGTGCGTGGAACACGTCGCTCTGTGTAAATATGCCTTTATTTCTGTTATAATTCGAACCACTTGGAACTTAGCTTTATTTTGGATGGATGTAACGTGAGACGATTCTGTTTTTGTAGATTTTAAGCTTTGAAAGATGACAAAATGACAGTAAATGTAGACTGAATTTTAATAGAGCTGTAAAAAGAAAAAGGAAATTAAAATTTAACTTCAAGCATATTGGGGTGTGGGTATTTTCAGATCCCAATATCAGACATCGAGCAAATGTTTAAAGGGTTAAAATAGTTTCATTAACCAAATCATTAGTAGGTACTGTGGTGATCGTAGTATCACACCTTTTTATAATGAAACTATAAAGATTAAATTAAGAATAAGCAATCATCTATTTATTTTGAAAGTAGAACTGTTCGAGAAGTCAGTCAGAAGACGACGTAACCTATATGTTTTGCTTAGGGCTTCGCCCTCCCAATAATTTGGAATAAACCACAGTTAATGGTTTAAATACATATTTTATTTATATTTACCCGGCGCTCTGCTATGTTCCCCACAATATCCACCTAATGTGCAATCATAGACTATGTAATATATTATGGAAAATTGCCTCATGATAGTGAAGTCTAGTGAAAATAAACACGACTATTACGTTAGACGTCCTGGGTTGGAGTCCCAGGTTGAGTAAAATGTTATTGGGTTTTCTTTGAAATTCTAATTAGCGGCTCGGAGTTGGATTTAAGCCCGGTTGATCGGACCTAAACGGGCTAAACCTAACCCTTCAGGAAATACAGGCGTCTATATACGTATATGTGTACATCTCTTCAGTGTATAAATTAATTATCTTTTTTTATGACATAACTCGGCAAACGAGCACTCGAGCTACATGATGGTATAAGTAGTCATCGCCGCCCATGGACATTTGTAATACCAAAGCAGTTGCAGATGCGTTGCCAAGCCTATTTAAGCAAGTAGGGGAAAGAGAAAAGGAGAAGAAAGGGGACCACTCTCACTGTACGAAACGTACTGTAGTATCATCATCATCATCAACCCATTACATTGTCCCACTGCTGGGCACGGGTCTCAGTACGAAAGGGATTAGGCTATAGTCCGCCACGCTAGCCTACTGCGGGTTGGCAGACTTCACACGCCGTCAAGAAAATCTCTCAGGCATGCAGGTTTCCTCACGATGTTTTCCTTCACCGTTTAAGCGCGTGATAATTAATTATTTATTAATACGCACATGACTTCGAAAAGTCAGAGGTGCGTGCCTTGGATTCGAACTCGAGACCTTTGACTTGGCAGTCCAATCGTCATATCACTAGGCTATCACTGCCTAGGTACTACGAAGTAAGTGGTCATCCAGATATCTTATTCAGAATTCAGTTTTCCTTTAAGAAAATCAGGCGCACACTAATATGTAAAATTTATGTACAATAAACCTACTTCTAATGTGGTTAAGCACTTACCACTTCACCAACGAAGCTACCTGATATTGCAGGAAACGAATACCTTTGACACGTCAATAAAATATGAAAATCCCATCAGTAAAGTGACCGCAAATGGCTAGTGGTCGCGAAATAGCACTTTTCCTACTATAAACACATTTATTATCATTGCTACCAGTATAACTTGGATCCTCTCATGGTCCATTTGTAAAGCAACACGGGTCTAGATTAACTGGTCACCGTAAATAATATCGGTGACGTATGGATGGGCTGTTTAGTGTGCAGTTTATTAAGTCAAAGCATTTACTACTGTACTTGTGAAATAAGGAGTTTCTTTTAGTTCGGTACCAATTTTGCATGTATGTGTGGGAAAAAGATTGGATACCCCTGATTTGCGGTTGAAGAGAAGGGGCGCTCAACATTCTGAACGTCTCCATAACATCAATAACACAAGCGATATTTGAATTCTGATACAGTGGTAATCATTGACAGTGTTGCAGAGTACCAAATACCGGGTGCTCAACCTATCAGATTTTATAATACTTAGGCTAGTAACGTATGGTACGCATGGCTACACATCAAACTATACAAATCCAGTATCGACCGATCTCGCATTGTAAACGCTTCCCGTACAATACAAGGCCAGCCTATGCTGGTTTTGTTTAGCTTGATGTGTAGCCGTGTGCACAAAACGTCAAAATTCAGGTGCGAAACTTTAAAAGCAAGCGATTTCTGTGTAAGAAAAAACGGAATTACTACTAGGCTTTGGCCGTTGAAATGGAGAAGAACTGGCTCCATTTTCAAACCTTTTAAAGAGACTTTACCGTTTAAAAAATATAGCAGTAGTTGCCAGTCGTAAAGTTGTGTACTAAATTGTTAATAGTGGTGTAAACGGCTCAGGCGTGATGGCGACCATTGTGCTTGTGGTTCGCAGCCGTCGGGAACCGTTAATGATGTATTCAAACACCGGTATTTATGTTAGAGCGGTAAGCGACTGCACCGCACTAGCGTAAATATAGCTATGTGTTGACTGCTGTTGAGTAACATCAAATAAGTCGAGGCAAGAGAGATATTGGATGTTGCAGATACCTTAGGTAGGTAGATAGGTACACTTGTTCGGTTTGACGGCAATATTTCATTTAATTTTTTAGAGATATAAACTGCCTCATTACCCTAGTGGTTTAAAGTGCGACCGCTACGCTGTAGGTCCTTGGTTTGATTCCCAGGTTGAGCAAAGTGTCATTGGGATTTTCTGTGAAATTCTCAGTAGCAGCTCGGAGTCTGGATTTGTGCCCGGTTCATGGCAATAGGCTCGCCGCCTGTGCCGGCTACTGGCGAACTGTGAGTGGAACTGTGCCTAACTCTTCGCGGAATACAGGCGTGATAATGATATGTACTTTGTTAATATAATACGTTCGCGAAAAAAGGCCGTACGTACTCATAGATTTACCATGGTCGCGAGCTAAATGAAAACCGAATAGTATGAGGTAATTTCTTCGGGTCCTTTTATTTTTCAATAAAAATATTGCCGAATTTGTCGACCGGAAAATGTGTAACTTCGCTCTGATTTATCGTCTGCCACTTGAGGACGTGTCAAGGTATGTCGGACTCACTTGGTTCGTGGTTGCTCCTACTTGCTTGACCGAGCCATAGAGCGAAAGCCATGGCATTTGTGACATTAGCCATGAGCCATTTCCACACTTGAATTAAACAAGTTACTCCATAACAAGTAGATAAATCCATCAGCTCCCGTAACGACTTTCACATGGTGCAAACAATCCAATTTGCCAGCAACTAGGTGATCAACAACGCCCGTCACGATAAAGACATTTTGGTCAATGAACAATTGAATTCAAGACGGTAGGCGTAAGATTGACAGCGCAGCGGGAGCGGCAGCGACAGGGTTGGCAGGACATGATAATCAACAGGTTAATTTTAGAAACATCACACTGCATTACACTAGAATTTACTTCCTAGTCATGGAGCTTGATGATGGCACAGAGCCCCGTGTACAGGGTAAAGAAAAGCATGTGTTTTAAGTGTGTACAAGAATACCCTGCCGCCTCTTCTGGCAGCAGATAGAAATTTCCAGCTGCTATGAAATAATAAAAAATCTAAACGTGATTACAGATATATAAATTCCAAATGCACAAACCATGGCACGTTCTTTGGGGATCCACTCTTAAAAGCCCGTCAAGGATCCGTCGCCATTGGACTGCCAAGTCAAACGGCTCGAGTTAAAATCCAAAGTCCACCCCACTCTGACTTTTTAAAGACATGCGTTTAAATGGCGAAGGAAAATCACTGTGAGGAACCTGCACGTCTGATGAAGATACCCTGAAGTGGGACATGATAATGAGATAGTAGATGTAGAGAACTAGCCCACAATCAAACGCAAATAGAAAACTTAGCTACTTTTCTAAATCAACCTTCAACTGGTGAATACAGATGGGAGTGAATGAAATATGGTCTCAATCCAAAACAAAAAGAGTTAAAGAGAGGAAGAATCTAAAGAAGTAAATGGATATCCATTTACTTCTTTAGATTCATTCAATAAACTCACTCTAGATGTAAATTTTCTTTCGCCTTTTAATAATGTGCATACATTATTGTGGGAAGGGACATCGATCATCACCGTCATTTTCTTAAAAAAAAAACACCGTTTTATTAATAAAAACATAAAACTTCCAAAAAAGTCCTATAATGTATTTTGTCCTATTTTCTCTGTAACAAAAATATATAACAAAACAAAACACATTATAGTTTTAATAGGCTTGAAAATGACGGTATTATCTAGAAGAATGCCGAAACAAGAATAGCCGAAACTCCTAGGGTGCCGAGTAAGTTGAGCATTTTCGCGAGTGTGATCGACTAAATGTGCATTCCAATTGGTTCTTCAAATCGAACATCCAATCGGAATGCAAGTTGGAAGGTGCTCCAGCCTATCATCAACCTAAGATTTCATTTAAAAATGGAATCGATTTTAAAAAAATAAACTGCCGAGTAGTTTAATCAGGATTTATTCTGAGTTGGTGAAATACGGCCTTAGAGTTCAAAAAGATATCCGTCTCGGTGACTTCAGTAGTTGTCAAAGATTCCCACATTATTTACTTTTTTTTCTCCTTAACCCTGCGAGTGGCAACCATAACGCCGCGGGCCAACACGACTCCCGCCATTGTATGGTAATAGAGCTGTGATACGCATGCGCCATGCGCGCACGCACCTACGATTTTTTTAGACGTGCTTTCTTAGAATTTTGGGACGTGCACATTCGTGATGTACATAGGCTATTCCCTGCGAGATGATTAGTTTCTAGAAACGTGAACTTGAGATTCAGTTAGGTGGAAATGTTTTGTTTTGTTTTCTTTGTGGTGTGGAATTAGACAGCAGATACGAGTTGGATAAAGGTTTGCGTAGCCCATGTGGTGTATGTTGTATGTCCATATTGTTCCCGTATTTGATTTTTAAAATATATTGTTATGATGTGTAGTTCTCCGCAGTTTATTAAATTTTGAATTATTGCGTTGCGTTCTCAGACGCTGGGAGCCTTCAATGGTCGTCCAACTCGGACATGAACTTATACCAATGAATAAGACTAACGCTAATTCCTTTTACTTTAAAGGTTAAAAAATCATTAATAATGTTTCATGCATGCTTATAAAACCTTATTTGAAATAAAGATTAACAAGTACAATCGCTTGTATATGACAAGATGTATGAACGTGAAAGAAGCAATATAAATATTGCAAGAATGGTCAAATGGTGTGTTGTAATTTATGCCTACCCCCATAGGAAATAGGTGTAAGTGTATGTAAATTGTCTTCTAATTGATAGCATTTACAGTATCAGTGCCCATAACTGTTTAAATAAAGAGCAAAAAAAAAAACAGGTCTTTAGTATGCAAATATAGAATTATCAATGCTGTCACTACGTTATCTAATAAACGTCATTAGAATTAATAAAACAGAATTCTATACACTTATTTTGTATTTCCGTAGGACCTTAACAGGCTTTGACAGAGATAAGATATCCTGTTGACTTTGAGACGTACTTAAGGGGGATACTCTCATATACTATTCCATAAAAAATAATACTTTATTTTTAAGGAAATTTAATTACTGTCTCATCAATTTGTGTTTTTTTAAGAGATAACTTGGCACACAAGCAAGCTAGCCCACATCTGCAATACCAAAGGAGTTACAGATGCATTGCCGAGTTATTTAAGGAAAAGAGAGTGGAAGGAGAAAAGGAGAAGGAAGGGACTGAGGGAGGAATTGGGCATCCGGCGCTCCACACTCACCGTACGAAACGCAACAGTATGCAAACTATTCCTTGAAGTCGATACTCTGTGGGAGGGTAGTACTTCCCCGGTCATGCCGACACATTCATGCTGGCATGTAGACATGACAGCGAGGCACTTCCACTAGTGTTCGATTTCTCTGCTAGATATGATAATCCATCTCGTATATCTCGACCTATAAATTAAGTTATTTTTGAAAAGCGTAGTACCTAAGTAATAGGCTTTTAATTAGAATACTGTCTGTAGATAGCAGTGTCCGAAGCCTATATCCTTAGTCAGGATGCAATCTAGATACATTGCAATCAATCAAGGAGATCCGTGCCAAATTTAATCGAAATTTGTTCAACGGTTTAGTAATGGAAACGTTACAAATAAACAACCTTACTTTTGCAATTATAATAATTAATTTGAATTTCTTTTTTTATAGAAAAGTATTTTGTATGGAATGAATCTTTAGTTAATGTCGTCTGACAGATAGTGTACTGTTATGTACTACAGGTTCAATTAGTAAGGGCTAGAAACTAACAAGGTGTATGACGGTAACAAATTATTCACTTGAGAAACATAAGAGGTTATGTGGAACCACTTTACTAGGGTAACCATGGTGAAGATTTTCATTGAAGGTTTTTTTTATTGTTATTATTGACAAACGTCACACACTGCAGTCTGGCAGAGCCACAGCAACCGAGAGAAGACTGCTTTTCTTTTGCTACGGTTCTCGTGTTCGACATAGGACGTGCATTTGTATAATTTTATGTCTTTTTTTGGGGGGAAACTCTAGAAGTAGTCGTTCCAGTTTGGGTTTTTGTGAATTAAATAAAGTATGTTTGTAAACGTACTCATAGTACAGGTGAAGTTAATAATTCAAAGCAAAGATTATTATTATTTATTATAAAAATTACATTAAGTACACGTAAGACTGTATTTTTTTTATTTCATCCAATAACTTTTGTGAGCAGCCCTTTTAAAATTTCGACATTATTAGAACTGACTATTTTCCCCGAAGGCGAAGGCAGAGGTGTACCTAACGTACACCCACAGTCCCCAGTATGTTTAGGTCCCAAGTACTAGTCGACGAGCCTATTTCCAATATTCGGGCACATCCAGACTCCGATATAATTTATAGAAAAATCCAGTAACACTTTTCTCGACCTTGAAATTGAACCCAGGACCTGAAGTGTCTTTAAATTTATTATTTTTATTTTCAATCATGATTCTATTGTTAGACAAAAAGTATATAAATGCTGTGTTAAAAATAAAAAATGATTCAAATACCGTTTACAACTTTATCCTGAGTATATTATCATAAAATGATACAGCAAAGAAATAACACGTCAAACTTCTAATAAAAGGCTTACGTTCTACGGAGCCTCTTAAACCTGAACCAAAATGGAATATGGGATTAAACTACACTCATTTTAAATCTATTAAGTGAAATCACTTAAATATAAAGAACATATTCTGCGATACAAATATCTGGTAGTGTAACTCGTAAAAGCGCGTTGGCTTGGCGGCAACATTTAAAATTCGCTCATTATCATAATATGGCGATCAATATTCGATGTTTGCTCCAGCGAGTGAGAGCGGCATTTACATGCTGATTGCATCCCGTCCGTCCGATGTGTTACACTCTTTATTAGGGTGACCATAACAACGTTTATGTATCTAGGCGTTGAGTGGGATAGATATTGGTTCTGTATACAATATTTTACTTTATTTTGACTATGAAGGTCCTCAGCTTCAGTAGTGTAAGTAGAGGTTTTTAAAATTAGCCACATGCATTCAATTTTATACTAAGATAAGTTACACAATATAATATAAGAAATAACAATTTATAGATACCAGATTTAAGGACGTATAACCCACACCATTTTCCTTGAAATATTAGCCGTCGTGGAAATATAACTAAAACAAAAATAGGTAGTGAAAGAAAATAGAGTAAAAATGTACTTCATATTTCATAAAAACTTTAATGTATTCAATCAGAAAAAAGTCGTAAAAATAGTTTGCTTCCTAAGGAATAATCAAGATTTGGTAAGTAAACTCAATATTATAATAACGTGGGAAGTATGAGTCACCTTGTATTAGTCCATAATAATATTAACATAGGTGTGTATAAATACGGAATTCTGAAACTGCTTCAGACATAGCAGAACTATTAATTATTTTATACGAACTTAGCCTTTTTTAGCAAATCATAATTAAAACCGCCAATATAAGTCATGGAAGTAAAATGTTTATATTAAAATCCTGACATGCGTCTACACTGATGATGTTTCGACGTATTAATTAGTCAATAATTTGCAAAATGCTTACGTTATGGGAACTGCAATTCTCTTAACATTAAATATTGATGGCCTCCGAGATGTATGGGTTATGTCTATAAATATGGTATGACCAGCTCATATTGAGTTGTATTTTTGTATAGTTTATGTAGAATATGCTATAAAAGAGGAAAGTGCTCGGTAACTTATGAAGGAGATAAAATTTCTCAAGTTTTAGTTATCTATTAAATATAAAAATAATAAAAATAGAAAGCAAAGTATGTATAATGTCCAGAGTTTATTGTTATTCACATCACAACAAACTTTATTATTCGTTAATATTTTATACCTATACTTATAGTGTAACGCTTGATTTTGTTTTTTCTTTTTATAAACAGCTAACGCGCTAAGATATCTCACTCTCGTCATTATAGAATACATTGGTACTTCTGTAAAAAAATAATTTTATTTTACCCGTCTGTGAGTAAAATTTTTACTAAGCATAAATTTAATCTACAGAATAATATCTTCGCAAAGAATTACCAGCATCATTATGCAGTTAGTAAACAAGTACTACTACAAGTTACAACTACTGTAATTTATATCACAATCCGTTGAACCGGTTAATTACGAATTCTTATGCGGACCAGTCCGTACACTTCTTTGAATCATGGTCGCCCCAACACACTTGTAAACGTCGCCTTTACCTAGTCACTTTACGTTTTATATATAAGTTAATATTATTATGAATTTAATGGATAAAACATAGAGCATTGACCACGGATTGAAGGTTTATAATTAACACAATACTTAATAATATGTATTTTTAATTAGAATATCTATATTCATATGTTTTTAGCTATAAAATTTTATAGAGTGGATCTTTGAGGTTTTTTCAAGTTTCTGAAGTTTTATAGGTAAAGCAGTTTCTTGTTTTTTTTTTTTATTTTAATCACTATGTGTATTCATGTTTCAATAGATTCTCAATTGTATTGTACAATTTGACTTACAATAATTATTAGTCATAGATACAGAAATAATGTGCCATTTTGTTAAACGAAGGTAGACAGAGAAAAATCTTAACCTTTCATTAATTTTGTCGTTGTGCTGGTGAGTAGTTTGTAAAAAGTTAATACAAAAACTATTTTTAAAGCGTCTCCAAACGTGAATATTTTATTACCTTGACACTAAACCTGAAACAAGTTTAGCCAGAATAACTAGAATACTTAAAATGAATGGCTTGAGATACTTCGCTTGTTGAGATTTCGTGTATAGTAGGTTAACTCCACGTGTCACTCTTTGTCCTAACTTACCAGGAAAATAAGTCAAGGGAATAAGCGTAGTATAATATAGCTTGAATAATACAATATAGTTTAAAATGAGTACTTTTTGAAAAAAAAAAATCCAAACTCCCCGGTTCACAAAAAAATATCATTCGATTGTATTCCCCGAAGGGTGCAGAGATGAACTGTATGCCCACCGTTCGCCGGTATATTTAGGTCCCAAGTAATTGGGCGAGTATATTGCTACAAACTCCGAACTGCTTGAAATCTAATTTTACTATTTTTTTTTTATGGGATAACTTGGCAAACGAGCAGGCGAGCTACCTGATGGTAAGTAGTCATGGCCGCCCATGGACATCTGGAAAACCAAAGGAGTTGCAGATGCGTTGCCGAGCCTATTTAGGGAAAAGGACGGGAAGGAGAAAAGGAGAAGAAAGGGGATTGGGGGAGGAATTGGGCCTCCGGCCCTCTCGCTCACCGAACGAAGCGCAGTAACGAAACGCTACTACTCGGACGTCGGTTTTCCGTGAGAGTGTGGTACTTCCCCGGTCAAGCCGGCCCATTCATGCTGCGAACAGCGTGGCCCTACCACAACAAAAATATAATACTAGTAGTGGTTGGTAGTAGTTGTGTCTCACTGACATGATTACATGTCTACATGCCAGTCTAAATAGGTTGGCACGACCGGGGAAGTACTACGATCCCACAAAACTTCGATTTGAAGTAGCAAGATGCATACTGTTGCGTTTCGTACGGTGAGCGTGGAGCGCTGGACGGCCAATTCCTCCAACAGTCCCCTTCCTTCTCCTTTTCTCCATTCCCTCCCTCTTTAAGATGAAGTTTGAATTTTTGCCCGGTTATTGGCAATAGGCTCACCCCCTATTATTTGGTAGCTAAACATACCCGTGTGTGTACATTAGTACGGGGAATATAAGCGAGATGATATGTACTCGTATGAACGTTCTGTTACGAACAAGGCATAAACAGATTTGTTTATTCAACGTTCTAGACAGGTTTTCTAGTCGTTGCGAGATCTCAGATGCGATATGCCTCTGAGTCATTTTAAATTATATTATATGGTAGATACCTATACCCAGTTTGAGTCCACTTGATTATATTTTTTTTGTATAAAACGAATAGACGATATTCAATGTCTTGTACTGCAAGATATGGTGAGCTATTTGATAAGAATAGTATAACATCACGCCTGTTTTCCCCAAAGGGTTAGCCAGTGGTGTACTACTCATTTATGGTATACATTTCGCTAGTAGGTATGTTTAGATACAAACTCCGAGCTGCTACAAAAAGTTTTCATAGAAAACCCCAACAATATTGCTCGATCGGATAATCTGTCCCAGGAATTCTAGGACAACTACACTAACGAGGCAGTCATATCAGGCAGGCTAATCTGAATTCTGAATTTCATCAAAATCGGTCCATCTGTTTTGGAGTCCATAGACAAAATACACACCTACACGCAGCGATTTTTATATAAGTATTATAATATTATAGGTTGCTTAGACAAGATGATCAAATAGTCTTATGAGCTAGATTAAGATAATTATTCTATTTACCGCCTTATTGTTGGTTACTTTAGAAACAAAATCTAATATAAACTAAACAGTGACGTAATACTTGTGACTTAAATGATTTATGGCTCCCGTGCCCTTAATTAACAAGCCAACGAAGAGTCTCTATAATATTAATAAGGGTAGTTTATATGCGTACTTTGTTACGAAAATGATTTAGATGTTTATTAAGTTAAGTAGTTATTATCATGTGTAAGCAGCTTAAATTGAGTGGTGGCACGAATTTTTTTTTTGAAAAATGTGAAATGAAACGTAATTTATCTTTTTAAATTATTTTCGGGTGAGCTTTGAGCCGACTCGTTAATATTATGGTGGCTAGACATTAAATTAATTGCTACGTTAATGTTGAAATGAAATAGCGTTACCTACTTTCGAATGAATTGAAATGTTTCGAAAGAAAAGTCGACGTACATATTAATTTTAGTGTGTTTTAATTTACAACACAAAACTCCATTCCATTCAATACTATTCCACATTGCCAAATTCAAATTTGTTTTGGTTACTCGTATTTTTTTATGGAATAATTCGACAATCGAGCAGTCGATCTACCTGATGGTAGATAGTCATCGCCGCCCATGGACATCAGCAAAACCAAAGGAGTTGCAGATGCGTTGCCGAACCTATTTATAGTTCATTATGTTACTTAGTACCTAGAACTGCTATCCGACGTGGGGTGCGCGCGCCCCGTTTGTTTTACACCTATAGAACAAATGCGGGTGAGCGGGCTCCTCTTCGCCGTTTGGTATCTACGTGTAACTCAAATTTTATGGATTTAGATACTTTCGCGTTTTCTGTCTAAATTTAAAAGTATGACTAATGCATTTCTTCAACATCTGCCTTAGGATTGATGGAAGTTTTTTACCACATTTTGTTTTGATATCTCTCCTTCTTTTTATCTTTAACTAGCTTTCCGCCCACGGCTTCGCCCGCGTGGTTTATTGGCTTTTCTATACTAAAATATGTATGTATTATACATATAAACCGTCCTCTCGAATCACTCTATCTATTAAAAAAAACCGCATCAAAATCCGTTGCGTAGTTTCAAAGATTTAAGCATACAAAGGGACATAGGGACAGAGAAAGCGACTTTGTTTCATACTATGTAGTGATTTAAATAACACATAGACTCGTTTCAAGTCATGATCGTCCGTCGTCTTTTCTCTCTTCTTCGATGTCCGTTATTATTTCGTGGACAATAGTGTGGGTTATACGTCCTTAAATCCAATATCTTTAAATATTTTTTTCTTATATTATAACGTGTAACTGTTTTTTGTCCCAAATAAATAAAATAAAATAAAAAACAAAATAGCGGTAAGAATTGCAACATCAAAGTCATTGTTAGCATTTTTTTTAACATACCGTTACGTCTGTATTCCCCGAAGGGTTAGGCGGAGGTGTACTATCAAACACCCACATTTCGCCGGTATGTATACGTTCCATGTAATAGGGGGCGAGCCTATTAGTGTTTATTGGGGTTTTCTATGAAATTCCAAGTAGCAGTTCTGAGTTTGGATGGGCAAATATCTAAACTCCGAACTGCTACTTAGATTTTCTTAACTTGGCCTCAGATCAAATAAAAAGTTACGATGGAACTTTGCGAACAAAGAAGTGAGGCCGGCTAAAACTACGCCTAACGGTGTACAACACACAATTACACGCACACACGTATACCGAAACTACGCCTTATCTTGTCAGTCGAGCTATCAAGGTATCGAAAGCTCGACTGCCGTGAAAAATACAAAAAGATGAGTGTTGTAATAGTTAAATAGTTTTTCAACGGTTATATAAAAAAAACACACTGGTTCCGTTCAGTCATTTTGAATCTAATTTATATTAAATTAAAGTGTTATTTAATTCAAAACGGTGAACTTTGTCGTGACACATTGCGTGGGAGTCGAAAGTATTACCGTAAAATATGATAATTTTATTATATTATATATTGTTTAGAAAACTGAGGATTTAAATGATCCAGCTATTGGTGTTTAGCTAGAATAATACCTACAAACATATTATGTTATACACACTATAATTTAAAATAATATTAAAATTGTATCAAGGGAGAGGTTAGGTTAGGGTCGGAGTTAGGACTTGAGCCCGATCAAAGGCCGAGGGTCGCCGCCTATTACGTGGGACCTGAATATATCGGCGTACTTTGTAACCCTTCGGTTACATGCTCACCTACTTAAATTACTCTTTACTGGCCTTTTCATGCTTCAAAAGGCCTTAAAGCCAGGGTTGGAAAGTCAAGCAGTGTAGAATTGTTCAGTTTCATAATGTTTGCCGTGAATATTTGCGAACGGAGCCGGAAGATAGGGCGACGACCTTGTATGTCAACAGGCGAACCGTCAACGCGCCGGACAAACAGACGTGAGGTGTGGTCCAAGCAACAAGATGAAGCTAGTTAAATATAGCAGTGATTTTTTACTCTGGGGTTAAAAGTACTCGTGATTTTATTAAACAAGACAGATATAATAACATAACATACCATCACGCCTGTATTTCCCGAAGGGTTAGGGAGAGGTATACTAATGTACACCCACACTTCGCAGGGATATTTAGGTCAGGTAATAGGGGGCAAGCCGAGGCAGACTCCGAGGTGCTAGAAAGAAAGAAAGAAGAAAGAAAACACATTTATTGAGACAAGGAGACAACACACCGATAAAATGAACAGTAAAAATAAAAAAGTACTGAAAATTTCATAGAAAAAACCCGATACCTAAGTCTAATGGTCCTAAGCGCGACTGCTACGCTGAAGGTCTTGGGTTCAAATCCCAGATCGAGCAAAGTATAGCGGCGTGATTGGATGTTTAATAGTAAGTAAAAAAAACTAGAGCTTACTTTTTGCTCTGCTGCATTGTCAAAGTACGGGTATCCTTTTTCCAAAGAAAAGTGGCGGTAGCACATGGCTAGGGCGTCGGACTTACGATCATGTGGTTGCCGGTTCGACACCCACTTATTGCACTACCCACTCATAATACAAGCATTTAGCTTAGTACGAGGGGTTAACAAGAATACTTGTAATGGGCGACCCATATTGCTAGTAAGCATTTTTTTAAAATCGCTTCAGCTTATCACTTGGCTGTGTTGGACAGCGTCTTGTGGACAGTACCAACATGTTGTGTACATGGTTCTGGGACAACATTGCATGTTCTCACGACTTGTTCCGGCCTGGGCCTCACAATACAAATTAGGAACTTTACCTATGTGCCTTTTGCGGGAATCAAGTTGGGCGGAAATTTCCACACAAATCTTGGAAATAGAGAAAGCCTAGTTCGACGAATTATCGTTAAACAATTGTAAAATGTTTAGTGCTTAGTTTAAAGTCTAAAATACTATCACGCCCGTATTCCCCAGAGGGTAAGGCTGAGGTGTAACACTGTGAATCTAAAGGTCCTTTATGTATGTGAACGAGTTTTTCTATGTAAGATTAACATTATTTACGTTACAGTTGCGATGTTCTTCTAGACAATACGCCTACACACTTCATACCATCACGCCTATGTTCTCCGAAGGGATGGGCTGAGGTATACTAGTTCGCCGATATGTTGAGGTCCCGTGGAATTGGAGGTGAGCTAGTCACAAATCCCAAATTCGAACTGTTAATGAGAATTTCATATAAAAACCCAATGATACTGCTCTACCAGGGAATCAAACCTAGGATCTCTAAGCGCAGCAGTCGCGCTTAGAACCACTAGACTATTGGGCAGTTATAAAAACCTTACATGGCAATTAATGAATTGACTAGCCATTAAAACACTTTAAAGGCTAAGTGCAATCAGCTGAAAGATATAAAGACAGACGGACAGATGTATTGCTCTATATGTGATGTTTTTTATCCAGTTTTAGGGTTCCGAACGAATTTCTGAGAGCAGTCACGGACCATCAGATATTTTTTTCAAAATATTTAAGGGTTAAAATATCCGGCAAAGAAAGTTAGAGAAGTTAGTGAAAACATATTTACAATTGCCTCATTAGTCTAGCGGTCCTAAGCGTGTCTCGATCTGTAGCGTAGGCTAGAGGTCCTGGGTTTGATTCCCTGGACGAATAGTGTTATTAGATTTTTCTATAAAATTCTCAGTAGTAGCTTGGAGTTTGGATTTGTATCTGTTTAACGGCGATTGGCTCACCCCCTATTACATGAAACCTAAAGTGAATTGTGTGTGTAAATTTGTACGCACGGCTACACATCAGGGTGACATCAGGCTATACAAATCCAGTATCGAATGACCTCACATTGTAAATGCTTTCCGCACAATGCGAGGGCAGCTTTTAGTGGATTTGTATAGCTTGATGTGTAGCCTAGTTTACATCGCTGCCTAATGGTGTGTTTATCGCGATAAAAATATACTTCTTAATAATAGCAATAGTACGGAACCATTTCTGCAAAAATCAGACATAGCATTTTTTTCTAGATCTCAAGATGAAGCGTTTCAAAGTAAAACTGTGCTAAAGGGACCAATCAAAATTACTGCATCTCTGGCAATAATTAACCACAGCAGGATGGGAATATGTGCCGATCATTGGTGTAGTTAAATAATGCTTATAACTTGTTATTGTGATCGTTTTGCGATTGAGAGAGAGATGCCGCTCTACAAAGTTAATGAAACTCTTGCGAGCAAATAGCTTTTAAGAAGAACAGCATATGAATATGATATAATTAGATATCTGTTGGGTAGGGCATGATATCAGCATATTATTATCTTAGTTTTTTTTTAAAACTCAATAGCAATGTGTGTCGCACATTACCAGTATTCTTGTTAACCCCTCGTACAAAACTAAAATGCTTGTGTTACGAATGGGTTCACGTCGGTAATGCAATGGGTGGGTTTCGAACCGGCAACCACATCATCGCAGGTCCGAAGCCCCGGCTAACAGGCTACCCCGGTTCAATATACCTACTACCATATTGTCCACCATGCTAGCCTAATGCGGATTGGCAGACTTCACATGCCATCAAGAAAATTTCTAAGGCATGTAGGTTTCCTCACGCTGTTTTCGTTTACGAACTCGAGACCTTTGACTTGGCAGTCTAACAATCATTTCACCAGGCATTGGTATTATATATATACTAATCTATATAAATAAAAATGAATCGCTGAAATGTGTGTAGGTACGAGCAGAACTTGTAAACGGCTGAATCAGATTGGATATTTTTTTGTGTTCATTATTGTCAGGCCAAGGTTTGTATGAAACAAAATTATAAAAAAAATCTTACGGTTTTTTTTACATCCCATAATATGTAATGCGATACGAAGGTTAGCTAGTAAGGCATAAAAACCATGCATTTGTTTTAATTTGACACAAATTTTCCGCCAGATGACTCTGATGCCGGGAACGCGGGACCTTCTCCTATAGATTGTAATCAGCCGATGTTTCCGCCCACGTGCCCTCTACAACATTATAGATTAATGAGTACTTAAGGTGATAGACACAGTTGTCGGCACTATCTAATAAGAAATAAGAGCATGTTATAAAGGTAGGATTCTTAGTTTCTTATTGGACTACTTATAAGATTGTACAATCATATTTCTAGTACGCGTAAGTTTTACAACTGGAATGCAAAGTATTAATAAGTTATTTAGGTAAGTCACTATAACTTATATATATATTATAAAATATAATAATTATACTAAACACAGTTTTTCAAATAAGGTTTAGTTATAATAAGTCATCATTTAACAGAATAAGATTTGGAGATAATTGCTTCCAGTTTAATGATGGTTGAGTCCAATTTGATTTTTAACCCGACACTCTTGATGGAAAGATTGATATTTTGATGATTGAGTAGGTACTTTAAAGTACATATATTACCTGGCAGCAGGTGACTTATAAAAGGTGCAAAAAAAGTCAACTAAGATATTGCATCTAAAGTGCCTACGTAAAGGCTATCTATGACAAGAAGAAACATACGTTATATAAACTCAATAAAATGGTTTCAAAAGCACAAAACCTACTACTAAAACTACATAAAAACATTGATTTTTAGAAAGCATAATAGTGCTTATTCTCATACACAAATTATTTTGAAATTGGAATCCGATTGGAGATTTCAAACTGGGGCATGTATTTATTTTACCCCTAGTCCGTGAAATTCGGCGTTAGACCGACAATTGGGGCCGTCACCTCAAACCTAATAGGGCCACATAGCTGAGTGATATCGCGTGGGTGTCACCAACTGTTTACAACGTAAATATTTTGTATACATCACTGTCTGACACTAACGAGATACACAAAGACACCGACACTCGACACACGACATTATTCTATCCTTTATATACGACACAAATTCATGACAATGATTAGCTAGTCACCAAATATATTTAATAAGTATTGATATGTTGCCTCTGTTCCCTCATTAGTCTAGTAGTCCCAAGCGCGACTGCTACGCTAGAGGTCCTGGGTTCGATTTCCAGGCCGAGCAGTGTTATTGGGATTTTCTATTAAATTCCCGGTGGCAGCTCGGAGTCTGGATTTGTGCCCGGTTAGTGGCAAAAGGCTTGCCCCCTATTACATGGGACCTATACATACCGGCGAAATGTGGGTGTACATTAGTACCCCTCTGCCTAACCCTTCGGGGAATACCGACGTGATGGTATGTTATGTTAATACGCACATGACTTCGAAAAGTCAGGTGTGCGCCTTAGATTTGAACTCGAGACCTTTGACTGGCAATCCAAAGGTCATATCACTAGGCTATCACTTCTCTCTCAGTACAGTTGTATTGAAATATTTCCAACTATGCTTTAGGAAGATGAATAGTTTCCTTTTCATTAAAAATATTAAGATTAATTCAATTCCATAAATATGTTACGTTATGAAGAGAATATTAATATATTTCCATTGAAACATTGTAACCAGATGAGCCCATAAATTAGCTATTTCCTGTAATTTAAAAAATATTCAAATTAGTTTAAATTCTTCAGAACTCTCATAAATTAGGAGAAGATTACCTCAATTGCTCCGTAGAACAGAGTAGTATCTGAAAACTTAAGTTTTATATGAAAATATAATTATTATTATTATATTAAACTTTTATGATACATGAAAATATGTTAAATAGTAACTTGAAAATTAGTGCCGATTTAGGGCGATTACCGCCGCCCATGGATACCCTCAACACCAGAGGAGTCACAAGTGCGTTGCCGGCGTTTTAAAAGGCTTTGGGCCTCCAGTATCCTCACTCACTCGACGAAACACAACGTAAGCGTTATTTCACGCCGGTTTTCTGTGAGGCCGTCTATCACTCCGGTAGAGCCGGCCCATTCGTGCCGAAGCATGGCTTGCCCGCGGTAAAATAAATAAAAAGTAGGAATCTGCGTATATTATATTTTAGCATTAAATAACGCGAAATTTTCACAATGATATGAATTTTCTAATGAAAGAAATTTTTTTAATGAAAGAAAAATTCGATCTCAGGGTTTGAACCTGCGTCCCACTGGTTAAGTACATACATCAGACGCTTTACCAACTAAGCTGCCGAGACAATTGCCTGTGATGTCGAATTTCTCTTCCACATTCTACGTCTTCAGGCGATTGTAATAGGTATTGTAATTCATAAAAATACCGGCGAAATGTGGGTGTACATTAGTACACCTCTGCCTAACCCTTCGGGGAATACAGGCGTGATTGTATGAAAAGTCATTTGAGTCTGAGTGAACGAAGAATCATCCACGTACCGGGACAATGGGTTGTTTTAATTATAACAATTATTTCCAATACTGCAAGCCCACGCAAACCCAATAAAACCTACAACATACATTTTTACATGAAACACACATTAAGTTAATCGCTTCCAATTTAGATAAATCATAATTTACATATATTAGATAAATAAGAATAATCTGACATTTATACAAGGTGCAACACCAATTAATATTTCAATTTTCTAAACGACTTCTTTTATGTGGGCTGGCGAAAACATGTAAACATAAAAACAACATAGCTATATTTTACCAGTTTAGGCTGACCTCGAATTGTATAAGCTTTCCTTACAAAGAGAGATCAGCTTATACCGGTGGCTATATATTGATATATAGGTAGCTGTACATACTATTGCGCCGGAGTTCCGCAAAAGGCAGAGGTTTACTGTATCTTACCACGTGTAAATCCGATAATTTTAAGGGTGAAAGAGGCGCTAGTTGACCTGTATAGCAGCATCCTTGTCTAACAATTAGGTACGTTCACGTGTGGCAGTACTTCGATCTTTTTTTGGGTGGGACCCTATTGTCTTTGAACGGTCACAAAACTCTTGAGCTGCTACTGAGAATTTCCGTTAAAAAACTCTATATTTAACAGTATGCTCGACCTAGGAGGATTATAATGATATCTTTTGATGAATCACAATGATTTACGGACCATGGCTACACATAGCCAGTATAAGCTGACCTCGTATTGTGTAGGCTGTTCGTGTAATGAGAGGTCATAAAAATAGGTATCGTAGAATAACGGATTCAGGCAAAAAATACAATTTACACCTAAATTAAGCAAAAGTTTTAATACTCAATTGTGATTTAGTTATTGTTGATGTCTCATAGCCGAATAATTTGCGAAAAACCAAGAACAATCTGAATTTCTCCCATAGCTGAACGTTTAGGTCTTAAAGAATCTATTTACACAAATAAATTAACGATCAATTACCGATTTGACTGCCTCAATAGTCTAGTGGTCCTAAGCGCGACTGCTACGCTAGAAGTCCTAGGTTCGATTCCCAGGTCGAGCGAAGTGTTATTGGGTTTTTCTACGAAATTCTCAGTAGCAGTTCGGAGTCTATATTTGGCAATAGGCTCGCCCCCTATTACATGGGACCTAAACATGCCGGCGAAGTGTGGGTGTACATAAGTACACCTCTGCCTAACCCTTCGGGGAATATAGTCGTGATGGTATGTTAAATTGACGATAATGTACCAACCAACCCTAACCCTAGTTTGTCCAGCTTACAATAAAATCTTGATTCCTATACTTTGATAGACAACTCAATGCGCGTTCAACTGCATGTCCTACAATCTAAAATAACTTCAACATTGTCCATACACAGAACGAATTGTCTGTCCGTAAGTTTGTATGTTTATGGTAATGTAACTCCAAGTTTTGTTAGAATATGAATTACTTGTGCGCGTTTAAGAAGGGATTGACGTAGGTATTGAATGGCTTTGAAAGGTTGCTTAGAGCGAGCACTGCATAAGTTGACAGGAGGTGAGTCAGTTTCATTAGTCTAGTGGTCCTAAGCGCGACTGCTACGCTAGAGGTCCTGGGCATGACTTCCAGGTCCAACAAAGTGTTTTTGGGGTTTTGTATGAAATTCTCAGTAGCAGCTCGGAGTTTTGATTTACGTTGTACCCATTTAATGGCAAAAGGATCGCCCCCTATTAAATGGAAACTAAACAACTGTGTACGTTACTGTACACCTCTGCCTAACCCTTCAGGGAATACAGGTGTGATGGTATTTATAAGGTGAATAGGAACTATGTAGTTTTTTTTTTAAATAAGCTGTTCTTAAAGAAAATGCCATAGTACACACACTTACGGCTGGTAAGCAGACCTTTATGAACGCAAATTTGCTAACATATTATATAGTACAGTCGCCAGGACATCAAGGTACCTATACAAAAGTGTCAAATTTCTCCAGAATATTTTAAACCTTAAAATGTTCACGATTAAGTTCAAAATCAACTGAGAAAATTTTACAATTTGTAGTAACTCGATGTTGATGATGCCGGCACCGCGGCCAACACATCAAGTTACTACAAATTGTAAAATTAACCGTACATACTTACTCCTACATTATGTTATGTGTTGCAAAAGCTAGGAACATTCGCAACATCATTTCCAAAGAACTTTTCCAAACATTTGTGACGTAGAACTCTTTCTCTTGGTGTGCCAACGTTATTGCTCAGTTTTTTTTCAGCCATTACCGTCCCACTGCAGGGCAAAGGCCTCCCTACTCTCTTTCCACTCCTGTCGGCACAGAGTTCTTTGCGGCCATTCCTTCCAATAAAGATCTAGTTCGTTCCGCTATCTCCTTCTTGTCCTGCCGCTTGTGTTTCAGTTAAAAGGTTTATTATCGCCAGTAAATTGAGACTTGACAAGTGTGAACTGACGTCGCAAGATGAGAACGAGCGAGTGAATTATTAAAAAAAAGCATAAAAAAAATTGCTAGCTGGGTTATTGGTCTGGGACTTATGCTGCACTGCAGAATGCAGCCTGGCACGGCTCCTAGATTGATGTTGCTCTGCATCCGTGGCTACACTCGAACTCTGGGCCTATCAGAATACCAGCGCTGTAGCAATTACCCTGTTGCAGCACCAGCTGAGATATGCGCCATTTTTTGACCTTGCGAAGCCGTTTTTTCTTTATAAGTTTTTAATTTAGTTTTTAAATTTAAGTGTTATAATTTTAAATTTCAGTGTTATTTATTTAATTAGGCTTTAAGTTTCAGAAATAAATTTCTTAGTTTCTTTCTTTCTTTCCAATGCCTCTGGTGTTACTAGTATCCATAGATGCGCTATTTGTCTTGCTCTTACGGTTACAAAATACGGTTTTCATGTCATCGTCATCGCTGTTCACTTGTAACAGCGTTCTAGGGAACAGGTTTCTTCATCTACGCAACACTATTCTATTTCGTAATCAGCAATCGTTGCGACGTTTCCACAAATAAGACAGAGTTATCTTTAAGACCGCTGTGGTCCGCTCACATTACCCTCACCGTCGGCTTGTCTAAAATCTTAGTGAATGCCACCGGTACCATAAATTCCTCTATCTAAATGGCCATGCACAGCAGGTTTATGGTATGGCCACACTATCACAGAAAGTTTTTTTTTGTACGCTACAGTGGAATTAAAATAATTATGGGAGAACACTAACGAAAAAATTGATGAAAATTAGATACCATAGTTTTGTTGGTTTCCTCCTGTTTCTAAATGTGATTGTACTAAGAATCGAATGTACTAGCATAGCATTTTGATAAAGTTTGGAGTCCCAAAATTACTCGATTTTATTCTTCTTTTTTTCATTATTAAGAAATACCTAGTTGTTGTAACGATTTGAATTTACTAAGACCATTATCATTATAATTGCACTGCTAGGCACGATTCTCATTCTGAGTGGAGTTAGGCTCTACCGGATTTGAGGCTTCACACGCCTCTCCTCCTCCGCCTCTACCTCTCTATGGTTTCCGTCACTGTAATACTTGTATCGCTATCAACCTATTTACTGTTCTGCTGTTCCCATTTATTTATATATTCATACTTTATTATATATTTATACTTCTACAGCTTGGTAAACTTTACACGCTGCCGCTGTAGAGAATTACTCGCATGAAACCATGCGAGCATGTTTAAGCGAATGATAGTAATTATGACGATTATTTCGAAAATTCAAATGATGCTCCTTAAATTCTCACTCAAAACTTACAACGTCCATTGTCATATTATGACTTACGTCACAGGCAATGAAATATCAAGTGTGTGTTATTAAATTTACACAACAAGGTAATTAATGTTATTTGTTATATAAATAAAAATGGAAGAATAACCTATTTGCAATAAACAATATTTATTAAACATTCTGCCTATACTTAATCGCATATTAATTGTATTCTCTTTATTTATTTGCAAATATTTACATATAAACGTAAATCAAAGAAACTTGTTTACAACATAGTTAAAAAGTATAACTACACGTACAATTTCTAATATAAATTGTAATTTTAGTAATAAGTTACAAAATAATGTAATTTATTGGGATGTAATTTATATTTAATATGGCCGTACCTCATTTGTAATGTGCCTACGCAGGGAAACAAAAGTTTCGTTTTATTTATTGATGAGACTCGAAAGTTGCTCGTTTAGTATGGGAAAATGGTGAATGGGCCATATTGTACCCACACCCACTATCGTGGGCCTACTGGCACATTATTTATGTACCTACTTGTACTTGAAACCTGGTCGGCATGGAATTTGAAACTATTGTTCTACAACCCACTTAAGTAGGTACTTTTCTCACCGCAGTTACAATTTTGGAATTTGAAATAGTGAAGTCAAACAAACTTTAGTTGGCTACAATTGATTACAATATTTTAGTAGGTAGATCAAAGTATAAAAACTGACTATAACACTAGTCAGCCTCATTAGTCTAGTGGTCCTAAGCGCGACTGCTACGCTAGAGGTCCTGAGTTCGATCTTCAGGTCGAGCAAAGTGTTAACTTTCTTATTTTATTTTTTTAATTGGCTCTACGTATGTTCAACTTTTGTATGGGACCATACAAAAATATTATTCAACTACCTACCCTATTCTGGCGCATGTCATTCACACTGACAGATTGGTGAATAGTGATATTGCAATAATGAACAGTCCTGGCGACTGTACATTATTGCAATATCACTCACATCAGGTTATACAAATTTGTCAAATTTCTTCAAATGATTTTAAACCTTAAAAAAGTTAAACCGCCTACAAAAACAATAAAATAATTTTATGTCTAAAACAGTTTGGGAAGTCGTTGACTTCAATGTGAGTGGTTATTTTGTTTTCGCCACCGACTTCCCAAACTGTTTGAGACATAAAATTATTTTATTATTTTTTTAAGACGGTTTAACTTTTTTGTTTAAAGTAATTTTATTTTTTATTTTTTACTGGAAAGTTTTGCTTATAATTACTTGTAAGCCTACTTAACGCACCGCTCCAATGAAACAGCGATGTTTCGGAGAAAACGATAATATAATCGATGTAAAAAAAAAATTGTTGATTTTTTTAAAACCGCTGAACCGATTTCGATAAAATTTGAACGGGACCACCTCTGAAGTATGACCTTCCATCATCTAATCATCAAAATCGATCCATAATTGACGGAGATATCGCGTAACAAACATACAAAAAATAAAACATACAGACGAACTGAGAACCTCCTCCTTTTTTAAGTCGGTCGAAAATGGATTTTTTTTTTAAATAAAGGTTACTAGCAATGTGGGTCACACATTACTAGTTATCTTGTAAACCCCTCGTGCTAAGCTAAATGCTTGTGTTACGAGTGGGTTCACGTCGGTAGTGCAATGGGTGAGTTTCGAACCGGCAACCACATGATCACAAGTCCGACGCCCTAGCCATTAGGCTACCGCCACTTCAAAGCGCTTGTTAGCGATTAAGTTCAAAATCGACTGAGAAAATTTGACACTTTGTGGTAACCTGATGTGCTGGTGTCTGTACAACCAGCCTAATCGTAAAGTTCTCAACAAATCTGTTAATATTTCGACAGTAATTGATTTACGTCCGTTCTTATATCACCAGCTATGATTGATAACCGAAAAAAGTAGATCTCAGATCAAATAAAAAGTTAAGAACTTCTTTGCGAACAAAGAAGTGAGGCCGGTTAAAACTACGCCTTGCCGTGTAGAAACACAATTCACACCACAAACCATGACGTTTTGATAGACATGCAGCGATAGCTCGACTCTGCTCAACTGACAAGATAAGGCGTAGTTTAGGTATACGTGTGTGCGTGTAATTGTGTTTTTACACGGCAAGGCGTAGTTTTAACCGGCCTCACTTCTTTGTTCGCAAAGTTCCATATTAACTTTTTATTTGATCTGAGCTTACGATATATAATTCAATTTATTTAAGAATGTGTAAATCTTTTGGGTTTATATGTCAAAAGTGAATTAGTGTTATGAAAATAAATATTTTGTAATTCTTTCCTATTTGTGTGTGCAAGGCTTGAAATTACTAGACAGATATTAATGGAACTTTTATGATAATTCCACGGAGTTTATGTTACTTCCAGTTTAAATGAGGCCGTTTGGTTAAAGACATTGCGAATGGTGGATTTATTAGAATCAAGTAAATTTGATAAATATACGATGCTAAGCTGGACTTGCTGTGGTCTACCTAGATGGGTGACCATTTTTTTATTAGGGTTCCGTAGCCAAATGGCAAAAAACGGAACCCTTATAGATTCGTCATGTCTGTCTGTCTGTCCGTCTGTCTGTCTGTCTGTCTGTCTGTCTGTCCGTCCGTATGTCATAGCCACTTTTTTCTCAAACTATAAGTACTAACATAACATACCATCACGCCTGTATTCCCCGAAGGGTTAGGCAGAGGCAGAGGTGTACTAATGTACACCCACATTTCGCCGGTATGTTTAGGTCCCATGTAATAGGGGGCGAGCCTATTGCCAAAAACCGGGCACAAATCCAGACTCCGAGCTGCTACTGGGAATTTCATAGAAAAACCCAATAACACTTTGCTCGACCTGGGGATCGAACCCAGGACCTCTAGCGTAGCAGTCGCGCTCAGGACCACTAGACTAATGAGGCAGTCTATGTCACTATAAGTACTATGCTGTTGAAACTTGGTAAGTGGATGTATTCTGTGAACCGCATTAACATTTTCATACGAAAATAGAAAACACACAATAAATTTGGGGGTTCCCCATACTTAGAACTGAAACTCATAAAATTTTTTTTCGTCAAGGTACGTGTGGCATATGTATGGATAGGTCTTCAAAAATGATATGGAGGTTTCTAATATAATTTTTTTCCAAACTGAATAGTTTGCGCGAGAGACACTTCCAAAGTGGTAAAATGTGTCCCCCCCCTCTAACTTCTAAAATAAGAAAATGATAAAACTAAAAATAATATATGATGTACATTACCATGTAAACTTCCACCGAAAATTGGTTTGAACGAGATCTAGGTAGTAGTTTTTTTTTAATACGTCATAAATCGTAATGGTACGGAACCCTCCCTGCGTGAGTCCGACTCGCACTTGGCCGGTTCTATATTTGCTATTTGTGGCCATAATATCACTGCGACTGCAGTCGGTCTATTGTGATCGCCACTTATTGATTCAGAGTTCACCGCTAAACCCTGCAGCTACTATAAACTGCAGGATTTTCTTAGGGGTGAGCTCCCTTATTTCATCTGGGATCAAGACATGTTTCCCCAGATGTGAATGGGTGACCATACAACACGCATTTAAGCACTTTCGTACTCGGAGAGACCATTATTTATCTGTTGTCTCGCTTGCTCTCCTCAACTTTAAATGCCTTATAATTCTAATAGCCCTAAGTGCGACTGCTACGCTAGAGGTCTTGGGTTCGATTCCCAAGTCGAGCAGTGTTATTGGGTTTTTCTATGAAATTCTCAGTTGCAGCTTGGAGTATAGATTTGTGCCCGGTTAATGGCAATAGGCTCGCCACCTATTACATGGGACCGAAACATACAGGCGAACTGTGGTGGTACAATAGTGTACATTAAGTATACCTCTGCCTAACCCTTCAATACAGGCGTGATGGTATATTATGTGTGAAGTCTGCCAACTGGACTAATAATCTAACTCTTCGTTCGTATTCTAGAGGAGATGTTTATCTAGCAGTAAGAGAGCAATGGAGGTCATTATAAATCATGACGTCATCATATGACGTCACTCATACATATAATGTCCTTCACGCGTATTTAAACTCTGTAATCTTATTAAGTTATTACTATTTTTGCTTACACTACGACGGTAACATTATACCCTACTATACGCTAACAAAATATGTGTTACGGGTTACAACGACTCCAAATATTGTTTTTGTGGAACGTTGGTAGAAAAAATGTTGCTAGACCAAAGTTAGAGGTAAACAACCTTTTATTTTCTTCATAGAAATCATTCACACGTATCGAATATTATTTAATTACTTTGGTTTTGAAGTCTGAAATTCACGTAACTCTATGTAAAATAACACACATCACCATTTGAAAGCGTTAAGTTCTAATTTATTAAAAGAGAGTAGGTAGGCAGATAGTGACTAATCCCACTAATAATTAAAAAAATAAAATATCCATTTTGTGGATTGAATGATATTATTATGAATTATTATAAAGTACTTACAATTAAGATTGTTTTGATATTGATTTGTTAATATCGTTATTTCACCGGTCACAATTCCAAACTCTAAGCTGCTACTGAGAATTTTATAGAAAAACCCAATAACACTTTGATCGACCTGGGAATCGAACGCAGGACCTCTAGCGTAGCAGTCGCGCTTAGGACCGCTAGACTAATGAGGCAGTCCTAAAGCAACTAATATTATATATCTGTTTATGTCTAGCGCTAACCATTAGTTTGGAGCCCCTGTCAGACAGCGTAGGAAGGGTTGGTATTTCTACCTGCGCCTACGCGATTTATGCGACCCCTGCACCTGTAGGGTCGGGTACGGGTTAAGAGATGGTTTAAAAACATTTTGAGATGGTATTTTAGTTTTTGCCTACATATTTTCAAATTTTAGTTTATGAAGGTTCAATGATTAGATAACTTTTTTGTTTTGACTACAAGCTACCTAATCACCATTGTTTCTTTTGAAGAGTTTAAAACATGATCTATATAGTTAATCAGATTAATAGTAACTCAATTAAAGTTGATTAAAAAACTACTTGACTTAAGTAAATTAATTTTAGATGGGACTTACCTAACGTAAATACATATTATTTTCTTAAAAAAAATTAATTAAAGACGTTGCGTAGGTGCAGAAAAGAAATCACCCAAAAAAATCAGTATTATTAAAAAATATTTTTTTAAGGAAGCTTACTAGCAATGTGGATCACACATTACTAGTACCTAATCGTGATAACCCCTCGTACTAAGCTAAATGCTTGTATTACGATTGGGTTCACGTAGGTAGTGCAATGGGTGAGTTTTTAACCAGCAACCACATGATCGCAAGTCCGGCGCCCTAGCAGCTACCGCAGCTTAAATTATAGCATGGGTTTATAATCTGGGTTTCTTTAAATCACGAGTGAATCGGTTTCTCCTAGGCAAGCGCGATCCATCGTAGATCGCAGTATCGCTTAACATCAGGCGAACTGGCGGTCAAGCGTAGGCCTATCATGAATAAAAAAAATACAATAATATTTTTACCTAATTGTGCTAAAAGGGCCATAGCTCAGTATGTCTGGTAGCGGTGATAGGAATGAACGCCTAATTTTACCAGTAGGTAGATAAAAAAGCCACTCTACAACCAAACTTACTCGAAGATACATTACGAAATCCAACTGGGCGTGATGTATCGTGCCCGGTGAGAACCTTGCCCGGGTAATGCTCGTTGTTACTGTTATGTTACATTATCGACTTTCTAGTAAAGTATAGGTTTTCGATTTAAATAGTGTTGCCCATAAACATGTGTTCGACGTTTTTAAAAGCCATAAACGTCAACGGAAATACATGGCTGTTTCGATTTATTACGTCATAGGGATTAGGGTATTAGAATAGTGGGTATTATGTGAATAAGTAAAGAAAGTGAGTATTAAATTGTTTATGATTTGATTTTCGCATTTTGTAATGAGAATTTCTGATAAATGTTTTGTTGTAAGAAATTCCAATTGATCGACACACATTTTTTTGTTAGGAATTCTAACAAAAAAATGTGTGTCGATCAATTGAAATTTCTAAGTGGATAATTTTTTTTGTCATAATAATATATACAATTATAGAACGACAATAAAAAGAATCCCTCTCGTTCTGAGAGGAGACCCGTGCCCAGCAGTGGGACAATGTAATGGGTTGATGATGATGATGATGATGAATAAAAAGAAAAACCGTTTTTTCCTGCAAAACTATTCTTGACCAGCACTGGAACACACAAGAATTCTGGAGGTAAGCAGTGATAACCTAGTGATGTGACTGTTGGACTGTGAAGTCATGGGTCTCTAGTTCAAATCCAAGGCACGCACCTCTGCCTCTTTGACTAACTATAACCTTTTTTAATATTTGTTATTACCTACTTCCGAAAAAGGGTTAAAACGGTAGGTTCGTTAAGGTATTTTTAGGGGTTTTCCCCCCAAAACCCTTAACCCTTACTGCTTACGACCATGATCGCAGTGATACCTACTCTAAATGAGAACTATCCGGACAAAAAACTAATAGAAAAAAAAAATTGTCTATCAGCCCCCAAATAAAGCTATCAGAAATCCTTAAATATTATTTCGTAACATAGTCCATGGGAATGGGTTCTAATTAATTAGAACAATATTAATTGTGCACATCATATATATCTTCGAGGCGCCATTTGTACAAAAACATAGGTTCAACGACCGAATAACGTCATCATCACGCAGAATCTACTAGTCTGTTGCTAAGGCGTGTTTTTTTGTAACCTTGAAAGCAACGCATGTGTTAGGGTTGTCGAAAACACTAGATTAAAATACATGATTTTTGTTTTAATGAAGTTGTTAATGTTCAATTTACATTTTGTGGGACCTTTTGACCCCAAAAGTATTTTAATAGAGTACTTTAACTGAATAGAACAGAAATCAAAATCACACTTTATAGATGTAATTAACATACCTAAATATGAACAACTAAGGTATAAATAGTTTGTTAATGAAGTCAAATAATGTAAGGATTTGGTAAATTTTCTGTCGTATCGACGATAATTTTATATTTTTAGTACTTACTTATTATGGACGGTGGTGATGGTTTCGTCAAGTCATCCAACATGTACAGCCTGAATCATCACGCCTGTATTCCCCAGAGGGTCTGGCAGAGGTGTACTCAAGTAGGTACACCCACACTTCGCCGGTATTTTTATAGATAGGGGGCGAGTCTATTGCCATTTACCGGACACAAAATATGACTCCGAGCTGCTACTGAGAATTTCATAGAAAAATTCAATAACACTTTGCTCGACCTGGGGATCGAACCCAAGACCTCTAGCATGACAGTCGTTACAGTTAAAAATTATGGCCTAAATATACCGGCGAACTGAGGTTGTACATTAAGTACACCTCTACTTAACCCTTCGGGAAATACAAGCGTGATAGTATGTTATGATGATGTGTCTAATACTGATGATTGACGAGTACTATTTTAATTGAATAAGACCATTACTCAATATTGACAACCCTACGTAATTATAGTCACACTTCTGTTATGTGTGGCCGTACTCCGTAAGTTTTTATGAACATTTTGATATGTCTGTTTAATTTTTTTTTATTTCCACCAAAACTATGAAACCAGCGATGGTTGTAACAAATGTTGAGTCATTTAGCATACGTTTAAAAACACAATGTTTTTTAAAGATATGCCTCGTCGGTTTTTAACAAAATAAGTCGTTATTCTTTTACTCAAATGGTTTGCTAGAAAAAACTTAATAACTATTTGTAAAATCACGGAAACGTGAACTGATAAAGTGATAACTGTATTTCTGTATGTTTGTTTGCGCAAAAATACCGATATAGACAGTTGTATTGTCTAGAGTTCTATTTTAACATAAGATCTGATGCATGTTTCATCTTGATACGCTTAGAAGTCGAGTTGTGGTACGTCCATTTACCTAGAGTACGTAAATCCTTCTGGTACTCGCGGGCAAAAAGTTAGACTATATTTTTTTATGGGATAACTCGGCAAATGAGCAGACGATCTACGTGATGGTAAGTAGTCAACGCCTCCCATAGACATATACAAACTCAAAGGAGTTGCAGATGCGTTGCCGAACCTATTTAAGGAAAAGGGAGGGGAAGGAAAACAGGAGAAGAAGGGGACTGAAGGAAGAAATTGGGCCTACGTCGCTCCACACTCTCCGTACGAAAAGCAACAGTACCTATGCATACTGCTACTTGACGTCGATATTCTGTGGGAGGGTAGTACTTCCCCGGTCGTGAGGACCCATTCATGCTGGCATATAGACATGCCAGCAGGCACTACTACTACTATAGTTCACTACATTTGGTCTAATACATGTTGACAGAGCTCATCGTCGAGAAAACCTTTCAGGCATGCAGATTTTCACATCATCATCATCAATCTATTTCGAGTATATCGTCCCACTGCTGGGCATTGATCTCCTCTCAGAATGAGGGGGATTAGGCTATATTCTACAACGCTAGCCTAATGCGAGATGGCAGACTTCAAACGCCTTCGATAAAATCTCTGAGGCTTGCATGTTTTCTCACTATGTTTTCCTTCACCGTTTAAACTATTAACTTATATAGAAGCGGCGGTAGCCTAATGGCTAGGGCAACGGACTTGTGATCATGTGGTTGCCGGTTCAAACTTCACCTATTGCACTACCAACGTGAACCTCGGAATACAAGCATTTAGTTTAGTACGAGGCGTTAACAAGATTACTAGTGATGTAACAACCCACACTACTACTTAGTAATCTTTGAAAAAAAAGAGGTAGCCTTATGATTAGCCTAGGTTTTGATCTCGAGACCTTAGTCTTGGCAGTTCAATGGTCACTGCACTTACGTTTTCTCATAATGTTTTAATTCGATGGAAAAGTCAATGGCATGCCTTGGATTCAAAACAGGGGACTTAGCAGTCAAATGGAGGCTATTATATTACTGCTTATAACATACATACATAAAGCGTCAATATTTATATACATATACATAGTTGAGTTCCCCGTTTGTACGTAAATCGTGAAATCGTGATGTTTTCCTTAGCCGTTAAAGCAAGTGATAATTTTTAATCCGCACATGAATTCAAAATATTCCCGCAGTACAATATATTCTTCTTAAAATATCTATGACTAATATTCCTTTTAAAGTAAAAATGAGCGATGAAATATGTAAATGGTTTCGTGTAGGTCGATGACAGCCAAATAACATTGTCGTGTTAATCAATAAATATTCTAATGTTCCGTGCCGAAATTTAAAAAAATACCATGTTGTTATCATATGCATTGAGGTATTAACTAGGTACATCGTACTACATCTTGGTAAAAACTTGAGCATTTAATACTGGTTTAAAGTAAACATCTTGATTTATATAAGACGAATTATATGTTGCCTAAAGTTCCACGCCTGTTAAGTATATCGTATCACACGGAAAAATACTCTCACAATTGAAACGATGTACGTTTTTGAGAACCGTAAATAAGTAAAAGAGTATTATTATTAACCTTATAAGAACAGTACAGTACAGCATTATTTCGATGACACTGTCTGTGGCTGTCAGAAAAGGGTGTCGATATCGTGATCTTGTATTTTTTAAAGTGTGTATAAATGGTAAAAATAATATTATATTTGTACGGAAAAAAAGTCTCTTTCATATTTAGACATCACTGGTACTTATCGCAGCGTCATGTTAAGTGTATATTACCTCAATGTTATTATTTATCTAAAGTACCAACATAAATGGATAGAATACGGTGTCCAACTGTCTGCCTGGTATATGACCATTTAGAAATTATGACTTCATGAGACGTCGCAGATAGATTTTTAACATGGCAATAAAATTTGCTATAAGCTAATAATGAAGGTATTATACTAAAAGTTTTTATTTATAAACAACCATTTAAATTTTGGGGTCAGACGATGGCCATTCTGCTAACAATAGCGATTTTATGAATCGCTATAATTGATCTGACAGTTTATTTATGTTATTTTAAGTTTATTGTGTTATTTTGTGCTATCTCGTTGTGAAGAAGACACAGGGATGCTTAAGGCAACGGGCTGAATTATAAAAAAATATTATTGACTAGCAATTGCCATCGGATTCACTCGCATCGCATAGAACTCTTTGAGTGAATTATAGCCAATTCGCGAAGATCCAGTCTGGCTCTATACCAATTTCATCAGAATAATTTTGGGCGTTTAAGGTAACAAACAGACGAAGACGGTTCCTCAAGCTTATAATGTTAAGCTTGGATTATTTAAGGTAGCTTTTATTGAAATAAAAAGATCCTCCAAAGACACTTTTACAAGTCAATGCTTTACATTTGGCGCAGGATTTTCCTATTTGACGACCTCTGAGAAGCCGTAACAAACTCAGAGAATCATGGTCTCTTTTTAGGTTCTGACATTAGTAATATTATAAGATATATGCGAGTTTACCATGTAGGGAAAAATCTGAACAGGCCTTTTGAAGAAAGAGCCATAGTAGCTTTGAGTTGACCTGACCAAACGGCACGCATACATCAGTCATCGTGTAGCTCAAGCATTTTTAATTATTTTTTTATTAATAGCCTAATCCCTCTTGTTCTGAGAGGAGACCCGTGCCCAGCAGTGGGACAATGTAATGGGTTGAAAATGAAATGAAATGAATCAAACAACATATTATAATATGAACGATTATCAGCTTCATAATAATGACAGTTAATATTATTATACCTTACTACTTTTGCGCCCCGCTCCTTTCCATAAAAAGAGGTATCAAGTTAGCACCACACTGATCTAGCGGGAACAATAAATAATAATCTCCAACCATAGAAAAATACAAACTCAATAGATGCGTACAATACCTACAAACGTGTACAATCCCGTTATATTCCCATCATTCTAATATTGTTCTAACACTAATTGCGTTGAACAACACATGCGGAAAGCGCAAAGGTGAAAGATCACCACAATGCACAGTATTAATAGCTTTCCAGACATCAAAGGAGGGCCACACAATCCGTATAGTTTACGCACTAATAATAGTTTAGGCTTTGCCACAGCGAATGCAGCGCGATTGTAGAGCGAGTGTATATCTCGCTAACTTTCCGGCCGCAGTTTTGCCCGCGTGGACTACACGTTTCTTGTCATTTCACGGGATAATATATAGCCTATGTCACTCAGGAATAATGTAGCTTTCTATTGGTGGAATAATTTTCCAAATCGGTTCAGTAGATCCAGAGATTATCCCCTACAACCTCACAAACTTTACCTCTTTATAATATTAGTATATAGATAGGTATACATAATTATAAAAAATAATCAGAATGGTGAGGTGCGTAGTACCCGCAACCGGCGCATGCGTATGACAAGATGAATGAAGGTGTACGAAGCAAAAGAAGTATGCAAGAATCGTAGCAGATGGCGTTCTGTAGTTTATGCCTACCACTATGGGAAAAAGGCGTGAGTGTATGTATGTATGTATGTAAAAACTTGAGAACAATGCTACAGATTTCATTCAATTGTTTTTTATAGATTTCTAATACTTTAAAGAAGGTTTTTTTTATAACATTGATATTCAACCGTATCTAGTCAGACTGGAAGACCACTCCAATTCGTTTGGAAAAGCTAAGAGGATGATGAGAGTACAAAACCCTTTCCAAAATCTAACAATCATACATACATACCATCACGCCTGTATTCCCCGAAGGGTTAGGCAGAGGTGTTCTTATGTACACCCACATTTCGCCAGTATGTTTTAGATCCCATGTAATAGGGGGCGAGCCTATTGCCATTAACCGGGCACAAATCCAGACTCCGAGTTGCCACTGAGAATTTCATAAAAAACCCAATAACACTTTGCTCGACCTGGGGATCGAACCCAGGACCTCTAGCGTAGCAGTCGCGCTTAGGACCACTAGACTAATCAGGCAGTCAATCAACGTTAGCCAAATTAAGGAATTTTAAATCCAAGCTTTTGTTAAGTTTGTTCCACATTGCCGTTCTGCATTTGGTGTAGGACTGCCCTAAAATTTTATTACAATTGTTCTACAGCAAGAAAAGGCCACTATTCTAGCTAAACTATAAACACTTAGATGGAGAGCAGTTAGCATTAATTCAACATATACCCATAACGGCTAATGGCCTATTAGTATTAAGGAGAGACCACACTACGCTCCGTTCAATTTGAGGAAAAAATCGAAATCATTCAATGAATTTCGTATGCCTCACGTAATTGGTGAGGCTAAGTAAAAAGCGGTCCCAGCTATAAGGGGACGCGCACACCCGCCGAACCGGGTGATAAACACGCGACAAAAAAGTCGCCGCGACCAACATGTGTCTTAGTCGCGCGGCAAAAACATGGAAAGCGAGTACCTAAACCACCGCAGCGGCCGTTGATACGGAATTGTGAGTTCGCAGTTCATCTTGTGAGTTACTGTTTTATACTATCTATCTTTTTAAGTGAATCCAGCATCACCTATTTTAAAAGTGTCCATGGAGTCTCATGCTGGATTCTTCTCTATCAACTTTTTGGAATCGTGCAACTAGAGTCAATAACGTTAAATAAACGCTTATTTGAACAGATAAAAAAACATTAGAAAATGAACTTGACAGACTTGAACTGCTCAGTTTTTTTTTTATTATGTTTCTGCCTCATTAGTCTAGTGTTTCTAAGCGCCAGTGCTACCCTAGGGTTCGATCCCCAGGACGAGCAGTATTATTGGGTTTTTCTATGAAATTTTCAGTAGCAGCTCGGAGTCCGGATTTGTGATCGGTTAATGGTAATTAGGCTCACCCCCTATTACATGCGACGAGGCGACTGTGGGTGTACATTAGTAGGTACACCTCTGCCTAACCCTTCGGGGTGTACATGCATCATGGTATATTATGTGTGTTAGTTACGACAACATCATTCTAAGCCCATCACTAGGCCATCACTATAAATGCCATATCTCTAAGCCTATTTATCATACTCATATAAAAGCAGGTAAAACAATTTATTTAGTCGCGTTCCCGGGTGTGTTCATAAATACCGTGAACTTTGGCCCGACTATAAAACTTAGTGTGACAACCCACGGTGCTGCGAGCCGCTGTGAATAATGTGGATAAACCGTTATGTTGTATGGCAAGTTAGCAGCTAAGAAATTGATTTATTGCTCGCTTTGGCGTGGATCTCAATGCTAATTGTATGAGGTGTGGTTTTTCTTCTGTCATGTTGGCATGGAATAAAGTACTAATTCATTGCTACCATAGATAAGAATTGACTACCGCGAGTCAGGCGCTTTAGGAAAAGCAATAATTTATATTTATTTAGTCTAGAGGACGATGTTACAGGTGCATTGCCACCTAAAAATAATAAAGATGTATGTTTTTTTCCTTAAAACTATGTGGGTGCGTTTAAAAACAAGAAAGTTGGTAAATAATACGCACTTGTTTTTGAAATTCAAAGACGCATAGATTGGTTAAAGGATAATTTCTTTACTATTGCTAAAAATTAGTCATAGTTACATACATAACATACCATCACGCCTGTATTTACCGAAGGGTTAGGCAGGGGTGTACTAATTTTCACCCACAGTTCGCCGGTATGTTTAGGTCCCATGTAATAGGGGGCGAGCCTATTGCCATTCACCGGGCACAAATCCAGACTCCGAGCTGCTACTGAGAATTTCATAAAAAACCCAATAACACTTTGCTCGACCTGGGGATCGAACCCAAGACCTCTAGCGTAGCAGTCGCGATTGGGACACTAGACTAACGAGGCAGTCTCATTAGAAAAAATAACAATAATTTACTTTATTTAGTCTAATTGTAGATGACGATGTTACAGGTGTATTGCCACTTAAAAATAACATACCATCACGCCTGTATTCCCCGAAGGGTTAGGCAGAGGTGTACTTAATGTTCACCCACAGTTCGCCGGTATGTTTAGGTTCCATGTTATAGGGGGCGAGCCTATTGCCATTCACCGGGCACATATCCAGACTCCGAGCTGCTATTGAGAATTTCATAGAAATCTGAACAACACTTTGCTCGACCTGGGGATCGAACCCAAGACATCTAGCGTAGCAGTCGCGATTGGGACCACTAGACCAACGAGGCAGTCGTCATTATCTTGTCATTATCTTGTCAGTCGAGCTATCAAGCTATCGAAAGCTCGACTGACAAGATAAGGCGTAGTTTCTCGTAGTATATAGAGTAAAATTGAGTTTGTAAACGGCTAGGCGTAGTTTTAGCCGGCCTCACTTCTTTGTTCGCAAAGTTCCATCTTAACTTTTTATTTGATCTGAGGTAAGAAGTTAATTTTTGCAAAAATGACTGATACTTCTAATTAATAATTATTCTAAGCTTGGCGCTCAACATTATTCTGAACAACTTCAAGTACCTACTTCAATAAGCAATTAAATAGATAATATGTCCAAAAGTTAAACAACATCAATATAGTGTTGACAATGATGTGATGCAAAGTCGCTACCATTTAGATTTATAGTTTTCCTAGAATAGTCTCAGTACATGTCGTAATTATACTGTGGTTAAAGTTCCCGATATTACAACAGAACACAGACGATAAAACAATGATAAATGCAGAAACATTATACATTTGGTGTGCATCGTTAATTGTAATTAATCTTGGCCAAGAATATATTACTAATACTAACAATACATGCTTATCCAACAGATAATGGCTTTGAACGTATCCTACACGAATATGCGATTACATGGAATCGAATATTCTGCATTGGTTTCCATAGTTTGCATGAAAACACGATATTACAAAGGTTTCATTATCAGGGGCTATTGGCTAGGTTATAGATAACTGCGCTGCACATTAAAATTATTAAGTATACTGTTTATAATCAATCTTTCATTTAAGAAAATCATAGCACTTTTCTCAGTAGGTAACTATTTTTCAGCTTCACCAATGGAAATTTTAAAAAGTAACGGATATCAAAACACGGATTACGCTTTTTTATTTAATCCTACACTTCACATCCACACAAAATTGATTTCATAATAGAATATTAATCAGCGCATCTCACATCAAGAGCTCTCACAATCACCATCGATTACAATAAAACCGATTTCTGTAATCGATTCCGATTACCAACAAGGAACGGCCGAGGCGGCTCAAACGCCGTCCAATCGAATTAATAAATACGTCATCTAGCCGGCCATCTTCACGGTTCCAAATTCAAATTACGAAAATCGAACCGAAAAAACGTCGTTTTAACGGACTTTTTTTGTTAAAAAAACTCAAGGTGCGGACGAGGCACACTACACCTGCTTAAGCTATTGTGTAGTTACTCACAAATTTATCGAAACAGGTGTATTTATAACTGAATTTATTCTAACTGATAAGTACCTATTGGCCTTAATTAAACAGAGATAAAAGAACAATTTTTATCAATTAGCCGATACAACATAGAGTTATGATTTTCCGTTGTCGTAAACTTAGTCACAACGAATTTCTTTAGTGAAAATTATTTTTAAACTTTAATATTATCATCGTATTTTGTTAAAATAACTGTTAATAATGGACACGTGGTTAATGTCACATGTAGTAAGCCTTTACGGTTGACATTCATGGTTTTTTGTCAGTAGCTTATATCGTAGTCAGTAGTAGTGGTCGTATAATTTTCTACGGATCTTGCGATTACATTAAAATATCTGGAATTAATATTACAGGGGCCAGAACGGCTATCTTTGTAGCATTTCAAGTTGTAAATGTTGAGTATCGAAATTGTAATCGTATCAAGTCACTTTATGGTTATTGCATTGGGTATTGGTACATAATGTAATGATAAAGTGGACAAATTGGCGACAGCAATGAGAGATGAAATAAAGGTGTTTATTGCGAAATACAAATTAACGCTGTAATACTAAATTTTGATAGCTCTGAGCGATGTTGCGATCATTAAACGTTTTAACACGTACGTGTAAGCAAAGGTTATAGTGTAATATAATTGCATTAAGTGAAATACTTGATTATTTTAGTATCTGGAGACATTTAACCCGTCAATAGTTTTCATAATCAACATACCAGCAAGATCTTTAAGATCAATGGGTACTAAATTATTATCGCCGTCGTAAAGAAGGGTTTAATATTTATTTGCCAGTTGTTTTAGTCATTGGAACCGTCGAAGTAAGCATTGATGAAGGTGGAACGATGGTCGATGGTCTCGATTTGTTTTGGAAGCAAGAATTGCTAGAAATTACACAATATAGAAAGGTTTGGCGTGAGAAAGTGGTGGCTTTTGTGCACATTTAGGACACAAATCAGCCTAAAGTAGCCTAAAGTTGTTTTTTTATGATTATATATTCTTTTGATTGAGACTACCACTTGCTCCAATTTTCCTCTAGAAATTCCTTCTAGCATTAGTAAATAATATCATGGGTTAGGCTTAAATCTGCCACCCTGTCTTATTGTAGATTGGCAGACTTCTGAAAAGCCCTGGATTGGAACTTAAGACCTATGATGGTATTCTGAGAACCAGTTAATCTTAAGGATAATCGGTATTGCAAAGAAATTAGGTTCCGGAATTCCACGGGGTCCATGTTATAGGAAGCGATCTTATTGCCACTAACCGGACACAAATTGAAACTCCGAGTTGCTATTGAAAATGTTATTGAAACACCCAATTTTACTAGAGAATTGAACCGTTCTGAGTCTCGTTCGATTCTTCGAAGGCGTTTGAAGGCGGTAAGCACGACTGGTAAAGTCACAACGCTAATGAGGTAGATAGGAAGTTATTTTATTTAAAATATTTCATATGTACCAACAATACGGAGGCAATTCCAGTAATGTCGATCGGAGTGACAGAAACACGCCCACGCATCACCGGCCACACTTTGATTGATAATACATCTGTGCTTTTAATTATTTGCTTTTGTTTAATTCAGCATCGAAATGGACATGTTTTGAAGATTTGAATGGCATCATTGTTCCAGCGATAGCAAAAGTGGCTCCTGTAGCTGTACCCGAGATAGTGGTTGATAGAAGCTGGTGAGCTTGGATAATTTATATTATGCGATTTCAGCTTTTCGGACTACATAAATAACGAGCTTAATCGCTTATTTAAAATCCTGATTATGCTATGGAGGAGGAGGTAAAACACACCGTAAGCGTTGTTTCACTCCGGTCGAGCCAGCCCATTTATGCTGAAGTATGGCTCATCCTCGGTAAAACCTACTAACTGCCTTCTAACTAACGTCTACAAATCTTAGCGGAAAACAAATCAAATCTTAGAAAATAAATTTTAGTAGTAGTAGTGTCTGGCTGGTATGTTTTTATGCCAGCAAGACTTCTCCCAGTCCCCTTCTTTTTCCCTTTATCCTTCCCCTCCCTTTTATTTAAAAGGCTCGGCAACGCATCTGCAACTCCTTTGGTATTGCAGATGTCCATGGGCAGCGATGACTACTTACCATCAGATGGCTTGCCTATTCGTTTGCCGAGTTAACCCATAAAAAAAACAAAATGTCGTCAACTAAAACGTCCGCTTGGTTCCTAAGCACATCAACCCATCCCAACAGGTGCTTTCTGCGCCTGCGCCTCAAGCGATTATGACACCGGCACCGCGCACTTCAAGCCTCGTGCAATTTATTACGAATGACGTTTGGACAGATAGATAAACTGAATTCAAAAATATAACTATCTGTTTGGGGCCATCCCTAAACATATAATTGGTTGGCCTGTCAATGTTAAAAAAAAAGAAAGTTTTGAAGTGACAACTGCCTTAGGGCTGCTACGAACTTAATAGATTGTTGTGAAATAGTTTTTACTATTGAAAGTCTGCTTCAAAAAGGTATTAACTATTAAGTAATGGCAATTTCAAATATATATTTGTCATTGATATATTTATCATTTTACTAAATTTTAATTATGGCCATATTTAGTACAGGTGGCGGCTATTTCAAAACTTAGTAACAGTAAAATTTTATAACTTAGAAGTTTAAAAAAAACGACCGGATGACAACTAGGGAAATACAAGAATATTTCATAACTAATTTCGTATTTAACATTTATGATGGCCCATAAAGAACATATGCCTATTGGCAAACATATTCGGTTATTATAAATGAATCCGGTATGGTTCATGGTGTTGATTATAGGCGGTAGCGAGTGAGGGTTAAGTGAGTGTAAATGAAAGTCAGTGGGTTACGGGTTAAAGCTCAGTTCCCAGATGCTGAGAACCTTCTCTTAATTTTAATCCCGACTTCAGGCTAATTATGACATTAATCTCCAATGTCCTCACGGCCTGTCATCGCAATAGTGAATAATGTAACATATTTTTTTAAAAAGTGTCCATGGATTTTCTTGCCGGATTCTTCCCCATAGGATCAACTTTTGGAACCGTGCAACTAGAGTCAATAACGTTACTTAAACGCTTATTTGAAATAAAAACATTTGATTTGATTTGAATATGGGTATTGGGTAAGGCAGAGATGTATTATGGTCCCATGGATCATATTCCCATGTATTTATAAGCCATTAGAAATCGAACTTAGGGTCGAATGCTATGCATTCGCTTGCAACCTTTATGCTAATGAGCCAGATATAACGTAACATCACGCCTGTATCATCTGGTAAGTTAGGCAGAGCTGCACTAAGTCTATCAGTGATAAAAAAAGAAAAAGTTGAAAATCAGCGTTAGGCCACCAGTGCGGCGAAAACTTACGCATTTAGGTTACTCAGTACTTACTTAAGTTAATATAATTGAAGAAGATGCAATTTGTCATCACTGCATCGAATAAATTAATTTATATCTTTCTTTACTAAAATATACTCACAGTTCGCAAATGCTTAGGTCATTAACCGGATACGAACCCAAACTCTTAGCTGCTTCTGAGTATTCCATAGAAAACCTAAAAACAATTTGATCGACCTGGTAATCCATCCAAGACCTCTAGTTTGGTAGTCCTACAACTAGATTTATAAGGCAGTTAATTATGATAATGAGTTCATAAAGATCTGGATAAAATATTGAGTATTTAAAGGATAAAATCTATTTCCTTTGGTCGTTTACGTTCACGACGGATGGCGCCGCCGCTTCCTGTCAGACTCTTCGAGAAAAAACGTTAAAAAAAATTAAGTGGTCAAGCTTGTGTATTTAGAATTCACAAAAATTACATAATTATAATGAATTGCTATCATGCTAATAAATAAAATAATTTTTAATAAAAAAGTAAAACCGCCTTTAAAAAATAATGTTAGGTATGTGTAAAACAGTTTCGAAAGTCGGTGGCGAGTCGGTGGCGGAATCAAAAGATCCACTCAAATTAAAAGCCACCAACATTTTAAGTGATCACATCTTCAAAAAATTTGAGTGAGACCACCTCAGGAGCATACACTTTCAAATAAATAAAATGCCTTATATATTTTCTCGTTTTCCAGTGGGTTGGTTTTTAATTTACCTCAGTTACAATAACGTAATGTCAACCGCTAATTGCCTTTTACAAAATATTGCTTTTCCCAATGCAGGGACGTTGCTTATTGAGGAGTTCTCCTGGTACTTCACCATATGCGTTGTGACGAGCATAAAATGCAACTATATTAAAGTTATCAAATTGAAATCCCTAAAATACCTATCACTGTGGAGTTCCGGTGCAGCGGTGGTCTTCAACATCAGTTTAACTTCACCAAATGAAATTCACGAGACTCCTAGTGCGAATACAATATTTAAAGATTTCCCTCGATTTATCCAGGATCCCATCATCAGATCCTGACCTGATGGCAATAGGATATCCTGGGAAGTATACCCTTTTAAACAAAAAAGTAATTTTCCAAATTGATTGCACTGTTTTCGAATAATGGGGAAATATACATTAGAGGTCATCCGTGGTCTCCATCAACAGTTCAACTTGACCAAATGCACGATATACTTAAAAAAAATCAAAAATATTATAGGTTTGCCTATAATATTTGAAGAGTTCCCTCAATTTCTCTAGGATCCCATCATCAGATCCTAATTTGCTGACAATGGGACCACCTTGAGAGTATATCCTTTCAAACAAATAAGAATTTTCATAATCGGTCCGCAATTGACGGAGAAATCGGTGAACATACATAGAAAAAAAAAAATATACAGACGAATGTAGTAACCTCCTCCTTTTCGAAATTTCTAAAGTCGGTTAAAAATAGGCGTCGCAGGTCGCAGGCAATCCAACACTCGCTAGACTAGTATCTATTAGTACTCATTAGTTCAGAGGTCCTAAGCGACACTGCTACGCTAGAGGTCCTGGGTTCGATTCCCAAATCGAGCAGTTAATAAAATTTGATCCACACGCTCGTTTCTCAGACCATATACCACACTAAGACAAGCTAACTAATAATATTTTCTATATGCAAGCAACACCGGTCATTTGAATGGCGTGTATTATGATAATTTCTCCTCTTAATTATCGCCGCTTTATATATATATTGCTATATTTATTATCGCTTAAACGTATATGTAAATGCGAAGATTTATATTCCAGTTGAAAGGTCTGACTTCAGCTGGAAAAATGACGGGTTTCCATAATGTAAATAGTTATTAATGAGGGTAGTTTAGACCGGCTAAGAGTTGATTTCGGTTTTACTCGTATTGAAGGACTTTTTAAGACGAAAATAAAGCAATGTCCTCTTACTTGCCAAGTTTTGTCAAAATCTGTTTAAATTATATTTATTTCTGTAAATATATCTTTTGATGAAACTTTTACAATTTTTTTTTTAATCCAGATGGTGCCGGCATTTCATATCGGATGACCTCTGAGAAGAAACACCGAAACAAACAAGAGAATCGTGGTCTCTTTTTACAATGACAAAATTTTAATAAAAAAATGTAGTGTGTAGTGTTTATACTTTTATATCTATTTAATAGATATAATAACATCGTCTCACATACATAAGCAGTCTGTAGCCGACAGCTTGACTTAACAGATGTCAGTTGGCATAATGGCAGTGTGACCATTGCTTGATAAATATATGTCGTGAGAGATTACGGGATACATATAAGAGGCTTGTCCTTGGTATATTGGTTAGCCAGTGAAATAATTGTAATATACTAAATAAGAACCCTACATAGGGAAATGTCTGAAGAGGCCTTTTGAAGAAACGGTCATAGCAGTTTTGAGCTAAACTGTCCTAACTGACGGCAAGCATACATCAGTCATCGTGAAGCTCAATCATTATACCTATAGCTCCACAACCCATCGCATGACCATACCAGATCCGCAACATTCTCGTAGACGTAAATACACCATGAATAGTACTGGCGTTTTTCCGAAAAAAAAAACTACAACATACATACATACATACAAAAAAAAACTATTCACAAAAATATCTAGCCAATTTTCAAGAAAGTTATAAATTTCATTCTCTATTCAGAAACAAGTGTGCCTAGATAAGGTGTCACGTCAAATTCCTAAGCTACAGGATTCTCCGCCTATGTTATCGAAATCTTCCATATCTAATTCCTCTTCACCAAAACACCCATTCTATTCAAGTTATTTGCAACTTCGCACAATTCCCACAGCGGAGAACATAACGGTTCAGTACCTATTGACAGCCTAAGCGGATTTACAGTAGCGGTAACATTTAATTTTATAACCTTTTTAACGTCACAAAACACATGAACGCACAATGCAATTATTATCCACATATTTCATTAACAGCTACACATAAATTTTCCGCACTGCCCGTTAAAACTCGCGGCGGTCATTGCTGACAGTTACTGCTCATTGTTCGAAGTCGCCACCCGTTTGGCGAAGGAGGCGTGTTGGCTCTATCCGTTTGTTTTACGCACTTATTTATGTATTTATTGTGTGTTATTGTGCATTTAAGGGTCCGCAAAGTTTATTATGAAGGATAAATGTCTGAGAGGTAATAACAATTATAGGGTTGGCGAAAGTGGGTATGCAGTTATTATGAGGATTGACATAAATGTAGTCGTAAATACTGGATAATAATATGTCCGATTCCGGTAAAGATACTACCGATAAGCTGTAGGCCAACGGGAGTGCCAAGTCAAAGGTCTCGAGTTCGAATTCAAGGCAATTCACACATGTCTTCGAAAAGTCAGATATACGTTGGATATAATACCTAATAGTAAATTATTGGCTGTTTTATCTGACTGCCTCGTTGGTCTAGTGGTCCCAATCGCGACTGCTACGCTAGAGGTCTTGGGTTCAATCCCCAGGTCGAGCAAAGTGTTATTGAGTTTTTCTATGAAATTCTCAGTAGCAGCTCTGAGTCTGGTTTTGTGCCCGGTGAATGGCAATAGGCTCGCCCCCTATTACATGGGACCCAAACACTGCGACACAGGCGAACTGTGGGTGTACATTAAGTGCACCTCTGCCTAACCCTTCGGGGAATACAGGCGTGATGGTATGTTATGTTATTGGCTGTTTTGTATAAAGACGGTGAAACTAACTAATCCTTTTTTAAATTTGAAAGAATTAGAACACTTTACAGTTGTTTTGCAGTAACTACTGTGCTAAAGCAAAAGCAAAAACTTGAAGTACAAAAATATGTTTTCGAACTGGTTGCCTCAGTAATAGTTTCTTTTCAAACCCAGTGGTTTGATGTTTTATAACATTATTACTCGTTTCAAACCTTTATTGGGCTGCGCATCAGCTTCTATAAAAGTTGATTTTAAGGCGCTTCGAATCTTGGGTGCCAAATTTTAATATTTTTTTGGGTATTTCGCAAATTTTACGTCTTTTTCACATAAAAAAAAATCTTCGATTTTGCGACATAAACTAATTATTATATATTTTTCACAACTAAGCACCAAATATTATGCTTTAATATAATATAGTTATCGTAGCATATAGTAGCGTGAATTGTAATTTTTGTACATAATCCTCTGTTTCTACTAATTTTTTTTTTTATGTTCCCAAGGCGAGACGATCCTCCTTAGTTTTTTTCGTTTTTTTTTTCATGTATCCTGTAGTTCAATAAACAAGTCCTATAAGGGGTGTGAAGGTGATAATAGTTTGATTAATTTTAATGAATCTTCACATCTTGTACGATAAATAGTATTCCTTTTACGAATTTACGATGTCTAGCGGCGAAGGATCGGCCAAATAATATGTATAGCTAGCTAGAGAGAGATTTTTCAGCGTTTTTTCAGTAAATTGTTATTTTAATATGAATTAAGCCGGAACTCGAATTTCCTATACCTAGGTATTGAGTAAAAATATATCGGTAGGAAAGTATCTAAATAATTTTATAAGATTTTCCACAGGTTCGATCATTGGGCTGTCTTGATGTAATCATTTTATCTGTTTGAGTTTAGGTAAAATAATTTTGTTAGTGTTACTTTTGTAATTAATCTAGAAAACTATGTTTGCTCTTCTAATTCCCTTCTTTTTACGATCAAAAATTATGTAATTTTGTTAAACTAACATGTAGCTTGACAATCCTTATCATTAAGTGCTGTGATGTATGAAAAAGAGGTTAAAGAAGATTGTAATAAAGAAGTGATATGAAAAAAAAACATCAACTACGTCACAGCACGGATGAAGGCACATAACAACAGTGGACGAGTATAGGTTGATGATGATGATGATGATGACATAACAACAGTATCACGTAGTATATGGCTGCCACCCATCTTATTTGAGTACGCCCACGATGCAGTTAAACCGTAAACTAAGTGTAAAATTTCATGTGCGTATGTTAAACTTACTAAAATATACACGTTCAGTTGATACCAAACAGGTCAGCCTGTTTTGAGAGCAAATAATTGTTTAAGACATCTTGATCAAACTTTGAGTGGTTACTGTAGAATGGGAGATGAAATCAGTTAATTAAAGAGTGGTTTTTGTTAAAAAAAAAAACATATTTTTTGGGGTGCAGAAAATACTTAGGATTTTCTGCCACCAGGGAAGCGAAAGGGTATGTCGCACTTAGACCTAGTCAATATTTTACTTTTCTTGCCTTGTCACGGCCAAGGAATTTAAGGCATTCACCACGACCTGTTCATATACATCTCATCACGCCTGTATTCCCCGAAGGGTTAGGTGTAAAGTTCACCCATACTTCGCCGGTATATTTAGGTCCGAGTAAAGTACAAGACCAAGAGTTCAAGTACTTGTGACTCCTTGAATTTATATCCATAATCCCTGAAACCTTTAGTCCTGAAATTTTCTAATTTTGTATTTTGCCTTGTTGTGGCTCCACCGGGATGGTTGGCGCTCTTTGGGGAGGCCTACAGCAGTGGACGGCAATAGACTGATATGATGATGATGATGATCACGATGGCTAAAGACTCTTAACTATTTCAAGAGTAGGTACTACAAATTTGTGAATGGTGGTGTCAATCACCAGGTAAGAAACATGTCCTATCAGATTGTTATATAAATATGACATGTGATAAATACACAGTTTTGACCTTTAGGTATACTGCATTGTTTTAAAAGATGGGTAAATGAATGTGAGAAAAGTCTACACGTAAGATACTTGTTTATTACTATTAGTACAATCCCGGAACATGTTTTAATAAAACATTATATCTAGGTATATGTTACTGTAACAGCGTGAACTATTGTCAATCCTATAATATTCTAATCAATATAAATTTCTTTTTTTTTGCGAAAGTGACTGTTGAGTTTGTGGACGATCATTTATATTATAGGCTATTGCTTGTAGTATCACTCGCATCTCAAAGGACTTTACAAAACAAAGGCTACTATGTCTTCTCCAAAGTGCAATCTATCTCTATACTACTGGCTGGTTGAAATTGGTTCAGTGCGTTAGGGGTTTAGGGTAAAATGTAACAAGCAAACAAATAAATAGACGAGAGTGACTTTCGGATGAATAATATTAATTATGTTGGTTTGTATTAAAATTGCGAGCCAGAATATTCATTTAATGAATGAATGTTCTTAAATTATTTTGGAACTTATATTGGAATGAACTACTGTTTGGACTTTAAAAGAGACTTCTTTGAGTTTGTTTCGGCGTCTTTTCTCAGAGGTTGTCAGATATGAAATGACGTGACTGACGCCATCATGTTTAAAAAAAGAATTGACTTGTAAAAGTGTCTTTTAAAGATCTATTTACAGAAATAAATACTATCATCATCATCATTTATAATGTTTATAAATCTTTGGATTGATTAGTAACTTAAAATATAAACCTAATGCAAGTTATTACAGCAACATATGCACCATAGAACATGGGATCATGTGAAAACAATTTCCCTTGCGCTATTGAGCGTTTTCTATGGCTGCTGTGACGTCAACAACACTGTATTCAATAACCTATATTGTCGGGCTAAACTAACTGCGTATGCGCAGGTTGTTCGAGTGCACACTGAGAGTATCGTCGAAATTATTGGTTGCTTAACTTAGTATTACTTTAAGTGGTCATTTCGCAGTTAAAAATGACTGCAATTTTTTTTTGTCTGTCTGTCTGTCTTATCGAAAACCATGTTAGAATTAGAAAATGGCATGTTCAATTTATTTTCTTAAAAAAAAGCTTACAAGAAATGTGGGTCGCACATTACTAGTAACCTTGTTAACCCCCCAACTAAGCTAAATGCTTGTGTTACGAGTGGTATCACGTCGGTAGTGCAATGGGTGGGCTTCGAACCGGGAACCACATGATCGTAAGTCCGACGCCTTAGCTATAGGGTTACCTCCGCTTCAAATTAAATTAAAATTATTTTTATAAAAGTAAAAAGTTTATTAATTCCTAAAATAAGATAAATGTTGATGACTTCCTTTCATGTCCACAGAATGCACCAGTTCGACGCACTGTGCGTCGCATGTAGGAAGCTGCGCTTGCGTCGATTAATACACGTAGCTGTCGCGGTAACAAATTGTGCGCCAAATGAATGCCGATTGAAATCGCCGAGAAACGAATTACTTTCCATCAGGATTGAGGAAGCTTTATCAAGCTCTTTTATTTGCTTCCATTGCAAATTACTTACCTATATATAAGTAATACATAACATAGGTACTATCATGCTTGTATTCTCTGAAGTTTAACACTAGATGTACCTACTTAGGTATGTACAGTGGCAAGCACATCAAGTTACCCCCGAAATGTCAAAATTTCTCAGTTGATTATGAATTTAATTAGCAACAATTTAAGGTTTAAAATCCTTTATAGAAATTTGTCAGTTTTGTTTAACCTGATGTGCACAGTCGCCATGTACACCCATAGTTATAGGTATAAGTAAGTCCCATGTAATGTGGGTTGAACCTATTACTATTAATTGACCAGTATCAAATCCAGACTACGAATTACTACTGAGAATTTCATAGCAATATCCAATAAAACTTTGTTTGACCTGTCGTCATCATCAATCCAATACATTGTCCCACTGCTGGCCACGGGTCTACTCTCAGAACGAGAGGGATAAGGCTATCGTCCACCACGCTAGCCTACTGCGGGTTAGCAGTCTTCACATGCCGTCAAGAAAATTTCTCAGGCATGCAGGTTTCCTCGAGATGTTTTCCTTCATCGTTTTATTTGCTTGACCTCTCTGAATCGAAGCAAATATCTCGTGCCCATGCTTTAAAAAACTGTACCAATTGTAGTTTTTTATATAAGCAGGCAAGTAATTGACATGTTTACTTGTTATTGCAATGCACACGTGCTTAATATACGTGAACGGTTACTGAGTAACTATGTGTCGCGTATATTGCGGAAGTTGCGCGTGCGCCGACTAATTCACGTTGCTGTCGCGCTAACAAATTGCGCGCCAAATGAATGCCGATTGAAACGACCAACTCACAAGCACTTTCCATCTGTTTAGGATGTTGAAATACTATTGAGAATCTATTGGAGCTTCGGAAAATATATAACTTTACTGTTCGATTTTATGATCAGAGAAAGGAGACTGCATCATTAGTCTAGTGAGCGATTTACGAGTTTTAGGTCGTAGTTTCAAAGCCAGTCAGGCGCGTTACTTTGTGTAAATTATCTAGATTTAAGGTAACCTTTGTGAAGGGAAAATAAATAAAGAATTTATTATAATTATTTCACCATTGCTCTCAAAGTATACATGAAAAGATCGTAAGGAAACCGGCATGTCCTAGAACCAAAAAATCGAAGAAATGTGACATCTACTTATCAACCCGCATGAGAGGAGACCCAGCAGTGGGAACATTATAAGGCGATTATGCCTAAGCGTGGCTGCTACGCTTAAGATCTTGGGACTGAGCAAACTGTTATTGGGTTTGTCTATGAAATTCTCAGTAGCAATTAGGCGTGCGAATTTATGCCCGGTTAATGGCAATAGGCTCGCCCCCTATTACATGAGACCCAAACATACTGGCGAGCTGACTACATTTGTACCTACACATCTGGCTCTTCTGGGAATACAGGCCAGATGTTATGTTATGTCATGTTAAAATTCTAGACATACTGAAGACCTAAAGAAGAAAGTTATTTAATCTAGTGTGTGGCGCGATGGTATGTTTATATGTATGTATGTTGTACATACGTCAGTTGCTATTCGTTTCATACAATGTAGGTAAGTACAAAAACTATGCCAAATATGTGAAAATTGATGCAAATTCGTCTAAAGGGGTACCAGAATTTTTTTCAACATATACACACTGCTACACAGCAAACTATTAACCCCATTAAACTGACCTCCCATTATAAAGGCTTTCCGTAAAAATTAAGGCCAGTCTATACTGGCTTGTATACCTTGCCGCTATGTAGCCGTGTGTACGTCAGTGTCTGTCAATGATATCAAACTTTATAATAGTGATTCGAACTACGAATAAATAATTATTTATTCGTAGGATTCAAATGCCTTAAGTGTAATTAAAAAAGGGCTTTGTCTGACCCGAATCTACCACAAGCCACAGACTCCACACAATGACCAATCAAACAAACGTAACAAAAATAGATGACGCGAAAGAGAAATAAAATAAAATATTTATAACTAGCCGTTGCTTGCTGGTTTTACTTACGTTCCAAAAGGATTTTATAACTCGGCTTCTAGAGGGCCTATCAACATGAAATATGCAACAGATTTTAAATTAAATCTTAAGCAATACAACTGTGAAAATGTCATCCAGTATCGTGCAGTCATTTTAGCGTGATGCGTGTCCAAACATACAGACACAAAAACACGATAAGTCTAAGCATTGTTATTTTAGCTTCTGTTATCTTCAATAAATATAATGTACGGACATCGGCATGTTACAATTTTATTATACGTATAGATGAAGAACAGTACCATAGAAAGAGATGGAAACATTAAATCTATTAGACAGATAGAATTGAATACAATTGCTTCGTTAATTATTGAGGTATTATAAACTGTGTGATATGGTGTTATCGAATTGTGAGTGAAGTACTGAGTCACTGCTCTGAGTCAGGCAGAGTGACTGTCCAACCAAATAGTTACATCGTTCATTTTGCCTTCCTTAGTTAAATAACTTATTCCTTCTAGGCTTTTTTTATGGGATAACTCGCAAACGAGCAGGCAAGCTACCTGATGGTAAGTAGTCATCGCCGTCCATGGACATCTGGAAAACCAAAGGAGTTGCAGATGCGTTGCCGAGCCTATTTAGGGGAAGGAGAAAAGGAGAAGGAAGAGAATTGAGGGAAGAATTGGGCCTCCGGCCCTCTCGCTCACCGAACGAAGCGCAGTAGCGAAACGCTACTACTCGGACGTCGGTCTTCTGCGAGAGTGTGGTACTTCCTCGGTCAAGCCGGCCCATTCAAGCTTATTAAATTATTTCACGCGAAGCGACTGATATCAGTCTTTCGCAACCCAATTTCTGAGCAACTCCGATATTCGATGGATAGACTGCTTGTTAGGATTGTTGAGCTTCTGACTATAACTAACGATTGTCATAGGCGTTCGTATGAAAACTGGGACTGACAGCATTACGTAGTTCGTGTTAAAAAATATTGTTGCTTCACCTTAAATTGTGATAGCCTAATATGACCACTAGTTCTAATCAACAGCACTCCCAAATTTTTTAAATCGTTTGTATTAGGTGAAAGAAAACATCGTGAAACCTTTTTTTTAAACCGACTTTAGAAATTTCGAAAAGGAGGCTGTTATTACGTTCGTCTGTATATTTTTTTTTCTATGTATGTTCACCGATTTCTTCGTCAATTGCGAACCGATTATGAAAATTCCTTTCAAAGGCTTTTAATTTGAGTGGATCTTTTGTTTCGGCCACCGACTCGCCACCGACTTCCGAAACTGTTTTACACATACCTAACATAATTTTTAATATTTTTTAAAGGCGGTTTTACTTTGATATTAAAAAATATTGATTGTATAGTGCGAATAATTCACATGGATTTTCTGCTACATGTCCATTGTCTTGGGGAGATCCAGATTCTTTGGGAGGGGGGGTCGATCGAACAGTCGAGCCCTTTAAATTACGAGAACGTAGTAGGTATGGGTAAAATTTAAAAAATACAGTAAGGCTCTAAGCTTAGGGAAACAGCTGTTTTATTCAACACACAACAAAATCTCTTAGAGCAGCTCTGAAATCTCAAAGCCGTCAATTATTGAATTATTATTCTCGTCACCTTTGAAAGCGTCGTCAAAGAATCCAGTGGGTAGGCAGGCGTTATAAAATTAGTTTTAACATCTACAGCACCACAGGGCGAGCATACGAATTGCTAGTTAAAACCACTTATTTTACAAAACAGTTACCGTCGAGGTATTCGACTCGTGTGACGCACGGACACCTAATTTGGCCAACAAAGTTGTGATTGTTGCCATTGTGATTTTTTTGATTGGCTAGCGTGGTTGGAAAAGCCTCATAAATCGTCTGCCACCTGGAGAGGTGGCTGGGTATGTCGGATGTCGCGTCGGAGCACACATGTATGCGTCATGGCTAGTCATGGCTATAGGATTCGTGACATTCGCCAGCGTGGACTATAGCCTAACCCCTCATACTCTGAGAGGAAACCCGTGCCCAACAGTGGGACACTAAAATAATAGAAGAATTTAATATGATATAGAAGAATTTAATATGATATAGAAGAATTTAATATGATATAGAAGAATTTAATATTATATTTTTTTATGACTGGTAGCAAGATTGTATTTGCCTATGTTCAGCGAATAAAGATATTGTATGTACAAGTTTCGTTTGAATTTGGAATGAGGTTTGCACACACCAAACATGCACTCTAACATTTACACGGTGTGGTTCAGAATTCACAATTCCTTTTTCAAATATTTCAACGGTATCTCCCAACTTGCACGCCGTTCTTTTTGACCGTATGTCAATCTAGAAAGCTCAAACAAGTGCGTTGGCATAAGCAGGCCGATTTGAAACCGTTGAATGGTGCTGCTCTTAAACTGTGTGGGGTGTATGGCCCAGGCTGCGTATGCGACTGTAGTGACGATTGCGCAGTGGCCGCTTCGACGATAGCGTTAAGATTTCTAGGTGTGTAACGAATAATACTCGTACGTTAGTGTTGCATTTTTAACATAAACACATAACAAACCATCACGCCTGTATTCTCCGAAGGGTTAGGCAGAGGTGTACTAATGTACACCCACACTCCGACGGTATGTTTAGGTCCCATGTAATAGGGGGCGAGTCTATTGCCATTAACCGGGCACAAATCCAGACTCCGAGCTGCTACTGAGTTTCATAGAAAAACCCAATAACACTTTGGTCAATCTGGGGATCGAACCCAGGACCTCTAGCATAGCAGTAGCTCTTAGAACTACTAAAGTAATGAGGCTGTTTCAAAAATAATAAAATTTTTGATTTATAAAAAAAAACCTAGTTGTTTATTGATCCCCAAGTTGAATTCTACCTACCTAATAGAAACTTAGAGGTGTGAATCGCAACACAAGATAGTGTGATTCACACCTTACTCTCTCGTAACTTATATTTATAGGCTGATATTTACAGTTGCTGAATGGCTAATAAAAAAGAAACTTTACGAACATTCTCTATGAAACCCACTCGAGTTGATCCCCACTCCCTCATATGACATATTTATGGAATTTATACGAAAGCGACGCTATTTCCGCAACTTATGCATATTTTTATATGGTAATGTTGGTAGATAAAACCTTTTTTAATTGATTTTTAAAAGATGTTTGCACTTTACCTTATTTTGGTGGCCAGAGAAGTGATGTCCAAAGGCAACATTTTGATGCCTTTTATCGAGAGGCATCCTAATCACTATCTAGTATTTATAAAAGGTATCGATATAGCCCTCGATAAAAGGTATCTACATTTAGTCTTTGGACGTCCATTCTCTGGCCACCCTGCATATTTGTGTCAGTAAAATTTGCGTTGATTTCAGTTATTACGTTGCATTGTAAAATTTTCTGCTGCCAATCAATAATGTGCTTAATTATTGTGTTAATGTGTTTGGTTTGAAGGTAGTGTAGCCAGTGAAATAACTTAGCAAATGAAGATGATTTAATTAGTGTTGCTGGCTTTTATTTTCGCAGTTGCGACTTACCATCACGGCCTCTGTCTATTTGTTTATCATTTTAGTAAAATAAATTACTCCACTGTGTTTAAGAAACACGTAGTAAGCTTAAAATTTTACGAACTTAGGGCAGAACGTTTCGCTTTAGGCGCAAACTAAAATGTTTTTTTTTGGTTTTCGTAAATTCTTCATCTTTTTCTTAAAAATCGTTATCATACCAGATGCTTAGTACTTAGTGTACTCTCTGCAACCCTTTTCCTGCTGCACATCAACGATCTGCTCAAACCCGGTATCTATGGGTACGCAGACGACAGCACTGTTGTAGAGTTACATGTCCAACGCACGAGCCAGTGAGGCCGACATCCGGTCTCAAAGAGAGGCCATGGTCCAGCGCTTGAACCTTTCCCTTAAGGCGGTCTCTGAGTGGGGCGATGCCAATCTGGTAAGGTTCAATGCTGCCAAGACCCAGGCGTGTCTATTCTCCGCAAAACGGAGACCATTCAATCTGGCTCCTACTTTCCGAGATGTAACCGTGCCGTTTTCAGACCATCTTGAGCTTCTTGGTATTTCTCTAGCACCAACACTCAACTTTGGCTCCTACATTGAGTCTAAGGCTCAATTAGCCAGTAAAAAGCTGGGTATCCTCTCAAGGGTGCGACAATACTTCACGCCGGAACAGTTGCTGTCACTATACCAAGCACAGGTTCGGTCGTGTATGGAGTACTGTTCGCACCTTTGGGATGGATCGGCTAAATACCAGCTTGAGGCATTGGAGTCCATTGAGAAGAGAGCCAAGAAGCTAATTGGCAATGATGCACTTTGCAATGCCAAACTACAAAGCCTTGAGCATCGGCGCAAAGTTGCATGTCTTTCTGTCTTTTACCGGTTACATTTCGGAGAGTGTGCATCGGAACTACATGATATAGTTCCACCATCCCCGTTCCACTATCGGACGAGCAGAGCTACGGCAAGGCGCCACCGCTATATGGTGGAAGTGCTTAAATCTCGCACGAAACGTTTTGCGTCTACATTTATAGTGCGTACTGCTTTATTGTGGAACTCGTTACCGGAATCTTTGTTCCCTGAGACCTACAATTTGGGTGTCTTCAAGACGAGAGTGAATAGGTACCTTCTAGGCAAGCGCGCTCCATCGTAGACCACTTCGATGCTTAACATCAGGCAAGTTGTGGCCAAGCGTAAGCCTAACAGTGATAAAAAAAAACAAAAAAAGTGTAAAATTGAGAATTCTTCCAAAATTATCAATTTACTCTGTTACGATGATGGTTTTAATGAATAAGTTTTGTATCCAGTTGTAGGTAAATACATTATAGTTTATATCGCATTGCTTACATGAAACTAGAATGTGTTATATAGACATATAATTTTAGAAAAACTGAATTTCGCGTCCTAGGCACGATGATCATCCTTACCCAAAAAAACTTAAATCCACTTCCCTTCCATTTCCCTACAATATGTAATTGACAAAAAATTCACATCTTTCTCTCACGTCTTACATTGGCACGTGTTTTTTTTGTTTTTCTGGGTCAAAAACGATTAAAATTTCTACGCAACCAATAAAACCAAATTGTTACGGCAATTAAACATTTAGCAACTTCAAACACGGGCCGTTTTAACTCATCTGATGATCAATTAGTGTCTTAAAGAGGCCTAAGCATTAGAAGCGAGTTTCCAAAACTTTGGCGTTTAACTCGTAGCTAAATTACACGCAAAAATCGGAAAACCATTAAATTTGTCCACAAAATCGTTTTCAAAGACATCCAAATCCAGAAACAGACTTTATTTTAGTCATGATAAAGTCCTAAAAAGACTGAAATCAATTTTGTTTTGTATTAAAACTAAAGTTGATGTTGCAACGGATCGCCGTACACTGCGCGTAGGCATGTAAAAGCTATCAAAGTGTGACCCCATCGTCCCGTTAGACGTTCGATCTCCACTTTACAGTAAAACCGTTGTAATCTTAGATTGAATTTATAAATAATTCAGCTAGATCTCCCTGGATAAGGTGCGTCGTTTAGATTATATTATATCTTGCGGTGAGCACTTCATACGAGCAAGAATATTGCTGGGTTGGTATATAACTTACCATATTATGGATAATAAAATCCGTGAAACCATAAAACTGCCTCATTAGTCTGGTGGTCCTAAGCGCGACTGCTACGCTAGAGGTCCTTAGTTCCTTAGATCCCCAAGTCGATTAATGTGTTATTGGGGTTTTCTATGAAATTCTCAGTAACAGCTCGGAGTCTGGATTTGTCCCCGGTAAAAGGCAATAGGCTCGCCACCTATTACATGGGACTTAAACATGCCGGCGAAATGTGGGTACATTAATACACTTCTGCCCAAAGACATTTAATACACTAGTACTATTAAATCTCTTTGCCTCTGCCTAACCCTTCGGGGAATACAGGCGTGATGGTATGTGAAGCCATAAAAGTTAAGTAAGTGTAAATCCAAATGTCTCCGGACTCCTTTCGTAATTAGAGGGATCAGGCGAGACATCCATCTAAACTAATATTATAAGAGGAAAGATTGATAAAGCTTATTACTCAATCAAAGACTACTTAGATGATAAATGTAATTAATTAGTTAAGTTTTAGTAGAATTATATAATAAATATTTTGATGTTAGTATAAGACTACTGTAACATTCTTAATACTACATATTTGCACACCTGTTAAGGTAGGATATGGTATTAAGAACTTTTTTCTATATTATGTATCATCTTATGTATTCCCATATTCAGGCAAATAAATAATTTGATTTGATTTGATTTGAAAGATTTGATTGTTTGTTTGTTTGCATTGAATAGGCTCTGAAAGTACTGGACTGATTTGAAAAAATATTTCACCAATACAAGGCTATATTATTCCTGAGTGACAACGCTATATATTTTCCCGTAAAATGACAAGAAACGTATACTCCTCGCGGGCGAAGCCACGAGCTAGTATGGTAAAAAGCTAACTAAGTATGGTATAACGAATCTTTAGGCCCTACTTATAGCAATGTTTTTGCTCAATGCTATAACAACTGATAAATCAATGAATCCACATCGCGATGCAACTTCAAACAAATCGGTCCCTTACAATGGATTGACGTATGATTAATTATACAACCATAAAAACAAAACTATCAATGCTATCATAGTATATACATTGTTCCACTCGTGCGCAACTCATTGTTTCCCTTATAAGTCGGCTAAAAATCTTCCCGATTAATGATCTGCCAAATGCAGACTTGGTAACACCGATGCACCAACTCTATTCAAATAATTATTTCATATTCAAATCATTATGTTATTATGTTATATACAGGTATTCGCGTCATCGCACCATACTATTTCTGTGAGAGTAGAAACCCCATGATTTACACATGAACTGGGACAAGAGTCGATTAAGATATGGTCGGGCTAAAAAGTAAGTAGTTAAGTATTTTTTCGCCACGACTCGTCGATCAATTGATCTGTGAAGTTAAGCTACAGTAACGATGGATGGGTGACCGTTGGGAGGTATTTTGGTTTTATGTAATAGTGAGCCAGCCTATTTCCACTAACCGACCAGAAACCTATACTCTGAGCTGCTACGGAATTACTTGGCCCGGGAACTGTACCTAGTATTCTCGCTCAGGAAAACTACTAAGTACCTATATGACTCATATTCTAATGAGGCAATTAAATGGTTAATAAATTTTGAAGAGGATGCTTTTCCATTTTGAAACGCATATAAAATATAGATACATATCTATATTTTATTCGCCAGATACACATAAATATATATACCCACATTATCTCACCTTTAATGGGCCAAATTTCAGATTGCTACATATTTTAGATAACGTTTTAGTTTTATTATAACATGTAAAATGTAAAAGACGGCGATGACTCATTATTATGGTAATTTATTGAGATTAAAAAATGTTCTAGTATAAAAGCAGTTTTGAAATCTCCGTGTGACTTAAATTTCATTAAAAAAATATATAGGTACCTACCTATAAATTTCATTCTTATTCATAATTTTATTTGACTTGTGACGTCATCTCAATCCGGTATAAATATGCACGTGCGTAAATAAGACACTTGCCTGGCGTGTATTTTGCCTAGAAACAATTAAAAAAAAAGTTTTTTATCTATTTTAAGCTTTTATAAAATTGCGTCGAATTTTATTATTCAAATATTTTATTTCCAGTTTTATATTATTTTATTTAATATTATAATTATAACAACTCGCAGTAGGGTAGCATGACTATAGACTAACCACTTTATTTCTGAGAGTCGACCCGAGCCTAGCAGTAGAATAGTAAATGAGGTTGTTTTCTTTTTAACCTTGCTATCAATGTTAGTCGCACATTACTAGTATTCTTGTTAACCCCTCGTGCTAAGCTAAATGCTTGTGTTACGAGTAGATTCATGTCGGAAGTGCAATGGGTGGCTTTTGAACCGGCAATCATACGACCGCAAGTCCGCAACTTTCCACTAAAAAATAAAATACTTTAAACAAAAAAGTAAAACCACCTTAAAAAAATAATAATAATTGAAGTCACTGACTTCCCAAACCGTTTTAGACATAAAATTATTTTATTATTTTTTTACGGCGGTTTTACTTTTTTCTTTAAAGTGTTGCCGCTTGTAATTAACATAATAATATAATTTAATATTATTTCTTGTAATTAATTAATTGAACCTATTTTATAATTATTATCCTGACTACAACCAATCGTGTTGTCAATCTACAGGTGTGAGGAGGAAAGCATACAAAGTAACTCTGGCGTTAGAATATCAAGCGATTCTAATAGATTATCTTTTTTTTTTCAATATTTATAGACCATTGTAGTCTCAAGGGACGGCCTATCATTTCGGCCACTGCCTACACGCACAGAATTCGAAATCGTCATTCTAGAGTTTGTTGAACCCTCATATGAACATTACAAACTTATTTTTGATACTCACAAAACATAATACAATCCTTATTTCGTCGGTCACTAGATTAAAAATTGCGTGGATTCAAGTTTTGAAACGGTCAATGTTGCCTTGTTTCGAATCTTGACCAAGACGAAATCTGTGATCGGAATCGACATAGCTTATATTATGTGTAAAGATAAAGTACAAGTTTTAAGTTACAGAAATAAAATGTCAATAATTAACACAAAATTGTCAATAAATTTGGAATCAAACTGCGCTTTGTAAAACACAAATATTTCGAATTTTATAACGATAATAAAGCTGAAGAGTTTGTTTGATTGAACGCGCTAATCTGTAAAATAATCAGTGGAATTTGTTAGGTATGCGTGTGAAACTTGGACTGACAATTTAAAACGATAATTTTTCCTTTGGTAGCCTTATTCTTAAGGAAAGATATAGACTATTGAATATCAAGCTATAAAACCGTGGAGCTGCATTGGGCACGCAAAATTTTTTTTGGATTGTGGATATAAAAATAGTTTTAAGGAACGCCCGGTTTTTAGGGAAGGTAACAGACTACACTCTACGATCCTTAGAAGCTGAGCCGGCAGAAGAAATCTCTTTATTTATAAACTAGAGCTCCTATTGAAAATACCATACTATCGCGCCTGTTTTCCCCAAAGGGTTAGTCAGAGGTGTACTAATGTACCTACACCCAATATTCGCTAGCATTTCAAGGTCCCTTGTAGGTAATACCTACTATTAAAAATATACCTAGATAATATTTATGTGTATGATTTTTTAATGAGGTGCCAATGCAATTTTAAGGGCAGAGATATAACGTAGAGCAGTATAGCACATCGTTATCAAAACTACCGGAAAAATAAGTTCCAAATGAGTAACCACAAAACAATTGTAAGTAAACAATCACACAAAATAATACGTGACGGTAAAAAGTTAATTAAAAACGATATAACTGATTGTTACCGGAAGGGGCAGTGGCACAACCTACGTAATAAGCGAGCAGACAGCGACAGAGCAGGTAAACAATAATTTTGTTAATAACATTAGCCAAGACAATGGCGCTTGTGTGGAATTGTCGAGTGACTATGCGTTGTGAGAAAGTAAAGAAAGTTCCAAAAAAATCGCTGTATTCTAATTTTAAAAACAGCATAAAATTTTAAAAAGGGAAAGGCGTTGCATTTGATATATCGAAATTGTTGACGGTAATCCTAGTTCTAAAATATCGATACATAGACTAAAATAAATAAAGAAGGAGAGAGAGGAGGGAGGGAGGAGAAAGGGAGAAACGGAAAGCATCAGGTGGCCTAAGTTGGTTAAAGATGAACAAGCTCCCAAGAGCTGACGCAAACAAAAGTGGAATGGTGAAAGGTGAAGGACCACTGGGTCAATCGGTGGATTATTATGTTCGAGAGGTACTCCATTATTACCACCTTACATACTGTTCCACCGCTGACCATGAGTCTCCTCTCACAATGAGAGGGGTAAGATTATAGTCCAGGGGTTCGCAGTGCAGCAAAGTTATATATTTGCTATACACCATTGGATAAATAATAATTTCAGTAGATCTATCTACAATAATTATTAGAACACATTCGGATACAGAAAATATCAGTACAAGAAGCAATGCAAGCAAAAAACCAACAATAATACATTTTTAAGCACACGAAAGTAGTACACACATCTACTCATTAAGCTATACAAAACCAGTTTAGATTGACCTCTCACTGTAAAGGTTTTCCGCACAATTGAAGGCCAGCCTATACTGGTTTTGTATAGCTTGATGTGTAGCCATGTGTACGTACAATAATAAATAAGAACAGAATCCTACGTAGGTAAGTATAATAATAAATCACTTATAATAAAATATCAAAACTTACGACTGCACTCACTAATAGGGGCAAAGCGAGATTTTTAATATATCCGCATTTCCAAAAAATCATGACTACCCTACAAAAGCACGAGCTTTTTGTATGACAATGCGCACAGTGACCGCCCACGGCACATCCGGTATTTTGTTACCGTTTCATTTCCCGGGACTCGAACCCACTTTGGACAATAACTCGTTATATTACTGGGGAAAAAACTATAGCAGTAGGCGAACATAATGGTTATTTTTCGCGGAGATACTAAATCAAGACTGAGAAAATTCTAAGGAATTTGTAATGCTGTAACAATAGCTGTAACTAGTTTGTAAGGTATAATTTTAGAATAGCAAGAAAATAAAATAGATTAATCATTTAATGTGGTTATAAAATGTATAACTTACTATAAGAGTGCATATTTTTAATCATTAATGCTCTTTTTTTAAATCCCGTCATACTTCATGCCATTCTCCGAATGGTTAGGCAGGGATGTGCCGGTATCTTTAGGTCCCATGAAATAGGGGCGAGCCTATCTAAAAATTTCATAGAAAAACCAAATAACATTGTTCGATCCGGGAAACGATTTAACCAGGACCTCTCACTGAGTAGTCGCGATTGTAGACCAATGAGGTTGCTTTATTTGTATTCATACGTATGATTTTCGCTTATTTAAATCGTCCCGGATCCGCTTGCTATACTTGTCCAGATTTTATTTAATTAATACATCTAAAAAAAAATGTGTTCATAATTACTGAGTGATTGTGTGAGTACGATGATCGAAATCAAACAAAGAATGATTATGCACTTATATGGGTAGTTGTTAAGAGATAAAAATCATCGCTTCTGTGCGTTTATTTAATTATGGATTGTGCGGTGCGATTGCGAGCGGATAAAGCTGTAATTAATTTAGACAGGATTTTTGTTGGGAAAACAAATTAATTGAAAGAAAAAAAAAGGAATCCCTATTGGAATTGGTGATTGCATGACGTATCTCCCCGCAATCGATGCTCAAAAAAAGGAACTGTAACACAGTGTTCGGACTAACTTGTACCAAGGTTAAACTAATACACAATCACACACATACATACATACATTTGATCTCTTTCATTGTTGGAATCGTGGCGACAAAACAGAATCCATGAACTTCTTTTTTTTTATTCAGCCATTATCGTCCCACTGCAGGGAAAAGGCCTCCCCACTCTCCTTCCACTCCTCTCGGTTCATGGCTTTTTGCGGCTAATCCTTCCAATAAGATCTAGTTCGTCCCGCCATCTACTTCTGTGCCTGCCGCGACGTGGTCTGGCGTTTTATGGACTCCACTCAGTGGTGAGTTTTGCCATAATTCTATCATAAAAAATTACTTCTATCATAAAAAATTCAGGCTCCTTAAATAATTATAACAAGGCTGACATCAGAATACGGGCATAATTTTAAGTAAGTACCTATTTTTAAAGCTATTGTAGTAACAACAGACATGCAAGAACTGATGGATAGATTGGTGTGCATTTTTCTACTGTTTTTTAAGATAACATTGAATTATCAAATATTTGGATTCCATACTAAGTTGGTTTAAGTCTATACCACAGCACTTGTCTTATTTCATTAACAACCATTTTTAATAACTTCCACTTCGGTTTAATTGAGGTATTATGTAACCAACATTGTTCTCACACAAATAACCAGTAAAAAATATAATAATATTTTCAACATATTTTAAAGAGTGTCCATGGAGTTTCATTTCATATTTTTCCGAAACATAAACTTTGAATTCGTGTATCTAGACTCGTAACATTAGTGAAAGAAAAAGCTTATCCCTACTAATATTATAAATGCGAAAGTAACTCTGTTTGTCTGTCTTTCTGTCTGTCTGTCTGTTACGCTTTCACGACTAAACCACTCAACCGATTTTGATGAAATTTGGTACTGGGACAGACTAAAGCAAGAGAAAGGACATAGGCTACCTTTTATTGCAAAAACAGTTTTGAAGGGGTTGAAATAGGGGGTGAAAGTTGTATGGGATTTCGTCATTTTTCAAGATAAAACCATGAAAGTTTTTATTAAGGCACTTGATAAGAAATAAATAAATATTTGTTCTAGCGTTTTTGCAATTTCAACCTGTGTGGGGATGAAAAAGGGGATGGAAGTTAGTTTAGAAGTCCAATCAGGTCACGCTTTCAAGTTTATCCCCGGAACCGATTTTGATGAAATTTGGAACAAAATAGACTAAACCTTAGGAAAGGATATAAGCTACGTTTTGTTGTAAAAAAGGGGTTGAAATAAGGGATGAAAATTTGTATGGGAGTTTGTCATTTTTCAAGATAAAACCATGAAAGTTCGTTTAGAAGTCTGAACAAAGACACACTTTCAAGTTTAACCACGGAACCGATTTTGATGAGATTTGGAACAAAAATAGACTAGACCTTGGGAAAGGATATAAGCTACGTTTTGTTGTAAAAAAAGGGGTTGTAATAAGGGATGAAAATTTGTATGGGAGTTTGTCATTGTTGAAGATATACGCTGAACTTTTGTGTTTAGGCACGATACAAGGATAAGAAATAAATAAATATTTGATATGGGGTTTTTAAAATTTTAAATTGTTTGGGGATGAAATAGGGAATGAAAGTCCGTTTGGATTTTGACGAAATTTGGTAAAAAAATAGACTAGACCTTGGGAAAGGCTATAAGCTGCGTATATATTTCGGTAAATAATAAAGTTGGGCAAATTTTGTGGTCTACCCGAACAAAGAAGCGGACAGAAAGATATGTAAGGATAATTTGCAATTTCCCGCCAGGATTGGAAATAACTAAACAGTCAAAATCGTGTTTTCCACGCGGGCGAAGCTGCGGGCGGAAAGCTAGTCTTTCATAAATGTAAATTTTCTTTTGTTCAAAATAAAAAATCTTCGAAATCTCTTCACCGATTGTTTTGTAATTTCCGTGTCGCTTTCAAATACACGTACGTGTGGTCGGACACAGGTTGTTTGACATAAAAAATATTGAACTTATCTATCGATAAGGTTAACAATCGCTGACACTGGCACCTCTATGCGTGTTCAAACGTGCCTTGTTACAATAACTTTATCTCTTGCTCTCTCAACGGTGACCACACCAATTTCGTAACACAACACCGTTACATGTTTCTACAAATTTACATTTTCTAGTTTCGTCCAACTAATTATGTTTACATAATTGAGGATTATTTATTCTATTCGTTTCTTTTGGGTGCGTGTTCTCCCAAATGCATTTATATGCATAGTTAACGCGTTTTCAGAGCAATGTTACTTTATGTTAGAATTAGCATTAAGTGGGAAACGTATCCGTCATTAGGTATACATTGAAATAGATACCAGTATCTTTATTTGACTTAAAAACGACGATTTTTTAGGGCAGTCACAGAATGGTTTATTGTGTTATTTTAGTGAAGCATTTGCATTTCCATAGCTTTGCATGGAAAATGCCTAAAGAATACAAAAGAGGGTGTTATTGAGTCAATTGAAGATAGGATTAAAAGATAATTTGAATCTTGATCATGGATCAAAGTCAGAACTTTGTGATATGAATTGTAGTTTTGGGGACCTCATATCTAGAGAACAAACCTGAAGTAGGCTAACGTGGACCAACCCGCAGCAGCCTAGCATCCCTCTTATTCTGAAAGGAGTCCCGTGCCCAGCAGTGGAACAATGTATGGGTTGATGGTGTATCTTGTGATTTCACATCTATGAATAATAAAATTGTAGCCGGTCTATGTGTGTAAATAGGAGATATTTAAGAAATAATTTTGTCTAAAAGAGTTTGGGAAGTCGGTGACTTCTATTTGAGTGGTTCTTTTGTTTTCGCCACCGACTTCCCAAACTGTTTTAGACAAAATTCATTTATAATTTTTTGAAGGCGGTTTTACTTTTTTGTTAAAGGCAATTTTATTTTTTTTATTTTTAGTTTAAAGTTTTGTTTATAAGTACTTGTTAGCCAACTAAATGCACTGCTCCAATAAGACAGTCATGTTTCGGAGTAAACTATAGTAATATCATCGATTTAAACAATTTTTAGATTTTTGTTGATATTTTTAAAACTACTCAACCGATTTCGATAAAATTTAAACGGGACCACCTCTGAAGTATGACTTACCAAACAAAAAACAATCATTAAAATCTTTCCACAATTGGCGGAGATATCGCGCTACAAACATACAAAAGAACGTACAGACGAATTGAGAACCTCCTCCTTTTTGAAGTCGGTTCAAAAATAATAAGAGGGGTCAAAGAACCATAGAAGCCGAAACCATAAGTGTTACGTTTGTCAATATGTTTGAGGCGAATCACAACTTAAACTAAGTGGGTTTAGAAACTTGTAATTTTGCTCAGGATGTCTTAATAACTTAACTAAACTCCCACGGTATTGAGAAAAACTACATAAAGTAGGGTAACATTGCGTCTACACAATTTTATTCCAAAAGACATCTAAGAGAGGAGACTGACTGACTTTGCTCAATGAAACTTCTTCGGATCCGATTTGTGACCGTCGGAGTCTGACGTAACGTAAGGTACGTTACGTCAGACTCCGAAGGTACGATTGTGTTTAGAATATTGCGCGTGAGAGTTCATCGATGGTTGCTGCGGCGTTAACTGTCTGCAGTCCATAGGGGTTTTTATGGCTCGGCAACGCATCAACAACTCCTTTGGTTTGGTGGTCCCATGGGCGGCGATGACTACTTATCATCAGGTGGATTTGTCTTGTCGTTTGCCAAGTACCCATAAAATTTATTTTTATTATGCAGATTATCCCTGGTCTCATCATGGGTCATCTCATTAATAGTGACCCATTCTAACATCATGTACATCACGGATGATAACGACTAGAATGTTTTGTTTTATTTGCTATTTTGTCTTATGTTGTGTCTATCAGAATTAACTTTTTCTTTTTTAAAAAATAACTCTTTCTGGTTTCTAAAGTAGGTAACATTTTATGATTCATCCATCTATCAGTAACTTCCCAGAATTTTAACCAAATGGTAATTCCCGCCCGCGGCAAATCTAACTCTTTTTGCTTTTTTGTGCGCACACGCATTAATCTAGAATTCTAGATGTTCCACAGTAAGTGGATCACTTGATACGATCGGTTCATTAAGTTGGCAAATTATGGAATTAGAAATGTTGGTTTTAAGACATTAATTGGGGATTATCTGCTAAGGAGAAATAATGTTTTATTTTTTTACTGTTACACTTCCATTTTGCTATGTGGTTTACACACGTGGTTGCTTAGCGTGAGGAGTCAATAGGGTTAAAATTCATTTAGAAAGAAAAAAATATTTAATAAAAACAATAAGAAAATATGCATCATCTATTTAAAATGGCTATTAAACATACATTCAAAAGGGCTTTTTGAGACAAAAGCCTATGTCCTTTTACAAGACCCAATTTTTTGTTGCTTTTTTTATTAATGATCGACCGACAATTCGCCTGATGTTAAGCAACACTGCGATACGATGGAGCGCGCTTGCCAAGAAGAAACTGATTCACTCTTGATTCAAAGACACCTAGATTATATCCATCCCTATACCAAAATGAATTAAAATTGGTTCATCGGTTTAGCCGTCAAATTGTATCAAACAAACATTTACTTTCGCATTTATAATACTAGTATGTTTAAATTCATATTACTCATGGGGAAAGCTAAAATAGGCACATCACAACTGTGGTCTGATGTGTTTTATGGCTTCAAGGAAGTTTAATAGTTTAGTAAATAGTGACTCACTAGCATGCCTACATGCCGATCGGCACGACCAAGGAAGTATTACCCTCCCACAGAATATGGTGACTATCTGAGTTTTACCCTACTGCTACTTAAGCAGTAATTGCAATCAAGGCAACTAAATCCCCGGGATGACTATCTGGGTTTTACCCTACTATTACTTAAGCAGTAATTGCAATCAAGGCAACTAAATCCCCGGGGTGACTATCTGGGTTTTACCCTACTGCTACTTAAGCAGTAATTGCAATCAAAGCAACTAAATCTCCGGGGTGACTATCTGGGTTTTACCCTACTGCTTAAGTAGCAGTAGGGTAAAACCCAGATAGGCATTCTAGTTTCGCGAATGAAACACATGTTATTTTATTTATCTATCGAGAGACGCAACTACAACTAAAATTACCGTGTTTCATGTCTCTGTGCGATTGCAATGGACGGCTAGGTGTGATTAAAGGTTTTGCGGATAAATGTCCTCTTTCTAAACAGGGCATCTATCCTAAACATAATTGACAAGGATTAGGAAACTATCCCCGGTATGGAATAGTTGTCCCAAAATTTAGACGTCTGCAAAAATCGCCAATACTCCGGAAGTATCAAAGATATTGTTTATTCCTTTCATCAATTTGAAGATACCATAGTACCAACCCGTTTTACAAATAAAGAATCTTGCTTATTGTACAGTCGCCAGCACATCATGAATGATTTTAAACCTTAAATCATTAATAATTAAGTTCAAAATCAACTGGGAAAATTTGTCATTTTGTGGTAACTTGATGTGCTGGCCACCGTACATACATACATACATACACTCACGCCTTTTTCCCACAGGGGTAGGCAGAAACTATGGACTGCCACTTGCTACGACTCTTGCATATCTCTTTCGCTTCTTCCACATTCATACATCTTTTCATACACACGCGCCGGTTGCGAGTACTACGCATCTGACCTTTTTGGAGAACCTCGCCAATAAGATCGGTGTACGTCCTTCTAGGGCGACCTCTCCCGACGCTGCCACTAAGATTCGCCTTATAAATTCCATTCACCACCGGCCACCGTTCAAAGAGATATAAAGTAATTTCAAAATTTATGTCATCTATCCTAGTTTTACCCTACCCATACTGTCGCTGGAGGCCCAATTCTTCAGTTTTACTTACTTTTCTGTTCTTCCTTTTCCTTCCCTTTTCCCCTAATTGTATGCAGTGGCTTGATTATGTTTCTTCGCATTGTTAAGGAGCTAAAATGCCAGTTATCATCAGGTGACCCGGTGCTCGTTTGCTACAGTTAATTGTAAAAAAATATCTTCCTGGTGTGGGCGTGTATAAGTAGAATGTAGCAATAATTTAAGAAAAACATGACAGCATTAGTACATGGTAGCAAATTACTAAAAAAATTGACTTTATCTCAATGGCATACAATACACGTCAAAATGACAGCTGCGGTGTACGTTATTCATTGTAAAACATGCCTTGTGTCATTGATATAAACATTAATTTCCTTAGTTTTTCAGATAATTTTGAACAGTTTTCACGTATATCTGATGCTGATGAAAATGATTACATCTGACCTCAACCTTCGAGAACTTTACGTACACATAATCTTTAAATCAAAGACCTCTAAGCCATATAAAGGCCTCTTTGGGCCTCAGTACTCCTCAAAAAATCTCCAATTAAATACTCCGTTAGAATCTAATTAATACCTCATGCAAATGCATGGAAGTATAAACCATCATTTTTTTAATGAAACCCATTAACGTCAGATAGTTAACTGTCGAAAGGTTAACGATACTATAATGAGATGCTAAATAACTGGCACGTTTTATGTTATCACAGTTATCTGATAAGATCTATATAAGATTATGACCAATACAGAGGATACAGTTTGTTCGAAATAACTCTGCTTGTCTGAAGTTCGCGGTTCCGAACTAACGCGCATGTAAAATCGCTTAAGTGTTTTTATACATAAATATCGAAATTAGTAATCAAATAATCAGAAATGTGAAACATACAGGGTGGAATACATTGACGCACAAGCACTTACTATGAATTTAGTACATAAGTCTGGACCCATACATTTTGAACGTGTATGTATTGCACTTTTGTATAAAAAGAAGTTTTTTTTTTAACCGAAGAAAAATATCAACCCAAGTGTTCCAGAACCATGGACCGCTAATCATGATGATGACCGCGGACCGCTAATCATGATGAGCGGTTGTGCGTTGATGTCCCTTCCACCCTGAATGACCCTTATGACCCCAACTGTCTTTACACCGACTCTTCCTATTAAAATTGACCACTGCTAAACCACTTGCGGACAACTTCAGACAAGCTTACTTATTTCGAACAAACACACACACACACACATTGTCTGCCCTAGCTAATTTAGCACTAGCAGGATACTATGTTTTGGGTCTCAGGCGCTTTGAACAAAGCGACAGGTTTGTATCCTGGGATGATAATGATGAAACTGCATTGCTTTTGTGGCGTGTCAAAGGCAAAGTACCGGAGGGCAAGGCCTTGCCTGCGATGAGGTCCAGAAACCTTTGACTACTAACCCTATGGCCGTGGCCACTATAAAAGAGGAAAAGGAGAAGGAGACTGAGGGATTGGCCCTACGGTGCTCCAAACTCACCGAATGAAACGCAACAGTATGAATTCTGCTGAATTCATACTGTTGCTGAATTCATAATGAAGGATATTTTTTTTATGAGATGGCAAACGAACAGGCGAGCTACCTGATTGTAAAAAGTCATCGCCGCCCATGGACATCTGCAAAACCAAAGGAGCTGCAACTCCTTTGGTTTGGAGATGCGTGACCGAGCCTATATAGAGAAAGGGAGGGGAAAGAGAAAAGGAGAAGGAAGGGGATTGAGGGAGGAATTGGGCTTCCGGCCACTCGCTCACCGAACTAAGCGCAGTGGCGAAACGCTACTACTCGGACGTATGTCTACTGCGACAGTGTGGTACTTCCCCGGTCAAGCCGGCCGATTCATGCTGCGAACAGCGTGGCCCTACCACAACAAAACTCTCTGGGAGGGTACTACTTCCCCGGTCGTGCCGATCCATTAATATCTACTGGCATGTAGAAACGCCAGCGAGACACATACTACCTTCAACAACTTCACTGTTGTATTGCCAGTTTAACTTACATACCATCACGCCTTTATTCCCCGAAAGGTTAGGCAGACCTGCACTTAATGTACACCCACCGTTAGTTGGTATGTTTAGGTCCCATGTAATAGGGGGCGAGCTTATTGCCATTCACCGAGCATATATCCAAACTGGATGCGAAAACCGGAGTACAGGGTGGAATAGTGCATTCTAAGTAATATATCCAACATCCACTATATCCAACAGTGGATGAATATGGCTGATGATGATGATATCAAAACTCCGAGTTGCTACTAAGAATTTCACAGAAAAAGCCAATATCACTGCTCTACCTGAGAATTGAAACTAAGTCCTATAGCGTAAACCATCGCGCTTTGACTTACAATCAGTATCAAAATAGAATTCCGTTGTTGTTATTCGTACACTGCATAGTGGTTCCTGACCCCAAACTCTAGTGGTCATAAATAAAGAGATACACAAAAAGGTTACGCACCACGGCGCACACACAAAGCGTAACATTTTTAAAATTAGAATAAAGTACCCACTGTTAAGATAACTTCATTTTGTAAGTACACACAGTTGAAGCTGATCTCGCATTGTGTAGGATTACTATAGAATAGGAGGCCAGCGTAAACTGGTTTTGTATAGTTCGACCTGTAACCGTACTATCTGTAATTGCAAGCTTGACTATAAAACTATTTGATAAGTCTCTTTTGCCTAGTCATTACTGGATAACTAGCCCTACAAACTGCCACAGAATATTGATAGCAGCATTGCTAAAGTGGGTTCTGTGGATGCTTTTCCTTAGATATCTTTAATGAACAGACATCTGCCTGTTACATTTTTTATCAAAATAAAACAATCATAATCATATAATGATTTATCAAAATCATTTTAGGCAGCCTGAATGATATTTTTATTAATTAATAACGTCTGCTGTTGCTAATTTATGGCTGCCTCATTAGTCTAGTGGTGGTCTAGTCCTGGGTTCGATCCTCAGGTCGAGCAAAGTGATATTGGGACTTTCTATGAACTTCTCAGTAGCAGCTCGAGGTCTGGATTTGTGCCCAGTTAATGGCAATAGGCTGTCCCCTATAACATAGGACCTAAATGTACCGGCAAAATGTTGGTGTATATTAGTACACCTCTGCCTAAATCTTCGGGGAATACAGGCGTATGTAATTTTTTATGTTGTTAGCTCCGCTATCCGAGTTCATATCAAATAATATAGGTTTGCAAAAGAAGCTGATCATGAATAACTAAATATTTGTGGTGTAATAAACTTCGCAATTGAAGCAATGGGGTTGTTACTGTTATATGTTGATATTAGACCAAAATTAACATCGCTTCTGCCGGCCACATCCTCGTTTGCCCTGCTGCTATCACATAGTATATGGGAAAAAATCCGATAAAAATATGATCAAGACAATAAAATGTTGGATCCTAAATAAAATTATGCAATTAATAAATATCAAACAAATAATATTACTGAATGTTTTTGGTAATTTAACTACTTTAAAAATATCATAGGAAGATTTGTTACGGATTATGCAGTTATATAACATGTGCTTATTATGCTATTAGTGTGTATAGATTTATACTTATGTTGTGTGTATTGGAAATAAGAAAATTGCTACCTGACTTACCTTTCAGTAAAAGGGTAAGTATTTACATAAGAAGTTGTGACCGTTCATTCTGTGTTTGTATAGTCAGTATGTTCTAAGTGAAGAATGTACCAGGAGTTTTTTAAATATAGTTGAGTCTTAAATATGTAACTATTACAATAATATGCTTACAAATGTGCTTTAAAATTAATAGATAAAAATACTTAAAAGTTATAAAAAGTAACAGGGTAAGTATTTAAATAAGAATTTGTGTCCGCTTATTCTGTGTTTGTATAGTCAGTATGTTCTAAGTGAAGAATTTACCAGTAGTTTTTTTAAAGATAGTCAAGTCTTAAATAACTATTACATTAATATGCTTACAAAATGTGCTTTAAAATACTTAAAAGCTATAAAAAATTCATAGCAACGTTGTTCCCATACATGCATGGCATTTTATGTGATATAAAAATAATATTAACTGTTAAACCATTCAATTTATATTCCAATAAAGATGTTCAAACTTTCTAGATACTGACATAGAACATTGTATTGCGACATCAAAATCAGGAAATGACTATATCGCGGGTCGCTGCCTCTATAATATCTTTGTAATAGAGTTGCTGGATGTGGCTCAGCTGTCAACATTTGTATTTATTTATTTATTGAATAGGTACAGTAACAGATAATAGATTATAGGCCGACCGTTTAACTCGCGTATCGCCTGCGCGGTAAGAAGGGAGCGGGGGCGGGTAACGCTACACACGGAGTCAATAATCCAAAGATTTATCTCGAGATAGACATTGTTGGTAAAGAATAAAATAATAAGTATCTTTTTATGTATTTATTTTCGCGCCCCCGCTCCCTTCGTACCGCGCATGCGATACGCGAGTTAAACGGTCGGCCTATACACAATGTCATGAGGCAACTTTATTGTTATAGTTACTCATACAATTTTCGAATCTCTAATCCAATATACAGCATTGTTTAAAATTATGTGTAATCTAGGTACATTACTGAGTAAGTGCATATTGATTGTGTTAAGGCCGATATTGTTGAAAAAAATAATATCGGCGACATGATGATGATAATGCCAGGGATGAATGGAAGAAAAGTACTATATGCTGCATTAATATGGATTAATTATGGAATATTATTATTATGGAATAAAATGGGACAAAAGTAAAAGTATAATGATAAATTACCGAGTAAACTGAGCATCAATTATCATAATATTAACTCAAATTGGTAGATAGGAAATAGGTATCTATTGGTGTTCTTAAAAGCATTTCTTTTATTTATATGGAGACTTATTATATTTCGTATAACGCCGTTGTTTGTAGACAGTTTGAGCAATAAATATCTTTGTCTTTGAATATATTCCCACTACTTTTAACATTTTACTTTCCGTTCCTCGTCTTATATTAAAAAAAAGTATAGTAAGCAATTTTTTTACAATAAAAATAACCGCTAATCGAATAAGTACGCCCAGTATCTACTTTAAACTACGCTCCTGTCTCTTCTAGTACAATTTAACATCCTTGTCAGCCACAGAACATTACACGCAGTGACGAACATACGGCTCCACGAATGTTTACACATTAGCATCTACCGCACATACATCACGATATAAATTAGATTACCTTATGAAAAGCACCCAACTGTATTGTGTGTTGAAATCCGTCGAATTGGGTATATTATCGTTTATTTGAAACGAGCCTTGTTACCAGGTGAGAGTGGCCCATTTAAATATATTTAAATATTAAGTGTGGTAGACTCAAAAAATAAAAAGTTAAGATGGCACTTTGCGAACAAAGAAGTGAGGCCAGCTAAAACTACGCCTTGACGTATACAAACTCAATTACACGCACACACGTATACCGAAACTACGCCTTATCTTCTCAGTCGAGCTTTCGATAGCTCGTCTGACAAGATAAGGCGTAGTTTCGGTAGATAAGGTATACGTGTGTGCGTGTTTTTTTTTTAAAAGATTACTAGCGATGTGCGTCACACATTACTAGTAATCTTGTTAACCCCTCGTGCTAAGCTAGCCATTAGGCTACCGCCGCTTCAATGTTTGTATATGGCAAGGCGTAGTTTTAGCCGGCCTCACTTCTTTGTTCGCAAAGTTCCATCTTAACTTTTTATTTGATCTGAGGTGGTAGATAGATAAATCGTTATATGCTGCAACATAATCTAACATTCCATTACGCCTGTATTTCCCGAAGGGTTAGGCCAAGGCGTAATTATTGAAATTTTGAAGTAGTAGTGATTCACTGGCATGGCTACATGCCAGCATTAATGAATTTTATGGGTGTATCGGCAAACGAGCAGGCGAGCTACCTGATGGTAAGAAGTCATCGCCGCGCATGGACATCTGCAAAACCAAAGGAGTTGTAGATACGTTGTCGAGCCTATTTAAAGAAAGGGAAGGGAAAGAGAAAATGAGAAGGAAGATGACTGAGGCAAAAATTGGACCTCCGGCGCTCCACACTCACCGTACGAAACTCAACAGTATGCATACTGCTACTTGACGTCGATATTCTGTGGGAGGGTGGTACTTCCCCGGTCGTAGGTCCTAGGCACTACTACTACAAAAGAGATTTTGACACAATTTCATAAGGAGATAGATTGTATCCTGAGGAAAGACATGGACTACTTTTTGTCTCAAAAATAGCTTCTGTCTTTCCGATTATCGATTCCGATATCGTAGGTTGGACTTTTAATTCCGGCAGGGCATAAATATCTTAACATTCTAAATTTCAAATCATAAATCTTAAAAAACAGTAGCTGTTACCTTAAACGTCAATTCGAAAAAAATACAACTAAAACCCAGTTTTGTAATAAATCAAAAACACATAAAAAAGTTACGATTGTAATACAAAAATCTGTGTGAGCATCTACTTATAAATGAAAACTATTAAATATTTAGTTTTATAGTTTAGTTCCACTACAAAGCGGTGATTAATAAATTGGTAACATTCTTAAAGGTGGTAGGAGACGTTGCTGGAATGTGTCTAAGGTAACATTAAGAAATAATGCGCTAACATTATTATCTTCCGGTATAAAGGGTAATGTAGCCTGTGAAATAACTGGGAATATAAATGATAATATGACAATATAAATGAGACTTCAAATAGGGTTTTTAATGGGTGTTCCATCAGTTCAGGCCTATTTAACTAAGTATTGTCCATTGCATGCAAATTAACATAGCATTTTTAAACACAGTATATAAATATTTAATTAATTCTTCATAATCTAAAAAATCTTTAATACATTAAATACTATTTTATACTTCAGCGGAAGTTTTTTTTATGTGTACGGGTATCTTGTTGTACACTGTTTTACACATAACGTACCAAGCTGTTATGTTGCAGCATAACCATTAAAAACCATGTGGAATTATACCTATCCACTACCAAGGTAAGGCCCAAGATGACAACACGCGAGTGACTTTGAATTTGAATTTTCTACTGTTTTGGTCGCTGGCGTTTATAAGTTGCAGTTGGCCCGTACGACTGACTGGCCCGTATCATCCTCATCATCATAATCATCATGTCAGCCTACTGCCGTCCACTGTTAAACGTAAGCCTCTATGCCTGAAAGTATGCATGCTGAATAGAATTAAAAAAAATAATCGGTATACCTAATTGATAATCCAAGTCACCTATTCTGTGAACTGCGCTCAGCCATACTTAACGAATTATTACAATTAATTATCTTTGTACTTACGGCCAATTAAAGGTAGCCGATATTAAGTCCGAACTAAACCAAAAGGTCACGGCAATCGTGCCTTACATATCATTATATGCGGCAATTTATCAAAACCACTTCAGCGAAACCCACGAATTAGCTGTACACCCACGAACAAATGCTACAATAACAACGCTAAATATGCATGCAATTATCTCCTCTATATGTATGCAGCAATGTTAATAATCGTGTGCACGATTTTGACAGTAATGGTCAATGAACGTAATGCACGGGGGTAGGGTTGGCGATTGTCATAGTTTTTGGTTTAGTTTAGTTAGCTTTGAGTTTATGACAAAAAGTGTCAATAAAAAAGTGAATTAATTCATTCTATTTGAATAGTATGAATATGATCAAATTGTCAGTGTTGGTATAGTTAATTATATTCTTTAGATGATGAAGTTACTACCGGTAATCTCACAAGGTACTGTAGAAGCACCAGGTTTAATGTTTAGGGATCGTAATGCTTCTACGTTAAAAAAACACTTAATTAAGGAATTCACGACTTCTTTTATTGTTCAAGCAATCAATCTTAGTCCTCTGACATTCATATATAATTATTTTCTCTAGACATATTTCAAACTACTTACTTTTTTTGTTTAAATATTTCTACATGCCGGGACGCGCACATAAAAACTTCTTGTTACAAACTCCTACATCAGCTACGCCCCCGCATTTGGGTAAAACAAATAAATAAAAATTTTAAAAAAAGTTTTACCCAACTCCAAACAAAAAAGTAACTAACTACCTGCCTAAGACCTAACTCGAAAAATTACTATCAGGCGAAGAAGTCTTTATTATACCTATTACACTGGTGCGTGAGGCTGGTCCCTTATAATGGGATAGTGTATGGCATGTGCATGGTTAAGTTATCATTAAAATTAATAAAGCTTCAGCATAGTTAATAAACACAACACACCATAAACTTTAACGCACCAAAACGCCTGTAAAAGATGCGTAACGGCCTCCTATCCAATGATGCTTCAAAATTAATTACATTAAAAGCTAAGCATCATACCTTAAGGGTTAATGAAACTAAATATAAAAAGAATTAATATTATATGCAAAAACTTTAACTTCTTCTAACGCAATTGAGTCAGAGAGAGGGAAAGCTTAAGAAAACATATTAACCCTGTCATGAATTCATTCCGAACTATAATCAATTAATTTCCGAGACTAATGTTAATACCCATTTTACATTGTATTATTATACAATTAAAAATAATATTTGCTGAATCATATGTGTCCAACTCAGACACCCTTCGTAAGGACTATATCCCTTTCACGAAGTCGATACAGCATGAGCAGGGTCCCCCTCCTACTAGCAAAAAAAACCCTTAGAATATATTCGGAATGCCTTCACCCTATAACGCATTGGCATCTTCTTCCCTCTCTCCAGCTCGTTCAGACAGCACATCAGACAGCACATCAGATATATGAAAACACACGAACAAAATCATTAATATTAAATATTCATCTTTTACCAAGCAAAATTAATGAACTATAATATTATGAAACTATCTATAATCTAACATGAAAGGGTTTTAACCTGTTAACATGTACTATATCTCTATATCGATTATTATTTATTTTCCTAATAACATAATTTACATTAGAAATCCTTCTCACAATTTGATAAGGTCCTTTATATAACCTACACAATTTTAAACTTTTACCGTCTATTCTCCTAGGCGTATAAATCATAACTAGTTGGTTAGGCGAGTAATTATTAACTTTAACTTTCTTATCATAACTTAATTTCTGTTTTATTTGTGCTTTTCTCAAATTATGTAAAGCCTTTTGTGATAAGAAATTCTGAAAATCATGTCTTCCAACATAATCAATTATACAATTTCGCCTATCAGAATTAACAACCATATCAGTTTGGAATAAAGGTTCTCTCGCATAAATCATCATGTGTGGTGATATCTTAATGCTTGACTGTTTACTCGAATTATATGCATAACATACTAAGGGTACATAACTACACCAATTCTTTTGATCTGCAGAAACATACATAGACAACATTTGTGTTAACGTTCTGTTAAACCTTTCTACTAGACCATTGGATGCCGGATGAAAAGCTGTAGTAAAGCGAGATTTAGCACCAAAATAACCAACAGTATCTTTAACTAAATGTGATGTAAATACTGAACCTCTATCTGAAATAACTTCTTTCACCCCTCCAAAACGACAAAATACCTCTTCTATCAAAAATTCGCTAACTCTTTGGGCTGTAGCCCTAGGCACTGCCTTGCAAATTGCATACCTAGAAACATATTCTACACAGACTATTATATATTTATTGCCTCTCAATGATTTTCTGAATGGACCTAATATATCTATCCCTACTTTCTCCATTAAATGATTCACTAAGACAGGTTGTAATTGAGCCACTTGTCTCACCTTTTTCCGCTCCTGACATAAACTACAACTCTTAATATAATTTTCAATTTTCTTCTCTGCATCTTTAATAAAGTATTTATCTCTAAATTTGGTTAATGTCTTAGCTAAACCTAGATGTCCTCCAGCCCAAGGATCATCATGTAACTCTTTTAATATATCTGATATCAACCGCTCTGGTAATACCACTAAATTCTTCACACTATTAAATCTCATAGCTTGCCTACATAAAATACCATCTATGACCCTAAATCCTTTATATGCATTTTCCTCGCTAGTCGCTATTCTATTTAATAACTGTCGACAAACCTGATCTTCGCGTTGTTCATCTGTCATTTTTGTGACACCTATTTTATACACCTCCAGACCATCATCTTGACCTGCTACTTCTTTATGATTCTCATCATCCTGACTCAATGGGTTTCTACTCAGAAAATCTGCAATCACATTTTCTCTCCCTGCACAGTGGACTATATCAAACTCATATGTCTGAATAGACAACGACCATCTAGCTAATCTCCCATTCATATCTTTCTTATCTCTCAACCAACACAATGCCTTATGATCTGTAACAACCTGAAACTTCATACCCCATAAGAAGTGTTTAAAGTAATTTAATGCCCATACTAAACCTAAACATTCCTTTTCTGTTGTGGAATACTTCTTTTCTCCATCACTAAGTTTCCTAGAAGCATATGAAACTGGATGCATGACATCTTTACCTTGCATTAAACATGCTCCTAATGCTTCTCCGCTGGCGTCAACATATAAACGAGTCAACACATCTTTGTCATTAGTATAAAAACTCAATATAGGAGGATTACACATATATGCTATGATTTTATCAAATGCCTCCTGATGTTTCTGCGACCAAACAAATGGCACACCTTTTTTCAATAATTTAGTGAGAGGTAACACTACTTGTGCAAAATTATCAATGAATTTACGATAGTAAGAAAACAACCCTAATACTGACTTTACTTGTTTAGTATTCATTGGTGGTTTTAACCTTTTTAGTGATTCTAGTTTTTTATTATCAGGTTTAATACCAGCTCCTGATATTTCGTGCCCCAATACCGTAGCTTTGTTGTAACCAAAACTACATTTACTCGGTTTTAATGTTAAATTTGCTTTCTTAAGGCGTTCTAATACTTGTTCTAGAGCTATCCTAAATTCTATAAAGGTTTTACCCCATATTAATATATTATCCACGTAACAAATAGCATTCTTATATTTTATGCCAGCTAATACTTTATCCATTGTTCTTTGGAAAACAGCCTGACTTGTCTTAAGACCGAATGGTAGAACATTAAATTCATAAAGTCCTGAGGGTGTGACAAACGCAGTCTTGTGTTTATCCCTCTCAGAAATTGCTAGTTGCCAATATCCAGAATTTAAATCTAAGTCAGCAAAATAACTTGCCCCCGAAAGATAAATCATTATATCTTCAATGATTGGCAGAGGATAACTATCTGTAATTACCTTTTTATTCAATTTACGATAATCGATGCAAAATCTCCAAGATTGATCAGGCTTCTGTACCAATACCACTGGAGAGGCATAAGCACTCCTGGATTCACGGATCACTCCCGTGTCCAACATATCCTTGACTTGAGAATTAATTATGTCTAATTGTTTAGGGGACACTCTATACGGAGGTCGATGAACGGGTTGCTCATCGGTCGTATTAATATTAATTTCCACTAAATTACAATTTCCTAACTCGGAAGTTGAAAAAGCAAAACATTTTCTATATGAAGAAAAAAGTTCACGTAATGACATCTTGTCATTGTCAGATAAGTCCGGATTTATGTCAATTTCATTTACATTTTTTAAATTATTTGCCAGCGAAAAAATAAATTTATCATCATTTCGTTGTGCCAGCTCTAGAAAATATAAGTAATCATTTTTGGTGATTGAATTAAAACTTTTTTCTTCATTCTTCGTATGATCATACATAATCTTATTTTGTTGAGTTTCATCATGTTGATCATTATAAATCATGGAGTGCGACACAGAAACACCGCTTTGTAGAGACGCTTTACTAAGAAACTTTATCTTAAATTGTTCTTTCAACGTTATACAATTATTTCTGAAATCAACAACAGCATTATTTTTATAAAAAAAGTCTTGACCAAGGACTACTTCTTGATTTATATCCCTGATAATTATAAATTTATTATTAAAAAGACATGAGTCCACCATAAAGTTCAATAATGTCTCTCCGACTACATTTAAACACGCACCGGAAATTGACCTTACAAAACGCTTCTCTGATGTGTCACTGCTACATTTTGCTTTCACCTTCGCTGCTAATCTCTCAGAGATACAGGAGATAGATGCACCTGTATCTATCAGAGCTACCAATGTCTGCCCGTTTATATCAATGTTAATAAAAGGGCTGTACTGACTTAAATTTTTCTGTTCATCTGGGAGTTTTTGAATTTCGGACGCAGTCGTCTGCAACTCCTCATGCTTATTTATTGGCTGCGTCCTTGGAAGTTTGGGTGCTGCGGGTTCCTTCTCACGCTAAAATTATTGGGGGTATTAGCGTTTGTGTAGGTGAAACGAGACCGTGGTCTCAAATTATAACGGGGAGTGTGAAACTCTTCCCTAATCCCGGTACCTCTCGCATATGTAGAAGCACCAGGTTTAATGTTTAGGGATCGTAATGCTTCTACGTTAAAAAAACACTTAATTAAGGAATTCACGACTTCTTTTATTGTTCAAGCAATCAATCTTAGTCCTCTGACATTCATATATAATTATTTTCTCTAGACATATTTCAAACTACTTACTTTTTTTGTTTAAATATTTCTACATGCCGGGACGCGCACATAAAAACTTCTTGTTACAAACTCCTACAGTACCTACCTACGTTCATCTTATTCCTGTTAATCCTGGAAGACTCTATCGCGTTAAAGTATTTAAGACGTAATTCCAAAATCTTTAAAATGTGGCTCACCTTTATTACATGGGACCGAAACTACCGTAAAACTGTGTAAGTCCACCTCTGCCTAATCCTGCGGGACAAACACGCGTGCAGGTGCAATTACACCATACTATAGATGATACTTTTGTAATGACATATCTAGTTATGCGGTTCCGAACTTTAAGTATTTAGCTATAATCTGGGGGTCTTTAAATCACGAATGAATCGGTTCCTCCTAGGCAAGCGCGCTCCATCGTAGATCGCAGTATCGCTTAACATCAGGCGATCTGGCGGTCAAGCGTATGCCTATCATGAATAAAAAAAAAAAGTCTTAGATAAAAAAAGAAAGAGAAGAAAGAGATGTCTGTGTTCTGTGTCCAGAAAGAGTTGCCAAGAAAAGTAGTCGTACAGAACGAGGAAGCTAGTCACAGTCCCTCGAGGGAAGTTATATTTAACTTTATATGGCATCTCCATTGGTAAATGAAGTATTAATATAGTAACTATATTAACCTGTCAACCCTACGAAACGCGTACAATCGTACCGCCGAAACGGGTGCGCACGACGCTGGCCGAAGCAGCGCGTAATGACACGAGGCGTCACGAGCGCGTCCGATCGCCGCCGAACACGACCCAGTCGTGCGCGCACTACGGTTATCAGCGTGTCATAGGAACATTGATTTTCAGCTCTAAATGGGAGCAATCTGAAGCAGGTTCGGAATAAAATGAGTTCTGTTTTGTCTATGCTTAAAATACTGGCGAAGTTACTACTTTGTTGGTAAGCAATGCGTTTCTCAATACTTGTACAAACTTCTACTCGTCAAGCCTACCTATGCATATCCATATGCTGCTGCTGTTTATGCTGACCTCTCATTGTACTGAAAGCCTCTACAATGCGAGATCAGCTTAAACTGGACATGTATAGCTTGACCTGGTGCAGTATATACGAAGGTCTGCTTAAAGAACAGCCTCTTTTGAGAAGACGTAGAAACTCTCGAAACCATGAGAGGCACGTATAGGAAAAGTAGCCTCTTAATCTAATTACAACCTTTTCCCTTTGTAGAGCATGATTCCACAAATACCGAAAAAAGGTCGACCTTATAGGTCTTTATTCAGATGAGAAGTACCTACCTATAACTTATAAGAATGTATCAATCTAGTTAAAAATATAAATAAGATAAAATAAATCTTATTAGATCCGTTTGGGGACAGTTTTCAGTTTACGGACTGAAAACTGTCCCCAAACGGATCTAATAGGATTGACAACTCATAAGCAACTCCTTCAATGTTGCAGGTGTCCATGGGCAGCGAAGACTACTTACCATCAGATGTGTCATCCAATAAAAAATAAGCCAATTTCATTAAAATTTAAACGAGTGAATACTATTCCTATTTTATCATACAATTTACTCATGATGGCACTCGGGTAAGTACAAAAAGTTGCAAACAAAATAAAAGGAAAGATAAAACGAAACGCTGTACCGAACAAGTACAAATAAACACATCGGACCGCATTTAAACGATCGGTATTAAGGGAACAAAACACGATAAACTTCTACAAATAACACAGGCTTTGCCCACAAAAAAAAAACAAAGTTTCATAGTCAACACTGCGAAATAAGGCCGAATAAAGACATGCAACAGAATAATGCGATCGCTTGCGGCACCTGTCAAACGAATTGCTTCAGAAATTATCCGAGTACTCGATACCCGAGGCACATCCACGATTTACGATACCGAATTCCATAATCGAATGCATCAGCTGATTTAAAATCGACTGGAAATAGTCCCATTTTAGGTAAGCAACGATTTATGATTCGAAATTCGAATTGGAAAGTCGGATACAAATCGAATTTGGAATATCTTTCGAATACTTACGCTTGCCTTTTTATCTTTGACGTCATCAGTTTAAAAAGTTTGGTGTAAATAAATGTCAAAAAAAGAGGTGAGATAACCGTTTCACCTGTTTTTTGAGATATTACCGTTGTAGAATTAATTTTTACCAATATTTTGTACAGAAATTAATACAACTATATGGTAGATTTAAATAAATGTCATAACTTAACTAATAATATAATTAAGTGAAAGTTACTTTTTCGTTTGTTTGCTAGATTGTCACGCCTAAATCGCTATTAATAATTCGATAAATTGTGGTACAAACATAGATTGGACCTTGGAAAAGGACTACCTACATTTTGTCTTAAAAAAGCCTTTGGGAAGCGAGAAAAAATCGCGGGCAAAAGGTAGTTTAAGATATATCTTTTTATCAAACATTTCAAATTCTTTTTTCGTTTCTCACATAATAAACTCCATGGGTTACATTAACACACCATGCCATTTACATTCACATGCCATTTAGAATACAATAAAATTTACTACGCAATGGACTTTACTTTCACCTACTTAACATAACCAAATAAGCTCCAACGATGGGACGCACACGGTCATAAAATGGCCCTAAAATCTATTTTCTATTCGAGTATTTACTACTTACCACATCACTAAAGTTAAACAATGGTTTTACTAGCGGGACCAAATTAGTAAACTCGCAAGTCGCAACTTAACAAAATTATGTAGACCTCCCAAAAAACCCTTTCACTGGGAAAAATGTTGCTGATCTATGAGGCAGTCAGGGTTAATAACACACTGGTTGGTATTTCAACAAGAATTTTGGTGATTGTAAACTATGCGGCAATGATGACTCGGTTTTATTTCATTTTTATTACGAAATTTTAGCGAGTTTTTTTTTTATATTTATTAACCGATTAAGATAACAATTTATGAGGTACACATTTTTCATTTTTTCAAATCTGTTAAGTGTATTTTGCGATAAGAGATAATGGGAATTAATTCATGATTTATCGATCACAAAATTGGAAGCTCTTAGGATTTCTAACAGAAACTTTCACATTTTTAAGTATTTAAGTATTTCTATTGAGATTATAGAAAGAAGTGCCCATTTCTGTAAATTATGTAGATGATTTTTTTATTAATTTAACATAAAATATCATCACACCTGTATTCCTGAGGCGTAAGGTAGAGGTATGTGAACCCAATTACCAGTAGATATGGCTCATTGTCTAAGGTCTTATGCAAAACTTGACGAGACTACTTATTTCTATTTTACAGGACACAAATTCGATCTCAAAGCTGCTTATAAGAATTTATAGATAAACCCAATTACGGCTTGGCCTGGGCTCGACTGGGGAATCGAACTCGGTCTTCTAACGTAGCTCGAATCGTGCTTACTACCATTACACAAATGAGGTATTTAAATAATCGAATAAAATCATAAGGAAAATTAGCACACTCGTTTACCTAAAATATCCAATGAATGTGTCAAATAAATTTATACTAATATACGACTCGACACTAAAAATCTAAAATAAAATGACATACAACCGCATTTTGATATCGAATCGTAAAAGTATGCATTAATTTAGTGGTTTTTTATAGAACTAGCGTATAAATATATTCATGAATTACCTAGCCTAGCCTATTAACCTTTCTTTTCTAAATAATACCTCTTTCTATTGAATATTTGTAAGGTCGTTTCTGAGATTAGCCCGAACAAACATTATTCTTAGTGCGAAATAATGCGTGAGTGATTATTTCCACCAAGATAGGAATTTCTAATAAAAGAAAATTTCGGCCTCAAGCAGGTTAATGTAATTATCAGTGATGATACGAATGTATTAAAAGGATTTAAGCCCGGTAATCTATGAAGAGAGATTTTTATTTTGAGATTTTGAGACCCCTCCGTGCCTCGTTTGCATAAAACACTTATGATATTCATCAGTGGTTTTTTAGAAGCTCGTCAATTTTGGTAATCACTTTATCCTTTCAGACAGATAAATTATATTTCTGTCACTAGAACTTTAAGAAGCCTTAAATATATAAGTACAATAAGTTATTGTTTATGTCGCAATTTCAACTGCCATGTACCCTGAATTTGTTATAGCCGAATGATTTGCGAAAAACAAAGAAAAAATTGAATTTCGCGCCCAACCCTGACGCTTGAGCATTAAGACACTTTTACAATGTTTTAACTAATGATCTCTGAGAAGACACATCGAAATAAGCTCAGAGAATCATTGGCTATTCTAAGGCCCAGACAGAATCCTATTGCCGTGACTAAGAACAAGGTAAGGCAAGTCTAGTTATTAGTCGGTACGAGTCCGAATATATAAGGTGAGTATGGATGGACCAGTTGGAAGGGGAAGACCTCGGCGAACGCACCGCAACCAAACTGCGGATGTTCATAAAAAAGGCCAGGTTCCGAGCACCGACGGTCATGCATGAAGAAATTAATGAATGTAGATGAGCGAAAGTAGTGTGCCAGGATCGTAGCAAGTGGAAATCTTTAGTCTCTGCCTTCGCCCATGGGAGATAGGCGTGACAATATGTATGTATGTATGAGTCCGACATAACCTGCCGCGTCCCCAAATGACAGACGATCCATGAAAATTTTCCGTACTATACACGAATTTTAAGTTACACCACGCTAGCCTACTGCGGGTTGGCAGACGCCGTCACACGCCGTCGAGGAAACCTCTGAAGGCATGCAGGTTCCGACCGACACATCCTTAACGTTTAAGCATTCGCGTTTTTTTAAACCACTTAGATGGCAAACAAGCAAACAGCCCGAATGGTAAGGGTTTCCGTAACCTATGAACGCTTGTAGCACCAGAGGTAACACTAGCGCGTTGCCAACCCTTTAAAGCTAAAGAGAGGGGAAGGAGAAAATGAGAAAGAACGAGACTGAGGGAGAAATTCGGCCTCTGGCGCTCCACACTATCCATACGAAATGCAATGCACTATGCTTCCTGACGTCGATATTCTGTGGGTAGTAGGTGCTTCCCTGGTCGTGCCGGTCCACTCATGCTGGCACTTAATCATGCCAACGAGACATACTAAGACTGTCTTTGATTAGAAGACCCGAGACTTGCAACGTGGAAGTCCAACGGTTATATTACAAGGCAATCATTTCTTTACGCCTGAAGAAGCTCAAAAAAATCTCATAATGTAGGGAGTTCAACGACCCAAAAGTGACACTTTTAATCATATATTATACTCTGTCGTATCTTATTAGACTAGTAAATGCCGAGCCTCTTCGATTTCTAGATATTTTTTTAAGCATTTTTTTAGACTTACTAATAATAAATTTATGAGCAATTTCTATTCCTATCATGATATTTATCAGACACATAAGCTTTACAAATAGATACTAAGTCTCAATTCTAGCGACTACTTTGATGGTCAACGGACCAATCGAGTAACTCGATTCGGGAAACGATTTATATCGAATAAGCGAGACGAATAAGCAATAGGATTATAGCAGGATGTAGGATAGAGAGGTGGCGGGATTGATGTCTACCTCGTAAATCTTAGAAGACAATGCTATTTACAGTTCTAGACTATTTTTAACCAACTTCAAAAAGGAGGAGGTTTTATGTTCGACTGTGCGTTTGGCGCAGTGGTTAAAGTCACCCTGATTTTACCGTAAGGCCGCATGTCATGGATTCGATACCAACCCGATGCAAATATTTGTGTGTTCTACAGATATTTGTTTTTAGCCTGGGTGTATTTTGTGTTCCTAAGTGCGACTGCTACGCTAAAGGTTTTGGGGTCGATTCTCAGGTCGAGCAAAGTGTTATTGGGGTTTTCTATGGAATTCTCAGTAGCAATGGGCTCACCCCCCATTATATAGGACCTAAACATACCGACGAACTATGGGTGGGGTACATAAAGTACAACTCTGCCTAACCCTTCGGGGAATACAGGCGTGATGGTATGTTATGTTACACGCAATTTAATATTTGAAAGAAGAATGAATAACTGTTTATGTACATATATTACTTACTTACTCATTTTTATTTCTAACCGTCATATTCATAAAAATATAAAACTTATATTAAGCCTTTTAGAACTATAATATTTTAACACGTGATATTTTGTGGTAAGGGGTAGCCTAATGGCTAGGTCGTCGGACTTGCGATCATGAGGTTGCTGGTTCGAAACCCCACGTCCAAGTCGGATGTGCAATAGGTGGGTTTAGCTAAATGGGTACATAACGAGTGGTCGTTATGTACCCATTTAGCTTATTATTTATTTATTTATTTACTTCAATTAAAACGGTACATACCAATTACAATAACTGAAGACACAGAAACTTATAACTACTACATTTTACTAAAATAAATACAAACACGATTAATCATAATCATAATCATATATTTATTGCATTCATGTAGTACAAAGGTGTTACAAAAATGTAGATGTTTCATACATGACCCTGCTAGGGCACAACAAAATGTACTTATTTATTATCATAAGTTTATAACATTATTTATAATTTACTTTATCTAATTATAAACATTATTATTTTCATTATTTATTTAAAGTTTATTTTATAATTTCTAATTATGGCGTTGTTGTTTTTATATATTTATAACATTATTTAATTATCTATTATAACATTTTATATATTATAATTATAATACTTGCTAATTAAAATTATTATATTGGTATCATAACTAGTAGTAGGTTATCAGTGTTGTGTCTGGTATAGGTGTGTTCAATTTTGTATGTTTTTCAAATGTAAATTGCATTTTTTCAGCTATTTATTTATCATCAAAATATTCGTTTAGGGTGTAGTATGACTTGGATATAAGATATTTTTGTAGGCTATTTTTAAATTTATTGTCGTAATCCGTGTTTTTTATAGAGTTTGGAAGCTTGTTATATATTTTGACACACATGGCTAAGGGTCCGGAATGAAACATTGTTAGTTTTGAGCTAGGTAAGGCTAATCTATTTGTGTTTCTAGTATTGCGTTGTTGTGAGCGTTGGTCTTTTGTTAGTGGGAACAGAGATGGGTGTTTTCTCACAAATTTGCCAGCTTCTAATATATATATACTAGTAAGTGTAAGTACTTTATATTGCACAAAGAGCGGCCTGCAGCTTTCTTGGTTGTGTATATTTGCTAGGATCCGTATACATTTCTTTTGTAAAAGAAAGGGTCTCTCGATATCCACACTATTTCCCCACACTACGATTCCGTAATTTAGCCACGAGTATGCGTAAGCATAATATGCTGTTAAGGCAGTTTTGAAATCAGTGGCTCTTTTTAGCTCTCCTAGGGCATATGTGAATCTTGCCAGTTTATTACATAGGGCGTCTATGTGAGCTTTCCAATTTATGTTGGTATCTACAGTGAGACCTAGCAATGTAAACTGGTTTATGCATTCTAGTTTTTTATTGTTGTATGAATAATTAATATCTAGTTTTTGTTTTTGGTAAGGTCTGTATTGCATTAGTTTCGTTTTGGAGTAATTTATTTCTAAGTTGTGGTCTTTTAGCCATGTTATTGTTTTACCGAGTTTTTCGTCTATTATTATGTTTAAGGAGTCATTATTTGTGTATTATACATCCTTCTCACAAAAACGCAAACATTCTGACAGTATAAACGGACATCCATCCACAAACAAGTCACAGTCAGGATTGGCGCACAGGAGAGCGTTTAGAGCAGACATGATTATGACAGCATTATGATGGGTTAACAATAATACTAGTAATGTGCGACCCACATTGCTAGCAAGATTGCATATTATACCTCATTATCGTAAGAAATATACTGCCTCGTTGGTCTAGTGGTCCCAATCGCGACTACTACGCTAGAGGTCTTGGGTTCGATCCCCAGGCCGAGCAAAGGGTTATTGGGTTTTTCTTTATAATTCCCAGTACCAGCTTGGAGTCTGGATTTGTGCCCGGTGAATGGCAATAGGCTCGCCCCCTATTACATGGGACCTAAAACATACCGGCGAACTGTGGGTGTACATTAAGTACATCTCTGCCTAACACTTCCGGGAATACAGGCGTGATGGTATGCTATATATTGGACGTATTTTTATGAATATAAAAGTATCTAACGGCTACAATGACGCCTAAGCAATCACAGACTAGGTATCTTCTAAAATGTTTTATTGTTTGTTATGTGATCTGTACCTATATATGTATATTTATATACTTACACAATTTACAGATTCCTAACACGTAGCAAGAGGCGTTAGTACAAGCAAGCAGTGTCTCAACACCCATAAAATCTTTGACATAATTACTATTGAAGTCAGGTAAATGGACCAGTTACCGTCCGTCTATTTTATTAGTGTAATGATATCAGGAACCATTTAATAGTGTATTAAATAATAGTTTAAATGCATAGCACATAGACTCAGGCGCCATGGTGTAGATACGATAGCTATAAAATTGACGACACTGAGATCCTTGTGATCGAAGCAAGGTAAAAGGACCTGTATTCGGTTGAGTTTCGTCTTAAGTTTAATTGACTTGAATATGTATACGCTAACTGCCTCATTGATTACTGCAGTTGCGGCTGCTTTGCTTCCCAGGTTGAGAAAAGTGCAATTGGATTTTTCTATAAAATTAACCGTAGCAGCTCGGAGTTGAGGTTTCTACCAAATAGGCAATAATAGGCTGTTCGTCTATTCGATAAAATTTAAAGATAATTTTATTATACTGTTTAGTTTTTTCCACTAAGAGCTACATTCTTGGTCATTCAAACAATTCCCTTTTTCAAAATACCACGGTGTAGGTACGTCAGATCCACCCACTATGTCAGTCACGGACGGTTTGCCGTGGCATCCGTCAATCAATGTACGGAATGAACGATTTGATTGGCATTCAATTATCCATGTATTTTGCTTAGCTCGCAATCGATGTGTTAAGAATATTGATAAACTATTCGTGTTTAATCGCTCTTTATTTATACAAGCGTGGTGATATTTTTTCTAATGTCAAATATTTTTATTGGGTCTTAAAAATTAAATCTAAAATATACGTAGGGAAGTAGGTACCTACAGTGATTGTCCTATTTACCCTACTCAAAGTAGTTAGATACCAAACCAGCTCCAGTGACAGTTTGTCGACAGAAATGACATTAAAATAATAAATAAATACGAACGACATTTTTTTTCTTAACAACATGGCGACTCTTCATTTAAATAACCGTTTTGCTTATTCAAAATTAAAAGTTTATGATCTTCCGTATCATTGAGTGCAAAGGAGTCTATTAGTTAAGTAAATATAGGTACTAGCTTTTTTTGGTAGAAAGCTTATTCTTAGCAGAAAAAACTTGATGTCAGATGTTCTTAGTAATACAGTGTGCTCATACGTGACTGAAAAAAAATACTATGCAACTCACACTATGTCTTTACAGTGATATGATCATTGAGTCTAATGGTCAAAGGTCTCTAGTTCAACTCAACCTTTGATTTTTCGAAGTTTAGTGTGTATTAATAGTTAATTATCACGCGCTTAAACGGATAAGGAAAACCTGACCGCTTTCTCGAAGGCGCGTGAAGTCTGCCAACCCGCAATAGGCCAGCGTGGTGGACTGATACCCTTGCCCTTCTCATTCTGAGAGGAGACCCATGCCCAGTTGTGGGACTGTCTATGGGTTGACGACTATATTTACAGAAAGTATACATTACAATCAGTCAAATCAATGATGATAACATCATCATCATATTGAATTTTAAGCATTAAAAAATTTAAATAAAAAAAACCTCAATGCAACTGCATACTAAATACTTAAAACCTCAATGGTCTAATGAGAAATATGTATCGGTTTCTATCATTCCCGCAACACAATAAAATATTATTACAACACAAACATTGATAACATCGGCAAATTATAAACTGCCTATAAATAGCTGAAGTTTTATGACATGGTCCCGATGCCCCCTATTGGGTTTCTGATATCATATTCATAAATATATTTCATGTTTATAACCCAGTTATATGTAATTTACAACCTTCTTATCAATAGTGATAGCCAGTAGTCATACTTGCGAATAAGAACGTGTATTTTGACACATCACTTCAAGTTTCCGTAGTGTAGCGGTTATCACGTGTGCTTCACACGCACAAGGCCCCCGGTTCGATCCCGGGCGGAAACAGATTTCTTTTTGAATTTTTTGTTGTGTTTATTTAATTAACATAATTTAAATGTAGGTAACTTTACTTAAAACTTAAGTTTAATAGTTTTATTCTTACCGATATTGATAATATTTACATTGTCATAGATTATTCCCAAAAAAACAAACATTGTTTTTTGTTACGATATAGGTACTTTCATTAATAATATAAATATAAAAGCATTTTTTTTAAACATGTCCGAGCATTGAAACGTTGATTAGTAATTTAATTCCCCTTCATCACTAGGTATATTTAAATTAATTGGAAGCTGATCAACTATCAACTTAGTTTTTAAATTATTATACCTACTTTACATTTGTTTCACAAAAAGAGTAGCTAATATTCTAATCAATGAAAAATATGTATATTTAAATGAAAATAATAATAAGATCATTAACAATCTTGATTCTGAATTCTAAATTTAAATTCAAAATTACATTAAAAACCGTTAAAAACCATTCGTAAGCCACGTCTACACGTGCATCGCCCGCATGAATTAAACAAAAAAAAATGAGTAATAATAATTCGATAAAAAATCATTTGCATAAAAGAGTCCTTTTTATAATGCTTCACGGGGCGCCCGAACAATCAGCCTTTTGTTCTTAGAAAATCTAAAAATTTAAAACAATGCTCTCACAGTGTGCACTATGCTTTTGAGCAGTTTCATTGATGCGGGCTCTTTTAACCAACTTTAACGAAAGGGGTGTAACTGGATAGGATTTTGGACACAAATGCCGTGTGATTATTGTCTAAAAGTTAAAAAAAATATGATCTAAGACTTTTTAAAGACGACAATGCTTGGCATACTAAACTTGTTTTTTGTAGTCATGTCAAAGGTTAGTAGGTGAAGGGTTAAAGATAATAATTGGTTTGCATACTAATTCATGTCTTTACATATAATTTTGATAGACAAAAAAAAGTGATGTAAGTAAATAATCAAGCTTAATAAGTTTTTTTAACTATCATATACCTAAAATCAACACGAATAAAGTAGGTAACTTTGTATGAATAAGATTGAATAAAATGTTAAATTATGACAAGTTCTGAATAATTTCAGGTTATTTAAATAGTCTATCGAAGTTAAAAATTAATATAAATAATTTTAAATGACACCGATAATTATAGAAAATATGGATATTAACTTAATTGCTATCACACACGAAGCTAAACATAATGTAAGTTTATAGCATATTTATGTATTTAAAAAAATGTATATTAATGATGAACACTGGTTTGTTATAAATATAAATTTTACCTAAATATGTATATTTACTTAATTAAAGTTATAATATAATTTAATATTTATTGGTATACTTAAATAATATATTATATTACACCTGCGTGTATGTGCATAATTTATTTATATATATACAAAGTAAAAACTAAAAAACTTCTGTGATTTATTATAAATGAGAGATACTTAGGTATAAAACATCCATATACTGAATGGTTGACATTAAAATTAATAAGTTACAAGACTTTAAACTTAAATAAATATTTATATTATAAAATTTATTTCGGTATAAAATAATCTATATATAAAAATGAATCCCTACTTCCTTTGGTCACGCCATAACTTGAAAACGACTATCGATTTCGTTCATCTTTTTTTTTTAAGTTTTCTAATACTTACGGAAAGAAAAATTAAGAAAATTGTGCAGTAAACTTGGAAAAAATCAGACATCTACCTAACCCTTCGGGTGATACAGGCGTCAGGTATGTATGTTTTTTATTTAAGATCATCTGCTGCACAGTGTGATTCAGTTTTTTTTTAGTAAGAATTATAACCCAACCCTATATAGAAATCTATTACAAAAGATAACCACTATATCTTGGCTCGCGGCGGAATAAAGAATTAAAATATGAACGGAATCTGACATGGTGTTGACATTTTTCATTTCAAATACCGCCACAGTAATCTGTCAAGATATACTGGACAAAATATATATGTTGTTATTTTCCTTGTATCGTAAACTATTAGTAAAACTGCGTTAGCTGTTACCTAGAAGTAAATTATACCTTATATTACGACCAACAGTGAATCATTTTGTATGATGAAATGTAACTCAAAATTTCGTCATTGGCAATGAAGGATAATTAAAACATTTTAGGCTACTAAAAACGAGGTTTTTAATGAGGTAATTATAAAAGTTTTCGACTCAGCAGTCATTGTACCGATAGTTGTGACCGCCAATGGACTCATAACCAAGAGCCTCAAGTCATAACTGCAAAGGCTCTTGTTACTTAGACTAGATATCGCACGTATTGTTAGGAGGCTCCTCTCTTTGGAGCTCTGACGTAAAGCTTGGCGTGATGGCATGTTAAGTAATTTGTTGTATTAAACAAAATTAAGTAAGTGAATTAGCAACATTAGTCTGTCGTCTTAAGCGCAAATTGTTAGCTCTATAGGTATACCTGGATCCGATTCATGATTGGGCAGCGTTTTAGGAAATTTTCAATAGATTGCATTTATGTTTAGAAATTTTCGTATTAGTAGGGCCTCGCTAACATGTCTACATGCCAGCATGAATAAGTCTCTAGACCCTGCCACAGAATATAGATTTAAAGTAGCAGTATGCATAGATACTGTTGCGTTTCGTACGGCGAGTGTAGAGCGCCGGAGGCCCAATTCCTTCCTCACTCCCGTTCCTTCTCCTCTTCTCCTTCCTCCTCCCTTTTCCTTGGCTCGGCAACTCTTTGCTGGCTGGCCTGCTCGTTTGCCGAGTTATCACATAAAAAAAACCCGAGTGATATTCCGACTCCGAGCATTTATCTTTGATGTAGGTATTAGTCTCCCTTCCCACAGATCAGTGAGTGCATTATTTTGCTCTGATCTTTGATGGATGTATGCCTCAATGGTAGTGCGGGCGCAATTTATAAAAAAAACTTACATTTGACTTTTGTAATAAAAGGAGTCGGCTAACGGAATAATTCCATTGCCATATTGGTCATGTCTGCAGACGGACAGGCGAGCAGACAAGTGCTGGAGTGGAGACCGCGTTTGGGTAAGCGTAGTGTGGGACCCTCTGCGACATGATGGATTGACGATTTGAAGAAGGTGGCTGGCAGCGGATGGATGCGAGCTGCCCAAGACCGGGATGGTTGGCACTCTTTAGGGGAGGCCTACGTTCAGCAGTGGACGGCAACAGGTTGATATGATAACGGAAATGGGAAAAAGATTTGTACATTTATGCTCCAATAAAGACCCCCATATAAGTTTTTTCAATATCTACATAAAATGATTGGCCTGCTACAATTTTATTCGTATTTTTTCTTTCTTACTTTTCTTTTTTAACGGTGATCAAGTGACCCGTAAAGTAAGTCTAAGTTAGCTAAACTTTTCTTATGCATTATGGGCAACCTATTTTTGGCAACATAAGGACTCCTTTATTGGCAAATTATAATACAAAAAAAAAACAACTATTATTACGTTGTTAAAACTAGTACAACTTTTTATATAAAATAGCATAAAAAAGTTATGCGCTTACCGCATCTATTCTGACCCCACAGTTTTAACCCTTGCAATGCAGTTGTGTTTTAATACCATATTTTGTGCACGAATTCTCCGGGCCTTATTTGCATACGCGTTTGTTAATATGACCCTACAATTTTTTCAAGATACTTCTAGGTTCATTAGGAAAAAATTGCTTCGTGGGGTTAATATTTTTTTCTTGTTTCGAAAAAAATAATTGTCATTATAATGAAAAAGTTTAAAAGAAAAAGCCGTTTCATCTGAGTTTTTTTTGTTTCAAGCACATCTGCTCTTTTTTGCCGAATTTTTATTGGTATGTCATTATGTTTGGAGAGTGTTTTGTATTGCACATATCCCAATTTGCATATTAGCAACTCTGCATTGTTATTATTGTTTAACTTTTAATACATCTGCGATGGGATAACATTCTCTACGGACTTTTGAGTAATTGCTTTGCGATTATTTTCCTGGTATATTAAAGTGCTAAAATTAATGTAACGAGTTTTTATAGAATGTAGGTAACGGCATTTTTTGTTAAGTGAGTAGTTATTTTAGTTAACTATAGTTGCAATTTATTATGACCGGACTTAAATTACTTTCGGTCGATGATAGATGCGTCTTATTATAATGGATGCTTAATTTATATATCTAAATTAAATAGGTTAATAATATATGTAGAATTATTAAGAAGTGTCCCTACCAAATAGAATGCTAAGTCTTTCGACTTAAAATTTAGTATAAGCTGTAAAAAAAATATGGCAATTATAAAAATTTGCTTATTCGTTTGCTTCTCCATTTCAGTACAAATTGCATGGTAATTTTTCAGGTAAATCATTGAGTAATCATATAACCGCCTTAGAAAATAAACCAAGAATTATAAAAGCGAACCATTTACGCCATAAAACACATGTTTATGTCGCTTTCAAACACACATTACTTCCATAAAATTATGTAAATAACAAATTACTTTACCAATAACAAGTATTTTACAAAATCTGTAACAGCCATCATTAAATCCTTGTAATAATGCTAAGATAGGCATGATTACCATCTATAACTCTGCCGACTTATAACATGTAAGCTTACAACACCAAATAACTGGTTGCAACCGGTTCTGCCTAGTTTCACTGGCCATCAGCTTTTTCAAATTTAGTGAACATTGAGATTAAAATTATTGGCTGTTGAGACCGGTCCGGCTGTGAACGGGTTAGTAAGCGAGTTGATAGGGACTGTTAAAAGATCTAGTTATCTCACGCGATGACGGCTATAAAAAATAATCAGGCAACATAACATTCTTATCTTTTGAACAGGCAATATTACAAAGAGGATGTCACCATGTTTTCGATAGAAAACATATAGGTATTTTAAAGATTCCTATACAATAAATAGGTTGTTCAATTTCTGAATAGTAACACCTATTTCTAGCACGCAGACAAATATAATTATAACACATATTATGGCTAGAATATATCATGTTATTAGAATTATACTCGCTCACATCGTTACCTAACCTTATAGCCCGCCTGACAAGATTTACTATTCCTGATGAGGAAACCTTGCTTTAGAATGCTTATTTTATTAATACGAGCCCACATTATTTTTTTTTCAATTTATTGTTATTGGAACATTGCTCTCGGCTGTAAGAGTCGTTTAAAACGGTTTTGTATTAGGAAATTATAAAAAGATGTGATTAAGACAGAAAATAGTTTGAAATAACTAGAATAGTTAATTAAATTGGATATTAAATTGGAAAAATAAATCTTGCTATATTCAACTTGACATTAAGCAGTAGGTAAGTGAGTATGTACACGTTGGAATTTTAGCCATAAATAAAAGTTGAAGCCGTATTGTGTTTCACTGCGCTATCAGCATTTGCAGGGTTAAGATGAGGATACTTATAGTGAAAAATTTAAAATTTAAAAAACCCCCGACAATTGCTTTATACCTCGACCGATTTTCATCAAACATAAGCTAAGAACACTCCCGACTAATTCACCTTTCAAACAAAAAAAACTAAATCCAGATCGGTCTATGCATTCGGGAGTTACGATGCCACAGACAGACACAAACACACACACACACACAGACACGTCAAACTTATAACACCCCGTCGTTTTTGCGTCGGGGGTTAAAAAGAAATTCATCATAAAATTGGGAAAGAAAAAAATCAAAGAGATAAATTAACTTATAAGATTCAAATATTTCTAATTCTGATAAGACCTTTAATTATTTAGTATTACAATGATATTTTACCTAATAAAGTACAGAGATACGCACAAATAAATAAAATATAAATCAGTCAATAGATATATTTAATTCCTAATATGATTTATTAAATAATGATATGCAACTAATAAAACATCGAATTCATTTTAAAATACCTTAAAATATAATTTACATAAAACAAAGCATAGAATGGGTTTTTATTGTCATAATGAATTTACGATCAAATGGCAAATATTCTGAATTTGAGTGTGTAAGTATATGGTTACAATCTTCCTTTACTGTTTTTTCGCAAGATTTTTAAAATTGAAATGATTTCTTTTTCTTTTTAAATCTACCTACTTAATCTAGGTATGTATCTACTTCTAACTATATCTTATTCGCAACATATATATAAGACGTTATTTTACTATATTGTTCTTTATCAACTGGGCACATCTTCTCAAAATTAGGCAAATCTGGGTAGACAAACATTACATAATTGTTTGCTAATGTATAGATACCACGTAGTTATGTCAATGCTATATATTTGTTGACTTTAAACATTTCTACCAGAAAGATTCCCAGTAGCAAATCTTAACAAAAGAAATGCAAATCAATCAGCAACAGCAAAGACTGTTACCCTCGCCCGACTTGGGATAAAAATAAAAACTAATTTAAATATTTCACCGCTCCACATATTTAGCATACGCCACGCCACGGTAAACGTGAGAATTGTAACACAATACATCAATGTATTGAGCCACGATTGATGGCTCGTATATTTATGCAAATATCCAGGCACACATTTTAATTTCAAATTCAAAATATTCTTGGAATTTGCCACGATTTTCTAAGAACTACTTGTCTCTTCAAAGGGTATGTAAATTAAAAAAAAGATAAATTCAGGTAGCGGTTGGTACAATAAATCTAATCGGTGTTGTATTTGGTATTTTTAAATGGGCTTCAGTGAAAATATTCAAATTTTTGGGCATCATTGAATCTTGGTCCCACGAGAATTTTTGAACGTACTGAGCGGATTACAAGGAATTGTAATTTAGAATAAGAAGTACTTAGTATACATTATTTAATTATGCATAGGCATAAGTATTAGCCAGTAGCTAATACTTATGCCTTTATAATTATTATTAGATAATTTAATTTTCAGAGCCGATTGAAAAAAAATTGGAGAAAGAAAAAAACATGAAATATTATAATTTGTTGTGACTGCTAAGGTTTTTTCTATATCGCTTTGGAAATTAGATGTCAGCAATCGTAGTTTTATAGAGAATTACTTAAAAACTTCACAGAAAATTTATTCTATTTTATGATCAAGTATAAGGTTTTATAGCGTAACAGTAGCGTCATGGACCATAGATGGAAGCGGGCATCAAGTTTGTCAAGGCCCTTATTTTTACTACCGTGAAATCATGGACTTATATTTACGACTCGATTCCGATTGATGGCTATTTAGGGTTAAGTTTTTGTTTTTTATTATTAGGTAGTATGAAATTGTATATCTAGTTTGTATACTGATATCATATTTTCAGAGAACGTATTGTAAAAGAATTTAATTTAAAAAGGATTGTTACAGAAATTGTAATGCCTTTTCTTTTATTGTTTTTTCTCTAGTCAAGGAAAGGTACACACGGGTACATATCAAGTGTTAGGTTTTTAATTTATTTTTATGGAATTAGTACTTTTTCATTTTCATTTTACTAGCAACACTGAAATAAGGTATTTAAGAGGTTAAAGATGGCGGCGCAAGGCATTCTTGATTCGACTTTCACGTGTGAAGGTTCTACTTTGAAGTGGAGTGAATTATTTAATTAATAATAATAATTGGTGGAATTGGTGTAATAAAGTTATAATATTGCTTGAATATTATCGAGTGATAATAAGGAATATTGGATTGGATAAGAAATACTTGAACTACAGAAATAAGGTAATTGTTAATATTTTGTCATAATTGTGATTCAAAGAGGTTATTGATGTTTATTATAATTATAAGAGATAAATTATGTACATTGAACTATTCTTTAAATGGATGTAACAAAATATATGATCATAAAGTTATCTGTTAGTTTTACTAAAGTAACTATCTACCCACTATCCGACCTGAGCTGTAAATCTTACATTTCAGAAGTGGGATATAGCCTACTTAACTTAGTAGCTTTTTTGTCATGATATTATTTGCTAGCTTCACATAATATATCTCGTTTTTTTTCGATACCTAATGCTTTTAATATCCAACTGTATACATTGCGTGATGGGTTAATACTTGCGGGGTTTGACGGGGCCTACGAGGCGGTATCAAAAGAAAAAGGGTGAATCCCTATTGTTTCGAGTTTCAGAAAATGCAAAGCGGCAGTGAAAGACCCTCACGGCACCGATTGGTAACGCCGAATCGAGGTGACACGCAGTCAAGGGTAGCAAGGCCAAGGACGAGTCGAAGCCGCAGCTATCGCAGCCGCAGTCGTGTACGGAGTATTTCTCGTGGTGACAGCCACAACCGACGTGAACATGAGAAGAGCAGCAGTCACGGGAGTCGAGGGATGGATCTACGTGAAAGTGAGCAGGAGCTTGATAGACAGCGAAGACGACTTCGTGTTCTGGAGGAAGACATCACCAGGGAGCGCAGTCGGCAACGTCGTCGAGGCAGCAGAGTGAACGAGCGTAGCAGAGATGATGCACACCATGCAAGGTCACGTAGCCCTACTTTTACTTCTAGAGATGTTATGAAAATTATTAATTCCCTAAAACCTCAACCACTGACAGCTGGCACTTCATTATCTACTAATAATATAAATCACAAGAATATCTTGCCGGAGTTTGATCCGTCCGTTAAAAATCAAAGAACTGATATTTGGGTTAAAAAGGTAAATGAATGTGCCACTGTCTATGGATGGGATGAACGAACGACGGTTCACTTCGCCATGCAGAAACTTCAAGGATTGGCCAAAGTTTGGTATGAGAGTCAGAGTACCATTCTATTTAGTTGGCCCGAGTGGCAAGAAAAACTTTTAAGTGCTTTTCCTTGCGAGCAAAACTATGGCCAATCCTTGGAGGACATGCTTCGAAGGAAAAGTAGGTACAATGAACCCCTTGAGGTTTATTATTACGAAAAGTTAGCTTTGCTAAACCAATGTGACATTACTGGTAAACACGCTGTTGACTGTTTAATTCATGGCTTAAGCGACAAGACAATGAGGTCAAGTGCTAATGCTCTACGTTGTACTCAACCCGATCAATTACTCCAGTTCCTCATGAGTAGTCAGGATACGTTACAGATAACCGATCAATTTAAAAATAAGAATAGGGTAGTACCTGAACAAAATAGTCATAACAATTCTTCCCGAAAGTTACCAAATCGACCGAATACAGGTATAATTTATTGTTTCAACTGTAAAGAGAAAGGTCATCCCTATTTAAAGTGCCCGAAGCCTTTGATACAATGTACAAAGTGTAATCGTTATGGTCATAAATCTGAGACATGTACATTCACGAACGAATCTCAGTTGGGTCAAGGACGTAAAACTGATCCTATTCCGAAAACAATGCGGATAGTGACCTCTCACTCTAATTCGAAATACATGAAGGAATGTACAGTTAACGGTATAGGAATGAATTGTTTTATTGATTTTGGTAGCGAGGTTTCACTTATCACGCTGTCTACGACTGAGAAGTTGCGGTTAGTTTGGGACAAAACATCTTTACCTTTAAAAGGTTTTGGAAATGGTATTGTCTTTTCAATGGGTAGGGTTCAGGTAAACTTGTGTATTGATAGTGTTAGAGCGGAAGTCTCATGTCAGATAGTTGAGGATATGTTGTTGGATGTGCCGATATTAGTCGGCCAATCGTTTACCGAGCAGCCACATATATTGGTTTATAAAAATGCGGCTGAATTGAAGTTTTGTGACACTAATAATGATTCCAATTATACTGAAATTAGTGATTATGATGAAACTACCACTCCTTTAATCGCGCTTGCCGATATGGATATTTTTGGTCCTTTAAGTATCAAAACTAGAATTAATTCTTCTTACAGTGGACATTTTTTGTTGAATAGTAAGGTTATTGGGCGGCCTAACCAGCAATTGTTAGTCAATGGAGGTATTTATCATGTTAAGGATGGTTTGGTATATGTCCATGTTATTCCGGTCTTCGACGTTGTCCTGTTACCAGAAGGGACGGTCATAGCAAGGGGTACAAAAATACAAGTGATTAATCGAATTGGGACGCCATCTACTGAAGTGTCTTCATCGGATCATAGGCACTTTGACGATAGTAATGTTCGAGTAGGAGATACAATTAATGAATCTCAAAAGCATAATTTATTAGACTTATTGCAAAAGTATAGGCATTGTTTCGCTGCAACTTTGAAGGATTTAGGTTGTACAAAGATTGCTGAAATGGACATTGAGTTAAATAGTCGTAAACCTATCGTGTACCGACCTTATAGATTGTCCCATAAAGAGCGCGAGCACGTTAGAGATATGGTTAGTGAAATGCTGGAGGCAGGAATCATAAAAGAGTCCGTTTCGGAATACGCAAGCCCGATAATATTAGTGCGCAAAAAGGAGGGCGGGGTAAGGATGTGTGTTGATTATCGCATGTTGAACTCCATAACAGTTAAGGAACGATATCCTATGCCTGTTATTGAAGACGAAATCGCACGCTTGTCAGGGCAAGTTTACTTCACCACTCTGGACTTAACGTCCGGCTACTATCAAGTACCGATTTCGGACAATTCTAAGCCCCTTACTTCGTTTGTCACCCCAGACGGTCAATACGAATTCAACCGTATGCCGTTTGGATTAGCAAACGCACCCGCTGTCTTCCAGCGTCTAATCAATAAAGTTCTTGGTCCATCTCGGTTTACAGAGGCTACAGCATATATCGATGACGTATTGATTTACGGTAGAAGTGTAGAACAATGTTTAGAAAGACTTGAGAACGTTTTGAAATTAATGGAACAGGCAAATTTAACGCTAAATTTATCAAAGTGTCATTTTCTACAAGATAAAATAAATTACTTGGGCTACGAAATAAGCGCGTCTGGAGTCCGGCCTGGTGATAAGAAAACTCAGTGTGTACTCGATTTTCCTCGTCCCCTCAACCAACATTCGGTTAGACAGTTTTTAGGTCTTGTTGGGTACTTCAGAAAATTTATACAAGGGTTTGCATCCTTATCACATCCTTTAAATAAACTTCTTAAAAAGAACGCCATTTGGGAGTGGGGGCCAGACCAAGAGCAGTCATTCATTAGTTTGAAGGATAGATTGGTTGATAGGCCAATATTGGCAATTTATGACCCGACGGCGCAGAGTGAATTACACACTGACGCTAGCAAAATTGGTATTGGTGGAATACTTTTCCAAAGATTTCGGGATTGTGACCAGTTTCGTCCAGTAGCTTATTACAGTCGTCAAACATCACCCGAGGAGAAAAACTTTCATGCTTTTGAACTGGAAACTTTAGCCGTGGTATGCTCGTTAAAGAAGTTCAGAGTATATTTGTTAGGTCAAGAATTTAAAATTGTAACTGACTGCAGTGCATTGCGATCAACTTTTTCCAAACGAGACCTTATTCCTCGGATAGCTAGATGGTGGTTACTTTTACAGGAATTCAACTGTACCGTAGAATATCGCGCAGGAATAAAAATGGCACACGTAGACGCATTGTCCCGAAACCCGGTACATGATGGTGACAATTTTTCAGAATCCTTAGAAATTCCTTCGGTAATGTCAATCAATAGTGAGGACTGGCTAGCTACTTTACAATTAGGTGATTCCGAGGTGAGTAGGATACATAGTATTTTAGACAGCAATCTTGATGCTGATGGACTAAAATACATCAGGGATAACTATTGTATAAAAGATAATAAATTATATCGATGTTTGGACGGGGATATGACTCAGTTACGATGGGTGGTTCCAAAAGGGGCCAGGTGGCAAATACTTCGTAAAAATCATGACGAAATAGGACATTTTGGGGTCGAAAAGACTCTAGAACGCATAAGAAGTGTTTATTGGTTTCCTAAGATGTCCCGTTTCGTCAAGAAATATGTTCAGGCATGTATAGAATGTGCTTACTCTAAAAAGAATACTACAGGTGAAGGCCACCTGCACCCCATTACTAAAGTGGATGTGCCTTTTCACACCCTCCACATTGACCATTTAGGGCCCTTTATACGCTCTAAAAGAGGAAATTGCTATGTCTTAGTCGTGGTAGACGCGTTCACAAAGTTTGTCTGGATTAAGCCGGTTCGAGATACAAAGTCACAAAGTTCTATACGGGCTCTGGAGGATATATTTTATACATTTCGAAATCCGGATCGTATTATAAGTGATCGTGGCACGTCTTTCACATCGCACTCGTTCAAAAGATTCTGCTTAGACAAAGGAATCAAACACGTTCTCAATGCAGTAGCTAGTCCAAGGTCGAACGGACAAGTGGAGCGGTATAACCGCACAATTCTTAATTCATTAACTGCTCAAAATTTAAAAGACTGTGAGAAAGAGTGGGACTGTAAGGTAGGGACTATACAGTGGGGTATGAATAACACGATTCAGAAAACTATAGGTAAGACGCCTGCTGACGTTATGTTTGGATTTTGTATGAAATCTGAAATAGATCCTAGGCTCAATGAAATAGTGACCGAGACTAGAGAGGATACAGATTTAATTACCATTCGGGAATCTGCCAAAGATAGTATTGACTTTGAACAGAATAAACAAAAAGAACGATATGACAAAAATAAGCGCCCTTCTCGTGTTTACGGTGAAGGTGATTTAGTTAAAATTACTAAAACAAATTTTAACAATGATGGTAAAAGTAAAAAGCTTCTTCCATCATATATAGGTCCATATAGGGTTGTGGAAGTATTGAGCAATGATCGGTATAGAGTTGCGGCCATACCAGGATTAACAGGTGGTAAGAATAAGCGCAAAACCACAATTGCTGCCGATCGTATGTCACCTTGGGTACATGTAGCGACTCTAGAAGTAAACGATGATGAGGAATCTGATATAAATGAAACTGATGAGAATGAAATGTGTATTGAATAGATATTTAATTAAATTACAGAATTATGATTATTATATATTATATAGTGAAAATAATGAATTACTATGATTTGATGTACTATGAGGAGCTTATGTACTATTAATTGATTGTGAGAATTGAGGGTTCACATCAATTGAATAGACAAAACGATTTGTATTGATATGCTTTTGTGAGAATGGAGGGTTCACAAAGCCATATTAATATAAGTGATTGATAAGGAATAGTTGATTACTGTAAGAACGGATGGTTTACAGTAGTTGATCTATGCTAATGGTTGTGAGAATTGAGGGTTCACATCATTAGAATAGAAAAATTGTTAAGTTATTATATCTTTGTAAGAATTGAGGGTTTACAAAGGTATATTAATACAATTTAGTGATGGTCTGTAAGAATGGATGGTTTACAGATTGTAAGTTCACAGTTTACAGAATTTGTTAAGTTTCAGGAAAATCGAATCAAGAAGGCCGTGTGTTAGGTTTTAGGCGTGCATGAGGACATGCACGTGGTCAGGATGGTCGAGTGTTAGGTTTTTAATTTATTTTTATGGAATTAGTACTTTTTCATTTTCATTTTACTAGCAACACTGAAATAAGGTATTTAAGAGGTTAAAGATGGCGGCGCAAGGCATTCTTGATTCGACTTTCACGTGTGAAGGTTCTACTTTGAAGTGGAGTGAATTATTTAATTAATAATAATAATTGGTGGAATTGGTGTAATAAAGTTATAATATTGCTTGAATATTATCGAGTGATAATAAGGAATATTGGATTGGATAAGAAATACTTGAACTACAGAAATAAGGTAATTGTTAATATTTTGTCATAATTGTGATTCAAAGAGGTTATTGATGTTTATTATAATTATAAGAGATAAATTATGTACATTGAACTATTCTTTAAATGGATGTAACAAAATATATGATCATAAAGTTATCTGTTAGTTTTACTAAAGTAACTATCTACCCACTATCCGACCTGAGCTGTAAATCTTACACAAGCTACACATAAAGCTACACATTTCCAGTATACGCTGATCTCCCATTGTTTAACCTTTTGAACGCCAGAGTATAAACGTATCGCCGTACCCCTGACGCCAGGCCAATTTTTCTGTCAAATTACACAAGGTAGTGAAAACACACTAAAGTAATGATTAAATTGTTTATTTCATAATATGGTGCGACGTATATTTGTCATATATTTGTGACGTTGGCGTTCAGGGTAAGATTTCGTTTGTCACATATATGTGACAATGGCGTCCAAAAGGTTAGCTTTCCGTATGATGAGAGGTCAGTTTGTAGTGAAAATATGTAGCTTGATAAATAATATGTGTTTCGACAAAGTTTGTATAATACCTAGGTATATCACGCAATACGTATCAAAATACTGGTTTTGTTAGCAGCCTTTATATGACACTCTTTGGTGTATAATAATTTATAGCAACATCTATATCAATACAGATGTTCCCTAGACGAAGGTATTCATAACCGTTTATGATTTGTCGTGAGTCGTGTTTTTTTCTTCTGTTCTTCGCATTTTTTTATTAAAGCGGTCATAAGAAACTTGTGGTAACCCTTCATATTTCGCCCCCCTACACAGATATAATTGTATTATTTTATTTATAATTTATACAAATATTAACTTTACTATACAAAAAAAAAATTTCTTAGTTAATTTATGTTAATTTATCCTTTTACAGAGAAGTAATTAATTATATTGTTATTTAAAAAAAACAGCCCTAATGGTTTCTGTCTATTTTTAAAAACGTTATAATTTATTTATTTTTTAGACCACAATATTTATGAACAACATAACACGTAGGCCTGCTCATTTTGATATTTTTTGTATTAATAAAAAAAAAACTGTTAATATCTCTATTATCACCCAAAGTCTCACGGTTACGACTTTTATAAGATACCTACCGGCTGTAATATTAATATGATATTTTAAACCCGTAGATGGCTTGGCTGGTCCTGGCTTTTTCAGTAGGCCATCTATTAAAATGAGAAAGATTTTTTTGTAATCGGCTCCCTAAAAAATGCTCGTACAGGTTAGCTAGTAGGAAAAAATAGGCTTTTAAGGAAAAATAGGCAATAAAACATATGAATACAAACAATGGAATATTTTTAGCCTTAAAAGGCCTCTTATTGTGTATTTTATATGTACATAACAACTTTACATACCACACAACCGGGAAGTCACCGATAGGTACTCGTGGAGTCATTATTTTTCCTCAAACCCATATTTTGAGCAAAACTGCTGCAAGTTAACAAGCAATAAAAATATTTACCTACACACAATTGTCGGTCCCTCCCACATGTGGCGAAAAACATCACAGCGCGCCCCCACAACGGGGAGCTTTGCCAAATCGCCCTTTGCCAATCAATCGCGACATCGACTCACGATTGGTTACCCCACACATCCCCTACACCACTAACCATTCTACCTACATACTTAAATCACAAACAATCTCCAACAGCTTCTACACTAAGCTTAGGGTGCGACAGCTCAACAAAAAATGGTACCCCATACGCATGATGCAATAAAAATTTTATTTTCCATGATTTCCCCCGTTTCGGGTATCCTCGGCAATCCACGTGGGGGTTCGACCAATCAAATTAAATTTGCGATTGACGTACGAACTCGAACGCTTGAATTTCGAACTTCGTATTAAAATGTCACTTTTAAGCATTTGAATTATTGACAGTTTGCTTGCTTAAATTATAAAACAGGTATTTTATACGAGTATAACATATTTTTTAGACAGAAACATTTAAAATAGAGGAAAAGTTATAATTATATTATTCTTAATAATTATTTTTTGAAAACTTATTAAGTTAATTTAAAAGTTAGACTAGTTTTTATAACAGTTGATTGATCACGGGTTATTTTTGGCGTCAAATAGGTTATCAAGACAACTTCATTTCGGAGGTGTGTCTTGGCTAATAGCCTATGAATACATTAGGAAGCTGATATATAATATGCCTGTCTGTAATGATTACTGCCTATAGTAAGTGATATGATGTCAACAACATTTTAAGCTCAGTTTGAGTCATAAAACAAATTTATTGAGGACATTAATTTTTTGCAGAAAAAATACAGGCGCAGTGCCCTCGATAGCTTCATAATTTACAAAAAATACATCTGTAAGTTCGAAGCACATTAACAAGTTAAATTTATTACAGTTTTAATCGAAATACGAATAACATTTTCGGTTATTAAAAGTATATCTAGAAACTTGAACTACACCTACGAATCTTGTTTTAAACCCATTCATCCTTTGTAATTTGATAAAATAAATAAGTTATGTTTAATTTATAAATTTTATATTTTACATAGAGAGAACTTATTTTTTAATTATAATTTATGATATTAATATTAAAATCAATTTTATTTAAAATGTACCAAAATTTATTGGCAGTATTTATTGAAAATATTAACTTGGAGGTAGGTAGGTACTATCTATTTATTATTTTAATGTTTTTATTCAGTAAATTTTATTGAAACTTGTTTCTCACAACCAAGTATTGTACACACGGCTACAGGTCAACCTATACAAAACCAGTTTAAACTGATCTCGCATTGTTTAGGTTTTCCATTTAATAAGAGGCCAGCGTAAACTGGATTTGTATAGCTTGATGTGTAGCCGTGCGTACTATGCGTTAATGAAATGTTCATAAAGTTGAAAATGGTATGTCGTTTTGTTTTAGGACGAATATCAGAGCCGTCAGATTTGTTTGGTAGGACAACGGACTTCCTTGTGGGGGAGCAAAAGACCAAAACAAGTTCCATAATACGGAATATGGTAAAGTTTTTTTTTTAAATATACTTTTTAATACGCACGTGTTAAACTTGTTTTTAACTTGTAGTAAGTTGTGAAGGGTTAGTTACATCACTTCAAAAATATTACCCATTTAAACGAGTACGTATTAGGTATAAGTATGGAGATCAGTGATATTTACCGATTTACTTTCTGACCTAGATATTTCTGATATTTTTAAGCAAACATTGTGTCATTGAAATACAACTATATTTTACGAATTTTTATGCGTTTATTGGTAAGAGTGATCCGCGAAGGATATAAAACTTTTACTTAATATTAAAACTTCTGACATATAAGTATTAATTCTGATTGCCAGTTTTTTTTTTCATCTTATGATTTCTATTAACGATGGAACTAAATAAAATTACTTTTAACAAAAAAGTTAAACCGCCTTCAAAAAATAATAAAACAATTTTGTCTAAAACAGTTTGGGAAGTCGGTGACTTCTATTTGAGTGGGTATTTTATTTTCGCCACCGACTTCCCAAACTGTTTTAGACAAAATTATTTTATTATTTTTTGAAGGCGGTTTAACTTTTTTGTTAAAAGTAATTTTATTTTGTAATTTTTTGTGGAACGTTTGTTTAGAAGTACTTGTTAGCCAACTAAACGCACTGCTCCAATAAGACAGCGATGTTTCGGAGTAAACGATAATATCATCGATGTAAACAAATTTTAGATTTTTGTTGATATTTTCAAAACTGCTTAACCGATTTCGATAAAATTTGAACGGGGCCACCTCTAAAGTATGACCTACCAAACAAAAAAACAATCATTAAAATCGGTCCACAACTGGCGGAGATATCGCGTAACAACCTCCTCCTTTTTGAAGTCGGTTGAAAAAGGTTTTATTTCAACGTGACTACTTTCGTTATCTGTTATCTGTGGATTTATTTTTCTTATTTATTTTTAGTAACTGACTGAATGGGGCCAGGTCGGAGATCAGTCTATGCCTAGGTATTTTGAGCATAAAAATTACTGCTTCAGCACAAATATCACTAGTGAGTTTACCGCGGCTTCAATTGCAAAGGATCTCAGTTATTTTGCGGAATAATAAAAAGCCTATATTATTCTGGCATAGCTCAGCTTTCCAATGGTGAAAGAATTATTAAAATCGGTTCTGTAGTTTCAGGTCTTATCGATTACAAACAAAAAAATATATTTTAATAATATTAAGTAGTATAATAAATAAAAATCAAATACAAAAAACATACACCCAGGGTATAAAAAATAATGCCCGGGCATACACCCATCTCTAGGCATGGCACAAAGGAGGTTGGTATAAGCGTAAAAGGTTTTATGGCTAGCACAGGGAAAAACATGATGTGCCATGTTGTAGTCATTTGATTGTTAGAATGATGACTAAAAATGACCATAATGGCAAGGAAAACGTTGCCTATTGTGACTCAATTGTAGTGGCTATCAATAGATTTTCCTTGTTTAAGCTTGACCTAGTCTTGAACAGACTAATTTCATCTAATACCATTATAATAGGCATAACTGTGTATAATAAAACCGGTTAATGGCAATAGGCTCGCCCCTTATTATCGCAATCCAAGCCGTTTCCCAAATATGGGCTAGGCTAGGGAAGACTTTCAGTCTAAACAGATGCGGTAGATATCAGTATTTTAAATAAAAATGTAAAAAAAATTAACGAAGCATATGCCACCCAATTTATGGGTATAACCGATATTTAAAAAAAAACTGTATCGTTAGAAAACAACTGCAAACATTTAAGATTTTCCCCAAAAAAATTTAACACCCGTAGCGCCAAAATGATAGGTACGCTTATTCGGAAAATTATTGAAAAAAAAAACATCCCAAATATGTATAATAGACCCGTGTATCTATAGAAAATAATAAGCAATCACGAATCCCCACAGACTAGATACCATGTAATTCTTTCATCTCACAAACTGCCCCAAACTTAATAGCCGTTCCATTTTTAATTTAGTATCTAAAAAAAGAAAAGAATGAAATGCATAGTATAAATTTTAGGGGTAACGGTTGTATGACAGTTGCTATGTGACGTTTCAAAGGCGCACTTTCGACATTAATCTAAGGATATTTCACTCGATAATTCAGATGGTTTGAACTTCCATTTCCTTTTCTTTTTCATCAAACATAGGTATAATCATCATTATCCAATTGCATTCTCCAACTGCTGGGCACGGGTCTCCTCTCAGAACGAGACGGATAAGGCTAAAGTCCACCTCGCCATCAAAAACGCAGTTTCAATTACTAAAGCTACACGAATTACAAAACTATTAAAAATAATTCTTATTTCAAGATGAGTACAACTCTAAACCAAGTCACTATCAAACAAAAAAAGATAAGTTCCAGTTTTGAACGCTACAATTTTATTCAAATTTAATCCCGACAACCGGTTGCTCTCGCCTATTAAACAATAAAGCAGCCGTTGTTAGATAGCCTATGATTACGTAGGGCCGCACCCCTATTATGCCGCGCTAACCCTTTCGATTCATTACGGGTGCCTACGTGCTCCGGCATTCAAGGCAGCTTGATTTTTTATTCAGTTCCTATTATTTTACGGTGTGACGTCAGCTGTGTAGTGAGACTTTGATCTCTTGGTTGTTTATTGAAGTGAATATTCAATCTGGCTTTTGAAATCTTTAGGTCTGTACGTTTTTCAATCTGTGAATGTTTTTATTCTAGTCAAAGTTCATGTGAGTTCTATTCCCACCAGGGACCAATATTTTTGTGATCAAATATTAGTTTTAAGGCCTTATCGGTAAATAATATATTCAAAAAATCCCTGTGACCTAAGGCTTCTCTTGTGCGGAGTCTGTCTAAATGTGTCTTATCCCTTTTCAGTAAAAAAACAGGATCTTTCTCGCTTATGAAGGAGAAGAATAGTCAGTACCTACCTATAGCTACGATCAAGACGAATACTTCGCTGTATACAACAGTTCGTGCAGCGATACTATGAACTATGACGTATCACCTCCCGTTAATACCCCATTTAATACCATACAACATCGCGTTCTTTGTTTTAGGCCCTGTCGGTTGTACCACACAAAAAACAACCGTTTTTGTTATAGAAACAATGTGTGGAATCCCTTTGAGAACGTTGTGTGAATGTACGTCGAGAGATGTGATTAAAATCTGTTCGGAGAGGAGGTGGAACTCACATGATTCTCTAGTACTGTTTTTTTTTTATTGGATTACTCGGTTACCGAGCAGGTGACCTGACAATGGTAGGTAGTTATCGCTGCCCATGGGCATCTGCAATACCAGAGGAGTTGCAGATGAGTTCTATCTAAGATCTATTTAAGATAAGAAAGGGAAAAGGAGAAAAGGAGAAGGAAGGGGATTGAGGGTGTTACATATCTACTGCTACTTGACGTCGATATTTCTGTGGGAGGATAGTATTTACCCCATTCATGCTAGCATGTAGGTAGACATGCCAGCAGGCAGTAATCTGAAGCCAAGGCACTTTTTGAAGTCATGTACGTATTAATAGTTAATTATCACCCGCTTAAACGGTGAAGGAAAACATCGTGAGGAAACCACGTGGATGTTTGATGGCTTGTGTAGTCTGCCAACTCGTATAAGGCCAGCGAGGTTGACTATAGCCTAATCCCTCTCATTCAGAAGGAGACCCGTGCTCGGTACTGGAGCAATAAGTGGTTTAATGGTGATGATGAGGATATTTTGGAATAAATGCAGTTTGCCCGTTCCCTAGTTATTATTATAGTACCTACCTATTCCTGTCTGGGATGATTATCAGTTCTACCTTTTTTTTATTCAATTTCTAATCATTGGTATACAAAAATCTTGTTTAACTGCAATAAATAATAATCATCCTCATATATAAGCCTATTGCCGTCCACTGCTAAACGTAGGCTTCGTGGTTTGTCGACTTTTTTCATGTTTTGATTTTGGTCATAATAATGTACCTATTTAGTAAGCAGGATAATTAATATAAGTATGTACTCGAACTGGTGATCTCACCCATAAAACCAACAGAGGAGTTTTTCCGCAAACAAATAAGTTTTCAATTCAAATATGACAGCATAACAGAAAAATAAACTTGACAAGTTCTTAAATATTTCATTCTGTCAAGATTTTACTCCACAAAGAAAAAATATTTCTAAAAATCATGTAACTCAACATTTTATTTTTGGATTTCATCGGTTACAGAAAGCGATTCGACATGTCAGTTCCTCGAAAAGTAATGAAGAAGAAAAACAATGTGCAATGTGCTGGGCGATTATCTGCTGACCTATGATCTACAATACGCGGAGGCGCACTCCGATAGCTCTGACTTTGAAGGTAACTCGAGCCCACCCGTCACACCCAAAAACGGTAGCCACCGCTTAATAAAAAAAAAACTTTTCTCTAAATCCAAGAAGAATTTGACTTTGCAGCCATGCAGCACCCGAGCATACCCTGCGTCAGATGGTAGTTCTAAAGAAATGTGGGAGTCACAAACAATTGTCAGCCAAAACGGCGAAGAAATAGATTTAGAAGTACACCAAAGCTACCAGAATAGAAAATCTAAGACACTAGATGGTGGTGATCAAATAGAAACAATAAAATCCAAACGCTCGTTGATACGGCACAAAGTAATACCATGCCTATCTAGCATATTCGGACGGTCAGGTAATAATACTAAACAAATGTCAATTATAACGGAAAACCAAGCTGAACACGTAAACATAGATAACAGTTGTCAGGCAACACGCGTCAACTGCGAACACAAAATAAGGAAATTTAATAGAAGACAGCAATGCTACGCCGTCCAACCTGTTTATGCCGTTGACGGAAACGTTCATGCCAAGTCAAGTCCGTTTGAACGTACAAAAATTGTTCAAGAACCGTTATCGCCCCGCAAAATTGTTGGAAATGAGATTTCTAACAACATCAACTACAGTTTGACATCATCTTCTGAAGCAATCGAAACTAAGCGGTTATTGAAAAAGAAAAAGAATAAAGACAAATCCAAGCACGCTAGGGAGCCAGATATGGAGAAGGAGTATTTAGAGCACTATGAAGGTTCGAAGGTGAAGCATAGAGACCAACAATGTCCTTCAAAATTAAGTCGAAAAGATCCGTACAAAGTATACACAAATCCTTGTCAATACCAGCGCACGAACGCAGGCTGTTCACCTATAGGTTCGAACGGCAAGTACAGCGGGAGCGAACTGCCATCAACATGCTCAGGATTCTGGGATTACCTCTTTAATAAAATTAACATGAAATACCAAGCTCAGGCAGCCCTTTTTAAGCCATGCAAGTGTAATGATTCCCTTGAAGAATCCTCCCGCTGCTGTCCGACTACTTGTGAGAACACTGCGCAAAGTCTGTCTTGTCAAGTAACACAGCCTTGCTATGTTCCACCATGCCCAGCGACGCGCCAAGAATCTTGCTCATGTAGTACATCACACCCACAAGTTAGCCCACTAAATCAAAATGACAACTTCCAACAGAGACCTTCTCCTACTATGCCTCCCTTTAAAACAAAGAGCCCGTTAGAAAAAGTAGAGTGCAAGTGTCCGAAGAAAAGACCATTGCCACCACCACTTTCACAAGCAACAAGTCCTACAATGCCTGGTCCTAATAATATGGTCCCAATGCATACTACTGAACAATCCAGACCTTGTCAACTCACTCATGAGGAAATAACTGGGGCATTAACTCAGAAGTATAAGGGGGAAATACTGTGCATTCACAACCCTCCATGCGTTTTGATAAACGGTTGCCTGAACTTACCACCTCCCAAAGAAGAACTGACGATGAACATGTGGCCCGTTACCCAAGGCAACAAGTCAGGGTACCAAATCTATAACCAAAAATGTTCCAGAAAGCAGCAAAGCGCACAGTATGTTTTGCCGTTACCTGAAAGGCGTCCAAGTCCAATCATGGATGTGAGTTGCCAATATTTCCCCCCAGTTAAGGAAGTAGAGCATACAAAAATTAACCATGAAAGCTGTCAGTATCAGCTGCCATCCATGGAGTTGAAACGGATGTTGATTATAGACGAAGGCTGTCAATATCAGTATTCACCTCTAGAGAATCGAAAACAACAAGTCACTGCTAACGAGAGCTGTCAATATCGCCCATCACCCTTTGAAGTACATAAACAGATAGCCTGTGCTAGTGAATGTTGCCAATACAGCTTATCGCCGACTGAAATACAGCAGGAAACCCCAACTAAAGAAAGCTATGAGAACTTACATCCAACGGTAGAGGTAAGGCAGATCAAAGCGCCTCCAAAAAAAGAGAAAATCATACAAAGCATCTGCAACCACAATCCTCCTTGCGAAGTCATAAGAACGTGTTGCAAAACTAAATTCGACCCGAAGCTTCAGAACTCATGTGTACACGTACCGATGTGTGACAAAATACCTCTATGTTTGATGGAGCTGAAGAATCAAACGACATCATCGTGTCAACATAAGCCTAAATGTGCTGAAGTGCCGATTTGTACAAGGAATTACATAGTTTTGACGGCTAAAGAGGAAGTGGCTACTCAGGTACGCCCCAAAGCTAAGATGGTTTGTAGACACGAGCCCCCCTGCATAATGATCCCTAAATGCCTGGCCCGTATATGCGACAGTTACGTTCCATACGATGCCATCCCAGATTGTGTACATATGCCGATGTGTGAGATGATCCCGGCATGCTGTAGAAAGTCAGCCAAAGAAATGGTTTCAGTTTGCTCCCAATACCCGAATCAGTGTTCTATAGTATAGGAGACAAGATTCAATTTCCGCTGTTCACCACGCGTGATTAGCTTTAACTGGTTCCGTGTTGGTTTGGTGCTAACTCAGCTAAATTGCTAGACAAATATAGTGTTTTACTGATTACATACGGGCGTCGTAAACACGGTATGTTGTACCCAAATTTGAATTTTTGATGCCGTTACAAATGGCTTTCGCTTCGAGTCGCAGATAGTATTAATATTGTTGTTCAAACTACGCCTTACTTTTCTAACTAAAGGGTTAAATTGTATGTTAGTCAGAGCTGGGAGATAGATGATTCAGCATATAAAAATATAAGACCACAGAAGAAGACAGCTTGATTTTATTGAAACTTCATTCATAAATGCCCCAATACTTGATCATCTGTTTGTTACTTTACCTTTTATAATACATAAACTCACCATGCTTACAATAATTGAATCTTCGCCTATCAAAATTTACATTTGACTAACGAGCTCATTCGCCTGCGTCGTTTGTTACAATGCATTGACGCCAACGCGGTGCCTACGCGCAGCTCACTTGCATTGCGAGTGGGTGGCGTGTATTAATTGAACCCTGTCTCCTAGAGTACGTCGGCAGCGGGCGTCACCAGAGTATCGAAGGTGCCAGTGTACTATCAGAACAAACTGCTGAGGATGATACATTTGAAACGTAACAAGATAAAGTGATTGTAAAGTGATGAACAGTGCTGGACAATAAAGCATACCTATAGTTACATACCATACCTATAGTTTTATTTAATTTATGAAAACTTATTATCACTGGCAAGGGTCTCCACACAATGGGTGCCTGAAGATGGAAGGCGCCGTCGAGGTCGGCCCAGAAAGAGGTGGCGGGATGATTTGGATACGTACCGTGACTCGTGAGAGCTGGTTCGAGGTGGCGCAAGAAAAGAGCACCTGGAAGAAATTAGGGGGAGGCCTTTGCCCAGCAGTGGGACTAACGGCTAGAGAAAAAAAATTTTACACAGGTACAATGATTCTTGCATGACATTTTTGATTGTTCAGGCTAGTGTCAGTCTTGGGCGTGAAATATTTTTTTTCTTTCAATGAATCGGTTAAAACACATTCTAGGTATAGTCGCCAGCACAAGTTACCACAAAATGACAAATTTTCTCAGTTGATTTTGAACTTAACCGTCTACATTTTAAGGTTTAAAATCATTTGGAGAATTTTGACAGTTTTATATAACCTGATGTGCTGGCACATGACAGTCGAAATTGCGACATCAACAATAACTTATTCACAGTTTAGCTTAATAATCGTTATCGTCGAAGATTTTGGTGTCAAAATAGTGGATTCCGATAGCGATATTTAAGCAAAAGTTTTAATACTCAATCGTGAATAAGTTGTTTTTTATGTCGCAATTTCGACTGCCATGTACAGTCAAGGTATACAAAACTGTCAAATTTCTCCAAATGATTTTAAGCCTTAAATTGTTGAAGATAAAGTTCAAAATCACAGAGAAAATGTGCTGGCCACCGTACCTAGAATATGTTATAGCCGCCTGATGGCAAGTGGTCATCTTCCCAAGTAATAGGGGGCGAGCCTATTGCCATTAACCGGGCACAGATCCAGACTCCGAGCTGCTACTGAGAATTTCATAGAAATAATATAAATAACACTTTGCTCGACCTGGGAATCGAACCCAGAAGCTCTAGCGTAGCAGTCGCGCTTAGGACCACTAGACTAATGAGGCAATCTTGGTTTTAGGCCTTGCCTTGCCGTTGTAAAACCACCTTAAGATGTTTCTCTTCTTTCTTCTTTCTTGAGGAGTACATCGGCGCCCAACCGCTTACCATGAATTCAGTATTCATTCATGATTCTGAACCCCCTTGCATATATATTTTTCGTCGGTGATTAAAAAAGAACTGCTTTTTCATACACAAGCGCAATACCTACACGGTCAAAATGTGGATCATTGCCACTAGTACCATAAACAATTCCATGATGGAACTACTGATGTACTTTTTTATAATCACTAGTTCCATTTAAAAAGAATCTGACACTAATGCAACCAGTGTTGACCTATCACTAGTTCCACATTATAATTTGTGAAATTTTTATGGGGTGTAAAAACACTACAGATAAAAACACTTACAGGTGATTTTTTAACATTTGAAAAATATCTACGCAACGGTGTTCAGAATCATGTACTGAATTCATGGTAAGCGGTTGTGCGTCGATATCCCCTCCACCCTGTATACCTATTGCCTATTCATTATTCGTTCAGCGAACCAACACAGTGAAATGTGTTATGAATTAATTGATGAATAGCATAAGTTATGTTACGTCATATCCTTTTTAACTCCACTTACTGTGTCATAAAGAAAGTCGTTGAAACACAGATTAAGATTATTTTACTAGTCTGAGCGTTGAAATGATAATACAAAGAAATGCAGATAAATTTACAATTAAATTGTGTAACTATTTATGTAAATGTAAAGTCATAAAAATACTTTTGGCTCACAATCAGTAAACACATTTGTTAATTTTAGTATATAGGTACATTTCATTCGGTAAAATTCGGCTGTGATCGGAGCTAGTCCAAGAGATCTGTGACTTTTTATATTTAGGTATTTGCGATAATTATTATTATTAGCAGTGACCCGTAGTTTTACTTTGCCGCCCCTAAGGGTCCATAGCTTGATGTTAAATAACCTTTCTGAAGAATAGGGCTAACAAATGTACCTAAAACGATTTTTGCAAAAGCGACTGCTAGTTTTAGAGATAAACGCGTTTAAACAAACATATTGTATAAACTAGTTAACATAACATACCATCACGCCTGTATTTACTGAAAGGTTAGGCAGAGGTGTACCAATGTACACCCACATTTCGCCGGTATGTTTAGGTCCCATGTAATAGGGGGCGAGCCTATTGCCATTAACCGGGCACAAATCCAGACTCCGAGCTGTTACTGGGAATTTCATAAGAACCCAATAATACTTTGCTCGACCCGGGGATCGAACCCAGGACCCCTAGCGTAGTAGTCGCGCTTAGGACCACTAGACTAATGAGGCAGTCGTTAAAACTAGTTGTTTATACAATATGTTTGTTTAGTCTTCAAATATTATTTTAAGACAAAGTAGCGCATATCCTCCAGATATTCCAGATATTCCTAAAGATATAGGTAGGTACCTAGGACAAATTTTCAAATCATCATCTATTTTCATACTTAAATGTGTACATTTAAATATGAAAATACATGATATACGAACTTCCTCATTATAGGCCGACCGTTTAACTCGCGTATCGCCTGCGCGGTAAGAAGGGAGCGGGGGGAGATGTTAGCGATACTTAAAAAATATACTTATTATTTTATTCTTTACCAACAATGTCTATCTCGAGATAAATCTTTGGATTATTGACTCCGTGTGTAGCGTTACCCGCCCCCGCTCCCTTCTTACCACGCAGGCGATACGCGAGTTAAACGGTCGGCCTATAGTCTAGTGGTCCTAAGCGCGACTCTAGGGATCTTGGGTTCAATTCCCAGATCGGCTGAATAGCAGTATTTTACATGGCGACAAAACTCTGCAACATAATTTCTGGGCAAAGACTATTAAACCACTTACCGTGGTTATAATTCTCTTTGTTTCTGGATGATATTCTGTTTGTGACAATTGTGCGAAAGCATTACTAATTCAATCTGTCTAAAACCCAAAATTTATAGCTTTGCAGAGTCAAATAATTTAAATTATTTAGGTGTTTTATATTATCAATGTGTTACGTGTACCTACCGTTGAAACATACGGAGTGTGGTGACAAAATGAAGCATGATACCTACTCAGAAATTTAAAAACGTTACTTGATCGATGGTTAAGCTTAAAAAAACCGACACTAAGTAGTTGATATTCGAGCGGCAATTTGTCAGTTAACAAGTGAGTCAGCGCGAAACGTTTCTCTAACAAGATGATTAACAAACAAAGAATATCGTAAATTGCCAAACTCAATTGTTTTCAGTATAGAATATTTAATTCGAAACCAATTCAATGCAAATCCAAGCGGAGCCGACATTCTTACACGGACTACAACGATTCAAGCATACTAAATATTTAACATTCAAACGAAATTATCTACAAAAACCTGCTCGAAGCCGACTCTATAAACATATCTTATATTTTAGAATTTCCTAATCTAAAGGTTCTCGAAAAGAGGCATTTTATCATTTCGACCGTCTAAAAGTAGAAAACCAGTTATGCCTCTGTTGAAAAAAATCTACAGGGCTGCTATCAATGAAAAACGACTTCTATTTTCTCCAGGCAAAGTTGAATTTTGTGAGAACCTTATATGCCACATATGTCGTTAAGTTGTTTATGAGGGTGTGATCAAGAACTAATGAGTGAAGAACGTTGAACCTGCCCAGTTTTGGTCACCACGTTTGTTTAGGGTACTGTAAACGTGATAACGAAACCGCACTCCATATTAAATGTAGATTCGATGTTATTATTATACAATGTACTGTTGTTTCTAAATAATATACGTTGATGTATCTACTGAACCATTTTTAAATTGAAAATGGGATATAGAGCTTTAAATAAATATGCTTAAAAATGTGGGCAATCCTATTTCATAACAGGATTATACCTGTGCCTAGTAATTTATTTTAGTTAGATTATGTTACTAAATTATGGAACCTAGTATAAGAAAATGTCTTATTTACACAAATAAATATAAATTAACAGTTGCAGAAACAAATTAATGTGTGTAATGAGCCTGAACATATTGAGTTCTTGAAATAAAAAGTAGGTTTTACAATATATTAATGGAAAAACTCTTTCGTGTTTCCATCCTCCGTGGTCCTATCTTCGATTCCCATGTCGACCAGTGTTATTAGCTTTTTCTATTTGTTTGGATTTGCGTTCGGTTTATGGCAATAGGTTCGCCTACTATTATTACATGGGACCTAAACATACCGGCGAACTGTGAGTGTACTTCAACAGTAACCTCTGCGTAACCGTACGGGGAATATAGGCGTGAAGGTATGTTATGTGTGTAAAAATATTTAAAAATGATTTATTATTAAATCCCTAGCAAAAGACAGTACGATATTATATCGTATGCAATTAAAAAAATACGATACATTAAGTTGCAAGCGTATACTTAACCCGTCAAGCGGCATATTGTAGACACAATGCAAAATCTATTGTTATGTCCTCATGAGGAAACTGTATGCATTGACGGGTCATTTACTTTAGATATGAAATCTTAAAATAAAATCGAATTATCAATCAAATAACTTAATCTAACTAATGTCAGAGAAACAATACTATAAATTGACTTCGAAAATGTCTTAACAAAACCACACAAAATTAGGCATAATTATGGTCGAAATAACCACGTAATCGCTACAAAGCTAACTGTGGGCGTAAGTAACAATATTTACTTAATTTCCCTTGAAAAAATCCAATAATGAATCGTAGCCTGACCAAACGTCGTTCTCACAACATAATTATACGCATTCTTGCCACAAATACATATCGTGATGAAACCCAATAACTAACAGAACAATGTAAGTAATGGGAAAAAATAGAAAAAAAGATTTTTCATTTTTTTTCACCTTTCAAAGTAATCATAAATGGAATTTCTCGAAAAGTGAATTCTTAGGTCAAGATAAGATGGCGTCTGTGTTCGCTATGGTAATATTTTTCAAAAATGGAACGTAAAAATTCAAGGTGCGGTAATGAGGTCTTTAACCCCGTTTAAATAATCATTACTCGTTAATCATTAGACACCCGAGAAAATGATAAATTATTGAATTAAAATGATTTTTACAGCTATCAGTGGCAGACATATTTTTTGTCTCTTATATTTATTAGTCATCAAGGCTATAAAAAATCTGTCTAGACTTTTATAGATATGTCGCAGACAAACATAAAATGTAGTTCCAAATTTAAAATTAAGAATATTATTTTTAATGGTATGGATATATTTTATGTCTCATTTTTGGGATCTTTATTTTTTAGAAGACTTCCTTTAGAGGAAAAGTAGGTATATGGTATTTTATATCTATAAAATAAATAAAACATGTTTCTTTTTTTTAAACCGTATGTTTCCTTACACAATATAAGCGATTGTGGTGAAGTTAAGTAGTAGTGCACATACCCACGAAGAGTTTTCGATTTTCGAAACCAAAATTTTTAAAAAAGTTACCCTTCTTCGACATACGGGTAAAGAAAAGAGTTGTTGCAACGCAACACATGAGTTTAAAAAATCTATTTAGTTTTATTCTATAGGTATACTTACCTATACAAAAATCTATGTAAGTACACACATAGATATTTACACGTATAGACTCCAAAACGGCTGTACCAATTTTGATGAAATTTCCAGGAATTTACATGACCCCTACGTATAATCTTGTGTGTTTGGAAGAGATCGGATAAAACCGCGGAGCAGAGTTAGTGTAATAATAGATATCTATAAATAATAATTAAAATAAATTGTTTGAATGAGTTCGATGCAATCCTCTCGCCTCGCCTTCCTTTTAATAAAAACATTTGGATTGTGAAAATGCTTTCTTTTAAACACGTGAGATTCGTACGCAGTAGTGATGTGACTCCATATGGACGCAATCAACATTTTTCTTTCTTTCTTTCTTTTCTTTGCACGATTCCACTTTATTTTTTTCAATTATGGATTGTTCATGGTAAATATTTGTGTTATTGGGCTATGAAATACTTGGGTTTTAAAATGGTTCCTGTACCGTATCAATGCGTACTTATGTCATAAGAAAAATATGATGGATACATTTCATCCTTGGTTTAACTTAGACTTGGTGTAAATAATCGCGTAGTATGTACCTACTGGGTACACACAGCTACAGGTCAACCTATACAAAACCAGTTTAAGGTGATCTAGCAGTGTAAAGGCTTTCTATAATATAAAAGACCAGCGTGAACTGGTTGTGTATAGCTTGATGTGTAGCCGTCCGTACACACGGCAACACATTAAGCTGTACAATTCCAGTATAGGCTGACCTTTCTGGATTTATAAAGCTTGATGTGTAGCCAAGCTTACCTATTACCTGAAATATTACCTAAGCCTATTTGCTTGTATATCCTTATTATATACGACTTGTATGAAATTATAGGTACTTAATATAAGTTTTCGTGGTTATTACGATTAAAAGAATTATATTTTAGGAGCGCTTTTAACACTGTTTTTTTTTTAACTTTCGACTTTATAGGTACCTACATATATACCATCATGGCTGTTTTACCCGAAAGGTTAGGCAAAGGTATACTACTATACATCCTCAGTTTGCCGGTTGGTAAGTTTAGGTCCCATGTAATAGGGGGCGAGCCTATAACCGTAACCCGGTTAGGTACTAACCCAAACTCCGAGCTGCTACCGAGATTTTCATAGAAAAACCCAATAACACTTTACTTGATAAAGGAATCGAACCCAGGACTTCTAGCGTAGCAGTCGCGCTTGAAACTAGACTAATTAGGCAGCCTTTATACACTCAAATATAAAAATGACACAGGCACAGACAGCATGACCAGCAAAAGTCATTTTCAAAATAAAACACTTAAATACATTTAAGATTATTTGAAAAACAAATATGTTATGAGTATTTACGTCAGTGTTTTCAAGCATTTGACTTAAGAATACTCGAGTACCTATCTGAGTATTTTCTACTGTCTATTCGTCAACTGAACTCGAGTGCATCCCATCACTAGCACCCACTTAACGATGAGATAAATTAAGGGCGGCCACATACCGAATTCTATCCACGCTAGACACAATATATGTATACGGCCTTTTGACCGTAATAAATCTATTTGTTGCTTGGAAAAAAGACGTCAAGCATTTCTCCTGATCCGGTGTGTCCATTCATGACAGTATAATTATATATAAGTTAATAATAATAATTCTTGTATGGATGATTTATGATTGTAATAGTTATAAGTTGTCTGAAATAAATAATTTTGATTTGATTTGATTTGATTTGATTTGGGTGTTGTTATTTATCGTGTGGCTAAATTTCAAGATACAATGTATCATTCGTAATAAGAAAAAAAAAACATTGAATATATTAAGTACCTAGTTCATTTTATACATCTACACATTTTTTTTCGTCAATATGTGTGTACGTGACTGCCTCATTAGTCTAGTGGTCCTAAGAGCGACTCTAGCGGTCCTGAGTTCGATCTCTAGGTTGAACAAAGTGTTATTGGGTTTTTCTATGAAATTCTTAGTAGCAGCTCGGAGTCTGATTTGTGCCCAGTTAATGTCAATAGGCTCGCCCTCTATTGCATGGGACCTAAAACATTTCGGCGAAGTGTGGGTGTACATTGTGTACACCTCTGCCTAACCCTTCGGGGAATACAGGCGTGATGGTATGTATGTACGTGTGTACTTGTGATATTAGACCTATCGTCATAATGAGAGGACATCAATATTTTTTTATAATAATTTGAGGGTAGGAGGTACTTACTTACTCGGCGACTTCTTCGCTCATTTTCTTTGTTTTGCGCAAGTATCGAGGTGGCACTATTTGATTTAAGAAATATGCAAGATATAGGTCTACTGCACAATTAGTTTGTAACGTTTTCACAGGTAATTACACAAATTATTCAATTTATTTCGAATTGTTTTTTGCGCGCCTTATAATGGCGGCCGCGTCTCTGGAGAACTAATTGAGTGTTGCAATAGCAAGATGAAATCTTATTCCAGCAAAATAGTAGAAAATTAAAAACAGAAAGATTAATATCAGAACTCTTCTACATTTAAAAGATGGAAAATAATTGGTAGGTTTTTTAAATTATTTTCTTACTTAATTGTTTTTTATGTTTTATGTATTTTATTGTAAACTAGGTTTCAAATAAGTACCTGGAATATAAGAATAAATAAAAAAGGCAAATAATATATATAATTGTGGAAAGATAAAGCGGTAAAAAATGGAACATAATTTATTGCCCGCTAAAATAATAAAATCTTATCCTGCAATAATAGTACTTAGTTTTGGTATTTTTCAATAGATGGCGTTTAACAAAATATTGTAAAACGGACTTGTAGTTAGCAGTAAATTATTATGTTTTTTGTATTTCAAACGAACGTAGGTTATAATATTATTATGAGGAAGGGAAACTTATTAAATTATAACTTCAAGTTGCTCGAGAGAATTTCCTGTTAAAAAATCTTTTTCCCAATTCGGGAATTGAGTTAAGAGATCTGTAGTTTAGTACGACAGTGAATAATTATTAATTGTCGTAATAAGTATGCTCTGATTATAATCAGAGCATTTGTGGCAGAGCAACTAAGGGTAGTTAAATATAAAATGGTGAGTGTGGAGCGCCGAAGCCCTAATTCCTCCGTCAGTCCCCTTCCTTCTCCTTTCTCCTTCCTCTCCCTTCTCCTTAAATAGGCTGGGCAACGCATCTGCAACTTCTTTGGTATTGCAGAAGTCCATATGCGGCGATGACTAATTACCATCAGATAGCTCGTCTGCTCGTTTGCCGACTAATCTGCACTCTGTACAGCTTAACCTGTAGCCGTAAGTACTACATCACTACATATTATAATACAAAGTCCTCCACCGCGTCCGTCTGTCTCTCTGTTCGCGATAAACTCAAAAACCGCTGCACCGATTTTCATGCTGTTTTCACCAATGGATAGAGTGATTAAAGAGGAAGGTTGATATGTATAATACTTACATATACATACGGGCGAAGCCGTGGATGGGAAGCTAGTTGAAACTAATAAATTAATGATAGGTACTTCAATAAGTGCAGTGATAGCCTTGTGATATGACCATTGAACTGCCAAGTCAAAGGTCTCGAGTTCGAATCCAAGGCACGCACCTCTGTCTTTTCGAAGTCATGTGCGTATTAATAATTAATTATCACGCGCTTAAACGGTGAAGGAAAACATCGTGAGGAAACCTGCATGCCTGAGAGATTTTCTTGACGGCATGTGAAGTCTGCCAACCCGCAGTAGGCTAGCGTGGTGGACGATAGCCTTATCCCTCTCGTTCTGAGAGGAGACCCGTGCCCAGCAGTGGGACACTGTAATGGGTTGATGATGATGATGCTGATGATGGCTTCAATATATACCTAGGTACATTAGGTTATATAATATTCTACCTACTTTCGTGTCATTAGTCATATCAACGCTAAATCTATAATTACTTGAATTTACGATAATGACATGTATTACATAGCAGATATAAGTGTTGTCGGTAGTAAAGTGATAATGGCGCGGTTGTTAAATACCAAACTAAAATATGGCTCCTGATAATAATTAATGTGTGTTTAGTATATTTCCTTTAGGGAAAATCTTTGGCAGAATATAATTATCTGTCATTTACACTAGTGTTTATATTTAGGACTCACTCGGCGATGAAGTACCTAATAACAACAAAATAACATAATATACCATCACGCCTGTATTCCCTGAAGCGTTAGCCAGGGGCGTACTAAATGTAGACCGACACGTAAGTCGTCGTCGTCGGTAAGTTTAGGTCCCGTGTAATAGGGGGCGAGCCTATTGCCATTAACACACACAGATTGGACACAAATCCAGACTACGACCTGCTACTGAGAATTTCATAGAAAAACCATATTAGTGGCACTTATTAAGTCTTTTTTTTAAAAAAAAAGCTTGCTTACTTGCAATGTGGGTCACACATTACTAGTAATCTTGTTAACCCCTCGTACGAAGCTAATGCTTGTGTTACGAGTGAGTTCACATCGGTAGTGCAATGGGTGAGTTTTGAACCGGCAATCACATGATCGCAATCCGACGCCCTAGCTATTAGGCCACCGCCGCTTTTAAAAAGATAATCAGATATTGCACTTTTATTTATTTTATTTATTTATTTACTATTACGTTGTGCGTCAATGTCCCTTCCACCCTGTATCTGTTTCTGTAAATACACTTTTACAAGTCAATGTTTCACATATTTTTTAACTAGATGGCGCCAGCATTTCCTATGTTACGACCTCTGAGAAGAAATGCTGAAACGAGAGCCGATGAGTCATTTCGTAACCTGGAGCTGGACTTGCCGCGGCTGGTTTATGGATTGGTAGCAGATCGAAGATCACAATAAGTTTCTCTCAGATTCTGAAAAAAAAAACAATTTAGTCCCTGGTCAATCAAATTCAAATTCAAATTCAAATGTTTTTATTTCAAATAAGCCTTTACAAGCATTTATGAAACGTTATGACTCTAATTGCACGGTTCCAAAAGTTGATCCTATGGAGAAGAATCCGGCAAGAAACTCCATGGACACTCTTTTAAAATAAGAGGTATAACATTTTTAACTGGTACATTATGGCAATATGAGGATGTGAGAACATTGAAGGTTAATGTCTGAATTAGCATTAAGTCAATATTAAAATCAAAAGGTTCCCAGCAACTGAGAACTTAATTTCATCCTAAAAATAAGAAGTTATGTGGAAGAATCCACATCATCAAACAAATAAACTATAAATTGTATCTAATCAGACATAAACGGCTAGAATGCACTCACATTTACAGTCCATTTTTATAAGTTGTGGTAAACAATACTAACCATATGAAGACATCCCGAGATATGAATAATGAATATATTCTGGTAAAACATGCCATTGAAGTATATTAATTTGAACCAGTATGTTAATGAAGACGAAAAATAAAAATAAATTGTGAGTATAATAGCCTCAATCAATCAGTAAATCAATAAATGTAACCTCAGGTTGCCAGGGAGGCCACAGGTGCGTCCGTATTTTGACACCACACGTTACTATCGTCAACGTAGTCCTTTATTTTATAATATGCTTTCTCAACAAGAACCGATTTAACGTAATTTTTAAATTTCTTGCCAGTGAGATCAGTAATAGATTTCGGGAGTTTATTGTAAAAACGCACACAATTTCCTAAAAATGATTTATTTGTTTTAGTTAATCTAAATTTAGGAACCACTATTTTATGTTTACCTCTAGTATTATGGTTGTGATAGTCGCTATTTATGCTGAACATATGCAAGTTTTTGCGGATATACATGATGTTTTGAAGTATATAGAGTGACGGCAGAGTTAGTATATTGACGTTCTTGAAGACTTCTCTAAGGGAATCGCGAGGGCCCATATTGTAGATTGCGCGGATGGCCCTTTTCTGCAAGATAAAAATTGAATCTACGTCAGCAGCTGATCCCCACAGCAGAATACCATATGACATAATGCTGTGAAAGTAAGCAAAGTATACAAGTCTAGCCGTAGCTACGTCAGTGATCTGCCTAATTTTCCTCACTGCATATGCTGCGGAACTTAATCTGCGAGACAGGGCTGAGATGTGAGCACCCCATTGCAACTTACAATCAACCGTAATACCTAAGAAAACAGTTTCATTGATTAGATCGATATTGCTGCCTTCAAGAATTAAATTACTTTTAACTTGTGGTACATTTGGTAACGAAAATTTTAGACATTTTGTTTTGCTAGCATTAAGAAGTAAATTATTAGCAGCAAACCAGCTAGATAGGGATTTTAGGCTCTCATTTACATTAAAGAGATTGCTACTATTTCGTTTGATTTTAAATATAAGTGAGGTATCGTCGGCAAATAAAACTATATTAGATAACTCAGACATCATATAGGGGAGGTCATTTATGTACGCTAAGAACAGGAAAGGGCCTAAAATAGAGCCCTGTGGAACACCCATTTTAACTTCAGCCCCGGGAGATGTGACTCCATTAATGCCCACTTTTTGTTGCCTCTCAGAAAGATAGGAAGATACAAGCTCCAAAGATAGCCCTCTCATTCCGTAGTAGTCTAATTTACGGATCAGCGTGTTGTGATCAACGCAATCAAAAGCTTTGGAAAGATCACAGAAGATACCTATCGCATCCTGTGATCCTTCCCAAGCCTCTAGAATGTGAGAGACTAGTTTAGTGCCTGCATCAGACGTTGACCTGCCCTTCGTGAAGCCAAACTGTTCATTGTGTAAGATCTTATTTTTGTGGAAATGTGCAATCATTTGATTCAGCATGAGTTTTTCAAATATTTTACTTAGAGCAGGGAGAACAGAAATGGGCCTATAATTACAGGGATCTGCCTTACAGCCTGATTTGAAAATTGGGATAACTTTACTATGTTTCATTAGGTCTGGAAAAGTTCCTGTCTTAATACAGAGATTAAACATATTAGCAAGGATCGGAGCGATATCGTCAATAATGTAATTCAGTATTCTAACAGATATGCCCCATAGATCTTCTGTATTTTTCATCTTTAAACTATTAAACGCTTTTTTAACCGAAAGGGGAGATACTTTGGTAAATTCAAAATTTGGTACGTTTCTATTGAAAAATTTCTTAGCAAGGGATTCTGCCAATAATGAGGACGAATGTAGAGATTTTGTGACCTCGATCGGAATTTTAGTGAAATATTGATTAAAAGCTTTAGCGACTTCTATTTTGTTTGAAATTACTTGATTGTTTATTTTTAAATTCAGGTCTGAATCCTGTTTATTGTTGTTGCCCATTTCCGTATTTATTATCTTCCATACTGTTTTAATTTTATTATCAGATTTGTTTATTTGTCTACTGATAAGTTTAGATTTAGCTTCGATGCATACTTTTTTAAAGCATTTAGAATATTTCCGCACATAACTATGAAAACCTAAGTCCGAGGTAAGTGATTTTTCATAATATAGTTTGTAAAGCACATCTCTACTTTTTCTAATGCCATCTGTGGCCCATTCATTAAATTTACTATGTTTACGTTGAGGAGCACTTCTAAGAGGGCACGACTTATTAAACGATTCACATATTATATTGAATAGTTTGTTATAAATCGTGTCGGGGTCTCTAGAAGTAAAATTAGTGTTACACAGTTGCATTTTAACTAACTGCTGCATAGAATGTAGTTTATTTTCCGTTAGAGATCTAATCGCGATTTTTTTATTAATAAATGGGCTTTTTTTAGTCTCAATAGAGATCAGCTGTCCCATGTGATCTGATCTAACACCGCTAACTAGTGAATAGTCTTGAACTGTACAATTTGAGAAGATATTATCAATACAAGTAGTGGAAGTAGCAGTTATTCTAGTGGGTTCGTTAAAGATATGTTCTAAATTAAAAGAATTAAACAAGGCTAATAATTGACGTTTTTCAGACGATTCTATTAATAAATCAATGTTAAAATCACCACAAACAAAGATGTATTTCTTACATTTAAAAACATTTCTAAGAACATCTTCCATTACTGTCACACACTACTGAATGAAAATCATTCTTCTTCTTCGTAAAGAGCTCAGATCAAATAAAAAGTTAAGATGGAATATTTGCGAAGAAAGAAGTGAGGCCAGCTAAAACTACGCCTTGCACAATTACACGTACACATGTATACCGAAACTACGCCTTATCTTGTCAGTCGAGCTTAAAATTTTGCTTTAAAATCATTTATGTAGTAGATGGCAGTGTAAATTGACAGTTTTGGCATAAACGTCATTGAACTTAGATTGTGTTATAGACGTACGATTTTCGAAAAACTGCCGCGCCAGGTCTTTCCCCAGGTCGAGCAAAGTGTTACTAGGTTTTTATAAGAAATTCTCAGTAGCAGTTCGGAGTCTAGATTTGAGCCCGGTTAATAGCAATTAGCTCGCTCCCCATTACATGAGACCTAAACATACCGGCGAAGTGTGGGCGTACATAAGTCCTCTGCCTTACCCTTCGGGGAATACAGGCGTGATGGTATGTTCTGTTAATTTGCGAAAAAACTAAAAATATATGAATTCGGCGCCTAAGACAAAATGATCTCCCTGAAGTAGCAATACATTCGTTTGCGTTTCGTTCGGTGAGCGCGTTTTAAATAACCAAAAAAGATAATCTTAAAATAACTTAATTAAACGGGGAAACTACTAAATCATAATAATGGTTACCGGTTATTTATAATTAGAAATACTCAACAGGAAACCGTGTAGACAAATATGACTGAATGCATATAATATAAATTTTAAATTATTATAGGTACATATTTATAATCAAATGCGCTTAGCAATTACATTTTATTGAGGCTGGTAATGTGTAAGATTAAGAGGGCAGGGACCTTAGTTGATGAAGCAAACCGGATGACGCAGGTTTGATTTTTGCCCGTGGTAGATATGGAGAGGCAAGATGTTTTGCCCCTCCAACCAAAGGGAGGGCCCTCCAACAAGGCGGGTGTTTTGCCTGTCGGGCAAACTGCTTAATCAGTCTAGTGGTCCAAAGCGCGACTGCTAGGCTAGAGGACCTGGGTTCGATTCCCAGGTCGAGCAAAGTGTTATTGAGTTTTTCCATGAAATTCTCTGTAGCAGCTCGGAGTCTGGATTTGTGCCCAGTTAATGGCAATAGGCTCGCTCCCTATTACATGGGACCTGAACATACCGGCGTAACGTGGTTGTATATTAGTACACCTCTGCCTAATCTTTCGGGGAATACAGGCGTGATGGTATGTTATTTTAATGTTGCTTGCCCGATTCAGTATTTGTTTCGACGTAGTACCTAGGTACATTATTAGGTACTGAGTATATTCATAGAAAAACCAATTAATATTTGCTCGACTTGAGAATCGAATAATTCACGCTCAGCAGTCGCGCTTTCTACTTCTAGAGTAATGAAGCATTTCTATACCCTAATATTATTAGCATGGTTGCAATTTATTGTAAATCTTTCATTTTTAGAAAAAGGTTGATACTTACCTTTTTCTAAAAATGAAAGATTTACAAGATTCTATTCAGAACTGCGATGTCTATTTCTAAAAAGGCATAAGTACAAAGAGTTAAATACTTATTAGTAATTTTTAATACACAAGCTTGACCACTTAATTTTTTTACGTTTTTTCTCGAAGCGTCTGACAGGAAGCGGCGGCGCCATCCGTCGTGAACATAAACGACCAAAGGAAATAGATTTTATCCTTTAAATACTTAATATTTTATCCAGATCTTTATGAACTCATCATCATAGTTAACTGCCTCATTATTCTACTGGTCGTAAGCGTGACCAGATATCTTGGGTTCGATTTCTTAGTAACTTGGGAATTTGGATTTATGCCTGGTGAATTGAATGGATATTAGGTACATAGCCTACTGTGGGTCTTCGTTAAATCTCTGCCTATCCCTTCAGGGAACACAGGCGTGATGCTATGTTGAAATAGTAGACTTTCAGAGCCTGAAGATACAGTTCAAAATGAATTCAAATCGATTTCCTTAACAAAAAACGTCTAATGATCTATCGTTTGACCTTTAACGCCTGTTAAAATATAAAATATTAAAATACCATGTTTCAACCAATAGGAGACCTCGAAAGAATAGATAGAGATGGCATAATACAGTTTATATGTTTTGTCTCATTCCGTCATGTGAGTAGGCTCTCGTCTTATTTGTCGTTTATATGCGTGTAGAACAGCAATAAACATTTATTACCCACCACTCCATATGTGTGTGAATGTCTGCAAGAATACAAAATCACTTACTTATGCGCGACTTAAGAAATTTTGTTTCTGTCAATTTTCCGTCAATAGATGGCGCTGATATTGCCTGTATATGGTAATGTAAAATCTGCACAAAATCACATTATTATAATATACTTAACGTAACAATACGAATTTCTCCTAAATTTACTATGTATCGTGATATAAATCATTATACTACAATAAACTATAACAACTTGTTTTATCAAAATATAACAATTGATAAAACAACATGCGAACATCCCTAAAAATAAAGAAAGAAAAAACATATCTATCTTTCTGAGGCACACAATAGGATTAAATATTATGTCATAAAAATACACATCTTCGTAATAAACATAAGAAATCAATTTTGATGACATCATCGGTTTTTTTTCTTCATTGCAATAGCAGTCTTCATTCTTCAAGTCGTGATGATGAAGAGGATTGGCAAACCCAAGAGCACGGTATGAAGTTCCTACAGTGGCAGAATACGTAGGAACTCTATACCTCGCTAGTGGCAATCACCAGGTCGAAGAATCTTCTAGAATATTCTTGGTTCTTCTTCTCTTCTATATTTTGCTTCTAGTATCTTGATCTTGCTCGTACTTATAATTATCTATGATATATTGAAATTATATTTTACCTTTACAGATGCTGTAGAGTCAACCCGCTCAACGCAAGATGGTGGTCGATTGTCTCATTTCTGTTTTTTAGAATGTTTCACTAATAACTTTTTTTAATATTATTTATGCACAGATTAACTTTTAGCATTAAACACAAATCTCATAAATTTTATTGACATCTATGACATAAGCTACATTTAACATTTTTATTTTATTTAAATCAGACGAACATAAAATAAAAATAATAATAAAATCACAAACCAACACGATGTTTCAATAATATCAAATTAAACTGCCAAATTTGGGCTCCCAAGGCTACCCACTTGATTCGGTAGCCATCTTGAATTAGCATTAGAATAAAAAAGTTACAGCTGTCAAATCTCGCATAATTATTTAAGGTATTTGAAGATTTGCATAATATTTTGTGTTAAATTCTCTGGGACTACCAACCCTTTGAGTATGCAAATTTTTGCGCCCGTGGGAACTCGGTCATTTGCATAAGAAATCCATCTTGTTGAAGGTCGTAAGTTCTGGTTTTAATTTCTTGAAAACCAGGAAGCTGTTTCGTGGGAAGTTGATGGGCAAGGTTTTGGAAATAGGGAGGCAGCCGATGAGAGTAATAATAGTGTTGACTTGTTAGCACATTGTATGCTTGACAAGGTTTTTGCCTTTCAAATGTAGATAAGTTTATACATAGATAGAATAAGGAATAGTGTGACAAAGGAGCGTTGTGGAGCGAAAGAGGATTTCGGAACATGGATTGAGAAAGGTACCTATGTGAAGTTGGTTTGGTCATGTAGAGGGAATGGATGAACGGCGATTGACGAAACAAGTATACGAGGTGAGCACGGATGGACGAGTTGGAAGGGACCGACTTCGGCAAAGGCCACCGAGAACCGACGATCATGCAGGAGGTCAATGAAAAGAGATGAAGTGAAATTGGTGTGTCAGGATCGTAACAAGCAGAATCTATCTATGTATAAAAGTTAGTACTTAGTCTCAAAATTTGAAATGATGACGAAAACCGATGAGAACGGTTCGTACACAGAGCTGAACTGACAGAACCAAAGAATCTGTCTGTTTTGTTATCTTTGCAACCTGGAAGGAAGGACATGGGCTTATTAATAAATTAAACGGATACAAAGAGTCAGCGATACGCCGTTAAATTTTTTAGCTAAGCAAAACTTACAGCAAATCTTTAAAGATTATATATAAATGCAAATTTTATACTAGTAGCAACGAGAAGATATTGCCTCTTTAAATAATTATTTATTCAAACTGTTTACCCTTAAGGGAACAAGGTGGTAGCCAGCGCTAAACGGACTACCCTACATAAAACTTGGCCTAGTACCCTAAGGCAACATACACATGTACTTTGAAGTTTATTTTTAATGAGGCATAACACAAACTGTCTACACCCTACTTTATAATTAGTAGAACAAAGGGTGGGACACCAGCCAATATAAGCTGACCTTTAGTTTAGCTCCTTATTTTGAGATTGACGGATCGTTTTATATTGGTTATATGCTGTGAGATAGTATCTATACTGTCTTATTTATTGTTATTATTGAGTTATAATGCCTTTAGCGAGTGATGTTCTGGGTGCCACATGTTGAATGTGAGTTTATAAGGGTGTTTAATTATTATTAGCTTTGAACCCTGGTATCATTATTATTACAGGCTAACCGTGTATTGATTATTATTTTTCAATTCGGATTTCTTTTGATTTTACATCAGCACAGATTCGATTTCAGCATCTTTAAATAATTCGCTATTCCCCTATTATATTATACTTTAAGTCCTTGTAACAAGGTACCTACGCTTCTGCTTAACCTTTCGGTTGATTCAGGGAAATGTTTCTCAGATTTCCAAAATATTAATGTTTATTCTATGGGTATTTGTTTCCTGAAAATAGAGAATAAATAAATGAAGCTGACAGTGTTATAGATTATAGACAAAAGACCACAGTACAGACACTGAAATTAGACTTAGCAACAAAGTATTGCAGACTATTTAGCTGAAACTTATTCTAAAATCAATGCTAATACGACCGAAAACAAAGTTCCCGTTAAAAACACGTAAACATTCTTTGTGTTAAACAAAGATGTTGATATTGCAAACAATCAAACACACAGACAGACTAATATTAGGATATTAGTGCAAATTGTTAGAAGAAAAACGTTAATTTTTAAGTAAATTATGTTAATGGGAACTGTTTTTGGTGATTCTGTAAAACAGTTTTTGGATAAAGAAACTTGAAAAGTTTTCATACCATCACGCTTGTATTCCCCGAAGGGTTAGGCAGAGGTGTCTACTTATTTACACCCACATTTCGGCGGTATGTTTACCATTTAGATTTCACACAATTCTGAAAACGTTTAATTGATGTAGAATCGATTAGACTATCACTACTTTAACAATAAAATAAAACCAAATCAATATATAAATATAATTATGTGTGTTTTTTTGTGGTAGGGCCACGCTGTTCGCAGCATGAATGGGCCGGCTTGACCGGGAAAGTACCACACTCTCGCAGAAGACCGACGTCCGAGTAGTAGCGTTTCGTTACTGCGCTTCGTTCGGTGAGCGAGAGGGCCGGAGGTCCAATTCCTCCCCCAATCCCCTTCCTTCTCCTTTTCTCCTTCCCCTCCCTTTCCCTAAATAGGCTCGGCAACGCATCTGCAACTCCTTTGGTTTTGCTGATGTCCATGGGCGGCGATGACTACTTACCATCAGGTAGCTCGCCTGCTCGTTTGCCGAGTTATCCCATAAAAAAAAACCTTTTTTAGCAGTAGACCTACGGATAATTCCCATTCGACTTACTGATTATATTTCACGACAAATAAAATGATTATTACTTTTCATATCTTTTTATGTCTCCTACAACCCTATTTCACGTCACAAAATACGCATTTCGCCGACAATAGAAAAAAAAAACAAAACAGCAAGCCAAGGAATACCCCGCGCTATTTATCCGTGTGTCTCATCTACATCTGCAACCGGGGGCGGATAAGCCCGAGATTTGCGAACTAATTTCAACTGCAAATCCTTAAAATGAGAGGGATTTAGAGGATACAGCCGACACCTTTATGAGTGTTGTCGTAATGCTATCGCGGATTGTGTATTCCGGCCTTTATGTACTATTTGGTTACTGGAATTACTTAGGGGTATTGCAACCAAACGGATGATAATCTAAATACGTAAATTTTTAACGTAAATCTTAATAATAAGGGCTCAGATCAAATAAAAACTGTTTATTTGATCTGAGAACAAGGGAAATAAAAAAATATATATTTCTGTAAGTAGACCTTTTCTAAGACACTTTTACAAGTCAATGTTACTAGATGGCGCTCGCGTTTCCCATCGGATGACCGCCGAGTGAAATACCGAAACAAACTTAGATAATAATGATTTTATAAAATCCAGACAGTAGAATTAGTTATGTGAGTTGCAATTGTTGCAATAAAAGGCAATATCAAAACAGGTCTTATAAAAAGTGAACCATAGCAGCTGTGAACTGACTTGTCCATCCAAACCCCGAGCTGCTACTTAGAATTTCATAGGAGAACTCAAAAACACTTTGTTCGACCTGAGAATCGAACCCAAGCCCTCCAGAGTAAGCGCTTAGGGCTACTAGACTAATGCAGCAGTTCAATATAATAGCCCAAAATAATAGTTCGTAATAAAAAATTAAAAGATATACTGTTATACTGGGTGATTATTATTTGTTAGCAAATATTATGATAAATATAAATAAATATCGATACGTAAGCATAAAAAAATAAAACTAAGTATGTCCTTAATGAGTCCGCAAGTTAACGTAGGGTGTTGACCCCAAAATCTACATATTATTATTACCTTCTCAGTAATTTTATTATTAAAAATGTTTCATGCTCATTTTTTTCTATTAAGTACTTACTGGCAACGTAATATTTTACTGTGGACCTATACTTATTCAATTTACTTTATCTTTCAATTTTCTTTATATAAAATTCACAGTAGCAGTTCGGAGTCTAGATTTGTGCTCGGTAATGGCATTGGGCTCGGCCCCAATTACATGGGACCATAACATAACGGCGAACTGTGGGTTTACATTAGTACACCTCTGTCTAACCCTTCCCTAATACATGCGTGAAGGTATGGTACGAACAAAATGTTAGTAAAAGTTACATAATATTCTATTTATATAAATTTAGACATCCTATCACCACATTTATCATATTATCTCAATGATAAGCGACAGATTGTGTTTATGTCCATAATACGTATTTGTCAAGATTATTTTACATATTAGATAAAATATATCATTCTTTGTATTGTGTAATAGGAAGTTTTTAGCAAACCATCGTACACATTTTTTTTTATATTTCCTTTGCCTGGATTTTTTGATATAATAAATTATTTTTTCACATTGGCAATTAATGCACTTTTAATGCTATTATTAATAGACATGTTTTCAAATAAAAAATAAAAAACAAATTGTATAAATTTTACAACTCGCAATGGAACTTCTTGCTCAAAGAAAAATACAACACTAATTTCGAAGGTTATAAAAATAAAATAATTATAAACAAACACTTATTTATGCTTACCGATTATTTACAAAATAGGTACCATCCACAAATAAATGAAAAAAAAAGCACAAAACACTCGCGCCACGTTACTGTTTACGTTAAATGTACGTGAAAGTTACGTTTTATTGTCATTTAATCCGATTCGTCGAAATTAATGCCGACTAAATATGTATGAACGGCTCAATTGTTCTACCACGCGACGCAAATAAGTGCCCCTACACACGACAACACCGTATAACTCAAGTAGCGAACGGAATCCGGCGAAACTTGATACAAAGTACTTAATGCTCGCGTGTCAGTTGGCAGTTTAACTCCGTATCTTCTTCGCCTGACGCAGCGCTGCGAATGTCCAATAAATACGCGTTTGACGCCCGTTGCGTACACACTAACCAGCATACTGTGACCCCTGAACACGCATAACGGAATACCACGTCTAACTCACATCACTTATGCGGACGTCTGTGAATGGCTCTTGCAAATCTGGTCGGTACGAATGGAACGACAGCACTGCCAACATAGACGCACCACCTAACAGGCCTTTTGTCGCATCTGAATTGATATTAACGTAAATAAATAATTCAAAACGTGTAACGCAAGAAACCAACCGTAATGAATAGATAGTGTTGTGACTATGAGAAAATAAACGCCCGAATAAGGTTTATTACCTTGAATGGGTCCTTATTGTGCTCTGAAACAGTTTGGTAAAAAGCAGTTCCTTGCCAAAAGACGATGCATGCATGCGTGCATTTATGGCGGCGACATTAGGTACCCGCGCGTTCCATATTTAAATTTTATGGGTGATTAAAATGAGGATTCCTACAATGAATTATTTCTCTCTTTATTCTTTATTCATTGCTTGTTTGCTTTTTCATAAAATGTTTGCCAACATAATAGTTTCAAAAAGGTTAGGTTCAATATAAATCTGTGGTTTCGAATCAACCCATTACCGAACATTAATTTTATTTGCGCACTTGGCAGCTCACTTTGTGTAGTAATTTTATTGCGTTAACCCTAAAACAGTTTACAAGGGTATTCTGTACATTAGTTTAATTACGTGCGAACTCAAATTTTAGTGCTTTGTTTCTCCCTTCTTGTTTTATATTACTTTGTATATTTTCCAAATGGATCATTTCATTAGTAATAAAGTTCTTACAATAAATTTTATTAATAATCGTAGTCAAATTATTGAGATAGATTATTTTATTTACAATTTATATCATTCTCGTTTCTACTTTATCATTAAACAATAATTAATTAAATGGTATTTGTCACGTTTAAAACATTATTTTGACAAAATTATTCAACAAACTACGCCATTTCAATAGAGAAATAAAATTTTCAAAAACTATTTGTTACGTTACAAAAACAATTTTTCATTTAAATGAATACTTACTAATCTAAAGGCCATATCCTAAACTATATCAAAACAAACATTTAAAATTTTATCTTCACATATTTGTGTATAACAGGCGTATGAAATGCATTCAGTCGTGCTGCTGAAATGCAAACACTCGTTTTCGGGTTATTTCAGGGAGGCGTTTAATGGTTGCATTTTAACGGCCATTTTGTAAGTTATATGATACTTTTATGGCAGCTAATAAAAACGTAAAAATGTAACAGAGTGATATTTTTGTACAATGTGCTGTTGAACTGTGAAGTCATAATCTTTATTACGGGTTATAAATAGCAAATGCGCTGATTATATTTAACTATGAAGTTTTGTTCATATTTAAAGAAGTTTAAATTACGAAAAATTTTTAATCGGTACGTAAGTGCGTACTCAACCGATAAAATTCGTTTAAAGTGCGTGCAATGCAAAATTTCACATTACGAGAACTGTGGGGCCAGCAGGAAATACACCATTATCATACCCTCCTCCACACATAAACACACATCACTACATAGGGTGTTTACCCCTCGGGGGTAATTTTTACCCCATCAACGAACGTCGCCACCCACTCTACTCATCATTCGTTATTTGAATTTAGTAGTAAGCAATTTCGTTGATATTTTTCTGTTTGTTCTCTATTCAAATTTTGTGGTTATTCAAATAAAGTAAAAGCAAAATAGGCAAGTGTACGCTCAACTTAATGAATAAAATACTTATTACTGTAAATGTGTTTATAATTTTACTAAATAATTAACTTGTGACCGGCCATCTTGTAAAATAATACAGCTATCTGTTCATGTTCGCCAACGTGAAATTTATTCGATTTGAACGGCAAATTATCGCGGCAACGTAATTATTATCAGGCATTTACAATTTAAAATGTTTATCGATGTAATTGCATCCAATAACGATTATTACGTGTTTTATTCGATTAATCGATAAATTATTCGTTTTACTAAATGCGTTAGTCGAGTTTTAGGGGTGCGTGACGCGATGATTTGTGGTGGAAGTTTCATTAGGTTGAAGATTTGAAGCAATTTATATAACTGTTCTTGTGGGAATTATAATAAATGTGCTGCTCAACCGAATATTATTTTCTTTTTAGAAGTTATTTAGACGCGATATTTAAAATTACGTGTCATTCAATTTCGATATAGGTCTAAGAGATCTGCTATTAAGTTTTACCGTTGGTAATTCGAGGTGCATTCATATCTTCAATATAATATCTGTAAGTAATTTAACGAACAACGCTATATTTCACTAGGATAGCAAAGAAACCCTTCTTTCTAATCATAACCGCACGATACGATAAATTTCGAACGAAGAAAACTGGTGATAAATGTTCAATATTCATTATTATTCGTCCTTTTCACACTTACAAGATATGAGCGAGATATAAAAGTGCTCGTGCCTACATGCACAAGTATCCCGCTAATTTGTTTTGACATATCTGAACGAACGACCACTTTTCCCGCCTACAAGTTGCCTACTCCAAAGGGGATAGATTCTGAGTAATCGAATTTCGAAAAAAGTATTGTGTATTTCGGCGTCATAGGGGCCCAAATCGTTTGACCGTCTAACCAACTTAGCTGGTTGGATTTTATTGTTAGAAGCGAACGCGATTGAGTTTTCGCATTTCTATTATACTGGACGGCCCCCTTTCGGTATTTTTTGCCCTTGGAAGCGATAGGGTGACCCCCCTAAACGCGTGCCGTATGAGATATTGCCTTACGTTTCATAGGTACGCAATATTCGCGGTCGATCAATAAGTTTTGATGCAACGAAATCGTTATTAAAATTTAGAAAGTAGGCGCATGAGTAATTATCATCTGTGAGTCAAATAGAAGTCGACTAATTATTACAAAATACGTAACATCAGGGTCCCCCGGGGCACAATGCACAAAGACATCTATTGTGTAACCCAACAATGGCGTGACTCACTCATGACGGACAGAAAGACAATGAGACGGCCGACACTCTTCTAGGGCCCGTATAAGGCCGATATGCATAACGGATATCGGGGGCGTCGTATTTAAAGTGGAATTTCTTTCTCCACATATTCGAAAAAAAGCAAAATTTTGAAATTGCCTTGTTTTTCTCACAACCATACAAGGATCTGGCGTGTGGCCAGATAATTTATGTATTTTTGTTATAAGAAGATCTTAAAAATAACTCACAATTTAAGAGTCGTTACACCCGCATTTAAATGTGCGGACCTGCAACAAAAAATATTTAAGAATAAAAACAATTGAATATTATAATTTTAAAGGTGAATGCAGCGTGAATGGAAACACCCGAAAAAAAACAAAGCGAATCAATCGCGTGCCGTGAAAAGAAATCCCATCAATCAGCCGCACCAAATGCAGTATTCAAATGAAGAATTTTTTTTTTGTTCTAAGTTCAAAATCCCCGCGACCTTGCCTCGGTCAACTTATGACTGTTTATCCTAGTCGATATTTGACGGCCGAACTTTTTGCTTGCTACACTTTTTGCGAACGCCTTTTGTACTGATCATAGCGCTATTTACACAGCTAACGATGCAACATTCCGACCATTTGATTTGTTCTAATGCAAAAAATAAGAAGGCACGTAGGTGTAATTATATTAATTGTGACATTTAAGAAATTATAGTTGATTGAAAATCAGTGTTTATCTTTTTTACAAGACTAACACCTAAAGCCAACAAATTTACATGAAGGTGCAAATTACACAATTTATTTAATTTTCAGTCGACGTTAATGGCCTCAGTGTCACATTCAATACTCGGTCGTCACACGAAACACGAAAAGTGACAAATGACAGCTAATCATTGTATACCGAACGACCGACATACTTGTTAGCGGCGCGCGGCGGACAACAAAATTCCTTTATTAGTCAATCCATAAAGGAAGGTATAAAAATATGACTCACGGATACGTGTTTTTGCACTGGCGATGATTTTGCGTTATTTTTTACAGCCGTGCAACGCCCGCCGTGACCTGCATGACCTAACTCTTTGTTAGGCCCGTCCTTTATAATTTTTTGCGAATGCGAAACCGCTCGATGCGAATATACGGACGCAGGACGATTGACTCGACTAAATGTCTCAAATCGGTCCACATGCTGCACGACACTGATGGAAGTAAAAAATAAAAACTGGTTTCGCTGCATGCTGGCTGGCAAGGAAAACGGAAAAAACATTCGATATTTAAAATTTGAATATGGCGTTTGCGGGCGTGGCTGATGCCACCAAACGTGGAGTCCGAACCGGTTGCGATATAAACTGAATGTTCATTATCCAACGGAATATTTTTATAGTTAAATTAAACGTTAATTAAAGTTATACAATCCCTTACAAGGCTTGGAAATTTCCTAATAGATATTTTATCTTAAACATGCGCCTAATGGGACCGCAGAGGCATATACATAGATAAACAAATGGGGGAGGTAGTTAGGTGATAATTATAGATATATTTATCAGCTTATATCTAAATAGGTATCATTACTTGTAGGTATCTGTCAAGTTAGTGACGTTAACGTTATAACACATAACGAAAAGATAACTTTAGGACAGTTTGTGCCAACAGATACTTATCATAATGTTTTTTATGTACTGTCACTGTCTAGCCTAATCCCTCTCGTACTGAGAGGAGACCCGTGCCCAGCAGTGGGACAATGTAATGGGTTGATGATGATGATGATGATGATGATGTACTGTCAACAAGTATTTTTTTTTAACATGGCAACTCGGTGGACGCACACGTGGTTAAAGTAATAATAAGTTCGAAAAAAGAAAATGAGTCGCTATTTCTATATTAAAAAAATCGATATCCATTTTTCGAATTAGGAACTTTATCGTTCAATATTAAACTAAGAATTTTTCAACACATGACCAAGATATAATTTTCTAAATCGTAAAATGTATACCCAAAGTCAGGTTTTACCTATACATTTTTTAACAGCATGCAAATGCAGCATTATATTGACGTCTAATATTAAAATGGCAGTATAAAATTGGACCTGATACTTTATGTGAAAACAACATGTTTTTGGTTTCTTAAAACGAAGCTGGTTTCAAATTAACCTTTAAATATTTTTGAAAAAGCTTTTGAAATTTTGTAATGATCCTGATCGTTCTTATAGCAGATAATAATACAATCGGATGAGCTGATTTCTTAATTATAATAAAAATCGACTTTGATTTCCGAATTAAGAACTTTATCTTAAAGGTTTTTTTTAAACACATGATACAGACATCATTTTCTTAATCTTAAAAAGTATATTCAAAGTCAGGTTTTAGTTATCGTTTGCAGAGATGATAAACATTTTGTCGTCGCCTAGTGACGGAGTATAAACACGAAACTGTAAACATAAGGAGGTCCCACGGTCGGGCGCTTTTTTAAAAATTGTTGTTTTTAAAATGAAAACGTTTTTTTACGTCTATGCCAACCGGTCTCGCGAGAGCAGGTGCCATGTTGTTGCTATGCTAGAAAGAGCAATGTAGGTTTTATATTGCTGTGATTTATCTTGTAATTTTGACAAGAGAAATAATCCTATTTATAATTAGGAAGATAATATGGAAAGTATCTGTCTATTTATATCTTTTTTATAAAGGAAATACAAATAATGTGTTACGTTATAAAATACTGATACTTATTTGATATTGATATTTGATTAAAGCATTTATGTAATTCCAGGACTTTTTATTAATTAAAATACGCAAACTGAGCAATTACTCTATATTCGGACTAACTAAATTATACAGATTATAGAGTTATTACTCATTCACTATCTATCTACTACAATATCTGTCAGGTTCAATTTCCTGCCACAATTCTTCATGATCCAGATAGTCCGTAAAAAAATATCTGGAACATGAAGAATTGTGGCAGGAGATTGAACCTGACAGATATTGATATATTGACATTTAAAATAAATTATTATTATATTTGAATTTGCGTTGCAGTTGCTCTTTTTCTTATTTTTTTTTTCATATATAAACCCTCTTCAACGCCCACTCCAGAAATCACCAAAGTTTTTGTCACAGTATAGACGCATAGAAGACGAACAAACGATTATATTCATTTTCATACATTCGATAGTATCAAAGTAATTCACAAACAGTCACAAACCTATAAAAAATACTAAAGAATTTATTATTCGTGACGGGTCACAAATTTTTACACAACTTGCGACTTTTCTTTGCACGACTAAGTTACTGGACTTTTGTTGTTCTTAGTTTCTTCCCTTATAATCGATTTGATTACCATCAAACATGGGAAAACAACAGTATGTATAAGAATATTTAACATAATGTGTAGGATTAAAGTTTCTAGATATTCACTGATTTCAAAAAGATAAATCTATGAAACTGCAGCGATATTGCATAGAGTCATCCACACATCTGAAGTCACAGCAGGTAGGGCATTCGTATTTCTTTGAAGCATTGATCGCCCAGCAAACAGCTCGAACGAAAACGAACTCAATCCATTAGAAAATAAGATACAATCTTTAATGTTTCTATACCAATGAACTGATAGTAAATAAAATAGCTGCGGTATCACAGCACTATATAATTTAAAACATATCAACAGGTCTCGTGATTGTACGTCCGTCTATACGTTTGTAATGACAAAAAGTAATCAAATTAACAATGATTGAGGTTGTTTCAAGGAAAAATTGCATTTTATTTTTATAAAATGTTAATGTTTATAAAATTGCAAGTGTCACAGTAAAACAGGGTTGCATCAAATTATTATTATAATAATTTTGTATTCGCACGAATCCGGGGTCTTGACCGTATGATTCATATAGGTATTTGTAAGATGAGCTTTATAAATGCATAAAAGGGTTATAACACGTTTAATTTTATTTTATTACACAAGATTTCACGAAAGAACGTAACTAAATGCTTAAAGACTGACATTCGCGCATAAAAACGACCCATCTTCAGATTTATTGGTAAAAGCACGTTAAAATAATTATTACTTTTAATAAAACAACATCTTTCTATACAAAAAGAATCAAACATTAATTTCATGTAATAAATATCCAAAAAAATTTTAACCCTTCACAAGTTGAATCAAATTAACTTTTATCCTAACCCCAATTTCAAAAGTAAAATAAATAGGTTATAACTATTTCCGACCGCACTTGAAAAAATAAAATAAAAAAGTCTACGATACCTGCACTTAACCTCAACTCGAGTGGTCCTGTCTGTTCAGATACGAAGTAAGGACTGAGACACAACGATACCGATACTATGAATCATTATTTTTCTCTCGTATTCTTAATAATACTTTTCAAGACAATAATTGGGGTCACTAAACTTATTTTGTTATTATTAGATTATTTCAATTAAAGATTGGAGCGCGTTGACGTATTCGAAACACCTTATGACATTAGAGTAAACATTAATGATTAAATCATACAATTTCCATAAATTATTTTTAGAAATAAAATGAGCCAGCTTTTCTCGCCAATGCCAATATATATGGAAGGGATCAAACATTATTTTAATATGTATACTTATCGCTGTTCTGTTTTATGAAGTCTCTGTTGAATTCGGATTTGAAATACATAAGGTCAAATTTATATCTACCTCTACCAAAAACAAAGTCATTTTGTTTTTCACTACTTTAGTTATCGTCTATCATTTAATTAGTAGATAAGAAGATTAAATGATACCCCAATGAGAAACTCTGGCTATAATTTATTGTAGTGTGATAAGTTCATTGATACATTGTTTTATAAGTAGGTATAAGATACGGAAATGATATGATATTTTTAATTTTTTTATATAAATTACATGCAAACAAAAAAACGATGTTAATAATTTTGGTATGACTGCGAGTTATAATGAATCTTCTATGAATATAGGTGTATAACCTAACCTAACTTAACCATGCCGCCTTCTTTATACATAAGTATATTTAGTAGAAACCTAACCTAGATATTAGCAAAACAGAGTTAATTCTAATTCATACCAACCGTCAAATCTCTCAGTGCATTCCAATCTTAACCCCACTCGTATCTCGATTTCAAAGGATCGTATTATTTACATTTTTTTTCTTCCTTTTTTTTACAAAAAGTGGAACAGAAAAGGATAAAGAATAATATGGAGCGCTCACCAAATGTCCCCGCACACAACAGGTTGGGCGCGGTGGTATTCCATTTTTTTCCCCCTTTTGGTCGAGCTCGTGTTTCCGACACATCTGAAATGTAAGAAGTTTTTGGTTAATCGATATGATTTTGTTACAAGCGTGAGCTTTTTGTTATTTTTAGTTTTTTAATGTATTAAGCTGATTTTGACAAGTGTGCATGAACTTTGATGAAGATAATAGAGTGTGCAAGGGTTAGCACGTGGGGTTTTAATGTTTTATATATATTTATTCGCACTTTTTCCAATCAGAGCTGGTTAATCTTAGCGTTTACCATTGTTGTACTTTTACAGTAACAGGATATCCAAATCCTAGAAATAAACAAGTTATTTATATTTGTTTCCAATTCTAATGAACATCATAAGTATTTATATCTGTTTCTAATTATAAGCTGTATTTATAATTAATTAGTTGACAAATAATCCAATCATAAGTTGATTGTGACTTGACCTTTTCTAAATATATAATTGAACCAGTACCTACAGACCAAATCATTGTTGATAAACAGGTCATACAATGATTGTAGAGAAGGGGTTTTTTGAATGACTTCTATTCCATTTTTTAATTTAACGATATCTGTTGGTTTAAAATATTTATTGGTGATAAGTTATTTTGGCGTATCAACACACGGTTTTATTCCGTAGACGTATATTATGTAAATAGATATTTTATGTAAATTAGATCAGTACTTTTGAATTTATAATAAATCTTGGATCTTAGGGAGAATAACTGACCAGAAACTTCATAGATTCTATGCGTTTTTATTGTCGAAATGCTTATCAAATTGAACCATCTATAACTAAATCAAAAATAAAATTATTATATACTTATGTTATCGAGGTACGTACCTAATGTTGTTTTATTTTAGAATTGAGTAGGCATTTGTTTTTATCCGTACATAAAACGGTTTCTTGAAATGTAATTTATTACATTAATTTTAAAAACTCGTAGGTACTTACTAAATTTTTTAAACTTGCGGGAATATATTTTATAAGTTTGAACATACTGGGATCATTAATTATTGTTCGTGATAAAAACTCGCGATACACTTGTTCTATTTAATTAATTGTTGTTTATATAATGTAATTATATTCACATGTTAATGTCGTATTCATTTTTATCAAGGTCTTTTTTTAGGGTTTTATAAATATCTAAGGCAGTTAATACCGAATCATTGTCAAAAATAAAATTTACCCAAGATGAATATATAACATACTATCCCGTCTGTGTTCCCTGAGGATAAGGTGTACTAATATAGACCCATGTAATATGCGAGCCTATTGCCAATAAAACATTTATATTATGTAAATTAATTAATTATAGAATTCATTGCAATAAGTATCAATGAATTAACAAAATAAGCATAAATATTTAGTTTTTACATGGCTGACTTATTGGTCGCAAGCAAGGCTGCTAAGGACGAGAACCCGACTTGGATTCCTGGGTAGAATAATATTGTTGGGAAATTCTCAGTGTTACGTGCGCGGCGGTATCTAGGAAGGTTTTGGCGAACACTTCTGCCTAACCGTTGTTGGATACAGGTGTAGTGGTATGTCATTACGTCATTTACAATATAACATTAATCTTATCAGTAGGTAACGAACTTAATATATAGGTAGGTACAATTGTTTCGGTGCATTCATATTTTGATCTCATATCCCGCAGGCAAGCGTCTCAATCTATGGTTACACGTTGCACGTAAAACGTGGTAACTGACAAAGTGGCGATGCCGCTTCCCGATAGCCTCTGCACGCTCCACATTTAAATACAGGTTTTATCGTGGCGTATCGTGAAAAATAACGCAAGAAAAAAGTCAAAAACGAACCTTTAGAAAGCCGACGGTCAAGTAATCTGATAACGAGATCAAAATCTAGAACTTCTATAGTTAAAGGAAATTTCGCTTTATTTCACTCAGATTAATTGCTTGATTATTTTTAATAGAGATTGATGGATTGATCAGTTAACTACAGTTATAGTTTTGGTGCAACTCGACGTAAGCTGTCACTGCTAATGGGAAACTCAAACTAGGCATAACGATTGTTTATCAAGTAACAATCAACTATCAATAATTGTGAGAAAATTCCTTTACCAACATAAAAAGTACAATAGCATAAGTAAATTACCATAGAAATTGGAATAAAATTGAAAATCGTATTCAATAATTCATGCAAGTGATCCATCATACCAAACAAGGCAGAATGCGCCAGCGCTCATTGCGTATGAAAAAGGAATTTTAAAAAATGGAAACGCAAAGATGGCGTCCGTTCTATAGCGGGGGCGATTAGCCTGATAGCCACGCCTGCGCAATGACTGATCGCAAGGGTAGGTATGGCCACCATATTTTAATAATTCTCCTACGTATTTTAGTGAAGGGTAGTGTTCACTGCGCATGAAGGATTGAGGATTATTCATATTGCATGTTTTTTGTATGATATTTTGAACTTATCGTGCAATGACTAGCTTAAGTTATTAATTTGACGTTTCACGTCAAAGTAAAATGGTGACCAAATTTTGATATGAGTAGAATAATTTTTCTAACTCATAAAAAAATATAGTAACAAATCTCCATAAATAAATAACGAGAAGTGTGACGTCGCAAAAGGATCATTATTATTACCCAAAGTTTTTGGGGAAAGGATTTTTTAATTACGATTTCGACCGCAACTTTCCTGGTTTCAATACGAGCTGAGAACGAAATTTGTTTTAAAAAAAATATAACAGGTTAATTCCGTATGTAACACTAGAATTGGTAAAACATATTTTCGCAGAATAAAATTATTATTTTATTTTAAGTATGTCTCAATTCATAAAATCATAGATTAATTTTTCTGTTACCATAAATAGCAATTTCTCAAGGACATTATCGACCTCCGTTTCCAACTGTTAATTAAGTTAATATAGTACAATGACCTTTTACTATTTATGAGGTGTCAACAGTCGTAAAATACACGACAAGCCGTAGTTATGGTGTTGCCCTACTAAGGAGGTAGAGGTAGAACCCTTATAATGTTATTACATAAAAAACTATTTTATTATAGAAAAAATATTTAGTTAGGAATTATTTTTAAGACAAAAATGGCTTTACTAATTAAATAATAGGTATTATTGTCATGTCATAAAAATAAAACTGTAAGTATTTTTATTTAAAAAAAACCAATGCATTTTGTTTTGTCTTAATTTATGTTTTTGTTTAATGAATAAACGGAATAATAATAATTACCCCTAATTTAAAAAATACCTATAATCATTTGACACAGGGCGCTTATCCTCATAACTTCAACGAATTATTTGTATATACAAATTCAGGCGATAATTTTACCGCTTGAATTTCCGTTCTAACCGAGAGAAACAATGTCTAAAATAAAACTAATCACTGTACAAACCACCTACGTACAGTCTCGGTTACTATCAGTTGTTTTCGCAAACAAACAGACAGACAGACAAGATTAAATTCACGTTTTAAGATAGTAAACACACATAGACAACCTTTGTAAGATAAACACTAACTTTGATTCTGTGTTTATACACTTATGCCGTTTTACTTTGAATGAATTATTTTGGAATTCGATAAAATTATTCCTGAATTTATCACAAAGATAATAAATATATATTTTTTACTGTGTCATGGCGTGGCTGCTGAGCGTAAGGTCCTGGCGAACCCAGGACCAGGTTTAGAAATGTTATTGTATTATTGGTTTTTGTTGTTAGGTTATTGTTAAATAGTAGCTCGCCAAGATCGTGGCAATAGGCTATCTATTAAGTATATAGGACCTAAACATACCGCCGAACTATGGGAAAACTCTGCTTAACCCTTCAAGGTATACAATCGTGATGTTTTGTACTGTATATTAACTTTAAAGTGTTTGTATAAAAGCTTAATAGTCGACTATTTTAATGATTAGCAAAAAAACACCGACAGCCGACGATACCGATATACGATACCGATCTCCAATTATATTAATCGCTACAAAATGTTAATTAAAATCTTTGACATAATTGAATCGAGATATTTTTAAATAGTAGCGATTAATTTTGATCGAATCGTAATGAATGAGGTGATCACATCCGTCGTCATGGCATGTCATAGAAGAAACTAAATATAATGTTATTGACCCCTGCAATTTATAATTAATATTATGGTGATTCTTTTACACATGGAAATATATATCTAACTAACGAATCAAAGGCGACCTCTGACTTTTTGAAGTCATATAAATTATCCCGGGCTGAAACGATGAAGGAGAACATCGTGAGGAAACCTGTATGCCTAACCCGCGTTTCCAATGACGACAAAACATGTTGCAAACATCTATCTAGCTCTATCTATCTCTCAAAGAGTGAGTGGGATAGGTAGCTGTTTGCAACATGTTTTGTCGTCGGTGGAAAAGCGGGGTAAGAGATTTTCTTAACAGCGTGTGAAGTACGCCAACCCGCAGTAGACTAACTAGTGGTGGACTACAGGCTAATACTTCTCATTTTGAAAGGAGACCCGTGCCGAGCAGTGGGACATTTTAATGGGTTGTGCGTCGATGTCCCTTCCACCTTGTATATGTTCCAGTTGGAAAGGTAATGTAGATAGTGAAATTATTCATTGAGGTCTCAGCCTCCCAGATGACAATGTGAATGGGATAAATATCACAAATTCACAATTCTGTCAACCGCTTACCATCAAGCGGCCGTAGGTATGCTTGTCCATAATTTTATTACAATAAAAAGAAATGTTTTTTCTTACTTAATCAGAGAAAAATATTTTACTTAAGCATAGAAGCATGTCACGATAATTGAAATAGGTATGTTGAAGGTAGATAAACATTTGACAAGTCAAAATGAAGATCTGATAAAAAAAATGTACTTGAAACTTTAAAAGTCAGTTGCCTCATTGATCTGACGCGGCTGCTGAGCCTCAGGTATTAGGTTCGATTACCAGGTCGAGCAGTGTTACTTAGGTATTTCAGTAACAGCCCTCTTTTTTTACTACAATTTATATTATTATCTTTGGAGTTTAAATAGTTTTCCGGTTAAATGGAAATAAACTCGCCACCTATATTATAGACAATTGTCTGCCTAACCCTTCAGCACTACAAGCGTGATTGTCTAATAACTTTATAAAATCAAGTGATACCATTAAAGTATTTTATGTCTTCCATTTAACATCCGTCAGGTGCAACAAGGCTCATTTTCGCAAAAAAATAAAGCATTTTGTAAAACAAAAGTGAGATACGAGCGCTTATCACGTTTGTGTGGTCCCCTTAGCCTCCTTAATTAACGCCTATAAAATTTTATTGAGGAAGCCACCAAAATTAAATGACATAACACATATGAAGCAGTCACTTAAAGCGACACAAAGACAACATGTGTAGTGAATTTATTTCGAAACAACCAAAGTACGTAGCGTGACAAGCAAAAGTCGACTTAAATGACATTTTCTATAAAAAAATATATTGAATATCGCGTTTAGAGTTCATGGCTTTTTTGGTCTCTATATATGGTGTATCTAAAGTACTTCAAAGTAAAAAAAAACATTTATTTAATATAAACTACTACCTACTTTTTGAACTACTCTAAAACTGAAACTAAAGTTAAAAAGTAGATATTACCTAATTAAAACTTACTTTAAAAATATATATAATGATTGCCGATTGATGCCAATGATTTAAATAAACCTTTGTTCTGATACGAAATGTTCAATTGCGTCTTTTCCTACCAGGAGTTTATTGTACCAATTTTAGGAACTATAGGTCTATTGTAAGAAACCAATAAAATTGTCTTAAGAATTATGTTCTAAATTATGACTGTTTGAAGCCATAGAAAAATAAAATAAAAATAAAACGCCCGCCCTTCATTGTCTCTAGTCGTCTCGAGACATTTCTGTCTATTCGTTAATTTACATTAGTAATATAATATAAGATAATAATATAAGATAAAAAAAGTGCAGTGATAGCCTTGTGATATGACCATAGGACTGCTAAGTCAAAGGTCTCGAGTTCGAATCCAAGGCACGCATCTCTGTCTTTTCGAAGTCATGTGCGTATTAATAATTAATTATCACGTGCTTAAACGGTGAAGGAAAACATCGTGAGGAAACCTGCATGCCTGGGAGATTTTCTTGACGACATGTGAAGCCTGCCAACCCGCAGTAGGCTAGCGTGGTGGGCTATAGCCTAATCCCTCTCGTCATGAGAGGAGACCCGTGGCCAGCAGTGGGACAATGTAATGAGTTGATGATGACGATGAATCAATTTTTAGTTCTACAAAATGCCAATACGCCTACAACAGGAGTTTTTTTAATACAACTAAAATATATTCAATTTCATTAAATAAATTAAAGAAAATTGCTTGCTGACGTCATTGAGTCACTTACGAAATTTAAAACTTAAAATAAGATTTATCTCGTAACGTTAATTGAATTTCAAGAAATTCTATAAAAAAACACTTGGGTGTTGAATTAATTTGCAGTTTAGAATAAATTTAAAGCTAATATAATCTTCAGAAATTCTTTTCATGTTTACTAATTAGCAAAAACTATATTGAAATTTGAAATAGTTGTAGGTAATAAAGAAAGATTATATACCAAAAGAATTTGAGTCTAATTAAAATTTTGAACTATCTTAGTGCATTTGGTTCTTTTTTTGTAAGTTTTTAAATATTGTTACAAGATTTTAATGCGTTTCATTTAAAGCTCAGGTGTTATTTAAATAATAAATAAGTAGGTGGAAACAATGAATACAGAACCTCCTTTGAATGTGCCACACATTAGGTGGCCGCGTGTACTTGAAGACAATAGGAGTCCGATTCTTCTTTTGTGGTAAAATAATATTTTTTTGGCAATTTTCCCTCGATGACATAGGTGCTTAACTTTTTATTTACTTACGACTTCTTAAATTATCCCATCCACCAATTTTGGTTGAGCTGAAAATAGCAGCCAGTCGAAGCAAAAATACTCGTACCTACATGATAATTGCGCAACAAATACTGGTCACACTACAATTTTTGCATTATTTTCCTTATAGCCCAGCCAATGAACTTAGCAACACGGAAAGAACATAAATAACCTCTTTACTACGGTGTTTTCGAATAAAAATCGTGTGTTCATCTGTGGTTCATTTACGAATTTTATTTTTAGAACGTGTCAATTCCGAATTTAAAAATCAAGCTACGTTCTAGGAATGCTGTCAAAAATTTAAGCGCGCTTAAATTTTATAGAAAGGGCCAAGTTTTGATACGTGTTGAAAAAATGTCAAAGCATTCGTCGCGTCTCTTAAGAGGATAGTATCCGCTCCGCGCTCCATACAAACGTAGTTTGGTCTTATCTTGAATATTAACAAATGAAAGTCTTTGGAATTTTGCAGTAACAATCTTATCATTAAAATACGTGTTCCTGTAGTATACAATTTCATTTCAATATACGGTTAAAAAGTTACACGAGCTCAAAGATTGGCAATTTTCGTTGAAAAACGGCCCAACTTTATGCTAGTATTTCTCGGCAATGTATCAATACAGAAACATTCTGATTCGAAAGAAACCCAGATAATATAGTGAATATATTTTTACAAGATTTTTTTTTACGTATTAACAATATTATAGGAGTAATCTCCAAAATTCGAAACATAAGAAATACGCGTGAAAATGTTGTTGTTTCTCCTCTCGGGCAGGCGTTCGCATCGCGAGGGATAGAGACAGCGACAACTGTGCAACATTGTTGCGTTCGCGAGGGACACTCCTCTTAAGAGCACGGGATAATGAAGACAGTCACCATAATAACTACGAACACTCGTAAATTATTTATGACCGACATAAAACTCGGCGTTACTTCACCCAAGTGTTTGTTGAAGTTAACTATACGAGAGTTTCGTCATGTCTAATTAATAATTCAATTTGAATAATAGAGTTTAATGTTTAAAAGGATTACATACTCACAGAAAATTCCGTTGTCATTTTTAAAAGTAATGAGATTATTTTTCGTTCGCAAAACACACTCTAATATAGTACGTACACAATACGTATAGTAAGTAGGTACTAACTAGAAAACAAAATCTATTGATAGGTCGTATAAAATATTGATTATTGAGTATTTTAGCTTTTAATTTATCCACAATGTTTTTTATAAAAACAAAAAACCGTTTTTTGTAACGCTTCAACCGCTTAACCAACTTTAATGAATTTTGGAATAGTGACATTGGGTATTAGACTATCTTTTGTATCAAAAAATTTTTTGTAGTGCGACTCAAAGTGTAGGCAATAGCGTATATTATCTTTCGATCAAGTTTTAGCAATGGCGTTTCATATAATTCCTTAAACTTATGCATTTTTAGGTATGATTCGGTGTATGAATCATGATCCATAAATTAAGACTAAAACATTTATTTGTGAATTAAATACCAACAGCATGCATTCCGTTTCTTTTTAATTTTATAGCAATTAAAATATTTATATAGCCGTGAAGTGCAATGTTTAAAATATGAGTACCTAACTTCCAATTCAAATAGTTTGACTGAATTCCGTTGCGCTAAAATTCATGGCTTGCCACAAAGTATTAACCTGATTTAATCTTCATTATCTATGTTAGTCATGCTATTCTTTGGATATTTTTTCTGGCAAAGGTCGTTGAGTATACAGCCAGCTTATTTGCACACGTGCTTTTTATAATTATGTCAGTGTTAAAAAAAATGAAATATTTTTATACTATTTCCTCCACGTGGTAAGTACAGACTACTGGTTATAACTAGTACAACGGATAAAACGAAATACTGCTTTGCATAAGAATAGTAAAGGAACAGCTGTGTTCGTCAGCCATATGTGTAAGGCGCGCCATTAACATACGTTTTGTTGAACACGTGAAAGAGTTTGACGTTTAATTTTTAAATTTCGAACAAGGATTAGAAAAAACTTAAATTTTTAAGTAGATTTACTTGTAGATTTATCATAAAATATTCTTTTTTTATAGGTACTGTTATTATATGGAATACCTATTTAATGGCTTTGTTTTATTATTGAGTTATAAATTGATTAACACCGCCGCCACATCCGTCAGTGTCAGTATAGAATGACATTAAACAATGTGTTAACCAGACAAAAATATAACTGACTCATTAACATTATACATTTTATTAACAATAGGTCATTATTTTGTTCAGCTTCAATAGTTATATTGAATCTGAACAATTACCGTTTGGTCATTGTTATTTCTGGAAAATATTCTATTTAATTTTATAATTCAATGATATTTTTTTATAGAATACCTACCTTATTGAACGTTTGATTAGTTATTTACCAATACCTACTATTTTTTTTTTCAAATTATGTTTCGGTAAAGTTTCTTATTTTGAAGTAAATATTAAATCAGTACCACGTTCTAAATTCAAAAGTAAAAAAAAACACCATTCTGTTTTCGAAATGGCGTGCAGTAAAGATAAAAACTTGTGCAAAACTGTTGTAACCGCGACTCGTCGACGTAAAACTGTAATTTGACTTTTCCTTTTTTACCAATTATATAATTGAATACATGGAATTGAACGATCGGGGCAATAACACCAATTACCCGACGACGAGTATTTCTGGCGAATTTCTCAATGTGCATACGGTTACGTATAGGTATGGCGTCGGTATTTTCTAACCTATGCGAAGAAACGCCGAAACCTCAGAGAGTCATAGCTTCTTTTAAAGTCCAGATAAGATATGGGAGATTTTGAGTTTACAAAGTATAGCAATATCTGAACACGCCTTTAAAAGAAAGAGCCATAGCAATTTTAAGTTGATCTGTCCTAACTGATGACACGCATACATCAGCCATCGTGTAGCTGAACCATTATTCAGGGAGCTCAACGACCCTTTGCCTAGGTCAGCAAGACATTTGCGTAAGTAATATGAATAATCAAAACTGTCAATGTCAACATTGTCAACAGCTGTCCACTGGCTGTCAACTTATTAAGATGCTTTCTGTCATTGTTGTTTCGATAGCAAATTTTATTTCCGGCATAGACAACGACCTTAAGATAATAAGTAAATGTTATTCCTGTCATGTCAAATAAATAAATTTGACAGTAAACGTCATTATAAATGTTGTACGGGTTAAAACTAGCCTACGTTATACTAAAATTGGCACACTTGCTTGTTAAAAGGCAAATTAGATTGCTGCGGGCAGTAATGGAATATCACAGTATTACAATCCCTAATATGTTACAATTTATGTAAACTGTATCTAAACAACTCTTCGCGAATGATGAAGATGAACATAAGAAATGTTGTTAAAGTTCTTTCAAAAAGGAGATGTTGTAAAATACAGTTGGATAAATATATGAATAATTATTGTGTTATTTTATTATTAAAAAAATATAGTGACCTAGTTGACAGCGCCCTATAACTCCTTACACGACATGTGGGCATAATTAATTACATTGTATTTGTGTTGAAATTGTATGTTAAGTAATTTTGTTATCCTGCTGTGTTCTTAATTAATTTAAAGATAGGAATTATTATGTATAATTAATCGCAAAGAATAATTAATGTGATTAATTAATAAAGTAGATAGGTAGGTACCTACTTCAAAATTGAAGTTTTTATCCTAGGTAAATGAAAAGTGACACAATAAATAGTACCTATTTATATAAATATATTAATTATTATTAAATCAATAAATTTAAATCACAATTTTAAATTGAGAACACGTAATTTAATAACAAATAAAAGTATAATCCTAGCGAAATTAAAGTTACACAATAAATAATAACTTCAATTATTTAAAATAAGAACAGAAGTAAACAACAAACATTGTTAATAAATTACAATAATTGTAATTACGGTTACTGTAATATCTGATTACAAAAATTACACAGATTCACCACAGAGATGACAGTAACCAGATAATTGTATAATTTTCCATTTCAACTTGTTTTTTTTTGCGGTATCGCATCGCTGACTGCGGAAATCGTCATTAGTTTTTTTTAAACAATTTCATTATTTTTTTATGCTAGTATAAAGCCTATTTTGATGCTATGGATACATTAAAATTAATATATGTTAAATGTTTTTTTCTATTCTGTATGTATGATTTAATCAGCGCTGGATATCTGATAGCTGTAGAATAAATTACTTACTAATGAAAAAATCCTAATGCTAATATGTAGCTATAAAATTTGACATGAAACGCCTAAAACATGCAGATGGAAAAATATTTATGATCTAAAATCTGAATAGGTCTAATCCTTTAACAAAAATATTTATTAACGACCTCCATAAATCTTGAGATCCGTTCCGAAAATAACATTAATCCATAAAATAATGACCAATGAAGCGTCTTGAATCACATTCAAATGCCAGCAAGCGTATACGCATTAGAATACGAACAAAAATATATCACTAGCTATTCTCACATAAATTCTATGCACGATGCATGGGAATAAGATTTTAGACAATAGAGCAAATCTTAATAAATGTTCGAACACGTAGGGTCGCGATATTTCCCTCTAACCCTTCAACGCGACACCTGGTCATAAAGACCGAAGTCAAAAATTTCCTTTATCGCATTAGCATAATATTTATAATATTCACAATAGGATGCTTTATTCAAAGTAGCTTAGATTTCAAACGTACGGTAGTCCATTGTTAGAGATAAGGGATGGGACAAAAGCGCACTTTGTGGTGGTTTGTAAGATGCTGTTGAAAGGGTTACGGCGAGAAGTTAACGAGGCATTAACAATGCCGTATTCAATAATATTTTATGTCTTCGTGTTGTTATTCATATTTTTGATAAATTAAAACTTACTGAAACAAATTGTGGTTTAAAATACAGTTGAATAAATTTAAAATTAAAATTTTTGTTCTCTCTAAACATAAATAATTTTTAGGTATAAGAGTTTAATAAAAAATAGCAGTGATTAATTTATGGGTGACTTATAAAATACTCCACATAAAACAGAAAAACTTCGCTATAGTACACAAACACGAAAAACCTACTAACCTACTTGAATCAACGATTGAACAAAAACTCAAAATATCGTTTACATTCATAGAATGGAAACCGAAAGTTCAATATCCATTCATGCTGAGCAAACTATCAGTTGCATCTTTCGATCCAATTTCGAAGACGACAAAAAAATCCTTTTAACCTCACAATAGACAGTGGGCTTTTGTCTAGAAACCGTCAAATGATACGCATTAGTTTTTTATGCGTTATGAATACATTTAAAACAGGAAGGATGTGAAAGTCCGGGGGTATAGAAGACACCGTATGCCAGTAAAGGGTTAGGTAGGGTGATTTAGAGCGGCTGTGCTGTGCAAAGAAATAGGGATAATGGGTGAAACATTGTATTAACGAATGAATTATGACCGCCATTTTGTTGTGGTTTATAATTTTAGAATACGGACAGGTTCGATTTTCGAATTTAAATGATAACAGTCATTAGGGAAGGACCCATTTTGAATTTAATTCGTGTTCTAGAACTACAAAAAATCGAACGAAAATAAAGTTACAATCAATTCTACTACAAACAATTCATCATTGCTAAAACGGTTACTTTTTTGCCTCGGACAAGTGACGGAGCAAAAACGTGCTCAACAAAAAAACATTGGATTTCAGGCTAATGTCAAAGCAATGTAACCTTACAATGACATAGTCGGACTAAGGTGAAATTCTTTCGATAATATATCTAATCGCATTTGATAAATTTAAGGACCGTGTTTTTACCTTTCAAAGTTTCGATCAATCAATTTTTTATCAAACTTTCTCCTCGATCCCTCGAAGGTTACTTCAATGATTAAAGATAACTCATGTTACGCGTGTTATGGAAAAGGACGGAACAACCTTCCCAAAGCAAAAGTGGATAGAGATAAAGAGTAGATGATTTAAAAAGTGACGTCTTCCATAGAATGTTACTAAAAAAAATCATTAAGTACTTTTTTTATATATGCCTTGAATTATTGTTTTTTTAAGAAGAACTAATATTTGGAAGCGATCTGGTTCTACATGGTAATATATTTTTGTTTATTTCTGCAATTAAACATTACTATCATTAGTCTAATAGTCTTAAGTGCGAATGCTAAGCTAGGGTTCGATTTCAAGGTCGATTAAAATTTTATTGAGTTTTTTTATGAATTTCTCAATAGTAGCTTGGATTTGTGCCCTGTGAACGGTATGTGTTGTTATAGAAAACACTTCTCGTATCTGTTATTTAGTTACATACAATAAGACGTTGTTTAGATATATTCATATAAAACTTTATATTTTAAATTTTAATTTAAAAAAATTGTAGGCCCCTTCGGTGATACGTTGAAGATATATTTTATCTAAAGCGCGACCGTGTCGGGAACATTTTATTTTGGCCTTGATTTGACTAACATATTGTACAGAACAAATATGTAGCTTCGATAAGGCCTAAAAATTTCACGGGAGCTGAGGTTTGAACGTGCGCCGCGGCGAGTCAACTCATAATAAAGTAGCGCTCATAGCCGCCGAGCTATGCCACCAGTACTACTAGTATTGAAATTTCGAATCACATTTAGATCGAAATTCACCATGTTAGAATAGATGTTAATCTCCGAATAAAATTTAGAAATGGAACAGAATTTGTATGTCTTAAACGAGTAATTTATCGCGAATTCATTCGGAGTTAGTGAAGTGTTGCTGTTTTTTTAAACCAAAGATTTGAGTTCAAAATGTGGGATAAATAAGTTTTGTGAATGTGATTAATTAATTTCTTCAAAAATATTACCTGAACTGATATTCCCTTCCAGCAATATATTTCTCGATACACATCTGTAACAACACGAAATAATTCCATTAATATTATTCCATTATATTATACTTGCTCAAACTGTCCCAATCAATTGCCCGACAACTTGACATAACCTTAAACAAAGTAAATATCGACTTAAAAGGCAAGTGTCTATATCAAATTCCTTTTTTAGAACGAAATAGTAAATGCAGAGCTCTATAAATTATGTTAAGTGATACCGAGTCAGCAAACAGCCTTTTCAAGTATTACCTAGATCATGAAACGTGTCACGTCACTATAAAAAAATATGGCCATTTTACATTTTAAATATGACTTTTTTAAGACAAAAATAGCCTACGACCATCCTCAGGAAGCAATCTATCTTCTTGCAAAATTGTATCAAAATCTGTTCAGCGGTTCAAGCGTGATAAGTTAACAAACAGAGACACAGACTTGCTTTTGCTTTTATGATGTTATAAGTATGTATTATTCAAAACTCTAACAGGTATCGTGACCGGATCACTTAACGACAGTTAACAGTTAGCCTCAGTTAGGTTAACAGCCTGCCGTTTGACAATTGCCATTCAATTCTTGTAAGTTCCAAGTATGGATAAAATATAAGTTTAATGAGATTTTTATGTGACATTTTATCTAACAGCAATTAACGAACGCTTGAAAATCCAACATTCAACAGAGAATTTATTGGTAGCCGCTTTACGTTCTAAAAGTGTTGAGTATCAAGGTCGGATTGACTCATAAAATAGGGTTGGATTTTAACGGGCCGTAAAACGTGATATCGATAATTTCTTAGAGCCATAAACGGATAATCAAGAACTTAGTTTACGTAGTCGTACATTCAGACGCGTCCAATTACCCGCGTATAAATAAATCCTAAAGCGACTGATGATTTATTAAAAATGTTATCGCGTGAAGGTGTCAACAAATCTTATTTGATCATCCATCTTTGTCTAACTGGAGTTATCGTTCGCTGATATCTATATGCGGGGCCCATACATTATTTATTTATGCGCGAATTTGCATCGACTTTTCAAGGGTTAACTCGCTGTGATGTTCGCGCGTTGTAATCGCGTTGCATGCGTAAACAGTTGCGAAATTTAAATTTTTAATGTTGTGCATTTTCGGTGGATTATTTGACATTTGCTAATACCAACTTGTCAGTGAATTAAATGTCAAATAAAAACTTGTGTAGCCGATAATTTTGCGATTCAAGTATCGTACGAGTTTCATATAATTATTAAGTATCTATTCTGTCGTGAGAAAATAAAATACGTTACATTATTAAACACGATATAGTGTGCGTATTAAAGTATATAATTTATAAGTCTTTTATCAAATAACTCAGCTACATTATTACCAGAAATATGACAGCTAACACACAGTGAGCTTCATTAACGAAACATGTGGGGAAAATGTATTAAAAAAAAAACAAATCTTGTCTATTGAATTAAGATGCAAGAAATTTGATGCCGTTTGCCTTGAACTTACAACGCAACATTGTATTTTTCTTAAAACTTTATTAAGATATCATGTTGCTAAAGTTGACTTCGTAGAAAGGCACACAATATGGCAACGAAATAGAGTTGGCTTTATTGGCACAGAAAAAATAGGATACTTATTAATCATTAAAAAACGTAATTCAAGGGAAACAAACATTACAAAAACGACAATCACATTTAAAAACAGAGCACAAGTCAATAAAAGTTTACAAAAAAAGCCACAGATTTCAAAAAAATAACACTCGAAGACGCAACGCAAAAAAAATATTACAATAGTGTACAACTTTTGTGTTTGTAATAAAAAGGTACTTAATGTGATTGTACTTGTACCCTATTGTAGTACCGTGGGCTATGGATTTCTTTTCTATTGTGTCGAAGACAGTAATGAATTGCTTGTTACTTTATGTCACACTTGTTTTGACAGCTAACATAAGCTTGAATGCTCTTTTGAACAAATAGACACAGGAATTACATTTATTCTGCCTATGAATAAAAATTAATTATATTTAACTGTCACTGTCATAAAGATTTTATTTGATCAGTTTATTATTAGCTTTGATGAATTCTATTCAATGATTACTTATTTGGATAATTAAACACGGGTACTCTCTCATAATTAAAATATTTCTTTAGAATACGGACATCCTACTACATATGTTTATTTAGATTTAGGTACTTGAGTCGTTAACGAACTTGAAAAACACATACAAAGAAAACTGAAGCATAAAAAAAACGTAATTATAAAACATTGACGGAATGAATAGAAAAGGTCAAACAGATTAAAGAAAATCATTTGGTAAGTGTCATGCAACGCCCTTGATAGTTCTCAAGGCAATAAATTATTTGAAAAAAGAATACTATTCCTACAATGCACTTGAGGTAACCCTGTCTGTTTAATTGCCTGTCAGAATCGAACATCTAACCTTTTCCAAGTGGGCGAATAAAAAAATGAAATTAAAAAATGGGTGGCATAGACGAGAAGATGCTTAAAAATGAAGTCATATTATTCTTAATTTGAACTTTAGATATCAATTTTGTATTTTTTGCGGTCGCATTGTGTAAGTACCTATCTCTGGGTTGATCGATTTCCGTTTTTTTTGTCTATTGATTGGAATTTGAAATGTTTTTGTAGGATAGGGATGGGAAGTGTTATAATTAAAATTGGAAGTTCTTATTCATAATTCAAATTAAGTAAGTACCTGACTGTTGATATATTTTTCTTTATTATTTCAACCGTCAAGCACGAGCTTTTCAATAATGACTTAACAATGTAAAACGATAAGGATCTTATTAACGTAGCCAATTATTTGGTAGCCAGTAATTGTGTTGCTTAAATTGTATTAGAAACAAGAAGTTCTTGTAGACAAGTCTAACATACTAACATTGTTCTTGTCAGCCCTAATTGCAATTTATTACCAGTTTACGTCAATTACTGAATTTAAAGATCGTTAACTAGGGTTAGCAACTGTCGCGCCTAATCCTACTCCCTATCGTTTATTGTTGGAATAACGTTTTGATTTAAGTATCCGAAATTATTTACCAGAAATCTTATTCATTGAAATTCGTAGGTAATTACGCACTTTCTTGAAATATTATGTTAATGACAATCCAGATTTTTTAAATAGATAAGTTCTTACCTCCAATCGCCATCAAGTTACTCGTATACAAAACTGTCAAATTTCTCGAAATGTATTTAAAAATGTTGAAAATTGACATTTTGCGGTAATCTGATGTGCTAGCGACCGTACTTGCTCTTGGTACCTAATTATTTTTTTTATAGAAGTGTTTATATCTCAATGGTTTAGTAGTCGCAAGCGCAATTTCAGAGTCCAATTCATTCTTACGCCGTTTATTTGGGGTCGGTGCAGACTGCTGCTGCAGTTAAGTTCGATTCCCGCGCTGTACAAATATTTGCATGGCTTACAGAGTCGATTCTGGTCTGGATATTTCAGATTTTGTTTTTGAAACCTATGAAATAGGAGAAATCTTAGTGTAGGGCAAAATAAATAAAAAATGATGTCTTGTTTAAACGCTGACTCCATGAAGGTTTTAAATGGATTTATAAATGTTATTTCCTGTTATTATCAACCTATTATTGCTAACTAGTGTGACACGAATAAACTTATTTTAAATTTAAATCGACTTAGTACCTGATTACTCATCCAGTAGTAGGTAGCTGTATATTGGACCTTTAACCATTTAAAGCATACAATAAAATAAATTATTCATTTGACTTGATTTAATTTGCTATATTTAAAAAAAACTTTGCCCCGGGATAATTACGTATGGGCTATAAAATATTTATTCCGTGCAGGAATTGCGACAAACGTTCCTACGTTTAAAAAATATATTTAACTGCAAAAAAAACATACTGACAGGCATTTTACAAAATAACACATTACGTAAAACTACCTAAGTCAAAATTGAGCAACAATTATAGCGCTCAACTTTCAAATTAAGAACATTTTTCGCCATTTTTTTTTCAGTCACTTGACATTACAACAATTACGTAATACATTTTAGTTGTGTTCATGTAATTTATTCTATTCTCGGCAATGACCGAGCATGAGTCACGTAGGCAACATGTTTTCATATGTTGTTTATTGGACAAACGTTGGAATATTGGCGAATTAAACAGTGTTCCGATGATTAATGTGTGTTCAAAAATTTGCCAAACATTGTTAACGAAATATTTGCTTGATACAAAATGAAATGTAGCACGCCTTTGTGGATACGCCGTGTAGTTACACAAATATTTTACTTGAAATGTTTTTGAGTGGAGATTTAAGTCGTTTGAAATATTGCTTTTCGTTCAGCTGAAGTTGTAAACAAAATTGTATTTGTAGTTATAATTTGTTAGCATAATAACAGTGCCATGCCGTCTTGAACGACGTATGGAAAACTCGTGAGAAATTAGTAGATGTAATATTGTTTTAGTCAACATTCTTCATACTTATATTTTATAGACACAAATGTATGATAGATACCTAATTTAACTTGTAATATTTTAAGTTTTTAAAGGGGTGGGTGTACATTAGTACACCTCTGCCTAACCCTTCAGGGAATACAGGCGTGATGGTATGTTATGTTATGTTTAAGGCTGGTTCATTTCACTTACATAAAATAACAAAACATTACATACCACCACGCCTGTATTCACCGAAGGGTAAGGCAGAGGCGTACTAATGTTTCGGTCTCATGTTATAGGGGGCGAGCCTATTGCCATTAACCGTGCACAAATCCAGACTGAGTTGCTACTGTGAATTTCATAGAAAAACCCAATAACACTTTGCTCGACCCGGGGATTAAACCCAGGACCTCTAGTTTAGCAGTCGCACTTAGGAGCACTAGACTAATAAGGCAGTCATAAAATACTACACAAGTATAAATAATATTAGCCATATCCTATGATGAAACAATCTAGCACGGATTGTTTCATCATAGTATCGTACTTAGTACAAATTGCCAAACTCTACTTCAATTACCTTTTTTAAATATACCTACATTCTATTTTCAAAAAAAGAAAGTGTTCAAAAATATTGAATATAGTAAACGAGCGTATAACACGGCCCCTAGTTTATTGGTCACCATAACAACCTTGTATGCGTCACATGTATAACAAAATGTTCTACGACAAAACACTGAGTGCCTGATCAAGAATTAGTCGGTAGCAAGTAACCACCGCCCGCATGCCATAATATCATAGACCAACGTATTATTACAGTGTTATTGGTCATCACAAACCGATATTTTGTGGTCATTTGACGTCGTTGGACGCGATTGCAATACTGTTGTAGATTTATAGCAATTTTGCGATCAGGTATGCTTTGGGAATTTTGAATTAATTCTATTCGCTGTGGAAACGTTGAGCGGCCAGTTATATTCGATGTGATTGGCTGTCGATTAAGTCAAGGAGGCAGTTACGTTTTTTTTTAATTATTTTTAGAACAAGATTCGAAAAAAATCCGCGCTCTTTGTGCGCTGTGAATACAAAAATTTCTAGATGTACAATAATATAAAATGTACATTCCTTAGGTGTGATTTGCTCATACTATTAGAAGTAAGAACAGGTTATGCTCACTAATTTCTACATGGAATAATAATAACAATATACACAAAGTGTGCACTGTATGTTGTAGGCAAGTGAATAAAATAATTCATTATTTTATACATAATAATAATAATCCTCAAAGCCTACTTTTAATTCCAATCAAATACCAGACAACTACAGAGTAATATAGAGACTTATTACAACTGGGAATTTTACAAACACAAAATAAAATGTATAAATAATTTTATTTTAATGCTGTCTTATGCCATTTTTACAGGTGACAGAGGTCATTTAGACAGTATAATAAAATTATGAAAACAAAAACAAAGTATTGTCATGAAATCTATTAGTTGAATTTTGGGGCTCTACCATTTATTAAATAATACGAATAGATTTTGATATTTTCTTGGAAAATCAATAGCTTTAAAGGTTTTTCTTGAAACTGTTACTATCTTTAATTTAAGATACGGTAACAATACTAAATATTTTATATAGCAACTTTCGTGCATCAATCCAATAGATCAACGGAATACACGCAATGGTTAATGCATTGCTTTTATATTATTCGCCTTGATCATCATTCTTAATTCTTCTTTCATTAAATGCACTGTTAATGAGCAGTAATTATACTTAGAAGTACATATATAAAATTATAATTTTATTAATAAAAGAATTAATGAAAGATTTATAAATACTTGTCGCATTTTTCAAAAAAGAATTTTGAGTGATATTAATCATAAAGTGATTGATAGAGATATTTGAGGTAATAAATTGCTTGTTTGTTGAGTTACACGATTTTCAATCATTTGCTGAGACAATAATGTTTTCTTTTTCTTTCGGCATCTTTTGGTGGGGCAGGCTTGGCCAAAAGTCGGCCAAACTTGGCCGTAAAAAATCTGACATGTCCAGTAAAACCGGGACACCTGGCAACCTTGATTTTAGTCATCAGACATAACCGCATGAAAGTTCCTTCAAATTAAAAAATGATAATGACGTAATTATCTTTCAAATATTCTTTTATTACCTATATTCATAACAACTGACAATTCAATACCTAGACAGAAATAATGTTTATTTTTTACAGAAACTGCTATATGATGTGAAAATAATCTGTAATGATCAGGCCATCAAAACATTCAGAAGTATTATTTTTTTTAAGATTTATTAGAATGAGTATCAGTAAACCTTGAAAATTCTTTAAAAAGAAATATAATCGGCTGTATAAGTTTAAATATAAAATCGATTAGTAATAAAAGTCGTATAACAACCATAATCAACAATCAACCATAATCAATATTTTATACAACATGTCCATGAATGGCTTATTTTATGAGTTTTATTATATCAATCCTACGATTTATGTATCTAAACCTAAATCTCCAAATAAACCTAGCTATATTTTTATGAAAAAAAAAACCACCAAGCCATAAACAAAATAAAAAAAAATCCACCAATTTCGAAACAAAAATGGCGCCTGTAAAATAAAAAACCGAATGGAGCGTTTGTACGTTTTATGCCAGGAAATCTGGCTCTCACACAAAAAACATGGACAGAATCAAATAATATGTTACACATGTTGAATATTATTGAATTGGAAGACGAAGTAATGCAACTCATAAAATAAACACATTGCGACCACATGAACTCAAGCTGTCATTTTTGAACGTTTATTTAGGTGTGTGTGGGCGGTTAACAATGTTATCTACACGGATACTGCATTATTTTTGAAATGCCAGTCACTAAAATAGAAAATGAATTGCTATAACTAAAGAAAATATTGTTTTTATTTATATAAAATAATAAAAAAGCTTTTTGTTGACAAAATTTTGTATTCCTTTTATATTAATAAATATACTTCTACATAAAGTTATAAACGAGAGTTAAAAAATAGGGATATTTATTTTCATTTTAAATATTATAGTGTTGAATAATTATTTATTTTTCGTTACAAAATTGGGTGTTTGTAACAAAAAATGCATACTACGTATTTTTGTGCAATTTGCCACACAATTTGCAACACAAAACGAATACTGTAGGTTGCTAAAACCAATCACTAAAACAAATTATTTAGGATTGTAGGTACTACCTACCCGTTTTTTATACTAAAATTATAATGATTTCAATTATCAACCATGACTTTCGAGGGTACATCTGAGTCACTACAAATTACCTACGTCGGTATTTTAATTTACAAAAAATCAAAGATTGTTTCATAAAATTGTATTCAACCTTTTTACAAAAGTACCTAGGTACCTACTTCTGAATGTCAAAGGTTTTTTTTTGTTTTTGATACAAAATTGGCTCCAAAGGTTTCAATAGTGGGTGAAATTGATTCAATAAAAAAATCCTTAACTTAAAATTTATATAAGAAGGACTAATTTATGAGTTCTTTATTTTTAGTCTCTTCTTAATCTTTATAATCAAATATAAGTAAATCTATTGTTTTGAAAAATACATAAGTACATTTTAAGTTTGGTGGATGACACAGAAGCTTACTTATCTCTTTATTCCAATTATAATTTCCATATAAGTAAAACATATTCTAATGATATTTAAAAGTTCATCTTGTTAAAGCAACTAACAAAATTGGGTAGATAAGTATTTATTTATTTATTTATTTATTTAATCTTTTATGTACAAATAAAATGGTACACAAGGCGGACTTAATGCCATATGGCATTCTCTGCCAGTCAACCTTTGGGTTAAATAGAGAAATAGGTGAGACGGTAAATGAAGAAAAGCTTATAATATAAATTAAACAACACTAATAGATATTTCTACACAAATATGTTATACTTATATGTAAGTAATAATATTATATGAATAATATATATATATATATATAGATAAATACATAAACTATAGATTTATAAATAAAACTGTTATGATGACGACTGAATTGCAAAAAAGAAAGACGAAAAGAAAAAAAAAAATAATAGATGATTTAAGGCGGAGGCAGCGATTTAAGAAAGTATTCTCGGACTTTACACTTAAAGGTAAATTTGCTTGCAGCTTTACGGATATCAAGGGGAAGCGCATTCCAGAGCTTGATAGCTGATAAGGCAAAGGAGTTAGAAATGAAACTAGTGCGATGGGGAGGAACCTCTAGAATTAAATTTTCAGAAGAGCGTAAGGTACGATCATGGGAGCATCCCAGCCAATGAAAATGACACTTTAAATAGTCTGGTGCACAAGGATCATTAATAATGGAGAACAGCAGACAAAGAGATCTGAGGGATCTTCTCTGGCGGATTGGAAGCCACCTAAGCTGGGAACGATAAGCAGATATGTGGTCGTATTTTCGCAATCCGTAAATAAAGCGAATGCAGCTATTTAGAAGACGATCTAATTTATTTAGCAGTTCTTGGGTTATATCCGGGTAACAAACATCAGCATAATCAATAACAGGGAGCACAAGTGACTGAACCAGAAGGGTTTTTATCTTAGGTGGGAGAAAATGTTTAAATCTATACAGAGATCGCAGTGAAGACGTAACCTTGCTGCTAATCTGACTCACCTGTTTGATCCAACATAACTTGTTATCAATAAATAAACCCAAATCTTTTAAATCTACCGATAGAGGAATGGTTTTCTGATTGAAGATGATTGGCAGCAATGGAGATGTGTTGAGATTTTTTATGTAATACGGACTACCTATAACAATAGATTGGCACTTGCTGGTATTAACAATAACTCCAAATTTGTTGGACCAATCCTCAATTACTGCTAGGTCAGCATTTAATTTCGAAATGCAACTATTCAAATTGCTGATGTCAGACTGGACGTAGAGTTGCAAATCGTCAGCATACAGATGATAAGAGCATTTAAGTAAAGGAGTAATGGAATTAATAAATAATGAGAATAAGAGTGGAGAGAGAATACCGCCTTGTGGTACACCAGCTTGCAAGTTGCACCAGTCCGAAAACTTATGTTTATCACGTACTGCTTGCAGGCGACCACGAAGATATGTTGAGAACCAATCCTGTGCTAGAGACGAGACTCCAATTTGTTTTAGAATAGCGAGAAGAATATCGTGGTCAACGGTATTAAACGCATTTGAGAAATCGATGAGGACCAACACCGTTAAACTAGAGTTCTCCATTCCAGACCTTATATCTTCAGTAACCTTTAGTAAAGCTGTGGCTGTGCTGTGACCGGGACGAAAACCGGATTGATACTGGGATAATAAATAGCTTTTGGAAACGTAAGAGGACAATTGTTTATGAACTATTGCTTCAAGTACCTTGGATTGGAAAGGAAGAATAGATATCGGTCGAAAATTGTTAGCTGTAGTTGGGTTACTATTTTTTGGGAGAGGAATTATATAAGCTTGACGCCAGATAGAAGGATAAACCCCGGATTGTAAAGAGAAATTAATAATATGAGTAAATACAGGAAGAATATCATTGAGGATGAAAAATAACATCGTACGACTCACTCCGTCACAGCCCACAGCTTTGGATTTAATTGAATTTAGGACTTTGAGAATCTCGTCGCCAGTCACTGGAGAAAAAGAAAAGGAGTTGGGAGGCAATAACGGCTTGGAAGAAATGTTAAAAATTGTGTTTCTTTTAAGATTGTCTGGAAGGCTAGTATAGGTAGAAAAATGTTGATTTAGATCATTCAGTGATAAGTTAGAGGGTATCATATTAATTGGTGACGAACGTATACCGAGTTTTTTGAGAAACTTCCATATATCAGCCGGTGACGAGTTGTGGACATTTTCATAAATGTATCGGCGTTTTGATGCTCTGACCATCTGGTTACAACGATGGTCAGAGCATCAAAACGCCGATACATTTATGAAAATGTCCACAACTCGTCACCGGCTGATATATATAAGTACCTACTTATGCATTCATTTTTTTTTCATAATGTTTTAGTAAAAAAAATAATTACTTAAATAACAATTCTTTTATCTAAAAATATACTGTGCCATTGTTATATGATAGATTTTGTATTTTAATTAGATTAAAAAAAATACATATATTATATTACCTACTGCAAAAAGTTCTCGAAAGAGATCTAGGTTTTATTTAAATTTCGAACATCTTTTTGGCGTCATCATTAATTTATTCAATGTGACTTAAATATTATTTTAGCAAACTCATAAGATTTTATATGGCAATAAATTTTTCAGTTTTGCTTAATTTATTATTCGTCGTTCGTAGTCGACATTATTTATTTTTCTCATAACTTATTTATATACGCTTAATTGCACATAAAAAACAAAATTATTCTTAAGTAGAATAAAAAAGAAATAGCGACAAAAGTTAATGTAAGTACCTATTATATGCTCTATTATTGCGCAAGACGATCTCTTTGAGACCACCTTTGGATGAACTGGGGAAAAGAACTAAACTATTGGAATAATTGTTAAAAAAAACACTTACATCTAGAATATGTCGAAGAAACTTCAACATTCCGTAACACTTCCTAGTAGCCGCTGGCTAAAGATAAAAGTTGCTCATAAATAATAATTAGCAGCCGGGAATCGAACCTGGGCCACTTTTCGAGACTAACGATCCTGTCTGTCCCCCGAGGCGTACAGATATTAATAATAAGCAACAACCATCTGATTTATATCTTCATATGAACAACTATACTTGGTAATCATTTAAACTTGATTCGATTTAACGTAAGTACACCAATTACAACGTCCAACTTAAGATAAATTGTCTAATTAAAGATTGTAAAACTGAGCAAAAAGTACGCGTTTCGCTTGTGTTGAACACATCGTTTCATAAGTCTAACAATGCCTTATTTACGACTGTGTTACCGTACGGAAAACCCGCAATGTCCATTAGTGTTGGGGGCCATCAATCATTTAGGAACCATTCACTTGGGCACGTATCTGAACTACAAAACTAAAATCGATCTAACAAAAAATCTACCTAAGTTCCAAAAGTAAAGTCACGATAAGCCTAAGGCCGCATACATAGGTTGCCCACGGCTAAACTTAATTAATAAGTAATTCCGCGTTTTCAATCTTATAATAGCCGCTATTTTTCGTGCTACACACCCAAATGATTTCGAGATAAAAACATATTATAAGTGTGGGCGTGCGATTGCATATCTCGGAGAAGTTAAAAAAAGAAAAATAACCTGAACGTACATTTCGAAATTCATATGTGGAACCAAAACAGATGTTTATTCATTGCTGGTGCAGTCATTATCCGTTTTTGGTTGGTGAAAGTGTTGAGTCCGTTAACTTTTTAAATTGATGAGGCAAATTACTTTTTTTTAGAGTAGGTACCTACACACTTATTCAACTGAACGCCTTGTTTTGAACTGCTATTAATGAGTACGTACCTGTTACTTTTCTCAGTGACATTAGCGGTTGTTTTTGTATGTTTAGTTATAAATGTAATTTATTCTCGATGGCAGTTGGTAGCTTTGTTATTGACCGTTAATAATAGTTTTAAAAGAAATATAAATATTATAAAGGACAATTGCTTCTGAGTGGAAGTACAAAAAACAGCTTTTTGCAGTTGTTATTAAAATTGAATACCTACAGCAAAAATACATCAATCGTATCGTCGTCTATTGTTCTATAGTTTTATAGGTATGTGTGAATCATTAAAAATCGTTCGCCACATTCTGAACAACACTATTGTTGAAATACAAAATTAAACATTTTAACTGTTTCCACCAATCTGCCATAGCAACACAGATAAGACACGACTGTGTGTTATATCCTCCCTACTCGAATAGCAACACTGTTTTTACTGTGTGATCGTTATAAATTAGCAACTACACAAGAATATTAAAAATCACCTTTTCGCAAAAACATATTATCGATAAGTTAAAAGGTGAAGAAGGGGCAGAAGATTACGTAAGACAGCATAGCTATATACCTAGGTAGGTATTACTTTTTTTTCTTGCATTGTTTATTAACTATGATAGTAAGACCTTGGCAACAGTGTTGAAGTGTGCAAAGGTGAATATAAAAACTACAAAAAAAAACCGTTTACAGTTTTTATAATTATATTATTATTAGGTTCAACAAATTTTGCTGAGTTCAATTAAAAATTTTTTTGCTAATCCTACTTTTTGTCCTTTATTTGAACTCGATAAGGGACGTGTAGGTATGTTAAATCGTCGTAGCATGATAAAAACATGTGACTGTATTATCACGTACCTACCTACAATGCTGTTACCAAGCGGATTGATAAGTGCTGACAGAATTTTTTACGGAATAATATTTAAAAAAAATCAATGTGTTTAATTAAAATAAGTTAATGACGGTTTTATTTTACAGCTGAGTTGAAAAAAAAAGCATAAGCGGATAGTAAAAACTAAATAAATAAGTATAAAAAAATACCTGTTGATAAAAATGTCCAACTAACAGTTTAACTATCTGGTCGATGTAGGTAATTCATTTACAAAACATCGGTTCGTTTTTGTTAAACTTTTTATAGCAAAAAGTTTACACACAAAAAAAGGCTGCGTGCGGTGACGATTAAAGTGAACGTCTTTTTTATTGTGTCACTTTACTTTTAGTTTTTTTTTTATACACTATCTTCTAGTGTCACACTTGTAAACAGTTTTGATTAGAATAAATATAAAGAAACCTAATATAATCATAAAAATAAATTTTAATGTAAAATGCCGTTTTCCCGTCGGGTATGTTAATTTTAAAAAGAGATAGAAATCGGTTTGAGAAATAATATAGAGATGATAAGAAAAACTATAATAAAACACTCACCATTTTTGCTATTCTTAGCTGGAAAATGTTTTAATTTTTTTTCTAGTTGTTGCCACAATTATCAGCGCCTGCTGTTTCAACGACACTGTACCACTAAAAGTCACTTCGAATCATTCTTTCTCACAATATCGACAGTTCTTTAATTCCATATTGCAGTTTTCATTTCCAAAAATTAAAACTACAAATATATTTTTTTTATTCCATTTTTAAATAAAGTGTTTTCTTTCTTCCATATTCCAATCACTAGATAGAAGCCGCACTAAAATATTTAAAATCTCAATATCGTTTTCGTTGTGGTTTTTTTTTAAAGATTATATTGGAATGTGAATTCTTATAAGAAGTTCCAATACCGCTTAGGGCGCGCTGAACTCGTATGTGTTTCAAGACGTTATAAAAAAAACAATTGACGATACGTGTTCGCGCGTCGATCGTCGTCACAAGAAGAAGCCACGCATCCAACGCGAGTGTCGCTCGCGCTCCGAACTAACGGATTGTGTAAACGCGCGCCACTCGCTCGGCTGGCGTCGCAAGCGAGGGCGGAGGCGCGGGGGAGGGTCGCTGGCTCTCTTGCACGCACACATCCACCCCACTGTACACCACTCCATTACTAACGTTCCTATTTTGAATACGCGACGCGCCAATCTAGCTCCTATGCAATAGCTATAGGAGCCGAGGGATATGACGACCGAACCGCGACGTGCGACCGACATCAGATCGTGCGTGTAGACAGAGAGCGCGCTACGGTGGCCACGTGATTGACAGAGACGAAAGATCATCGGTAGTTGAGCCGCGTAACGCATGTGTGTCTTAAAACGTGGGGCGATGCAATAGTGGCATAGTGTCAGACTTTGTAAGTACACGTAGATGAGGAGTTGTCTTTAATGTTAATAAAGAAGGCTCTGTTTCATTACATTACATTATAGCCAAATGGGATTCACCACGGCATTTGGCGTAGAAACAACGACTCAACTTCACTGACATAGTAAATTATTAATGGACACGTATTCGCGGATCAGTGACTTTCATCCACTTTAATTTACTCAATATGAAAACTCACATTTCTTCTTAATAAAGATAATAAGGTTGACAGTTTTTTTACAAATTATAATAATTTTATTCTCAGTAGAGTCGTCTTGGGAATGAGATTTGATACCGAAATGCAAGAATAATGACTCAATTCAAAATTGTATTGAAAACAATTATAAATGAAATTGCAGAGTTTTTCCTTTTATTCGATATTATTGCCCAATTCCTCTAATTTGATATTGTGAGGAGCCCAGGGGACAGTAGTGGTGAGAAAGATGATTATTTGAAGATCTAGATACAACGAAATTGTCTTTTTAAAGATTTTTTAACATTACTATTGAAAAATTTGAAAATTTTATTCTTATACAATTATCACTCGAGATCACCATTTTTTAAAGCTTGACTCGAAAAGTCAAGATGCAAAGAGTTGAGATCTCGGGTTTAAAGACCTTATTTTTATAACACTTGTATGCTTTTCGCTTCTAATAACGACTCAAATTTGATGAATAAATCGAGGGAGAAAATCGTTTACACAGTTGGTAATGGAAGTACGAACACCCACACGCAAACCCACGTTTGCAATTCAAAATTCAAATTTACGAATTTCTATTGGTTAAGGGGTATCCAGCGAGTAGTCGCGTCCAGTCAGCCAAGTCTATCATTTATTTTTATTCGACTGGTTTTATCTTGGTTTAAAAAATGGGATTGTAAAGTTTAAAGAATTTTGATTATTTACATAGTGTAGCAGGTGTCTCTATGACTAATTTATACACTTGGCATTTTTCTTCAAGCTAGGTCGAGTTCCTTACGGTTTTGGTGTAATAAAATTAATTAGCAGTCGGTATGTTGATGAGGATTATTTTGAAAGTTGACTAAACAAGCCCATTAAACCTCTGTTTGAATTAGATTTTACAACCATCATGTATTCGATGGTCGAGTTAATAAATTGACGTAACTACATCAAGTTTGTTCCATTAAGCAAGGAAATATTTAATGTCTTAAACAAAGATTATGGTAATTAATGTGGTCGCTCAAACATAATTATGAGTTCCATTTATATCTGGATGTGTACATAAATTGCCACATTTATATTAAAACTGGCACGTACGTACAGACCAGCAAAAGCATAATTCATAATTATAAGTAAATTTCAAAGAGAAATCTACGGACGTCATTAAAAAAAATTGCATCCTCCGTGCTCCTACTATACAATAATTTTCAAGTAATTTAACTGAAGTGATAAATTAGGTACTTTTTTAAATCTATAGGTATCCTTATAATCAGATATATTCTAACAATAACAGGATACAGTACACTAATTTGAGGTATCATGTCGACGATAGATTTTTGTCTCATTTAATTGCACCCATTTACTGGAACATACAACATAATAGTTTAAGTATTGGTGGTTGGTCGTAGAAAACACTATAACAAAAAATATGATTTTGGATAATAAGAAGACCATACCTACTTATATAATTTTATAAATAGCTGGGAGGTTTTTCAGTGTGTTTTTCAAGTTATTTGAAATGTGTCATTATTACATTGTCTTTTATTCCGAAAACTAATTTCAATATTAGTTTAAATATTTATTTTAACCTTAATTTTATTCAATCATTGTAAAAATTTGTAAGTTCGGACAGCAATTAAATTATTATTTTGAGGATTATTAAACTTTACACTGTTTACATGAAACAGTTTTAAAAATGGGGAACCGACTTATTCTTTTGATATAAAAGATACCATATAGTTACAATACGCACACCAAATACTTAGTTACAAATTATACTGAGTTAACTTTACTAATTAGCTACATTAAAATTTTATAGGCACACTTAATAACAAAACATTAGGGAAACCAAATAAACCCACATTCTTATGCCCTAATTGTTATGTGAAAAGGAAAAATGTGTATAATAATTCACTCAATTACTCACATAAAATCGTTTTAGTAGAAATTGATTTCACTTCAGTCTTATTATATTTTTGGTTATTCATTTGTAGCTAACGAGACAAGTTGTAGGTATTGTAAGTATGTTAAAAATCAAACATAAATTTCTATAAGAAGTTTGATCTATCAAAGATAAAAATATATCAATCTAAGATCTGAGTTTTACAATGCGATGAAAATGACAACGAATTAAATTAAAAATTTAATGTAAAAATTAAATATACTTGTATATTTACTAACAAAGATTTATTATAGACCCATTGGTACCTATAGAAAAGATTTTTCAAACATACGTTAATCGCATCTCACCTGACAGTTATCAGTAAGATAAAACACTGGAATTTCTGATAAACACTATTATTTTTCTTTACAATGCCACAGGAACTTTTGGGTAGTAAAATAAAAAGGCTACGTTTGTTATTTTTTGGAACGCAATAAAATACCTGTTATTCTTTTCATTTTTAGAGTAGAAAAGTGTCATAAATTTATTTATTATAATTTCTCTTTTGTGCTATTAATTTACTTCGTCTTGTGTCGTTATTATTTTTATGTTGTCCACTATTGGTAGTTTTTATGTAGGTACTTAACTAGTTATTTCATTATGTACGTATTTTCCTGTAGAAAATCATACTAAGTATTTACTCACACTAATGATATTTACTTTAGTTACACGGTAAGAAAACATATCAATCTAAGTGATAACGTGGTACGGTATCAATGTCGTATTTACTTAAGCGTTTTACTAATTTAGGTGCATGTAAATAGAGTGTAGGTGAACTTGTATGTAAACTAGGCACTAAAGGTCACTGAAACATGTTTTTAATATTTTAATATTTGCCACTATTTTGTTATTTAGCACTTTAGAAAATGTAGAGTAGGTACAGACTTATATAAATATTTCTGATGTGTGATAAATTATATTTCAAATAATACTTTTAGAACCATCTGGCTATCCTTTGGTTGTATAAGTATTTGGTTTTGTGACAGTATTGTTGAAACGTATTTTTTTCTTGACGATCCACTATTATTATTATATTTTCGGTTATAATTGTCGTCGGTATGATTATTAACAGTCCTCACAGTAATTTGGTAATTTTACCTATTTTCACTGTCCAACAACGGCACATGTAAAAAGCGCGGTTGAATTTCAACTATTACCAGTTTGAGCGGGAAAACGGCACAATCATCGCGCTGCAGTCGATATCGAACAAACAACACGACATCGCCACACATCGCCCTCACTCGCCTAATTCCGATGAGGTTATTTTTGACAAATTAACCCGAATATTTACCTTTTGTAACATTTATAAAAACAAAACGAACACAACAGCACACGTTTTATATTCATTGCGTTTGACGGGCCATCACTAGTCTTGCCGGCACGCGAACGGTTTTCGCTTATTAATCGCAATAATTAGCGGTTATTGTTTTTGTTGGTGCGCGCCAGTGGCGACCGCTCACGGCGCGCTTCACCACTGCAACTCGTCATATAATGCGCACTAACAACGTCTCTTTCCCCCTTTACTTCCGCACCGGCTTTTTACTAAGGGCGCAGGCGCCCCTGATATTTTTTAAACCGCGCCCATGTTTCTGTAATTTCTATCGCGGTGCGCACCTTTATTGAAAACAGCTTTTTTCGGACATTTTTTTCGCGACATCTCTGTCTAACGGGCTCTTTCGCCAACTAGCCATCCCCCTCCTTCTAACGGTGGTCGGTACGCACTGCTCCGACGCGACGCTAGCGATGTTATATCTTCTCTTTCTAGTGACGCCGCGACGCTGGTGACGCCAATTATTTTGCCACTATTTAGCATCCAAACGCAATTTGATCTAAGCTTATTTTTGATTCTCGACTTTATGTGCTGGACACAAAGCTCAAGCTCTGATACGTCTAATGCAGTTGCGACTTTATGGTCTAACGCGAAAAGTGTAAAGTTCCGGCCATTTTTGCGATAAAAAAAATGCTTGCATGCACGTAACCACGCCTTTGTATACACACATATTGCTGTCTATTTTACTCCTTTTTTATTTTTCACTCACGGTCTCGCTCTATCACGCACACATGCATAACTTGGGACGCGAATGCTTCGGGACGCGTCGCGTCGCCGCCACCTAGCGGGCAATAGCGGAACTTCTACGTAGAAAGGAGTTTGTAAACTTTCACCTTAGGGGTTGGCAGCACTGGGAGAAAGGGGTTACCTTCCAAGTTTAGTTCCGCCATTCGCCGCAGCGGAGCGTGGTGTGTCGACTCAAACTTGGCTTGACTTTCCGTTTTAATAAACTAGTTGCATGCTGCTTTGTTAATTAAGTAAATCGTTTATTAATGCAACTGAGAATCAATAATACCAGCGGCCTTAAGCCACTAAGGAAAAATCTGTCTTGTCTACTTTAAATTTAATCAAAACAGATTTTACTTGGCAAATTAGCATTTTATTTGCGTGTGTAGCTGTGATTCCCGACAGGGGGCGTTAGAAACGGGTCGGAAAAATGGATTAAGTAGAGCCTTAGAAAGAAAAATTGTCTCGAATTTAGTTTTAATGATTCGAGTCAATATTGACATTTTGTTTTCACAAACAAGCTTTTTTAAATTTCTCGTGTTTTGTTGTTATAAAAATTTTTTTTTTTGGATTCGGTACGCAGGGTTTTTGGAATGGTCTTTAGGTTAATGAATAGATAATATTTATTCATGTAAATAGATCCTAGACTAACTAGATGGCGATGGATACTAAAGGTTAATTTGAAATGTTGTCCACATCACGATCAATATGATGTCTGAACACTTTGCTCGACCTGGGAATCGAACCCAAGACCTCTAGCGTAGTAGTAGTCGCGTTTAGGACCAGACTAACGAGATACTCTACTCATCTTTTATAAATCGTACAAACTGTGGTCGTAGTATTTTTTTTTTTAATTTTTCCTTTTTTTTGACTAACCACCCAGTAGTGGCACATTTTAATGATTACGATACCAAAGATATCCTTAGTATCCTCAATCTTCAACAAACTCAAGGTTAAACATGATGTTGCTGACGTCACCTGAAGACGTAAAATGTGGAAGAGAAATTCGACATCACAGGCAGTGGTCTCGGTAGCTTAGTTGGTAAAGCGTCTGGTGTACTTAACCAGAGAAACGCAGGTTCAAACCTTGCCTGAGGCCGAATTTTTCTTTCAATAGAAAATTAATATCTTTGTGAAGGTTAAACATTATTTGTACCCAACAATAAGCAACTCAAATTAATTAAAATATTCATAGCAATGAAATCAAATAGTTAATTGTACATGGAATAATAGAATACTGATTTGCACAGACAAGCCTGGGCGCCAGAAACTGATAAATATTAAACGTTATGCATCGTGATTAGATAAAATAAACAAATTGTTACACAAATTGCAGCCAAGAGCTGCACGAACTATGAAACCACTATCTATACAGGGTGTGCCTGAAAATGGGACACCTGAAAAAGTAAACCTAGTACCAATTCACATTTTATTACAAAATGATTATTTAATTTTGTAAAACTCCAATCCATTTTAAAGAACCTATGAATATTTTATTTAAAAAAAATGATAAATTTCCAATCCCTTTTGAAAAACATAGTAGGTACTAATATTCTATTACAATATCAAGCTACTTGATGTCGTTTACTCGAAGGCTGAATGAAAGTCGAGTCAAATAGTTGACCAAATCACTAGTTTATGTACCTATTTCTACTAGCCATGTGCTTAATTACGTTTTGTTTAAGCTTAGACTTATGTAATTAATTTTGTTAATTGATTGGCATACCAGTTTAATTTGAATGAGGTTTGATAGTTCTTACTCAAAGGCTTTGATCGTAACTTTATTGTAGCTACGTATAAATTTTAATTAAGGGTTTGTCGCTGAGCTATGCAGTCGGTTACAAAATAATGTTTTGTAGCTGGCCTCAACCCATTAATCGGGGGACACATACCTTAACATAAGTAGGTATTTACCTACATATTTAGAAATAGTGATGTAGGTATAGTATATAGTGCAGTGATAGCCTTGTGATATGACCATTGGACTGCCAAGTCAAAGGTCTCGAGTTCGAATCCAAGGCACGCACCTCTGTCTTTTCGAAGTCATGTGCGTATTAATAATTAATTATCACGCGCTTAAACGGTGAAGGAAAACATCGTGAGGAAACCTACATGCCTGAGAGATTTTCTTGACGGCATGTGAAGTCTCCCAACCCGCAGTAGGCTAGCGTGGTGGACTATAGCCTAATCCGTCTCGTTCTGAGAGGAGACCCGTGCCCAGCAGTGGGACAATGAAATCGGTTGATGATGATGATGATGATATGTAAATTACAATTTTTGATGAACTGTTGATCAGCTCAGTTATAACTTAGCACATGTTTCAATAAAAGTAATAGTATGCATACTTACTGTGGCGTTTCGACAGTGATTGAGGAGCGCTGGAGACCCAATTCCTCCCTCAGTCCCCTTCCTTTTCCTTTTCTTCTTCCCCTCCCTTTCCTTAAATAGGCTCGGCACCGCATCGGCAACTACTCTGGTTTTGCAACAGTCCAGTAGCGGCGATGACTTCTTTCCATCGAGTTTCCTTCGTTCCAATATAAGAAAAAAAATACGAAAAATGAAAATATATTTTAGAAATCAACCACAAAGAAAGGGATTTTATTAGAAGTCTTAGTTTTTTTAGTTATAAGGCCTTATTTTATCAAACCACGGGAGTCTGCAAGAACTTTAACGAAACATCGTGAGTAATGGTACACATCCAAGATAACAGTTAGTATGTGATGTTCGTTTCTCACGATGTAATGCCTTCACCTTCAATGTAGGAATTAAGGATACCCACAGTGATTGAACATGCATTACGGCCAACTACATTCTTGCAAGAAGCAAAATAATTAGGATAGCATATGAATCTGATGTTGAATTCGATATTGGTGGGTATATAAAAACAAAATTCGTAATACAACTATTACAGCTTGAAATAGGCTCAGATCTATTCTGAAGCTGGTATTAGAATTTAGGACAATAAATCACTTCGGACTGTCCGTTTAATACACTAGGGACCTAATCACCTAACAAAATATTATATGCAAACTTATTGTAAGTAAAACAGTTTCAATCAAGTAAGTAGCTACAATCCAGGATTGTTCCTGATATGATCGTAAGGTCTGCGACAGATTGACGCGACGAGCGTCAGAAATATCCTAGCTAGATATGCTTTATTGTATATTTACCCTTGGGAAAGATTACGAGATATTGAAGGTGTAAAGTGCACTTAAGTTAGTAGAAACAACTGAATCTATTTGAAAAAATATCTCAAATTTTAGGCACTGTATTGCATCGGTTTTGAAAATTTGCTTGTACATACATACATACATATTGTCACGCCTGTCTCCCATGGGGGTAGGCAGAGACTATAGATTTCCACTTGCTACGATCCTGGCACACTACTTTTGCTTCATCTACATTCATTAATCTCTTCATGCATGACCGTCGGTTTACGGTGCTCCGAACCTGGCCTTTTTTAAGAACATCCGCAATTTGGTTGCGGTTGAATTTTGCGGTAGAAATTTGCTTGTGGCAAGAATAATACTTGGTTAGTAGGTACAACAATATCTAAGTGACTCCTCCAAGGCACTTTCCCCTCCCCTCAAAGAGAGTATCCCATTCGATCCTACACTAAACTAACCTTCGAGAAGAATTTCGAAAAAATTGGTTTCGTAATCTTCAATAAATACTAAGGTCAAAATAATCGTTATTTGACAATCTTCTCTTGGACGTTAAGACATGTGAATTTCGGAATTTTCAAAAATTTTCTGCGCACATAATTATGATAAAAACGAGTAATAAGCTCGTACACAAGCATTGCAGGACCTCAATATCGTTGGTTTTTTGTATTACAAAGTTCAGAACATATAAGGCGTCTACGTTGTTGTTTTGTCAAATAACACCTTGTATTCTAACCCTTAGCTTGTACCAGTCGATTGCAAGGTGTCCACAATCCACTATTGTTAGTCAATACAGTCGTTAGGACACTATCAGACTGTAGCGATAACGTTGATCGCTGATAGTGAAAATTGCTGTGTATACTTTACTTTATTTTACGAAGAAAAATATAAGATATAGGTATTCTATTACAAAGGTATTATTTAGAAAATTCTAATCTATTTTTAAGAGCATTCTACTAATATTCTATTACAAAAAGATTTTTTGGAAAAAGGCAATCTATTTTAGTTTACTATATATTGCCAATTATTTTTATAATATTTAGCGGTGTCAACTTCATTTTATGAAGAAAACAAAAGAATTAACTAAAACCCAGTGCTTCCAAAAACCTGCATATTTAAGAGGATAAGAAATTATATCGTAAGCCAGCTGTAGCATGTAGTTTAATTTGTGTCCCAAAGGGACTTCTAATTTACTATTTATTGGTTTGAGACAAAAGTTAGCTAGCTAGCCTATCTCCTAGCCAAATTTTAATAAAATCCAGTCATCGGTTATAATTTAAATACACTAACGACCGAGCTCACTGGCCTGCTAGTTCAGCTACTGATTGACTTCTTCTCTTCCTTGCCTGGCAAAGGGAAGAATTTAGCCATCTTCTAATCTAAACCTAGTGCTCATCAAGCGGCAAGTATCCTCAATTAATTATTGTATCCGATAAAATCGTAAGGGCAGCGTCAGATTGCCGCGGCAACATTCCGTCGCCGCTCGCGAGTCATCATAACTCAATCGAACAGGGATCTTGATTGCGCTCGCGTCCGTGGAGGTGGTACGGTTAGCAGATTAAGGAAGATGTCAGTTCGGTGACATGTAATTTATAATTTTAGCAAAGTAATGACAGCACCCACAGGAATGGAAGGGTGCAAAATATATTTTATTCATTTTTACTGCATTCTGTGTGAAATTCAAATCAAATTAATTATCTCTGGGTTGGTATAATTCCGTAATAACTCTGGAATTATGTAACATTACTTGTTAACCATATATTTGGAATAGAATAGAAGATTCTACACACTATAACATTCACGTTGACGAGAAAAACCTATTGCAAAAAACTTGTCAAATGACCCATCTTCGGTTCAAAAATTTTTTTTTTGTTCTCCTATAACATATTCTAGGGTCATGCAGTAATAATTGCATCATCAACTATAACTTATTTCCAACTGACTACTACTCCTATGCCTATCGAGTAAAAGCTTTTTTAATTAATAAATAAATGCAAATTAATAAAACATTTTTAAACTTGTTCTGCACACCATACACGATGGATATACTAAACGAGTCGCATGCCTTTCCGGATTCTATCTGTGCGCGCAAATCTCGGAAACTGAGTTACCTAGAACAAATTTCAATGCTACTTAGTAATTGTCGCTTGACTTGCATTTGTTGACTAGCTATCCATCCCGGATTTGTACAATCCTAACAGCTAGATAAACAACATCATAAAGAATATTGTGTTGACATGAAAAAATTTTTCTTTCTTTCTTTTTTACGAAAAAATAGTAGCAATGTGGGTCGCACATTATCAGTATTCTTGTGACTCCTCGTGCTAAGCTACGACACTTTTACTCGATCCGGGAATGGAACCGAAGACGTCTTATCCAGCAGCATTTTCGTTAAGGAGCAGTATGCATACTGTTGCGTTTCGTATATTGAGTTTAGAGCACCGGAGGCTCGATTCCTCTCTCAGTTCCTTTCCTTCTCTTTTTCTCCGTCCTCTCCCTTATACTTTGAAGGGTTTAAATATATGGTATAAAAGTTGCTATAGTGAGATATTGTCAAACATGCATACAAACAGATATAAAATAATGACCATGTGTGACATTATGCACATTACATGACCATCTCTAACATTCGCGACGTGCGCGTGCGAGCCAATGTAAATGATTTCTTGGACAAAACATGTCTCGTCTCCATCACTCGTCCGTTAATAGATGGAAGCACTTATAAATATTAATGGCACTTATTTATGCACACATTCTAATTAATTGAATAATAGATAGTAATTGGTAAATTATATTTATTTCTGTAAATAGCATACCATCACGCTTGTATTCTCCGCACGGTAACGCAGAGGAGTACTAATGTACACTCATATTTTGCCGCAGTTAATAGGGAACAAGGCTATTGCCATTTTTTTAATAAGGGCTTACTAGTAATGTTGGTCATACATTACTAGTGTATTTGTTGGCCCCTCGTAATAAGCTAAATGCTTGTATTACGAGTGGGTTCACGTCGGTAGTGCAATGGGTGGATTCCGAACGAGCAACCACATTATGACAAGTCCGACGCCATTAGGCTGTCGCCGCTGCTATATTTTAACTGGGCAGTAGCAGCTCAAAGTTTGGATATAACTTTGAGCTGCTACTAAGAATTCTTAATATTCATAAAAACCCGAATAACACTTTGTTCCACCGGTGAATCGAACCAAAAACCTCTAGCGTAGCAGTCACCCAGATTAATGAGAGATATATTATTTCAAAACACTATAGAAGTTAGTGTTTTATTTTTTTGTAATTTATCGAGTCGGCATTTCCTGACTGATGTCCTTCGGTATGCAACACCAAAAACATCTCAAAGAATTATGTTCAATATCAAAGTTAGTAAGTAGTTTCTTTTAAGTACAAAATTTTATTATAATTCTTAGTAGCTCGAACGTTAAGGCGGTTTGGTATGCAATCATTTGTGAATCATACAGTATCGTTTGATGTAGCAGTTCCTACCGCTATGAATTTGCAAAACTCCAAAAAGAAAAATATTAAATTCCGCACCCGATCCGCTTTAATACATTAAACATTGAACGTTTTTTAATACCTTAGCAACAGTGCAATTACATACATAACTTTTAATTTGCAACATAAAACCAAACTTAGTCCCAATTAATTCTCCAACAGTTGTTAAAAAGGTTGTTATAGTTTTATTAACAGTGAAATAAAATCACGTAACCGTAGGCTATATTAAGCAATTAAAAGGACCACTACTGCTGTTTCAGAATAGCCCGAAATGATAAAAAGTAATGTACACACGGCTACAGGTTAACCTATACAAATCCATTTTAAGCTGATCTTGCATTGTATAGGCTCAGATCAAATAAAAAGTAAAGATGGAACTTTACGAACAAAGAAGTGAGGCCGGCTAAAACTACGCCATGCCGTGTACAACATACAATTACACGTATACCGAAACTACGCCTTATCTTGTCAGTCGAGTTATCGAGCTATCGAAAGCTCGACTGACAAGATAAGGCGTAGTTAACTAATACATGTGTGCGTGTAATTGTGTGTTGTACACGACATGGCGTAGTTTTAGCCGGCCTCACTTCTTTGTTCGCAAAGTTCCATCTTAACTTTTTATTTGATCTGAGTGTATAGGCTTCCCATAAAATAAGAGGCCAGCGTAAACTAGTTTCGTATAGCTTGATGTGTAGCCGTGCGTACTTACTTAATAAAAAATCTCAACGTAGCAAACCTTTTAATGGTTGTTTTTAAGTATTAATTAGCATTAATAAACACCAAGTTTATTAAGGTTCTTGTTATTATAGATAAACAATAGGCACTTAGCATATCTTCACGTAAAACTGTAATTAAGGGCACGACAGACTTTAGCTTTTATATTGTCTAGCTTTTGCACGCGTAGATTTTTTCAATCAAAAGACGTAGCCTTTAATTCTCTTCAGTACTATCTATCTCTGTACCAAAATTCATCACAATCCGTTCAATGATATACTTAGGAGTGAAAGTCTAACAAACAGACGAAATCACTTTTGAATTTACTTAAGTATACTTAATAATATTTATACAACTTAGTATGATATAATGTCGTGTTGTAATTAATTTAATTAAGGTCCTTACCAAGTTTGCGAGTTCCAGGGCTGAGTCAATATTACCTGAAAATATAAATGATTAATTATTATTTGTGTAAATTATTTCATCACTATTTCTCCCAAAACAGAGAAGGAAAACACCGTGAGGAAACCGTTATATCCTAATACCAAACATTCGAAGATATGTGACATTTACCGAACCGCACTTAGCCCGCTTGCGGGGATATTATAGGCTGATTATTATGTATGTACCTAGGTAAACTTGCCGTTAAAAGAATCTCTCAGAATTCCATGACTTTGGCTGTTGACTAGTCATATGATTTCCACTCCATTCCATTTGATACCACATACAGTAAAACATGATGACTAGTAAAGTTCATAAATGAATTCCATCAATTACCCAACACCAAGTGCAGTTGATCGCGGCGACCCTAATACTTAATAAACTGTTTATTTTAAGCGCAGGCGCAATGGATGTGACCTCAATTAGCGCTTTACGCTGTAATTATAACGATATGTGAACTACTGTTGAGTGCTATGTATATAATGTAGTTTTATTTAACACATTTATTTTGGTGTAAATTGGCTCTCCCCCTATTACATGGACCTAAACATTGCGGCGAACTGTGGGTGTATCGAATAACACCTCTGGCTTACGCTTCAGGGAATGAAGGCGTGATGCTTTATCTGCAGGGTTCTATGACTCCTATCTTTTCGATCAGGTAAAATTGGGTCAATCGTATTCAAGTGAGGTTCAAAAAAGATTAATAAAAAACAAAACCGTCTATAAAACCGTGACAAAAATTAAATTATGTACATAACAGTTTAGGAAGTCGTCGGTGTCCGTCATTGAGTTCGATCTTTTGTTTTCGCCATCGTCTTCCAAAACTGTGGCGTGTAGTTCTAAGTACAAGGGTTTTCTTATTTTAACGATGTGATCGCTTTTCGAATGATATTAATATGATTTTTATTATCTAATATTTTTTTGTGAATGGAAATTCCGTTAATAGGAAATTAAGTAAAACTACTTTTTATCGCGTTATTTTTATCTCTAAATTACCGCCGATTCCTTTACAAGCATCCTTAGTACACGGAATTGAAATAATCAACTGATTAGAAACGTTTAACGGTAGTGTTTTTTTCCATATCTGTGTAAAAATTACGGAGTTCACAAGGTAAGAACATAAAAAAATACAACCAAATTAACAATCTCCTCCCGTTTCGAAGTCGGTTACGAACTTATATTAGTTTCAATAGATAGATAGATAGATAGATAGAATATTCTTTATTGCACACCAGAAACTATTGTCAAGTACATGTTATAAATGATAAAATGGTACAATGGGCGGTCTTATCGCTAAAAGCGATCTTTTACAGACAACCTTTGGATGGACTCAAGAGAAAGGTAAGGCGATAACTAGGTAGTCTGGCGTACATAAAATAACCTAAACACAGATTAAATCATACTTAAATTGGAGTAATATAAACACAGAATATACGTTACATATATAATTGATTATAATATATATATGTATATAGTATATAATATAAATATATATAAATAAATATATCGTTTATTAAATATATATAAAGACATAATTATTTCAATTAATATGGCATAGTAGATAAGTATACAATTTATAACAAGAATATATATTACGATCAATAAGAATATAGCAGTTATAGCGACAGATAATGCTCCTTTACCAATCTTCTGAATATTGCCAGTGATTGCGCACGTCTCACTGACACGGGCAAAGCATTCCAAAGCCGTACAGCTTTAACAGAAAAAGAATTGTCCAAAAAAATTGTGGAGTGCAGTGGCATCTCAAGTCTCAAGTTTTCCGATGATCTTAGGTATCTCGTATGTGTGTCATGGAGGAACTGAAAACGTTCTTTAAGATAAGATGGAGTTAGAGGATTAAACAGAACACTGTAGAGAAGGGACAATATATGGGAATTCCGGCGAAGGCGTATTGGAAGCCACTTGAGTTTTGCTCGAAATTCAGAAACATGATCATATTTGCGCAAGCCAAATATAAATCTTATACAGACATTTTGGAGTCGCTCAAGTTTATTTAGTTGTGCCTCAGTGAGATCGAGATAACTGACATCGGCATAATCAAGGATGGAAAGTAAAAGAGACTGTGCTAGCGTTATTTTGGTGGCAGTAGGCAGGAAGTTGCGCAATCTCCTCAGCGACCCCGCTGATGCAAACAATTTTCGACTGACCTCTTGCAGATGAGGACCCCAAGAAAGATGTTTGTCTATTAAAATTCCCAAGTTTCTAACTATCTCACTTAGTTGTATCACAGTGCCATCAAAGATGACTTGTGGAATCACAGGCCAGTCAATCCTAGCAGACAATCTAGGGCTACCAACAACAATGACCTGGGTTTTCATTGGATTAATTTTAAGTCCATATGCTTTGCTCCAATCGCTTATAGTACCCAAATCATTATTTATAGTATCAATCGCCTGTGGCAGCTCAGTTGGGGACGCCTGCTTATAAATTTGCAAATCATCTGCGTAAAGGTGGTAGGACGAATTAAGTTTATTGGAGATTGAATTAATAAAAATTGCGAAAAGGAGAGGAGATAGAACGCCACCCTGCGGCACCCCAACGTCTGTATTACACCAAGAAGAGAAAGTACCTTCTATGTGTATACGCTGACGGCGACCAGACAGGTAACTGCGAAACCAGTCAATAGCCGTTGGAGATATGTTAAGCGAGCCAAGTATGGCAAGTAGGATGTCGAAATCAACGGTGTTAAATGCATTGCTGAAATCAAGCAAGCATAAAACAGTTAGTTTTCCGCTCTCCATACCTGCCCTAATGTCGTCCGTAATATTGATGAGAGCTGAAGTAGTGTTATGACCCGCACGAAAACCAGATTGGAATGGATTAAGGAGACTATTTTTGGAAAGGAAAGTACTGAGCTGATTGTAAACGAGACGTTCTAGAACTTTAGAAAGAAAAGGAAGTATGGATATTGGACGATACTCGGAGAAAGAACTGGGATTAGGTTTTTTAGGTAAAGGAGTAATTTGGGCGTCTTTCCATAAAGATGGAAATTCACCGGAGGATATAGAATAGTTAAGGATATAACATAGAACTGGGAGAATTTCATCAAGGACAGGGAGAATCATTTTCCGGCTGACACAGTCACTGCCTATTGCATTGGATGTAATAGATACTATGCTCTTCTTAACATCACAATCGGAGAATTGACTAAAAACGAATGCTGGATAGTGAGGAGTTGGAAGGGTAGAAAGATGACTTATTGTGGACGCTTTTAAGGTCCCATTACAGTGGGACGAAGACGAGAAATGTAGATTCAAAGAATCAATGTCCAAGTCTTTAGGAATATCAGTTTGACTCTGTTTTCCAACTCCCATAGATCTGAGAAATTTCCAAACTTTTTTCGGATCTCCTATTTCTACGGAATCATGGATATAATGGCGTAAAGCATCCCTACACACCCTATTACAGTGATTTCGAGCAGCCACATAATTTTCCCAGTTGCGTGCCCCAGGACGACATTTGTGTTTCGTTTTAGCAACTGCCTTCTTATGCATAATGGCTCGGATACTATCTGTTAGCCAAGGCGCTGGGAGATGTTTTAATTTAACCGAACGTAAGGGAGCATGCACGTCGTAGAGGCTGGTCAGATTGTCTGTAAAAATACTCATTTTGGCATCAATTGACTCCGCAGTGATGAGAGGAGCCCAGTCAATATTGCTTGCATCTTCCCGGAGGGCATCAGAGTCCATACCATCAAAATTACGTAACATAAGGGTTTTGAGCTTTGCCTTAGGTGGGCGAATTTTGTAAGATAGGAATAGTAAATCATGATAGGAGAACATGTCAGCTGGGCATTGGCCAAATTTGCTAACATGTTGAGAAGAAGAAACAAAAATAAGATCCAGAAGAGAAGGATTACAGTTAGGGACATGATGTGTTGCATTCAAAGGGAGAATATATAGGTTTACTGATTGCAACAAAGAACGAAGAGAAGAAGACCGGGAATCTTGTTTCAATAAGCAGGTATTGAAATCCCCCATAATGATAGTGTGACTGTAAGAAGGTGTAAGGTTCTCTAGGATGGTTTCAAAAGAGGAAAAGAAATCGATACTACAAGATGGACTGTAATACACACCAAGAAGGATTTTGGTATGCTTTAGGTTTACTTCTAAGAAAAGATGCTCGCCTGCATTATGTGGTGGAGGTTGTGTCGATATATCAACTATTGAAAAAGGAATGTTTGCACGAAGATATATAGCTACACCACCACCACGGCTGCCTGTGCGATCATTCCGTATTAGTTGAAAACCAGGAAGGGAGTAGGAGGTAGAAGGGAGACACGGTTTTAACCACGACTCGGAGACAAGGATAGCATGGATATTCTTACAGTCAAGATTAGCCAACATGTCAAAGTAATGTGCCGGAATACTTTGGGCATTTATATGGACTACATTAAGATTCTTCGGAACATTAGAAAATTGAGACTCGAGCGCGTCAGCTAACGAGGGTATGCTGACGAAGCTATCATCGCTACTTGCTGATACGAAGCTTTCTGAACCACTGTCAGTACATAAATCAGACATACAATAAATAATATAAATAATATAATAATATAAATATTAATAAATTAAAGACTTTAAATAGCCTTGTAATACCTAAAACAAAATAAAAATAACTATATACTGTCCAACTGCCAGTTGAGTGTTTACATTATAAGTACAAACTAAAAACTTTGAAAATGGGTAAAGATTCTAGGCAATGTCACCGTCCAAGCTAACATTATAACATAAATTATAAGACCGGGTATGTATCCAACCATAATTAGTCAGGCACCCAGACCGGTGTCCATAGACAAGTAAGGTGAATGAATCCGAACTTGAGACTGACAGACGACAGCTGTCATTGCTGTCAGTATCATTGTGGACACTTGGCACACAGAAAAGAAATTATTTTAAGAAATATTATGAAAGGGTACTTTTATTGGAAAAAACAAGAAGTGACAAGGCCTTAAAGTTAGGGTAGAAGAGGTAGCAATAATGCAGATTACGTGATTTTGTCGGTATCTTAAAATAAATGCAAGTTTTGCCCGGACAGAGACACTACCCAAAAACCATACCTCATTTTTTCATTGCAGCAGCTCGCTTCGTTTTTTTCGGTGCCGACGATTGTACTGCTGATGGGGCTGCTACAGTTGACGCTACCCTCGGCTCATTGACCTGCTTGACTCTTTTAAGGTCACAGGGAGTATTAACACGCTGCCGGTTACCATCACCATCAACAACGTAAATTTGGCCCTGCTTCGTCCAACAGTTTGTGACGCCAAATTTCTCACGTGCACACATGAAGAGCTGGTGCCGGGATCTAGTCAAGAACTCAGACACAGTCATGCCGGAACCCTTCAAATTAGTTTTTGCAAACCAGACATTGTCACGAACAGTCGCATCCTTAAGCTTGCAGAGTATGGGTCTGGGCTTATTGGTTCCTGCCTGCCTCCCCAGCCGACGACAATGTTTAATGTCGGCAGTTGAGAAGTGAGCTAACCGACAGTGATTGCGCACCACATCAGCCACTACCTGCGCTGTCTCCTCTTTGGCCTGCTCAGTGACACCATGCAGCAGGATCATCTTGCGGCGACTCCTCATCTCCATGCTGTCTAAACTCTGCACAAAAGCCTCCATCTGCTTTTGCAGACATGCCAATGCTTCGTGAATGAATTTCTTAAAGGAAGCAAAATCCGCAGCTAAGCTCTCAGTGCTGATCGACGTTGCAGCAGGACTCTTCTGCAGTTCAGCCTCAAAGTTGGTCATCCTGTTGTTGAAGTTATTCATCATATCTGCAAGTGACTCCTTGAGGGCTTCCATTGTGTTTTTAGTGTAGTTATATTTGTATTTTAAGGAAGGAGAAAACACTATACTGGCAAGTACTTTAAGTTAGCATAAAATATTATCCATTAAATTATTATTTTACTTGTGTTTTTTATTTTATTTTAATATATTTGTCAGAGCAAAAATTTTTACTGTTAATGTCAAACTACCCTCTTCCGATATCTATCCAATACTAAGGAGCCTAATGAAATCTTTTTAGTCTTAAAATAGACTAAAGTCTGCTTATGCTCATAGCCCTTTGCATTCTGCATTGAGATCATTTGAATACGTCTCAGTACAGAGAGCCCATTCAGTACTACTTGTAATAAAGTTTTAGTGTGGATCAAGTTGCGTTTACTGCATTCTTGGTAGGGTTGCCACCAATTAATTAAGGGATTATCAGCTGTATAAAAATTCAAGACGTACTTGCGCAATTAAGCGTGTTTCGTTTTTCAATTATTGCAAATTGCAACTTAGCATAATATACCATCACACCTGTATTCGTAGAATTGTGTTTAATTATGTGTCTTTCAATTATAATCAAATATTATTCAAATTATTTAAATAAAAGACTAACTTCCTAAAAGAAAATTCGTGTTATTCTGAATATTTAGTTATGCTAAATGTAAGAAATAACCATTTTGACATTTGGATTCTTACAAAATAACAGAAGATAAAAAATATGACAGCGACTGATCTAAGTATTATTATATCAACAATAAGTACAAATAATATAACTAAAAGTACAAATATTTTTTAGTAAAAGTAAAAATTAATAATAATAAAAAGTAGTTTTGATGTTTTACTTTTTTTCTTTATGCTAAAGATGCAGAGAGGCAGCCCTAAGCAATTTTCATAAGTAAGTACCTCTCATTAAATCTAATAACAGAGGACATGAATGTCTATATATAAAGTGAAATATTTGAAAGGCTGCATTTACAGTCAACGCGAGCTGAAGGTTATGGGTGACATGCAACGCTCGATTATATTGCTCTTAATTATTTAAATTATGTACTACTGTTTCTTAGAAATACTGTGTGGTCCATCCTATTATTTGTTGGGAGTTTTTGCTCCATTAGTCGGCAGGCATTATGCAATTGTATACCTACAAGTATTTTTTTTTAATGGAATAACTCGGCAATCCAGCAGGCGAGCTAACTGTCGGTAAGTGGTCATCGCCGCCCATGAACATCTGCCAAACCAAAGGTTGCAGATGCGTTGCCGAGCCTATTTAAGGAAAAGAGAAAAGGAGAAGGAACGAGACTGAGGGAAGAATTGGGCCTCCAGCGCTCCACACTCACCGTACGAAACTTTACAGTACATACTGCTACTTGACGTCGATAATCTGTGGGAGGGAAGTACTTCCCAGGTCATGCGGGTCCATTAATAATGCTGGCATGTGGACATGTCTGATGAATTGTGAGCCACGAATACGACAATGTGGATGTGCACAGACTGTATAAAATGGCGGGATGAGCTTGACTCTTGCTGTGGTGGTTGGATGCTGAAAGCTCTCAACCGTAAATAGTTGAAGAAGGATAGGGAGCCATTTGCCCTGCATTGGGATGATTACGGCTGATAATGTAATAATATATCGATAGATTTAAAAAAATTAAAAAACCTGATCAATAAAACCATTTTTGTAAGAGGCGATATTTAGAATTTGAGCCTCATAGTAGTTAAATAAAAATTTACGAGATCCACACTCCTTGAATTGCAATAAATATACCAATAATTTTAAACTGATATCTGTGATCAATTCTTCGAAAAACATAAAGAATAGTCGTATTTCTTGGTTGGTCGTGACAATGAATCATGGTAATGATGTCAAGTTTCATCAGAACATGATTCAGTGGTTGATGACAGAGTATCAGCTATACCTTTGTCGAGAGCATGCGTCGGTTCTATTGTCATTTTTATACATAGACTATAGGGTATTTAACTTACACCCACAGTTCGCCGGTACGTTAAGGTCCCATGTAATAAGGGTTGAGCCTATTGCCGGTGACTGGGCACAATTCCAGACTCCAACATTGTCAGTAGCGCTGACAATGTCAATGAAAATCCCAATAACTCCTTGTTTGATCTGGGATTCAAAACCCAGGACCCCCCAGCACTTGTGCACTTAACCATTTTAATTATCACTAGACTAATGAGGCAAATATAGTATTATAGACTTAAAACTGATTGTTTATGCTAGGTTTAGGCCAAATAAATAGGAAAAATAAAATTCCGACTCTCAACCTACCTTCAACTTTGGTCTACCCAACCACGGAAACTGACATAACTCTAGTCCATTCAATTAAAAGCTAGCTAAGTATTCTCGTTCCATATTCCATAACCTTGAGAAGTGAGGGAGCCCTCGTCAACGAATGTTGGAATGTCATTAATGCCAACAGTAATATTGGTACCGGAACAAATTTAACTTTACACCTACTCTCACACTTCTGCCACGTTAAGTAGAAGGTTTTAGGGTTGAAAATTGAACGGTTTAAAGGTTTTCAATGGAAGAGTTATAGTGGTAATGTTATAATAGTGCAAATCAGTCGTCGTGATCGAGGTATTACAATGTCGTGCAATGACTTTGTATGCAGTTGAGCGGCTTTTAACTTGTGTTCTTGTAATACAAGATGGATTTGAAAATCCTGTGATTTTCGGCGACTTTTTTGAGTTTTATGTATAAGTTAAAAAGGGCAGTGATAGCCTTGTGATATAAAAATTGGACTGCCAAGTCAAAGGTCTCAAGATCGAATCCAAGGCACGCACTTCTGTCTTTCCGAAGTCATGTGCCTATTAATAATAATTAATTATCACGCGCTTAAACGATGAAGGATACCCGCAATGCCTGAGACATTTTCTGGACGGCATATGAAGTTTGCCAACCCGTAGTAGACTATCGTGGTGGACTATAGCCCTCTCGTTCTGAGAGAAGACCCGTTGCCCAGCAGTGGAACAATGACATGGGTTGATGACTGTATAAGTAAGGTTTTTTTTTCAGCTGCAACAGCAGAGGATTGCTAATGCATTGTTAGTCCTACGAACCCAGGGGAAACTGGCTCTAATGCGCAGAACTCGATACCGATATACACACTTATGTGTTTTATGGCAGACTCTGACCTAAGGGTTATCGTCAGTCAGATCCCAAGAAGTCTTACCACATAGAGTAACTTACATATTCTCCTCTTACTATATGCCTGTCTTTAAAACAGTGAAGATTATATTTTAACCCGTCCCCACCCGGAGAAGTGCTACTCTAAACCTCTTTAGAGTAGCACTTCTCTCTCACTTAGTCACTAAAAATCTTGTCATCGTACCCTCGTACGATGACAAGATTTTTAGTGACTTTATATTTATTGTTATTCACCGTTTAAGAATACGATGTTGGTCTTTGGAAAACAAAACGGCACTTAAACTAGCACATATTGATTAATGTGTAGACTAAGAGGTCTTGGTGCTTCTTCCCTAAATCTCATGAAGGAAGACAGACTAAGAAGGATGCGACTGCCTCACCGGTCTCCTCAATAATTACACAAAATCACTTTAATTTACACTATAATACCTAAACCAGTATCTTAATCGTTTCCTTCAAGGGTAAAACGTAATTAAAATCGACCCACAACGCCGGTACGTTTGTGTTTAGCCAATCTGGTTGCCGATTAGTTATGGTTTATAAGACTTAACCGCCTACATGGCGTAGTACCTACTTAGGGTTCTGCCAAGGTTGCCTAAGTAATTTACGTGATATGTACTATTACGTGGGTTTATCCGTAATTTATGATTGATTTTGTGTTATTATTGTTTTGTGTTAATTGTTGATGACTTGATGTGTGGGAAATTCTGTATGCTTGGATTATAAAATCGTTTTCTAGCTACATTATTCCCTGCAATCAATGAAATGAAAATATTGAAATGGTCTTCATTACGGAAAGCCTTACGTCCACGGTTATGCAAAAAACCTATTTCTCTACATTGAAGACTCAGATCAAATAAAAAGTTAAAATGGAACTTTGCGAACAAAGAAGTGAGGACAGCGTGTGTTGTACACAGTTAGGCGTAGTTTTAGCTGGCCTCATTTCTTTGTTCGCAAAGTTCCATCTTAACTTTTTATTTGATCTGAGGTTGAAGATTAAAAAAAAGTGGGATAGAGTACCCACGTAAACGTATCTCAACCCAAAAAATAGATTTTCGTCTGTTTGTTAGAGGTTAGCGGTATATAAAACTAATGAACAGAATTTAATTAGAAAGCAAATGCTCTAATATGCTCCAACTTAATCCGAACCAGGAAAATCTTATTGTTTTCCTTTACAAGTTAAACACTTTTTTTTTCACAAAAAGCTAACTGGCAATGTGGGTCGCACATCACTAGTATTATTGTTAACCCCCTCGTACTAACCTAAATGATTGTATTACGAGTGGGTTCACGACGGTAGTGCAATGGGGTTTCGAACCGCAACCACAATGATCGCAAGTTCGTCGCTTGTAAGTTAATACATTACATTTGGTGTCCCTGAATTCAATTTGAAGTATTTACTTATTCACTCCATACGGAACCTTTGAGAATTTATATTATACTATGTACTCCATTATTAAACCATGCTCTTATAATCGTCGATCATAAAGCGTGTTGTACACGATAGGATCTCAAACACATCCCACCAAATGAGTTCGTGTGTACATTCCTGAGCCCTTATAAGATTTTTTCATGTTATTTTAACCACGGGATGTCGTGATCTGTCTTTGAGGCCAAACATACCTATACTTAAAAATATTTTTTACTTAAATAATACCCATTGTTGTAAACGCGACTGCTGAGCGTCTGTCTTTGGTTCAAATCCCAGATCGAGCAGTGATATTGGGTTTTTCTGTGAAAGTCCCAGTAGTAGCTTGGATTTGTGCCCAGTTAATAGCAATAGGCTCGCACTAATAGGTCTTGGTGGGCACGTCACGTGGCAAGATATAAAGATGATCGATAGACCATAAGAATAGTAAAATGGCCTGGACCAGGAGGCACTAGAGCGAGAGGTCGACCATGTGCCCGATGGGCGGACGAAATAGTTGCGACGGCAGGGCTAGGCTGGCTATGCAAAGATGAAAAAAAAAAAAAAATTAAGTCCTTGGAGGAGGGGTCCACATAAATAAATAAATATCATGTATAACACTATTTTGTAATTAAGTTTGTGTGGAATTAAATAAAGCTTTTTTATTATTATTTATTATTATATACGGCGATCTATGGGTGTACATTGGTTTAGAGTGTAGCAATTTGGACAGGACTAAACTGTCGGATTAGAAAGGTAATAAAAAAAATACAAAATAGCCAAAACATACACAAATTTACAAATCTCCGCTTTGAAGTTCGTTAAATACACTTCAATCAAAGTGATTTCTGATTCATACAAAGTGCATTATTGCATATATCTATGCAAACTGGCGCATGCGGAACCCTGAGTTACAAATATGCACAGTGTTACCCCGGAATAGGAACATGTTGCATACTAAACGAGCTTTATAAGGGATAGGTGCGTTTCCACTACCTACTTGTATGTCACAGTATCGTAAGATTCAATTGGTTCTATGATTAACACTCTTTTAACCCCCGATGTATGTCTACATGCCAGTATGAATGGGTCGGCACTACCGGGGAAGTACTACCCTCCCACGGAATATCGGCGTCAAGTAGCAGTATGCGTGCTGCTGCGTTTCGTACGGCGAGTGTGGAGCGCTGGAGGCCCAATTCCTCCCTCAGTCCCCATCGTTCTCCTTTTCCTTAAATAGGCTCGGCAACGCAACTGCAACTTTTTAAGTAAGTAGATATTGCAGATGTCAAAGAGCGGCGTTGATTACTTACAACATACGACTACTGACTTGATTGCTCGTTTGCCGAGTTATCCCATGAAAAGAAGACAGACTGACCCTTAGCTTAAAGCGAGGCTCGTTAGTAGTGTGTTTCTAGTCTTAGGCACCATGGCAGTGGTGCTAATCTATCAATACGAGATAAGGAAAGGAACTTTTTTATTCTTAACGTTCCTCCCAAGAGCAACTTATCCCTTCCAGTAACTAATTATAGACAATGCAATTTTATTGGTCTTATGCCTTGGGTAGTTCAAGCGCGTTTGAGCCGCTTTGCTGATTTAAAATAAAGCAAAATGAGCATTGGTAGCCCAGTGATAAGGGCTGCGACTTACAAGGGGTCCTAGTTCGAACCCAGAGAGGCTTGTAAATTGTTTCATCATAAATTCACCATTGCATCCAAAACATCGTGAGGAAACCGGCATGTCCTAGTACAAAAATTCGAAAACTCCTGCCAACCCGCACTGGGCCCGCGTGGTGGATTATTTACCACTCCCTCTCACCGAGGCCTGTGTCCCTGCAGTGGCAACATTATAGGCCTGATTATACTACATATCTTTTAAGGTTTCAAGCGGCGGTAGCCTAATGTCTAGGGCGTTGGACTTGCGGTCATGTGGTTGCCAACTCGAAACCCACCCATTGCACTATCAATGTGAATCCACTGGTAACACATGCATTTAGCTTAGCACGAGGGGTTAACAAGATAACTAGAAATGACCCACATAGCTAGTAAGCTTTAAAAAGAGGTTAATTATGAAGTTTTATGAAAAGTGAGGTAGCTAGCGCCCTGCTTCTTTTTCTCGTATTGGCAGGGGCATTACCTTACCTAATAAATTTCATTTAAACGTACCCAATACCCAATCACAATTAAAGTCACTCGCAAAACAATGCGCACGCCCCTCGCACGTACTGATCGCACTAAAATTCAAATTCGCACTAACTGTCAACACGATTGTCATTCCGCAGCAGTACTTCTTATACCAACGATATTTATTAACTGGTGACCTTGCCAGCTGAATGCCTAATGCTTTGTATAAAGTTATACCATAGTATATGTTTCAAAGTTATGCTGAATTTAGCTCTGTGATTTTGTCTTTTAAGGGCACCAAATTATGCAATAAAGAAAGCTAAATTTATATGAACCCAAAATACAATTAAAATAGTTAAAAAGAAGATTCCACTGCGGTGAGCAGTGGAAACTTCTTTTACTGAATTTTCTGCATGGAAAATGCTTCAAAAACCAAAAAGATACATATTATAATTTATTACTGGAGTGTGCAAAATTCGTCGATTTGTGCCGTAGATATGTGAACAGTTGCTCTTAAACTATGGCCAATAGGGAAAAGGAAGGCAAGTAGAGTTTTTAGTCGTTACAATCCGAGATACTCTGCTACTCCCTAGGTAGCAGAAGATCCGATTTCCGCACCCCATAAAAAGGTAGTTAGTTAAGGAGTTATGCATAAGCATCTACGAGTATATCAATTACAAATATGCTGGATGATCATTAATTATATATTTATCAATAGCATTCATAGAAGTCGTGGAGAATCTAGTTACAGAATCTTAAGAGCAACGACCTTCACTTTTTTTTTAATGGATCACTCGGCAAACGAGCCGGCGAGCTACCTGATACTAAGTTGTCGTCGCCGCCCATGAACATTTGCAATACCGAAGGAGTTGCAGATGTGTTGCCGAGCTTATTTAAGGAAAAGGGAGGGAATGAGAAAAGGAGAAGGCCCCATGCCTTCTCCTTTGAGGGTGGAATTGGATCTCCAATGCTCCACACTCACCGTACGAAAGGCAACAGTTTGCATACTGCTACTGTTACTGGAAAGATATTATATAAAAAAAAAAACTTCTTCTTTTATTGCAGAAAAAATCTGTCTGTCTCGTATCGTACTGATCGATTAACCTTTCCGTGGCCAGTCTTCCAATGGGAGATCCTTCAAGAGCACATTAAATAATTGGATGCCAGTTGCATCTAGTAAGTCTTTGATAACTCCAAGAAATTTGGGAAAAGGTTAGGGTAACGATGATTCTAGCCTAAAAAGAACTTTCCCCGGAAGTCGGTAAAACCTTGTCAAAGTCACCAGTATTGCCACAAGTCCACAACTAGGTACAATATGGCGTTCTTGTTATTAGCATTATAACTATCAGCGGAACCAAATACGGTCCAAGACCAACTAGATGCCTAATCGACTGGTTACAGTAGCCATTGTAAAATGTTGTATACCGTACTGGTAGGGTGACCAACATAACGTGGAGAATAGGACATTACAAACTTATTATACAAAGTAGGTCTAATCATTCTAAATTTGAAAAACAACAACTGTTTGTTTGTGCTTAATTAAGGACCTTACCTTTCTTATATTATTATAAGATGAAGTAATATAAAAAAAAATAGATTACAAAAAACATTATGTGTCATCTAGCAAGTACTATCTAATGCATCTGCTATCTAATGTTGTGAAAGGACACCATGTTTATGGTTTGTAGAGGACTAGAGGTTCGATCTAAATCTAATTTCATCGGACATAATAAGTTGTCGTTTTGTTTTCATAGTGGGATAAGAACGCTTATACGAATTTACGATAATGTGGTGGTCTTATGCAACAAAAACAAGGAATTATTATTATCCTGTAATTTCTTCAATAACATTCTGCTACCCTAAAAACAAGGTATTGCATGTACCGAAGAAATTGCCCATAAATATTTATTGTTACCGAAACAGCTCAAACTATCATTACTCTTATGCCTTTACAGGGCAAGCAGAGATATCGATAGCTCAGGATTAAGAAGTTTGCGGAGTAATTGAGTAGCGGCAAGCTTACACCACTGATATTTTATTGTAGGTGTCCCCAAATCAGACGATTACTGGGAGAATGGGGTTATAACACAAATCCCCTGTCAAACGTGTTGATTATGATAATACTAGCTTTTGCCCGCGACTTCGTCCGCGTGGAATAGTTTTTCCCCAATCCCGTGGGAATTTCCCAAAATATCGTTATCATTTAAAGCCTATATGTTATTCTGATGTATAAACATTAATACTGTAAAGTTTCATCAAAATCCGTTCAGTAGTTTTTGCGTGAAGGAGTAACAAACATCCATCCATCCATCCATCCATTCATCCATCCTCACAAACTTTCACATTTATAATATTAGTTGGAGTAGGAAGTAGGAAGTAGGAAGTAGGAAGTAGGAAGTAGGATAGGATAGGATAGGATTAGTAGGATAGGATAGGATAGGAAGTAGGATAGGATAAGAAGTAGGATTCGATATCCAAAGAATTATTTCACAGGATTGGTTGTCCACGCTTCCGTGACCAAATCTGGACAGCTAACAAAGTGTTACAAATAAACAACAATTGTTACATTTCCACGGATTTCTATAATATTCCGAGATATAAATCATATTGAGCCGTGTCCATGAGTCAGGCCCAACAATTGCAATGAAACCCAATCTGATATCTATCAGACAACAAACTATCAAACTAGATACTGAACCGTTATATCTTAAGCTGCCGCTCCCCCCGCGTGTCCTGGAAATTTAATAGAAATCGAGGTCACACTATCGACGTCCACGGATCTGTCCTAACTGGCTACCTTAACTGATTTTCTGTCAAGCGTAATCAAGTTATTTGTGCTAAAGCTGTTTGCGACAAGCCCTTAACGGGTTCTATTCCCGTTTTGGTTATAACCGAATGCCACTTGTTTAGATAAAACTATTTATAGGAATGTAAAAGATAGCCATATAGTGTGGAGTTAAGTTTAATAATTAGTTCTTATTATTGATTTATGGCAATCTGCGTGTCGCTAATTATAAATGATTTACGGAAATGCACCTAACCTGCAACCTAACGGATTAACTTAAACAGTGATATATGTTATCTGATTAATAATAAGTACTTATAATAAAGTAGCCTTATTCATAAATTTAAATAATCCTGATTAACAGGTGTGAAAAAATTTGGCTTTTGATATAGGTATTTTATTTTCTATAAAAATGATGTTCTTATGATTTGAAACCAGTCTTTAACTATTTTCTAACAAGATTGATATGTGCTGAGAAACAAATACCATCACATACCATCACGCCTGCATTCCCCGAAGGGTTAGGCAGAGGTGTACTAATGTACACCGACATTTCGCTGGTATGTTTAGGTCCCATGTAATAGGGGGCGAGCCTATTGCCATTAACCGTGCACAAATCCAGACTTCGAGCTGCTAATGGGAATTTCGTAGAAAAACCCAATAACACTTAGCTCGACCTGGCGATCGAACCCAAGACCTCTAGCATAGCAGTCGTATTTAAGACCTCTAGAGTAATGAAACAGTCATAACGGATGTCTATATCTCATACACAGTCTACAAAGTAATTTTGTTTATAATTTTATTTAAACTTATATCTGCCTCATAAGTCTACTGGTTTCAAGCGCGACTGCTACGGTTCTCGGGTCAAGCAAAGGGTTTGTATAACATTCTTAGTAGAAGCTCGGAGTTTGGGTTTTGTGGTTATAATGGCAATATTTTCGCCCCCTACAGGCCGACCGTTTAACTCGCGTATCGCCTGTGCGGTAAGAAGGGAGCGGGGGGAGATGTTAGCGGTGGTTAAAAAATATACTTATTATTTTATTCTTTACCAACAATGTCTATCTCGAGATAAATCTTTGGATTATTGACTCCGTGTGTAGCGTTACCCGCCCCCGCTCCCTTCTTACCGCGCAGGCGATACGCGAGTTAAACGGTCGGCCTATAGTAAAGTTTGTTCGAAATAAGTAAGCCGATCGGAAGTTGTCTGCAAGTGGTTTAGAAGTGGTAAATTTTAATAGAAAAAGTCGGTGTAAAGATAATTAGAGTAGTAGGTATATGTTTCACATTTCTAATTATTTTGTTTACTTATTTCGATATTTATGTATTAAAACACTTAATTAAACGATTTTATGACCGCGGTAGTTCAGAACGGCTTACTTCCGATCGGCTTACTTATTTCGAACAAACTGTACTAAGCATACTGTCATCCCGTAGGTGTATACCTCTGCTTAACCTTCCGGGGAAAACAGCTATGATAGTAATATTATTATTAAATCTGTGATAATAAATTATGTATTGAATTGAATCGCCCTCCTGCAAGATGGAGTGATCATTTGTGAAAGGTTGCTAGCAGAAGCTGGATGCGAAAAGCGGAGGACAGGGTGAAATGGCGCACGCTAGGGGATGCCTACGACCAGCAGTGGATTATAGGCTGATGATGATGAATAAATTAAGATTTATTCATAAAATCAGTGAGATTAGTGGGGGTATAGGTGTGGAGACCACTTACTTTTTCCTTATTTTTATGATCCAGAAGTATTTTATTACAGCAATTTAGTTTTATGTGATAAATACTAAGACACACACACACATACACGCTTTGACATTCTATCGACGAACGCCACTTACCTAATTACAGGTACAGCTAAGATAAAGTGCTTAGTTTTCTCTCATAAATTGTACTAACATTATATTAGCTTCAACTAAGAAAAATGGTACCTAATGATTCCTGTAGACGATAAAACTTAAACCTACAATCACCATAGAATAATTAATTATTAACCTCAAACCATTTACAATGTGGCTTGAAGCAGTATTGGTGCACATGTCCTTAATGATAGTCCTATTGGCCGTATAAGGATAAGATGGCGTGAATATATAAAACATAATAGCAGATATCAATAAGCTTGCAATCATTCAGAATTTAATCAGTCGCCTTCGGCTGCGATATGTCTAGTTTGACGAATCATCCTGTATGCGAATATCGTATCTATGCGAATATTAGGCGGGCGTCACACTTTCAAGCCTTCTGTTTGAAATATAAAAAATCTGATATTAGAAAATTCACTTTAGAGTTTAAGAACTTTTTGGTTATGGAATATAGGATTCCAGTTGGACAAGAATAGTTGTAATGTGACGTGGAGTACATAGGTAAGCACACATCGCATACCGTTTCCACTCTCAGTGATGACTCGCCCAGTGAATGAAATTGGCAGCAGCTGTTTGTGTTCCTTATTCTTCGTTTTTTAAATTATGAGTTATTAAAATTTTGTTGACGCTTATCGCTTGTCTTAATTGTGTCGTCACTCATTTGATAGAATGAAACACATTTATTATCAGCAAACAATCCCTATAAGGCTATAAGGCTCTTTAACATAAGATAAACGAGACATTTCTAACTGGGATAAAATTTTCTGTTGGAAAACGTAGTAATGGCGGAAATCTCTTATTTACTCATGCTACAAGAAGTCAACTAGGGTTCGTGTTTTAATGAAGACGCCTAGATCAAATTAAGTATCAACTGATAGTATGTAGCCAGCCTATCGCAATACAAATGCATGGTGCATCGCTCGCGAAGCGCGGCTGACAGCTTGATGGATGATGAGCTCAGCTCTTTGCTTAGGCACGTTGCACTGACGATACTGTCGTAAGCAGGACTGGAGGTACTTATGATAATAAAATGATATTCTAAGATTGAAATTTCGAAAATACTGAGAAGTCATGACCACGTTGTTGGAAAGGATAACGGGATTTAAAGTATGAAACTAAATTACATACATCACAATAATATTATCTTATTATTAGATACAATTATTAAAATCGGTCCATATCGGTGGGTATTTTTGGAGGAAATCGCTAATCTAAGCACAGAAGAGACCAACAGCTTTTCCCTTTTTAGATTGGAATATAAAAATAAAGACATCTAGAATATAATATGTGAATGAATATAATGACTGCCTCATTAGTCTAGTGGTCCTAAGCGCGACTGCTACGCTAGGGGTCCTGGGTTCGATCCCCGGGTCGAGCAAAGTGTTATTGGGTTTTTCTATGAAATTCCCAGTAACAGCTCGGAGTCTGGATTTGTGCCCGGTTAATGGCAATAGGCTCGCCCCCTATTACATGGGACCTAAACATACCGGCGAAATGTGGGTGTACATTGGTACACCTCTGCCTAACCCTTCGGGGAATTCCAGGCGTGATGGTATGTTATGTAATATAATATATAGAAGCTTGAAATTTACGGGTAGAGTTACCATTACCAATTAAGCTTAATGTTAATAGGCAGTTGTTAGAAAGGTCAGTTATGTTAACGTAAGGTTAATCTAAGGATAATCTAAGATTAGTACATTTTTATGGCGTACCTATTTTGATAGCGTTCACATGCAATTCTGATTTGATCCAATCACTGTTCAACATTTAAAATGTTAATGAGACTGATGTTGAATACAGCGCGAACATTTGCAAATCATGCTACATCAATAAACTGATTCATTTCTGAACGATGCAATGATTGAGAATTACTTGCAAGTTAGTTATTCTATAATTGACTAAAGTAAAGTTTTTAAAGGTGAAAGGACTCGTCTGCTGGAGTTAGAAGGGGATACCGCAAATATTCTACCGCGAAGCAATAATATGCTAACATTATTGTGTCTCTTATTTGGTAATAGTAGTGCCTGCTGGCATGTCTGCATGCCAGCATGAATCGGTCCGCACGACCGGGGAAAAGCTAGCCTCCCACAGAATATCGACGTCAAGTAGCAGTAAGTATACTGCTGCGTTTCGTACGGTGAGTGTGGAGGCCTAACTCCTCCCTCAGTCCCCTACCTTCTCCTTCCCTTCCCTTCTCAAACAGGTTCGGCAAAATATCTGCAACTTCTACTTAACAACTACAAGTCTAGTTTTGCAGATGCCCATGGGCGGGGTTGACGAGGTAGTTACCTTCAGGTAGCTCGCCTGCTCGTTTGCCGAGTTCTCCCATAAAAAAAGGGTCAGTGAAATTATTGTGCATATGAGATTTGAGAACTGCAATCTCAATATAATATCGCGATAGGGATATTACTGGTGTTGCTGGCGTCTATAGGGTTTCCCCTTATCATCAGGTGGCCCGTAAGCTTGTTTGACATCTTACTACAATAAAAATAAAGATTTATTTGGTTTGGAGAAGCATTTTAAGTAGCAGCTAATGAGTTGTGTTTTGGCAATTGACATTTGACATCACTAGCTATTAAATCACCACATAACTAGTAGGATAGGTAGGCATTGGCTTAATTTGTATAGTTACTAAATGTTCTTTTTAGAAATTAATAAAATTTTGTTTCTCAAATGGAACCGAAATCATGCCAATTATAATTTGGACTGAACCGGTTCAGTGTTTGTACGTGTGGGATTTTAATTCGAACGAACCTTCATTATGAGAACACAGTGAAAAAATTGATGAAAAATTCTTATTCCTTCCAGCAACTAATTATGACCATGATAAAAAATTTAAAGCCGCATGACGAAGCCTGAAAGATTTATTCAGCTGACCGTAAAAATAAAAAAACAAATTGATCAAAAGGGATAGCCACAATCATGTGTTAAATTATTTTCTTGAACACTAACATGTAACAACATGCATAAAATGAATACGATGATAAAATTCATGATATTGCACATTTTGATCGAAGCCCTCAGCTGGATGCAACGACTAATTAATGGAAATAATGTCCGATGTAACGCTTGTAAGTAATATTGTTTATGGGATTATTAATCTTTTAATATTATGATGAACATTAAAGATATTTATTAACAACTTGATGATATTTTGTGGCATGTTAACGTGCAAAATGGTATAAAGTATGTTTTAATGAATCTAATAAACAGGATGTTTTTTATCACTTCGTAGGTACATTGGCTTAGCTTGAGTAGCATTTATTTTAAGATTAAGAAAGTGATGTAAGTGTATGATGATGCATGTTATTATTTCTATCATCGTGTTCATTGTCTATTATAATAACTAGCTTCTGGATCCAAATTTGATATAAGCAGCAGTAGCTAATGTTAACTGGTGAAGTTATATTGAACTAAATCAATTTTTGTCTTTTGTAGTTTGTGTGGAAGGAAATAATTTTATAGAATAGTAATTAATAGTTTTTCGTTGCCGTGACTCTTACTAAAGCTTAAATTATGTGTGGTCATATGTGGTTAAGTCATTGGAATCCCGTATCAATCATTACAAACTATTACACTATGGCTAAAGAAAAAAAAAATGAAAATACCCAAAGCTAATAGCTGACAAACTGACCTTAATGAACTTGGCTCCCTATTCACATTATGATATTCTTGTACCAAAGTCATTATCTATAGATTGTAATAAATGGTTGTTTCCCGGTTTAATGATCATAAATTTCTTGAATAAGTCTGTAGCCAATATTGTTTTAATCAATGAATGAATTGTCGGACCCATTATTGATTCAATCATTGAAATTGCAAGTAAGCTAAGTTACTTCGACCAAATTCTTAATTCGACTTAAGACAAAATTATTGTGGACGCGTAACATAAATAGCTTGCCATTATGTTATATAAATCTAGATGCAATAAACTACTAGCGATAATATCTTAGTTTTGTCAGTTTATAATAAAATATGATCTTACTGTCTTAGATAGGTATACTACGGAGCTTGTCCTTATATTTTCCTAAAATACCAACACAAACGATTTATCTTCTGTAATTAAACACATTTTATTTATTGAAAACTGATTGGACACTTCAATCGAGCCATATATCGATTATATTCATAACAGACATGAATAATGTACTCCATAAAGGGCTATAATGTCAGCAATTAGTCACATGTGAAATGTAAAAATGTGGTCCAATAACCGCTCCCTGGGTGAGTCCGCCCGTGAGGCGAGTTTCTGATGCAAAACAACAAACTGTACGATACCTGTCTTTTATATCATACGTTATACACGTGCCATGTAACCTGTTACGTAGAATGAGCGACAAGGTTCGCTAGCAACATTGTTTGTAGCCCAATCAACTGTGTCAAAGGCTTCTGTTAGATTTATAGTTTTATAGCGTGAGACAATGGATTGCAAAATAATTGTTTTTCTCTACCTACTTAAGTTTGCGTGACTGAACCAGATTCTATGGAATTTTGCTACCGTTTCTAAAAACTTGATCAGCCAGACAACTTGCAGCAAACAATTGAGTCTAGATCGACGTAATAGGAAAATGGATGTAGATTTTTTCCTAGTCACGTCGGTATGCAATATTTTTATTGTTATATTTATTGCAATTACGGAAAGCCGGGACATTAAAATTCAATGTCGTCAATATTATAGACTCGATTGTGTTGAGCTAGGTGCGGTCTAATTATAGGTACTTGTCGTTAGATAGATTTTTATTTAGTAGAGATATTTGCAACATTCAACTAATTAACGATTGCCTCATTAGTCTTGTGGTCCTAACCTTAAGCGCAACTGCTACACTACAGGTCTTAGATTGAGTTTAGCTATGAATATTTCAGTAGCAGCTCAGAATGGAAATAGGCTCGCCCCTTACTACATGGGACCTGAACATACTTGTAAACTGTGGGTGTACTTACATTAATACACCTCTGCACAAGCCATCGCGGCCTGCAAGAGTATGTGATGTCAACAAATTAATATGCAAAAAAATACCGTCATTATAAGCTATCGTCTTTTTATTTTATTGTATACTAGCTTCCCGCCCACGGCTTCGCCCGCGTAGTTTCTCGGCTTTTCTATACTAAAATATGTATGTATTATACATATAAAACTTCCTCTTGAATCACTCTATCTATTAAAAAAAACCGCATCAAAATCCGTTGCGTAGTTTCAAAGATTTAAGCATACAAAGGGACATAGGGACAGAGAAAGCGACTTTGTTTTATACTATGTAGTGATTCGACACTATATCAAGATTTTATTTAAAATAGGACGTATATTATTATTAATTACTATCAATATTTAAATAATGGATCTCTAAGTTTGTTTTATTTATAACCGATAAGTAATAGTTTAATGAGGTATATCCTTAAATGGCAATATGTTATTCTATTCCAATGGCTATATAAAGTTGATAGTTAATGTTAACAAGTAAATGGTGTTCCTTTCCTTAGTTGCACAATGGAATCAATAAATATGTTGACTTATAAACACTTCGTTGTGAAAATTATATTATTAAATGCAACTATATTTAGTAAAGTTTATATTTTAGCAATGATCAAGTAATAAAAGTCGATAATAACTTGCATTGTCTTCGTTAATATCCCATTGATTGTGGAGCAGTAAGTTTTTTTTGTTCAACTGTAAAAAGTGCAGTGTTAGCCTAGTGATATGAAGATTGGACTGCCAAGTCAAAGGTCTCGAGTTCGAATCCAAGGCCTCTGACTTTTCGAAGTCATGTGCGTATTATTATTATGACTGCCTCGTTGGTCTAGTGGTCTCAATCGCGACTGCTACGCTAGAGGTCTTGGGTTCGATCCCCAAGTCGAGCAAAGTGTTATTGAGTTTTTCTACAAAATTCTCAGTAGCAGCTCGGAGTCTGGATTTGTGCCCGGTGAATGGCAATACGCATACATACCGGCGAACTGTGGGTGTACATTTAGTACACCTCTGCCTAACCCTTCGGGGAATACAGGCGTGATGGTATATTATGTTATGTTATGTGCGTATTAATAATTAATTATCACGCGCTTAAACGGTGAAGGAAAACATCGTGAGGAAACCTGCATGCCTGAGAGATTTTCTTGAGGGCGTGTGAAGTCTGCCAACCCGCAGTAGGCTAGCGTGGCGGACTATAGCCTAATCCCTCTCGTACTGAGAGGAGACCCATGCCCAGCAGTGCGACAGTGTAATGGGTTGATGATGATGTAAAAAATAAGGCGTGTGCTGACTGCAATAATGGAAGACCGATTGTTAGGTTTTTACCAGCAAATTATATTTTAGCTAGAAAGATAAAAAAAATTGCAGATCTATAAATCAGCAAGTTTGACAAAGTGGCTGAGCAAACGACTTCTGCTCCAGATGTTGTTGGTTGGATCAACGCTCTGAATAAACATTTGTCTGCCCAACGAATAGTTGTTCCAGGACTAGATATAATCATGTGTAAAAGAGAAATAATTATATATGGATGTTCAAAATTTTGACTGACATATAAATAACGAACAACGTGGAAAATAGCGAATAAGTAGTAAAAACTGCAATTACTTTTTTTTAAAGTGGTATGGTATCTTGCAAGACAGTATATAGTAAAATTCCTACGTTATTTTAATAAAAAGAGAAATTCCTATGAGTGAACTTAATACAGACCTCAACAGAACCATTTCTCTCTATTTCCCTACAACAACGCCGCACTCTTTAATAAGAGGAACTAAAGGAATACCGTTTCTAAACGTTGCCAACAGATGTCGCAAGTGTAGCAAAACCAACGCGCCTCAGGGAACTGGCAAGGAAGTTTGTGAAATGTGCGTCAAACATTATTAAACTGAAACTCACCGAAGAGCCGATAGATGGCACTGTCTGTTCTTGTAAGATCACGCGTCCTGCAAAAAGATAAAATAACACGTTATTTTTAACGTTTTCAACCGACTTCAAAAAGGAGGAGGTTCTCAATTCGTCTGTATGTTTTTTTTTTTTTTTTTTTTGTATGTTTGTTACGCGATATCTCCGCCAATTGTGGACCGATTTTAAGGATTGTTTTTTTGTTTGGTAGGTCATTATTCAGAGGTGGTCCCGTTCAAATTTTATCGAAATCGGTTGAGCAGTTTTGGAAATATCAACAAAAATCTAAAAATTGTTTACATCGATGATATTATCGTTTACTCCGAAACATCGCTGTCTTATTGGAGCAGTGCGTTTAGTTGGCTAACAAGTACTTCTAAACAAAACTTTCCACTAAAAATAACAAAATAAAATTACTTTTAACAAAAAAGATAAACCGCCTTCAAAAAATAATAAAATAATTTTGTCTAAAACAGTTTGGGAAGTCGGTGGCGAAAATAAAAGACCCACTCAAATGGAAGTCACCGACTTCCCAAACTGTTTTAGACAAAATTATTTTATTATTTTTTGAAGGCGGTTTATCTTTTTTGTTAAAAGTAATTCTTATTTGAATAACGGAACGAATATTTATTTAATAGGTATTTTTTTGGAAAATGTAATACTTATAGGTACTTGTCATATTACTATAAGATGAACATTTACAAAGAAATTATAATAATTGGTACATTCATTGATAACAGAAATAAATGTAGGTATTTCTAGGTATAAATCTAGGTAGTACAATCTAAAAAATTACAATCATGTAACAAAATTATCCTTGAGTACTGTAACAAATAATACTACACAAATATTAAAGTTATAAGTAATTGGCGACATAATTACTGAGTTTTGTCTACAAACACACAGACAAACATGCAATTACTGGTTCAAAAGATAAAGTAATGTTATTTTGTTCAAATTGATGTTATTGGGTAATTTTCATGTAAGTATTGCTTACTTAGCAGGAGAGTATGAAAAAGTACACAAACATAATACAATTATTTTGTTTAAACTTTGGTAAAATAATTAACACATTCAGAATCGTTAGGTTTTTTATTTAAAATAAAAGTGAATAATCATTACAAAAGGAGTAAAATAATTAAGAAAAAGATTTAAGTGTGTTTAACAATGACAACAAATTAGAAAAACGTGGTGCCTTATTTTTTATCAATTTTGCTTTATCAAATTTATAGTTTCGCCCCGTATTACATGGGACTTCAACATACCGGCGAAATATGGGTGTACATTAGTACACCTCTGCCTAACCCTTCGAGGAATAGGCGTGATGGTATGTTATGTAATCGTGTTTGTGTAGGTAGGTATATGATAATCCGTCTTTTTTAAACGCACCTACAATTCAAGAGAAATCCTAATGTTAAGCCTTATTAAAACCACGTTTATTAGACTACGTATAAAATCAATTTTAAAAGAGAATTTTTAGCTAAATAAACGTAACGGTCGATTTAAAAAAAAAAAACAGTACCTCATCCGGAACAGGACCTACGACCACTTAAACGTCTATTTTATTTTCCAATAAAAGTGAAATATGAAAAAAATCTTATAAGAAACAGGCAGCTGTTACCCCAACTATCAGAGGGTTACATCCCTACTATAAAAATCGATGGGCGTCAACCAGGGGTGATGGGGTGGTTACCCTCGACCCCGGTCATTCATGGCGTTTGGATCACGCGACGCAATTTTAAATTATGGGGTGGCCGAGTAAAGTACGTATCTCGTACTTTTTTTAGTTTTTCAAAAAAAGAGTCCGGTTTTTTTTTGGAGTGAGTGACAATTATTTTTTTTGCTAAAAACTCTTTGGTACGGTGACGTTTTTTTTGTTTGGCTGTGTTTTGCCCGGTAATTTTTAGTTAATTATAGAGTTTTAATGATACACCTGGTCTGGTTTTTTATCAATTTTGTTTCTATTTAGTCTAGCTTGTCCATATGTTACATTATTTATTTAGCGTGTATTTACATTATTAATTTTAGATGCTTCCGCAATTTGATTTGGATTTGTATTATTAATTTAACTTTTAATCAATATGAAACGTTACTTTTGTGTGTTATCCTTAAAAATCACCATTGGTTTTTAAATAATTTTACATTTTTTATTAATTTATATAACGATTATAAAGGAACTATTCCATATTGTAGGCTTTTTGACTCTTCTACCGCGAGTTAATTATACTTAGATCGTAAACTTCAATAATAAAACGTCAATCTGACTAATTTTTTTTACATCCAAACAAGATTTTATTTCTCACCTTTTAATTATTTTAAAAGAAGAATAATGTTACTGTCATTTTTTTCTGCAGAATTTAATTGGCTATTCGTGTATTAAAAAAAATATACGTAGGTATAAGTACAAATAAAAAAGGTGCCACATACAAAATATTTTTCGTTTAGTTGCGGAATCGTAAAACAATACAAAGTATGTACCTTGTTTTTTCTATAATCATTACACCATTATAAATGCCTCTTTGTCCTAAGACCTGTACTTATAGAATACAATATTATTAATTTTAATAAGTAGGTAGTTGGTAGCTGTCATGTTGGTAGCTAAAACTGTCAGCTATTATAAGTACATTATGACATTATGTTATGCATACAACGTGCTTCTAACGGTGGACGTGTATGCAACTTCCTTTTAAATGAACGCATAGTGTTGCTATAGGTAAATATGTTATTTTGTTATTAAATAACATAGGTAGGTAAGATACTATTTATTATCCTTGTATTCCCCGAAAGACGGAGGCAGTTCGCTGGTATGTTGAGGTCCCATGTAATAGGGGCGAGCCTATCCTATTCCATTCACGGAGCACAAACCCAAACTCCAAGCTGCTACTTAGAATTTCATAGAAAAACCCAATAACATTTTTCTCGACCTAGAAATCAAACCCAGGATCTGTAGCGTAGCGGTCACGCTTAGGACCAGTAGACTATTGAGGCAAGGAAAAATTATTAAATATAAAAAAAGCTATTCTAAAATATTTGAAGTTCATAATGGTATTTTAATAATCATTAAGTTTACATAACATAACATACCATCACGCCCGTATTCCCCGAAGGATTAGGCAGAGGTGTACTAATGTACACCCACATTTCGCCGGTATGTTTAGGTCCCATGTAATAGGGGGCGAGCCTATTTCCATTAACCGGGCACAAATCCAGACTCCGAGCTGCTACTGGGAATTTCATAGAAAACCCCAATAACACTTTGCTCGACCTGGGGATCGAACCCAGGACCTCAAGCGTAGCAGTCGCGCTTAGGACCACTAGACTAATGAGGCAGGCATTAAGTTAACACTGAGAATATAATAATAAAATTCAAAACACACCACTCAGCTTGTGCTTCTCCAGTATTTATTATTAAAGCCGAAAAGATTTCATAAAATTTTTAATTATCCTCGTTATTATTTTATTAAACATAATAAAATTATTAAAGAAATAATAACACTCAACGCACATCACTACGCTGTATAATGCTCCGCCCGTTGTCTGTCTAAGCCCACGTGGAATTTATAAATCAAAATAAATATTTATATTTTGTAATAAACCTTTGAGTGATACCTTATAATATTTTGTAAGTGCTTTTATGCATTTTATTGAGATCATTTATACGCGACACGTGTAAAGGATCAACTTATTTTTATAATAACCATGTTCATTTGTGTCACGGCTCAGGTTTTACAACATAAACATACTATCACGCCTGTATTCCCCGAAGGGTTAGGCAGAGGTGTACTGATGTACACACACACTTTGCCGGTATGTTTAGGTCTCATGTAATAAGGGGCGAGTCTATTACCATTAATCAGACTCTGAGTTTTCATAGAAATACCCAATAACACTGCTCGACCTAGTCGTGCTCAGGACAGTACACTGATGAGGCAGTCACTTATTTAATATGCTGTAAGTATATTATTGGATATTTCTATGAAGTTCTCAATAGAAGCTCGGAGTTTGGACATGTGCCTGGGGAACGGCAATAGGCTCGCCACCTGTTACAGGAGGGGTGAGACCTTAGATTTTTAGGTGTGGGTGTACTGTGTACATTAAGTACATATCTGCCTACCCCTTTAGGGAATACAGGCATGATGGTATGTTATGTTATGTTGATTTTAGCGGAATTACTTTGTTTTTTCAGCTCCCCGAACATTATACCTATAAGTAATTAAAAATTAAGATATTCTCTTTGTTTTTTTAACAAGTCGAGCAGTCAGGACACAGAACATTGACCCCGAAAACCGAAGCACGTAATAAAGTCCTAAAAATCGTGAGGGTCAGTATCAACTCTTAAAAAAAAAAAAGTATTATTGAGCTTTTCCATTTTTTTTCTTATATTATTGTACTTAGTCATTTTTTTGTATTTTCTATGCAAAGATTATAAAGTTATTTTAGTGAAGTCATTTTATTTGTTAAATTATTTGTATCACTTTTTATAATTGATTGCTAATAAGTTATATAGAATTAAATGAAAATACCGATGATAAATTATTTTAAATGTATGCCTCGCCTCACGATTTATAAATTGCCTACTAAGGTAGGCCTTGTTTTCAGATACATGTATTTAAACCAACACATGTACCGATATCAAAGCGTATAAATGGTTAATTAATTAATTCTCCGTAACATCGGTAGGCTTGTTTAGACAGCTTACACGTGCTCAATAACATATTTGAGTATCGATACATTATATTTGCATAGAATTGTGTTATTTACATGCTACTTGAAAACCTTTAACATCGTGATCAACACTCATTTATCAACCCATTAAATTATCTTACTGCGGGTACCAGTCTTCTCTCCAAATGAGAGGGATTAGGCAATAGTCCCCCACGCTAGCGTTACGTTACTGCGCTTCGTTCGGTGAGCGAGAGGGCCGGAGGCCCAATTCCTCCCCCAATCCCCTTCCTTCTCCTTTTCTCCTTCCCCTCCCTTTCCCTAAATAGGCTCGGCAACGCACCTGCAACTCCTTCGGTTTTGCAGATGTCCATGGGCGGCGATGACTATTTACAATCAGGTAGCTCGCCTGCTCGTTTGCCGAGTTATCCCATAAAAAAAAGGAATGTGAAAAAAAAATTACACACAAAATTTCAAATAAAACATTTATATTACTCAGTATATACCATCACAATATTCCACGAAGGGTAAGGCAGAGGTGTAATAAATGTATACATACAGTTCACCGGTATGATTATGATTATGTATCACAGGGCATATATCCAAACTCCGAGCTGCTACTTTCTGAGAATTTTATAGAAAAACCCAATAACACTTTTGTCAACCTGGGAATCGAACTATCGAGTAGTCGTTAGTTAAGACTACTACACTAATGAGGCACTTTTATTTCTATTTATATTACCGTTTTTACAAAAGTAAACGCTCCGATATCAAGTCATTATTTTTTTTAAATAAACCAATCGTACGTATTTCTGAAATTGCATACGATGGCCAATCATTCCCTTTATAAGGGTGAATAACAAAGGAGGTGGGCAGGGACGTGTGTTTTGGGGTAAAAACTACCAAATGTAGGGGCCGGTCAAGCGGGAAATTGACTTTTTAGGCACATGTTTAAGTCCAAGGAAGTTCGTAATTAACTTTTTAGTTACAAGCTATGTAACGTATTTACGTAAATATATAAGTGATGAAATTGAATGCAATATCAATTATTTATTTACAAATATTGTTATATTCAAAATTAAATTGCAAGATTACACCCGATCATGCAAAGCATTGTAAGTTAAATCATCATCAACCCATTACATTGTCCCACTGCTGGGCACGGGTCTCCTCTCAGAACGAGAGGGATTAGGCAATAGTCCGCCACGCTAGTCTACTGTGGGTTGGCAGACTTCACACGCCGTCAAGAAAATCTCTCTCTCCCTTGGATTCGAACTCGAGACCTTGACCGAGACTTGGCAGTCCAATAGTCATATCACTAGGCTATCACTGCACTTGCAAGTTAAATAAAAGCTTCTAAATAAGTGTCCATTAGTAAGATGAATGATTAGAGGTGTTTGCATTGCTGTCGAGCAGAGTTCTTAAATATTTCTGTGAAATTCTCAATAGTAGCTCAGAATTTGATTAATTGCCCGGGTAATGGCAGTTGGCTTGCAGCTTTTAATGCCCTGATCCGGGCACGTAAGTTAGCTTATTTCTGTCTAACCCTTAGAGAAATACTTGTGGGAATATAATAGGCATTACTGTACAGTTTGATGTAGTCATTACGCTGTTAAAAATTCTGATTAGTATCTAATTAGAAATAATGACAGGCAATTAATATAGCTTTAAACAAAGTAACAATTTACAATTTTACACAGTCAGGATTACATCAAGCAAACACAATAACTACACGTAATGATCTGACAGAGATTCGACCTCACTATTTTGGCTACATTTATAAATGAAAATGATCTTAAATTTTAACTGCTAAGACTAACATCTACCACGAAGTCAAAAGCTCGACGGTGGCCTTTAGCGAGTCGCCGTCGCAACGTGACACTGGCAGAATAGCCGCAATCGGCTCAATTGCCACAAAAAAAAAAAACAATTACTACCAGTGTCTGACATTACGTACATGACACATGCCTTACCGTCGCCTCCAAGACCCCAAGCAAAAGTGAGTGAGATGACATATCAACTTGTCTTTTATACAAAACCGACGCATGTCACTTTTAGAATAGGTAGGTGTGCCTAAAAACTATTTCAATCTCCTAACAATCTAGTTTGGAGCTAATATTTTAGATGTTTTTTGCAACTACAGGACTTTGACTTGACTACTGTCATTTGGAGTGTCAACCCTCAATTGCCAAACAGACTGTGAACATAAAAATAACAAGCCCAATACTGCATAAGCCAATAAATCACTCCAATGATCAATAGCCGTATTGATCCGATTCAAAAATCTATCTATCGAGTTTCGTAGGCCAAAATCGTTAGACTATTATTTGCGCGAATAGGAAATTTGCATAGCAATAGTTCCTTATTTGCATATTGGGTTACGTTGGTATTTTTGCATATAAAAAGAGCTATTGTTGAAGTACCTGGGTTCGGGACATGTGCAAGCTAAGTTTGGTAATAATAAGTTGTTGTTAGGTAGCAAGGGGGAACACAGCATCCAGAATTTACAAGCATTACTACGACTCATGCGAGGTATTTATGCAGACTATGCTTGATCAGAATAAATACCTATCTTGTTATCTTAAAATAATATCACATTATTCTTCGAATCCTGCCCGCAGTCGTATTTTTCCTTGACTAAAATAACTTTATAATATTTTCATGGAAAACGCCTAAAAAATACAAAAAGATAGTTAAAAGGTAAGGTGGCATCGTACGACATCGTACTTGCTGTAAAGCAAGTCATGTCGGATGGGAAGCAAAATTAAACTTACATTTCAATAGATGTTACTGACGTCACCTCAAAAACGTAAATTAAAAAATGTTAAGGCAAATTACGACCTGGCTGGTAGGACTCGCGATGGCTTAGCGGTCATAGCGGTTAGGTACACACCTAACCAGAACACGCAGGTTCCTGCCTGCAGTCGTATTTTCCTTCACTAAAATAACTTTATAAACTTTGCATGTAAATTGCCTAAACAATACAAAAAGATAACTACGCTGATCAACAGATCTGCAAGGTTAAGTTACGCCTACTGCTGTTGATGGGTGACCATTCCTAACACAACAACACCCTTCCGTACCTCGGAAACCACGTAAAACTTCAAAATAGAAATCATCGAACACAATCGAGATATTTCAATTAATTATGATTAAACGCATTCTTAAGTCCTACGCACATCCCTATCCCAAAAACATTTTATTAAAATTTTATAACCCTCCGACTGCCGACGGTAAGCCGTGCGAACAATCTATCTCACCCATTCGATTTCTTTCGGAACCCTTAGACGCTAACGAACTCATACAAAACCGTATGCAAATATAAATCATGTAGTCATTAAATACAATGCTGCATTCAAATACTCAGGTGCCAAAGTGTCACAATGGTTTGTAATAAAAAATCATTCACATTATTGTTGTCAGAGGGTTTTCGACGTTCTATTTAATATGCGTGTGAACTGCGAATATTTCTTACTAAGCAAGACGTTTTTAACATAAATACAAATTTGTATTCCACATTCTCGACTTTGGTATAACTATTTCTCGATTTTTCTGGAAATTTCCTCTTATTTTTCCAATTTACCGTTATGTTTAGCGTTTAAATGAATATATTTACATTACTAGTAACCAGTGATATTTTTAGAATTATCTACCGTATTTTTAATTATGCTAGTATAAGTAATTTGCATAGCACCCGCTAAGTTTAAACATTAAAAACCTATTTAATATTCCCTTACTCGCCGTGTTTGTGTAATGAGAAATATTTTCTTCATTCTTGTAATAATACGTTTCTCAACAAAAGAAATCTAAAACCGTAGTCAATTATTTTTGTAACCCTTAACGGCGGAGATTCTCACTATCAATATCACGCAATATTATTGTCTTCATCAATAAACCGAATAAATCATCTGAATTACTTTTTTTGTACCCACGGATTCACTTTCTACGCAGGTGTCCCAAAGACTTCCTGCCCCAAAACGAAAGGGTTAACAGACAATTGTCGACAAGAAAAGGGGTCTAAACATCCCTTTGTTAGAAATCTCAGGTGGCGCAAACCGATGTAAGTTTTTTATCTTGAACGGATTAATGCAGGTTGAGTGAAAGTGTATCTTCGGTTCCTGTCGCATTCGAGGGTTACGTAATGGAACATGGCATCCGTGAATTTTGAGTTAAGATTTTGTTTTTTGGTTTCGATTATTTTTATATTTGTATAATTAAGTTTCTTTAAGTTAGTTTATTAAATTGCTGCATACGGTTAGAAAAGTGTTTTAATGTGAAATAGTTTTTTCTTGAACAGTATAGACTATAGCCAGTAAACCTGCCTAAATAATAATAATGTAAGTATTCATTGTATAACTAGCAGCTTTACACGCGTACCAAAAGGATTTACTTACTATAATCGGCTTCTCAAGATAAAAAATAACGAAAATTTAAGTTCAACTTTCAGCAATAAAACTTTGAAAACCGGATCCAGTTCCATGCAGTAGTTTTTGCGTCTTGGGTGCACAGACAGACAGTAATTGCTCCCGAACATAATACTCTTGGGTCTTGCGTTTATTATGCAACAAGGTGTACAAGTCCCATCAAAATTAGTTCATCCGTTTCGGAGATTATCCGGAAGACACAGACAGAAATACATACATATATATCGTATATATTTTCACATGCATTTGGTTAAATGCTGTTATTTTAACATTACAAACGGACATACTGGTTTCTAACACTTACGCGAATATTAGACATTGAAATAAAACTACTTTTTACGGATTTTATCGCGTTATATATATATCGGATCCGAAACGTCGGGAATTTATAATAATCAATATAACGCGATAAAGTCCGTAAAAAGTAGTTTTATTTCAATTACAAACGGACATTTTTAATTTTATTTATTTGTATAGATTATTATTAGGTACTTTTTTTAATGTGATGTAGGTACTTATTTTAAATAAACCGCCAATCAACTATGTTGCTAATGTTTATACTCAATACCTTGAAATAAAACTCCAACATCACTTACAATTTTGTTCTACACTTAAACTGCACTAAGTATATAAAATAAAACATTCGTTCTAGTAATTGGTCATTAAATTAATGCGTCTTACGTCGACACTTAATATAAGCCTTGTTAATTACACAACATTACTTTTTAAACTTAAAATATTACACAAATTTATTTTTTATACCAATAGGGTTGTCAGAAACACCATGATAAATTTGGCTCTGCTCTAAAATATATGATGCTCACTGCTCGAAGTTTAAACTAAAAAATATGACCAATAGAATATATTTCTTGATGTTTCATACACCATCACGCCTGTATTCCCCGAAGGATTTGGCAGAAGTGTAGGTACTTTAATACACACATAATTTTCCCTATTATTTCTGAAGTCCGGATGCACACCTCTGCCTAACCCTTTGGGTAAAACAGGCGTTATGGTATGATGATCAACAATCATAGTATTAAACATAAATGCAATACGCGGGAATCGGACATCTAGTCCACATATTAAATAACAATTAACTTTTATTTATTAACTGATGATGCAAAAAACAATAAGTAGGTACTTAATATTCGTTTGGCAGCCCTATGTCTTAACAAGTAAGTACCTATAGCAAAATGCGAAGTTTATTTTTTATAAATTTTGTTTGAACTTTAAGGACTAATTAATTGACCGGGTCATTCAATACAGAGTTGTTCGTACCCAATTATCACGCAGCAACCAAAGGGTTAAAAAATAATACTCACTATGTTGCTGTAGTTTAGCGATTATTTTCTATGCAAAGGACTGAATAGTTCCAGATCTTTCACGTGTAAATGGACTAGCGTGCCGAAACGTGTCAAAAACATACTTGGTTTCATAGTGCTTATACATTTAACTGAGAGTCCGCTTTCAGTGTCGCGGTCGTGTCGTAAAACGTATGAGGCTGACTTCTTATGCGGCACGACACGCCACTAGTATAATTTTTTATTCGTTTTTTTACTCTATTTGCGTAATAAGGGAGAAATGCTAGGGTGGGCTTATTTCTTATTTCAAAATAAAATGTGTAAACGACACTACACAAATTACGACGTTTATTATCAGTTAATAGCAGACAACGCGACAAAATTGTCGCAGACTCGTGCGACTAATATCAGCTGTTAGTGTGCCGGACTATTAGCCAAGTTTTTATGCTCTTGTTTTAAGTTTGTAAATGTGGAAACACAGATGAAGAGTTATTTGAAGAGCACTCACTCACGTTATTTTTTACTTTTTACTCTAATATAAATGTTATGAGGTGATCAGCTGTTAAAATGGCTTTTTGCCATACTAAGTAAATAATAATAATAAAAAAATTGAGCTTGTTATTTGAGACCGTAATTTATATGAGAGTTTTACATAAAGGTGTTTTCTACGGCGCGGTGGTTCATTGTTACTGCTAGCCTAGCGCGATTAACGCTGAAAATGGGCAAGTCGCCTCCCAAGTCGACAAAAGTTTTTGTCATCTTAGTACGTCCGGCATTGCCCGGCGCGGCTCACACATCAAGCTATAAAAAATCGAGTTTACGCTGGCCTTTTTTTGTATGGGAAGCCTATCATCATCATCAGATCAGCTTAAACTGGATTTGTATAGTTTGACCTGTAGCTGTGTGTAAATAAAAAAGAAATGATTGAAAAAGATGTCAGTTCCATAAAATAATTCTCTATAGCTCTATAACACCCACATTTTCCGCTTTTTATAAAACAGGGGTGATTAAGTTCATATAAGGCTCATTTACAGTAAGTGTCACGCGACCGGTGCATTGCTGCAACATTGTCACAACTAGAAACGTCCGGTCAATGTGTACACTATGCAAATTGTGGATAAAATTAGACATAATGTATTTAAAAACGCGTGTATATGCATAGAGTTGGACTTTTTTGCATGCAGACCTTATTAAAATGATATAGGTAATAGATGCCGTTCCGTTTCTCATTTCATCCTACCCTTCTCTATATTTGTGTCGTTGTTGTCATTATAAATATGACAAGAATGGAAAATAATAATATATCCCATATATACATAAATAATAATAAAAATGCAGCCATCTTGAAGCGGGCGTCGGACTTGCGATCATGTGGTTGCGGTTTGAAACCCACCCATTGCACTACCGACGTTAATCCACTCGTAACACAAGCATTTAGCTTAACAGGGGTTAACAAGATTACGTACTAGTAATGTGTGACAAACATTCCTAGTAAGCTTAAAAACAAAATTCTTGATTTAATTACAAATACAATATTTACTTTATTCTTTCGATTTCATCGTTAGTTTCGATTCCATTGTAATCTTATAAGCCCTTTTACACTTTTGCAAGTCAATATTTTCTTTCTTCTTTCCTCTGAGACCATGATCCTAATAGTTTCTTTCAGTGTTTTTTTCAAAGTCACAGTTCAATTACAATACGATTGAGGGAGTCTGTAAATAGCCTAGATATTGAGATAAACTCTCATCTTACAACTGCAACACTTCCAAAGGACGTCTTGATCGCCTCTCGGACGGCGCGCGGTCATTTTGTAATTTTAGTCGTACCGGACATACCCTTTTCTTTCCTTTTCACAGAAAGAGAACCCATAGTTTGAGGGCAAGTGACTAGACTATCATTATATTGAGATGTATAATCTCATCTTGCAACTGTAACACTTCTCACGCGGATCTCGACGGCCTCTCGGATGGCGAGTGGTCATTTTGAAATTTTTGTCGTATCGGACAAAATCTTTTCCGTTCATTCTGTAGGAACGGAAAAGATTTTGTCAGATTTAAGACCAGTTCCTTTTCCTTGCCTATTCCTCAAAAGATCAGAAGTAGACTTGAACATTTTCCGTTTCTTCATCATGCAGCAGACTATGAATATTAAATTTATCATAATGGATCTCATATAGCTGAACTTTTTGAAGTATTAATAACGTCCCCACAGGTTGGCATGACAAATTAATAATGGCCGATGACACATAACCCTTTATTTAATGCCTGTTTAGCACGAGAATAGCAAACTAGATCGATTCTGTACTAGTAATGACCCTTTAAGGCATAATTGAGGCTAAAAGTATGTTGAAAACGGAATATACCTAATGAATTTTTGTAACCATCCAAAAATGATACGCAGAATATCCACTTAGATTCACGACTGTGATCTAGCTTTTCCTCATTAATCTTGCCTTTATTAATTTGTTAAGCAACGTGTTACAGGGTTTTTTAAAGAAATTCGCAATAGCAGTTCAAAGTTTAGCTTTTTTGCTCTTTTAATAGCAATAAACTCGCCATCTTTGACATGTGATCTAACATATAGGCGAAAAATGTAAGTACACCTCTGCCTTCGGGGGATATAAGCATGATGATATACTTACATGTTTGCTAACCTTTTTTTATGTTATCGTAAATCAAGATCGACTTCAAGTCTAACTAGCAGGTAATGGTAATAAGTAAATGATAAGCCGCTGAAGAAGATTAGTCAGTTCCTTCCACCTGTCAACTGCCACATTCCTCTACAAGATGCAGGAGTATACAAGCTTGATTGTGATTGCGGTCTCTAATACATAGGCCAAACTAAAAAAAGCATAGGGACCCGCGTAAAAGAACACATCGCCGATGTCAAACACCGCCGTTCCGGGAAGTCAGCAGTTTGTGAACAAGGCCCAGCACTACATCAGATTTGATAAACCACAAGTCCTTGCAAAAGAAAACCGATTCCTACCTAGGATGATTCGCGAGGCTATTGAAATTAAAAACATCCTAATTTCAATAGAGAAGATGGCTAGGGCTACCATCTGCTTGGAACCCCATCATAGATTCCATGAAATCTAAATCCAAGCACAAGACTGCGAGACCTAAGGATGCGGTGACCTCATTCTGCGTGACCGGATCAAAAAATAATCAAACAAATGTAGGGTATCTGTTGATAATTTTGACATTTGGACGACCAACACCTCAGTCCACCCGTGACCATGGATGCTGTAAAGAATCCGAAACATCGGGAATTTCAAAATATCAATATAACGCGTATATAATAAAATCCGTAAAAAGTAGTTTTATTTCAATGTCTTATATTCGCGTAAGTGTTAGAAACCAGTAAGTAAATGAATTTTCTTTGTTTTCTTACACGATCACGAACGATTGATGCACCTCGCGACTATCGCGAGTCAAAAGGTATATTGGTATTATTCAGGACCTTCTGTCTGTTACTGTTGTGTCGAAACTTAATTTATACTGAATAATAAAGTGCTAATAACATTGTATAATTCTGTCATATAATATTGTGACTTGTTATGAGCACAACTTTTTATAACTAGCAGCTTATTTGACTGTATGTCACCATATTAATAGTAAATGGTTTTGTTATGTAGTTTTAATAGTTAGCCAACATTTGTCACAATAAAACTTTCATTGTTATTAAATTATAAAAAGGCATTTAACTTATTGTATAATTAATTATAGACGAACATTGCATGAACAGGAAAACTTAATTACTACGTGGTTTTAGCGCTATACTTAATCAAGAAATATTTTTGAAGTGAAAGGCGCATGAGCACTTTTTGGGTGAACAAAAATCGTGGAACTCGCGTCATCGCCACCGAACGCTTTCCATTAGCTATATGTTTATATTTCAAAAATAAAAATCTGATTGTTCTACGATACAATTCACAAGTTAGGTACTTAGTTTTCACTTCCATTCCATCGGCAGTCCCCAAAGACTGCCCCGCATATTTATTTCCTTTTTTTTACCTTATCGCTCTTTCTTTATCCCTATGTATGTATTAAAACGGGCTAGTGTTTACAGATGGGTTTATACCGAGGTATTTTGGGCACAAAAATAAGAGCCTATTATGTAATAAACTTCCACAATAATTGATTAGAATTTTAAGTTTAGATCTAACTCTATAAAAGTACTGCGTTATCGGTAACCATTCACAAATAATTTGTAAACGGTTACAATAACCAAATTAAACGTAGACACAGTTTCTAAGACTCATCGCCTTAGGGTGGCGGCACCAATTATGGGTGCAGCGTATTTATCCAAAGAATACGGCGCACTGTGCGGCCGATTCAGCCATTGTTCGGATAATTTATAAATGTAATGCTTTTATTGTTTATTTACTGTTGCATTCTCGCGGCTACATTGCGGGATTCCTTGTTAGGAGCTAATGAATCTAGGGTATGCGAAATATCGGATAAGTCTATAGCAGAAATTGTTTTGAAAAAAAGAACTAACCCAAATTGCTTGCCCCTTATTTTCTTACGTCTAACATCAGGCAATTTTGATTTATTATCAATAATAGTCGTATATTTATTGCGAGTTCATAACATAATAGCTACACCTAACATTGTAGCGTTGGACTGTATTTTTTTTTAATTATTTTTTTTAATTTATAGAAATAAATTTATGTAGTTTCGTCACTCATCTTTTTTCGTTTATTTAACAAACCATCACGCCTATATTTCTCGAAGGCTTAGGCAGAAGTTTACTAATGCATGGCCAAAGTTCGCCACTATATTTTTAGGTTATATTTGTGTTTTGCTGTTGACCAAATAATCTTTTTGTCACTAGAGGCAGTATAGAGATTTTTTTAAAGGGTTTCGGATACGCGTTTACAGTATATATTTATTTATTCTTACCCCATACTAGTTAACCATTATTCTTCACACATTCGTCTTTTTGCACCCACAAATAATAAAACACAATAGTATTAAATGTCAGGTAGATGCACTTGTATACTGCGATGACTTTTTGAAATAGACAGGAGGCCCTTAAACTGGACATATAGATGGACATATTGTGTGTAGTTTGAATGGAAATTGCGATACAATTAATGTGCAACTTGTGCCGTAGGGTGCCCAGTACAGGTGCAACCTCCCTATTACTTAAGTTGTAGGTACTAAACTTGATTTCTAAGATAAAGGCGTATATTTTTTGTATTAATTAAAAATAACTACCATATTCGTCTACTGGCCGCTAGAGCGGCTGCTCAGCGCAAGTTCCTGTACCGTTCGATTCCCAGGTCAAGCAAATTATTATCGAGAATATCTATGCCGTGTAGTGATAGCCTTGTTATATGACCATTGGACTGCCAAGTCAAAGGTCTCGAGTTCGAATCCAAGGCACGCACCTCTGTCTTTTCGAAGTCATGTGCGTATTAATAATTAATTATAACGCGCTTAAACGGTGAAGGAAAACATCGTGAGGAAACCTGCATGCCTGAGAGATTTTCTTGAAGGCATGTGAAGTCTGCCAACCCATAGTAGGCTAGCGTGGTGGACTAAAGCCTTATCCCTCTCGTTCTGAGAGGAGACCCGTGTCCAGCAGTGGGATAATGTAATGGGTTGATGATAATATCTATGCCCATCTCAGTAGCTTCTTCGAGTTTGGTTTTGTGGGTAACACCGATATTCGATGGGTAGACTGGTTGTTAAGCTTTTTAGCTTGTGACTGGTTATAATTCTCTTTGTTCTGACTATATCTAACGATTGTCATAGGTGTTCGTATGACAACAGGGACCGACAGCTTTACGTGCTCTCTGAGGCACGGAAGGGTCTCGGTGTGTTAAGAATGGTCACCCATCTACAGACCGACCGAGGCAGGCCCAGCTTCAACCCGCAGATTTGTTGATACCCACGAGCCTCTCCTCTAGACATCCATAAAATACATAGGATATTTCTCCCCAACATCCCCAAGTTATGATCACTACAAAATTCCTAAAACTACTTTTACCCATTATCAAAATTGGGAACTATCATTTAGAGCGTCATATTTCCCAGTCGCAGACGGCACGAATCGCAGCCGGATCGTTTCCGTGCCGTGCCAAAACCGTAAACATGTCCGAATGAAATACTCGTTACCGTTCGGTATTACGAATATTGCCGAAAACTTACGATCTTGGCAAAGAGTTGCAATATACAAATGTTGCCATTTGTTTAACAGTATTTTCCTGCATGTTGATAAATATAAAGGTATTCTTTGTGATTCCATACTATTCATTTAACAGCAAAAAACAAGGGACCAATTATAGAATATAAAAAAAATGGTAGTGATGGTTCATAAAATAGGTTGTAGGTATATCTTATTTATACACCGTTACATTTTAGTCATCTTACACGCGAAAGGATCACGTCATCTAAACTAATATTATGTTTCACGTTAAATATTTTACTATAAGTAGGTACAGTCAGCAATGAAAGTCGCTGAACACAATGAAATCTTCAAAACGCTTAAACATATTTATTATCCAGAACTTACTAACCCAAGATGTGGTAAGTAGTACGAGTTACTACATACTAGACCATTATTTTTTACCAAAGTGAATCTATTGAAAAGTATTGGTGCTGTGATGTTTTTAAAACTTGGCAGTGTTCAGACTTTCGTTGCTGGCTGTACCTGCATTTTCACGCCGTGTGGTTAATATTAGCTGCCTACCCAGATACACAAATATTCTAGGCGTTGAGACAATCATCATTATCATTAACCCGTATTCATCCGAGTGCAGTGATAGCCTTGCGATATGACCATTGGACTGCCAAGTCAAAGGTCTCGAGTTCGAATCCAAGGCACGCACCTCTGTCTTTTCGAAGTCATGTGCGTATTAATAATTAATTATCACGCGCTTAAACGGTGAAGGAAAACATCGTGAGGAAACCTGCATGCCTGAGAGATTTTCTTAACGGCATGTGAAGTCTACCAACCCGCAGTAGGCTAGCGTGGTGGACTATAGCATAATCCCTCTCGTTCTGAGAGGAGACCCGTGCCCAGCAGTGGGACAATGTAATGGGTTGTTGATGTGTATTCATCCACTGCTGGCAATGGTCCTCTTTTAACCACACAGAGCGAGTAAGTCAATTCAGACTCTCGCAATTTAAACAACAGTAACACAATACATTTTATGTTAATGCATTAAGTTAATTATATTATCAACTATGTGCATAATTTTAAGAGACAAGCAAACTGGTGTGCATCCCCGTAACTAATTCGTTTAGTTCAATGGCATTTGAAATATAACAATAGCTTTGTAAATCGTATAATCTTACACACTTTATTCTCTTATTAATTATTATGAAGCGTCGGTAGCCTAATGGCTAGGGCGTCGGACTTGCGATCATATGGTTGCCGGTTCGAACCCCACCCATTGCACTACCGACGTGAACCCACTCGTAACACAAGCATTTAGCTTAGCACGAGGGGTTAACAAGAATACTAGTAATGTGTGACCCACATTGCTAGTAAGCTTTTTTTCTTAAAAAAAAAACAAAATAATAACCAAACGGCATAAATCGACAAACTCACCGAGCATATTTATGTTGTCATGTAAAATATTTAAAGTTTAAACAAGTTAACTTTCTCATTAGTCTAGTGGTCCTAAGCGCGACGGCTACGCTAGAGGTCTTGGATTCGATTAAAGTCGAGCAAAGTGTTATCTGGTTTTTCTATGAAAGTCTCATTAGCAGCTCGGAGTTCGAGAATGTGCCTGGCGAATGTTAATAGGCTCGCCTACTACATGGGACCTAAACATACCGGCGAACTGTGAGTGTACATTAAGTACACCTCTGCCCTATCTTTTCTTGCCAAATTTCATCAAAATCTCTCAAGTGATTTAGGCGTGAAAATATAACAGGAACACAGAATTACTGTCGCAATTATAATGTCAGTTTGAATTTTAATGCTATGTTGGCATAAAGAGAAGTCATCGTTTTAAAAGAAACGAAATAATTGTTTTAATTTTGTTAACAAAAAATCCAATTAAATAATGTTTAAAGTATTGTGTTTCAAACTGTTAGTTTTTACACCTACTTATGTTAGGTATGTTATGCTCATTAATCTTCCTCTTTTGTTTTTCTTGTGAAACGTTTTCAAAAGTACTTAGATTTATTTATTTTATTTATCTATTTACTAGCATACACAGATAACTTTACAGTTTTAAAACCAATACGTTGTAGCGTTCAGAATACACAAAATAATAAGTAAAGAAAAAAATACAATATAATAATGATTCTCCTCATGTCATGTCTTCTCTCAATTTTTTTTTTACATGTAAGGAGTCTGTAAGGGGTATTGTAAGGAGGCCCTGTTCCTCCCTGTTTCTGCGTTCTCCTTAAATAGGTAGCTCGCCTGTTCGTTTGCCGAAAAATAATCACATGAAAAATGCCATATAATTCGAGGTCAGCGTATACTGCAAATATTATATACCTGGACGATAAGTGGAAGCTATATTAAATTTGATTTTGCAATTATTTGTGAAAAAACTACGTGAGGCTAATGCGGAACAAATCAAAAATTTTTAGACAAATAATTGATAACCTCTTCCTTTTTACAGAATTACAGAAAAAAAAAACTAAAACTAGGTAAGTATTTTATGGTTAAATCATTTTTTTTCAATCAAAGAACTTACACAAACATTTTGTTCACATTATTATGACTCATCCTCATCCACACCTTAAAATAAGAATGTAAATAACGCCTTCCGTACCAACTCACCGCCCCTTTCTAATACCATTTGAAACACAAAACCAGACAAAACGATAAGACCTAAAATTTAGGCATCGCATTTACACCCTAACCGCATCCAAGGGGATTGACTGCCATCGGATATCCTGACCAGACGATGCTAGATACTGTCTTCAAAACCTAAACAGGCGTTCGGAAATTTAGACACTAGATAAAGGCATTTGAGTACTAACTTTTCGACCCTCGTCCCTGTATATTTTAAACATCAAAATTTCCAACAAAGGTGTTCAAAACAAAAGCTTTATAACGTGTGAATATTTGTGCTGATAATAAAATGAATAAATATTATATAAGGGGCAGGGGTGGTGGTCCATTTGGCCAGAGGTACGGACTGAGACAGGTGGTTAACTTTTTGTAAATTATTTCATCACCACGAAGGATCCATCATAAAGGATAGCATCGTAAGGAAACGGGCATGTTCCAGAACCAAAAAAATCGAAGACGTTAACATCTGCCAACCCGCACTGGGCCCGCGTGGTGGATTACGGCTCACTCTCTTTCACCGAGAGGAGGCCTGTGTGCCTGCAGTGGGAACATTATAGGCCTCAAGTCATGTCAGGAATTGGTTAGTCAATGATCTAAACTTCGAATCCAAGATACGTCTGACTTTTATTTGTCAAGTCATGAGCGTAATTGTAATACATCGTGAAGAAATCGGCATTATATGTCTCAGACATTTTCTAGACGGCGTGTTAAGTCTGCCAACCCGCATTAGGCCACCGTGGTGGACTATAACTTAATCCCTCTCATTCTAAATATAATGGGTTGAGGATGCTACTCAATTGAACTCAATATCTGTGGTTAGGTTTATCGTTTTTTGACATTGTTCCTATCTGGGAAATATTAATAATATTTGTACATTTCAAAGAAATCCTACACTAGTTTTACAGCAACACTATTATTTCCTGTCCGTATATATTCGTCATAATGCTTGTACCTATGTAATTTCTAATAAATATGAGCACTACACACGATGTCACAAATCTCAGTGGGCGCACAAATCATTGTATAATACGTCTGATTTGCATATCACATGAACGCTCACGAGCCATACGCAGCAAATGTAGCTGTGACACGACAGCATTGTATTGTGCTGCGTTGGAATGAGATAGTTTACTTGGTTAACTTTAGCAAGTCAAGTTACTCGTCGGTTGAAGGAAAATTGGGCTTTCCCAAAGTAAAGCTCGCTTTCCATGGGCTTATTTAAGGATTGTAAATTGAATTCTAAGTTACAATACAATGAGTAGTTTTAAAGTAACGGTGGTTTTTTTGGAAGCGGCGGTAGCCTAATGGCTAGGGCGTTGGACTTGCGATCATGTCGCACCTTCGGTAGAACAAGGGCATAATTGCAGTTTTTGCTATTTTACAGGAGAGCTATTTTAAGATATTTATTGCATTCAGTGAGGTCTTGCTCTGTTAATATTGCTCGAAAGTTTTTCTTCTTTGCATGATATAAACTATATACTATATCCTTTTTAGGCGTATAGTTAACAAAAATTAAGAACTTTTAGTTTTTTTTCAATTAATTTTAATTTTAAGGAAGGGATACATTTGTGCCCTTGTTCTACCAAAATGTATATTATTTTGTAATTAGGACTAAATTTGAGCTTTAATTTAGGATGATTTTCGAATAAAAATACCTTGTTTTTCCGTATAAACTTTTTATTTTCTTATAAAGTAAAAAAAATGTAGTAACTTTCACGAAATATAATACTTAAACTATCATTATAGTCTTACTAATCAGTCGTCAATAATCTCACGTTTGTGTCTCTTTGGAATCACAATGAAAATAGAATTATAGAAGATAACAAAAATAACAGTGACATTATTTTTAACAAGATTCACTGTTATGCAAATGAAATTCTTTAGAATCACACTTCAAAAAATATTAATTAAAAAATATAAAAATATCTTTATAACAATTATTTTTTTCTTACTAACGAATCAGTTCTAGCTCTCTCTCCTTTTCTTAAAAAAGGTTGTTAAAATATTGTTCATAGAACTTAGGAACTATATTTGAGGATATCAATTGACGAATGTCTTCTTTTTTTCTGTGAGGGATTGGTAACTTTTCCTTATAGAGCTGGTTTAGTGTGACATCTTTCACACTTTTTTTATTACCGATACGACCTGTTCGAATTCTCGCTGCTGTCCAATCGTCGGTTTTGTAGCTGCACTTAAATTGGTATATCTCTGAATCTTTCATAAATTTGATCGCTTTCGTATCCAATATTTTAAAAGTATTTCCTTCAACATCCTTGTTTAAATTCAAATTAATATCTTCAGATAACAGCTTCATATCAATGAAAGAATCAAAATTCATTTCTTTAACGGTAAATTGAACACCCTTTTTCTTAGCATTTTTAATAAGACTGATGTATTCTGCTGGAGTGTATATAGGTCCAGCCTTTTTAGCTCGCTTAACGTTTTTTTCTATTACAGAATGGACGGCATCAGCTTTATTCTGGGTATGACCCCTAATAAGGAATTTGTGTGTTATTGACTTTATAGGCAATGTGTTGACAGCATAATAATACATTCCAAAAACGAATCTGAAACAAGTAGAAATAATTATTTACATTATAAGTACATTACCTACCTATATTGTTCAGTATGAATTATAACAACAATCACTCCTATTTATCTAAATCTACTGTAAATTAATTGTATTATAAAAGGCAACAAACTTACTTATTTTTTTGCTGCCCGCAGCAATTATCCGAATAAAATATTATGTCTTTATCTGGTTGTTTGTTAGAAAGATCCTCCAAAAACTTGTAAAGGCATGTTCCTATTTCATTGGCGCCGCGTTTGCCAAGACCCTCGTGCCAGAAAAAGCAAATTGTGGTATCGTCTTTTATATTGGATACCTAAAACAAAATATACATTAGGTACATTCGAACATAAATTGATTAATTTTAACACTATAATTAACTAATTCTCCTTCGCGACAAGATCTATTAGAATTTGTGTCAGTTTCTTTGATTTGCAAATTATTTTCGTCATTAAGCATCATTAAATTTTTTTTACTACGAGATCCCATTTTAAATTCTGAAAATTTTATTAAAATTTAAATCATACAAAGAAACTATTCATATCACAATTCACAAATAATGCATACCTACTAGTCGTAAATACATAAAAATACCAATACTAATAAATAAACAGAAAATTTATCACAAAATTTGTATTAAAAAATAATACAAATTTATTTCATTAACTTAAATAACAAACATTAATATTAAATCAAGTCAATTTGGAATGACAAAAACGTAATTGTCATTAAGTCTAGCAAAATAGCATTGCAATTGGAATGACAAAAACACATTTACTTTTAAGACCAAGGAATAAAACAAATCTTGAACGGACAAGGGCATAACTGTCTGAACGACTTTGTCCTTCCAATTTTAAAATTATAAATTAGGCATAAGTGTAATAGATGTGGCATTGTCGCTCCAGAAACCAAAAAATTAAAAGGGCATATTTACCTTTACGACGTTAGCGGTCCAAGTGACGACTGCCTCTCTCCCCGCCGACGGCGCAACTGACCAATGAGACTATGTCCAGCCAAGAGAGCAGTAAAAAGGCACCAATAAGACAAAGTCACTATTTTCGCCTAGCGGATTTTTAAAGGAATTAAATGACTGTCTTTGTTCCTCCAGTTCAAATAGCATTTTTAAGGCATTTCTGTATACTTAACTCATTTTAGCAATTTTTGACAATTGTGCCCTTGTTCTACCGAAGGTGCGATGTAGTTGCGGTTCCAAACCCAACCATTGCACTACTGACGTTAACCCACTCGTAACACAAGCATTTAGCTTAGTACGAGGGGTTATCAAGATTACTAGTAATGTGAGGCCCACAATGCTAGTAAGTTTTTTTTTTTTTAAAAAAAACAAGTTACTTATAATTTAGTCTTTCTCCAGAATAAGTTTATAAAGTCAAATTAGTTTATTTCAGCCATAACCATATTTTTAGTGGAAAGTTGAAAAACCTTTATCTCTCGCAAGACTTCCACACCGCAGCCACAAATTGCTATGAATTTAAAAGAGTAATAGTTCTTTTATTTGCAAAAACGAATATTTAGAAATACTAAAGGAATCATCAAACCTTAATTCGTCAATGATGATACTAAATCAGTTCTCTACCTTCAATCAACTAAGCTTACCCAAACCACTCGACTCGCCTATTTCATCCAAACGGACCACAAAAACGAACTGAATACTCAAATGCGAACGTTAGCGTTTAACCAGTGGGTTCCGTTCCGTGCGAGACGAACATAAAAACCTATTACCGGCCATGGTATGTATGTGTTTTATGGTAAGCATGTGGAGTAGGTATTAAGGTATTATTATGAGGTTGTGATTTTTACGAGTAGAATTCATGTTTTGAGTAAATTCAACTCGTGTAGAACGGAAATTTGAAATTTTCTGGAACGATCAACTAATAAAATGTTAGTGTTATTTTTTGATTTGTCTACTGCTCTAGTGCGGTCGCGCGTAAGAGGTCCTGAATTCGATTCCCAGGCTGAGAAATGTGTAATTGGGACTTTCTGTGAAATTCTCAGAAGCAGCTCAGAGTTGGGTTCTGTGCCCGGTTAATGGCAATAGACTCCTCCCCTATTACATGAGGCCTGAAGATACCGGCAAACCGCTACTGATATGAGTGTAAATAACCTAACCCTTCAGGAAATACCGGCGTGAAGTTATAATCATTTAAAATAAATAAACCAAACCTCTTTGCTGCTTTGATGGTTGTTTTGAATTGATTGATGCTTGGAGTTGAATCAAAACCGTCAAACGTCATGTCTGTAACCAAAGCAATGTTGTGCGGTCCAATCTAACAGCGTAGGTAACAATGATATTCCAAATACAAGAAAAATAAATAAAATATTCTACACCCAAGGGTACTATATCGCGAAAATCACTCACACATACACAACCAAACAAGATTGCCACATGTATGTATACAGTGTAACAGTGTGCGTGATCTAAGCCTTTACTTAAGCGTGTGTGCGTGCTTTCTTTACGGTTGATCTGAATTTTCGCATGTGCTAGTTGTACTTAGGCGCACACATGCATAACCCTTTAGTTAAGGGGACGTTGTTATTGTTTATTGTCCGTATTTCGTGGATGTATTAAAAAACTAATCGATGGAGAGAATAATTAACATAACATACCTATACATCCAAAGTTTGCTGGTATGTTTATATGTAGGTCACTCAAGTCAGGGGCAAGTACGAGCTGCTACTGGAAATTCTTTAAAAAAAACAGTTACACTTCGCTTGATCAGAGCATCGAGTCCAGGATCTCTCCCTTAGCAGCCATTTGCAATATCTAAATAATTAGGGCAGTTAAAATAATTATTTATGATTTAAAAAACAATATTTTACTCGTAAGTAGGTACGTATGTACATAAGTAATATTATTACGTAGTCTTACGTCTTTACCGATTTCTACAGAATTGTATATTTAATTAAAATGTCCATATGTTTTCAACAAGACATACATTTAAGGAATGCTTAGCATATTATGTGTTTACTGTATACTGTAAATAAAAAAAAACGAAATTATATAGTATTATTATTTTAACAAGTGATTGGTTCTATATCATTTTATAATCTCATCCACCTGTATAAGTGCTTGATATAAACTTCGCCTATTTTTCCAATATCGTGCTTTTATCACACCTCCCATCACTAGATTGAGACGTTAAACTAAAAACCGTATTCCCCTTAACATCGTAGGGTACATTTTCACTAGTGTGCGTAAAGGTAACCCGTACTAGTGTGACTTCTATTCAATCTTCTTACGTTCCATTTCGCAGGGACATTTGATTCCGTCTCGTTTCAACATCAACGCTATACATACTGCCATCTCACTCTATTCCTAACGGGCTTAGAAGCGTGTGATATATTGTATTGGATGGATTTTTCGTTTGTGGAAATGGAATTTCTTTTTTGACTCGGTACCTGACACGGCGGGGATGTTCGATCAAACCACTGTTTCCTTATTTTATTTTATATGGAATAAGTTAAATTTGATGTCGGTTTGATGGTTTAGGATATTATTCATTAGTGCCAATCTAAATGGTGCTTCAAATTCACTCAAAGATAGATTGAAGTTGATAGATTTAAACCAAGTTTTCAAGAAATTTGTTTGTTACATAATTGCGTCAAAATATTGTGAAAACTTTTTCGAAATATGACGTAATTTTGAAATGGGAAAGGTATGTGTAGTTATGACAGTTTTTATATCATTTATCATCATCATCTTCAACCCATTCCCTGTCCCACTGCTGGGCACGGGTCGCCTCTCAGAGTGAGAGGGTTTAGGCTATAGTCCGCCACGCTAGCGTACTGCGGGTTGGCAGACTTGCAGACTGTATGCACGATGTTTTTCTTGACCGTACCTATCAAGCGAGTGATAATATTAATCAATACAAATATTATAAAGAGGTCAAGTTTGTGAGATTTTGTAAATTCTTTTAAGTACCAATTTCTAATGGTATTACCCACGCTATTAGTGGGTATCATAGGTTACAACGAATTAGGCACTGGTCAACTAGTTATTAATATGGAATTATGGATGATTCTTGGATTAGAACTCGAAACCTTCCATGTGGTCTGGTCATGTCACTAGGCTACCGCTGCTTTTTTTTATTACATCACAATTTTTAAATGCTACTCAGTGCCCGCAATGCCTACTCTACGTTTCTTTAAAGAAGTTCCAAAGCCGTTTTCATTAAAAAACAAACTAAATACTTAGTAAAGAAAATATTAAACGGAAAAATAAGCAAATTAATAAGGAAATATAAACGTAAGGCACGTGTAAACAAGTCACATAACGGCATAACATAGTCCGTTTCCGTGTAAAATAACGTACCAAGGTTATCATTTCAACACAAACATGTATTTTATCATGTTCTACTCTCAGATCGTTATAAAGAGACATAACTCAAAGACATCACATGACACAACATGCCTCGTTCCATCTCTACCGAAAAAAAAAAACGAATAATCTAAAGGAACCCTTCGGGTATTCCAGAAAATTGGAACCTCCAAAGAATATATTTTGAATTTTTATTATGTACTATTTTCTATTCCATTCCCAAGGTAACCCTTCCTTCTACAAAGGGGTTTCGTGCGGAGACATTCTATAGATGAGGGTGGGTACCCCCCTTTAGGGGTATGATGCCACCCCGGCCCATCTCGTTTTACTCTGAAGGATTTACCAAGTAGCGTGTGTATTATATGCGTATATAAACATATGTATGTTTGAATTATTCCTGTATGTCGGTTTAATAAGGTCATTGTTTGGCTACAGAGGTTCTGTTTGGGATTATTCCGTGTCAATTTTAAAGGGATAAGGGATGTTCAACATGGCATTATCTCGGTTTTCTCTGGGTCGTTTGAAGTTTGTGTGTTGAGGAAGTTGAGTTTTAAAATTATGTTTTTTCTCGTCATTAGGTAAGCCTTGTTTATACTTTTCTTGAAGTTGTTTGAAATGGTGTAGTTAACGAAAATAAGGAGAACGAATTAGTAAGACTTTATAAGTCTAGTTGCACTAAGCGAACTGCTACGTTAGAGGATCTGGGTTCAATTCTCAGTTGATAAAGTGTTTTTGGGTTCAATGAAAATCTCAGTAGCAGTTCGGAGTCTGGATTTGTGGTTATATAGGTATTACATTGACTTATAAAATTGTCTTTAAAATATATTATCATTTATCGTTCAAGCACCGTCCATTTACGTATATTATTCGTTTGCAAACATTGTTTTTCGAAACTTATGCAATTCAACTCGTCTATAATATGAAGCTTATTTTCTCATAATTGTATAAAGGTGCCTTTTCTGAAGTATTTTCTTTGATTTAAGTTTTGCAGTAAGTTATTCTAACATATAATATTATGACTGATTCAACATGCAACGTATATACAGCATGTTGTTTTGAAGAGCTGTTTTTGCTCAATCAATTTCAAATTATTCAAGTTGTTGAGCACCGCGAAAATTATTAGGACATTATATCACAAAATGTATAAGTATAAATTCTCAAATGTATCAATGTATGACTACCTCATTTTACTGTCCAGTGGTGCTATTTAGGTTTCCATAAGAAAACGGGTGGTTAGGGATAATAGGTGAATTGTAGGTGTACATTGTTATATATCAACTTATCATCATTATTAGGAAGTAGTTACTGTAATGTTAACCCTAAAATTCTACTTCGTGATCAATGCAATAAAAACAGGTACACAATCAGTGACGGCACATTATTGGTACCGAACAAGAACCAATAACAGTAATATTGGCTTGTTATACTGTATTATTTCCGTAATATCAGATAATGTTGGGCGAATGAAAAGTATTGTTTTTCATTCTATAATGTTTTCTGCAATAGGCTTTAAATTGGTTTTGTATCTATTTACTTGATTAATGGCCTACATTCCAAATACAAATTATGTTCTGTTTTTTTTATTTCAGTTTAGAAATTTTCGGAGTTGTTTATGCCAATTATGTCATCAATTACCTATTGGAATAAGTATTATTTCGGAAAATTCAATATATATTTAATATTAAACCTTTATTAAAAAAGATGATAAATTTATATTACGATTTCGGTAGACCCAGGCTAAACTTAAATTCATCCCTCTCTAAAGACAAAATCCCAAAAATATAGCTTTTTTAAAATCTTGGCTTTTTATAGAGTAAAACTAAGAATTCTTCTAGACTATTATTATTATTCGACATTATACCATTTTGTCCCAGAAAGTATCACCATCGTAAACCCGTTTATTATTTCACTGCTGGATAAAAGTATACTTTTAAAGTGAGAAGGGATAGGCTATAATCCACCGGATAACCAGAAAGGATAAAATTAAATTTTAATAACGTCAGCATACATCCTACAAACACACAAATAAAACAAAATCATATACAGAACCACAAACGCAAATAAATTTATCTCTCAATTAACAAGTGACACAATTCAACCCCCAAAAGCCGCCTAATTCAACCCCCACTCATTACGTCGTAACCCGGACCTACTCAACATTCCTGTTTAAAATTAAACCGGATGCGGAAAACAAGGGGGGTATAAATGAGTATTTGAAAGCCTCCGGCGTCCGCCATATTTAAAAAAGTCGGCAGACGAAAGAAGCGGCCGAAAATAATGGCTGGTGTTATGCTATGTTTTAATAATTTGTTTTTGTTATTTTTTTCATGGTATTTGCCATAGAATAACTAAATCGACTATTATACTCATGATAGATTTGGCGAGCTTTGATAATTTTATAATATTGGTATACCTATCTGTATTTTTATTGCCAAATCTAAAAATGAGCTAAAAATTTCCTTTAAAATTTTAAACGAAATTTAAATCAAATCATTAAAAATGAAGGAATGTGCAGTTAATTCTATGAAATGGCAATAAAACAACTTCAACACAACATTCAACTTTGCTCACACAGCCGCACTCCCGACACTTTCCCTGGAAACTCCAATCAAACTTTGCCACTTTCACTATCGCATAAAGCCATCCCAAGGCGGTATAATTAAACGTTTCATGAATGGGAGGGAATGGAACAGCACGATAAAGAAAGAGACGGAATCGTCTGCTGTTGTACGCGTAATCAGTTTTACGGTAAGCGCAAATTACGCGGGGATGGGGTGAATTAACGCTTTTACAAGGTCACACAGTTTAAATTGCGAACGATTTCGACAGTCAGCTGATTGTGCGGTCGATTCTAATTTTGAATTCAAATCTGTTTTAATTGAGGTTAGAATTTTGATATTAATTGTTTGAAATTGGGATTCTAAATATTAAAATGTCTGATAGGTGTATAGCTAGTAGCAGCTAGTTAAGTGTATAAAAGTTTAGTATTTAATTACAATTATTATATCAATGTGCTTACAACACAATTAGTGTTGTAAATTTGCGTGCAGAAATAACAAATGTATAAAACTTACACTTCTACATTACATGTCACATTTATGCAAATATAGATGAAGATTATAATATCATGACTTACCTAGTAATAAACTGTCACTAACTTGATTATTATCTTCTTATCGATACACCATAAAATAATCGTAAGAGATTTTCTTAATTCTAACGGCATTATCAAAATGTTCAGCAGTACCAAACACAGAGGAAAACCCAATACTAGGTACATCCTTTATTTTATATTGTGATCCAAATGTAGATACCAATTTAATTGTGTTGCGAACATCGGCTTTCAAATGACAAATTGTAGGCCAACAGTAGGTACAAAATTGCACACACCGTTTGAATTATCAAAATGGCTTCACTCTATAATAAAAAACCAATAAAAAAAACTTGCCAAAAGACATTTACGGTGAACTGAACGCAGTTTTTACAACGAAAGAGCAAACCGACAAATTACAAATGGAAACAAAAAAGGAACGTCTCGCGACAAAGGAAAAAATCGAACGCCGTGAAAATTTGAATAAGGAATCATTTCTTTTTTCCTATCTTTTTTTATTCCTTTTTTTCGTTCGCTGTCAATCATTTGTCTAAGGCAAGGAGGATCGCTATTTTCTTTGTTGATGGATGGGATATTTTCTTAGGGGTGTGTTTCGACTCGAGTGTAGTGTGTTCTCCTTAGTTCATATTTCATTATTTTTATCTCGCGTGTGTACCAGTATGGATTTGAAAGGATGTTTGTTTACTCTACTGTTTACCTTTTTTATAAGGTTTCGTTTGACATTGCACAAAGTCGGGTTATGACACTGTTTTTATGACGAAATGTACGTAAACATATTTTATGCGAAAAATATCATGACTTGTTATGAAAATGAAGAGCCGTTGAAGCAAAGAAATTTTTGTTTATGTCATGTTTTTTTGAATTTTCAAAGAAAGATATAAAATTTTTACGAAGATCAAAATTTGCTATAATTTATTGATTGTCACTGAGACAAGTAATCTATATTTACATCGCTTTGTAGTGCTATGACCTGCTCAGATGGGCTGAATCATTGGGAAGCGCAAGGTATTGAAAGATTCTTTTAAAACATACGCCTGATGCTTAGCGACAATTACAGCCCATAATTGCTTCGTCATCTTAAGAACTCAGTTATCGAGTTTCTTTTGCCCAGTAATTTCTTAAACATGATATCTGCTAGAATATTATTGCTTAGCGGCAAAATATTTAACAATACCATCAATACAGGGTGGTACCACTTCCAACTAAACAGTTGAGATCTGTACTACCAATGATACAAAGACACCGATCAAAACCAATCGTAACAGAAAGAATATCAATATATTATCTAAACACGGCCCCTTTAGCAAACCAATCATGTTAAATCAGAATCTAAGACCTAAGAAATCAATTCCAACGAAATATTTCACGAAATTCGTTCCGCATACTACATTTATTTACAAATCCGAGCTTTCTGTATCACGTGCGTATAATCAAAACTGGTACATGAGCAATACATCTGTATGTTATCCCATCTTATTGGGTAAATATGAACGTCGCCCGTCATGTAGATTGGCATCCGAACCTCATGGTAATGCCATGTTTTCTTTACCAGTCGCATTACTGATTCTGCAGCCTCCTTTGTATTTGGTTACTGGTTGATTTGCATCGATTTCAGTACCGTTGCTACGAGAAAGCTCCTGAGTTATGAGAATGAGTTAAGATTGATATCTGTCTGTAACTAAATCATTTGTAGGCTTCATTTCGTGTAAAGAAGGAGAGTGTTGGTCATCATCATTACCCATTACCCTAAAGGATCGGATTAGCCCTAAGAGCCACTTTACTTCCTTTGGATACTGCAAAAGTTGACACAGCTATGAAATCACGTGTTTGCCGGCAGATTAAGTTTAATGATCACTTATCATTATAGCTTTTGCCCAATTGGCATGTGACTGAACATTGCTCGACGATGGAATAGGGGAAGGTAAGGTTTTTGGATAGTACTAGTCCAAAATACTCGACATCCCCTGGTGACGGACGATCCATGAGGATATTTGCACTATTTATAAAAAATACTGAAGCAACCAATGGGCAATGTGATTCTAGTTTAGTATTCTAATGCATGAAGTCGTAAACCTTTTTACAGTTTCTAAATGCGGTGTGAATGGCTAACGTACATGAATAAGTGGTAACTAGCCTAAACCAACTTAATATAACAAAAATCAGCTCTCAAATATTCATGACTGTTACTCTTTGGCATAACATCATCCACGTCTTTGCATGGGATTATCGCTTTTATTTTATAGAATTGAGTGTTTAGATTCGTTCAAAGTATTATGATGGGCCGTCACTAATATTATAGGGTTACCGTATTGAATATAAATTGTGACCAATACATTATCTATAAATAACGCCTATCTACAATTATATTATGATATTACATCACTGCTCGGTACTGTCGTATGAATCATGCATAGTGCCTAAGGTGAACACACACGGACGATTTTTGCTGAACTGATTTGGAATATATATAACTGCATAGTCGTCAAATCAGGGATGTCTCCTTAAAACAACCTACCTACTAGCCTCTTTTCCCAATTATGTTGGGTTCGGCTGCCAGCTCAGACCCAAATACCTTCAGTTCTGTAGCTTCCAGTCCAACCAGGTGCGGCTAAATATCAATTTTTTACACGAAGCGACTTCCATCAGACCTCTGCAAACCAATTTTTTGAGCAAAACCGATATTCTAAGGGTAGGTATACTGGTTGTCAGGCTTTTTGGGGTACTGTCTACCACTAACGATTGTCATAGGTGTTTGTGTGACAACCGGGACCGATGGCTTTACGTGCTCTAAGTCATGCAGATGCAATTGAGACTCCTTGTCTCAATTTGTTAAGAATGGTTACCATCTTGACTAGACTAACTGCGGTTGCAGATCAGTTGATTGGCGCACTTAGTTATCAAATAAAAAGAATTGTGAAATTATTTATACAATAACTGTAATGTAGATGTTACTGCACCTAAGAATAAATAAACAGGCAAGCTGGCTGACCCTTAATACAACTATGATGGCCATAATACCATTAAACGCTGAAATGGCAAACTAATTGCTGGGTTGACGATAATATAAGTGGGCTCATGTATGTATCTTCCAACAGCTTGATCAAACGCCCTGCCCGTCTGCACAGGTCTGATAACCAACCAACACACGACGCGTAAGCCAACGTGCTTACAAAGCTAAACTCTTAGTTACTGAGCACGTAACGCAGACTCAAACCACGTTAACTCTATAATAGTACCGGCTGTCTACGCTAGATGGCAGATGCACGTACCACACCGCCGCTGAATAACGTGATCGGAATCTCAAATACAGAATCGATGGTTTTTAAAGCTCTCTCGGAATCGCGCAGCTCTTCAGCAAATATAACCGAATTGTGACTGGAATAAGCGCCAATTGTTGGTGGTGGGTGCAGTTGAATATGGAATTCCGTTGGATTTTCATAATGTTTTTTTCCAAATTCGGAAATTTGAATAAGGAATATTTTTGGTAAGCGATGTTTACTGTTTTTTTGTGGCACGTGTCGATGCAATGTTCTATTTGCATTACTAATGGAATGGTACAGCAATAGAAATATCTCCAGTCTCCTAAATAATATATATTTATGATCAAAATCTGTAATTGTAAATAACTTCTTTATCTCCATGTGCAATTTATTTATTGGCAACGTGTTAACACACTTTCCCTTTTACACCCAATTCAAACTTGCTAAAAAGAAAAAAGGACTGGCTACCGACAGTCCATACATATCCATATTATAACGTCCATTTTGCTTCGACAATGAATCCAGAAGGCTGAGGAAGACTGTCTTCTACACCTTGTTTGAACTTCTACTATAAAAGGCGATGCTGAATGAATAGATTGGGAAGAAACTAAATAGGTAACTAAGTCTTAAGATGTCACGCTAAAGAATAATATCAAAATGAAGTCACTTCAGCCTAGACACTACAATTAACAAATGACGACACAAATAAATTCATTCTCACGAAACGACTTCCCCAGGACAAGACATATAGCCAAGAAAAAGGTCTTATTAGACCTTTTTCTAGGCTTAGATGATACTGCTATTTTAATTTCGGAATTGTAATCTTGAAGTCTAATGAGTTCTATGATACAGTCTTGAAATTAATTATTGCTTTTGCCTTTATCCCTCGAAGGGTCTCTGTCTAACAAGTGTACTAATATTCACACGTCGCCGGTATGTTTTGATTCCTAATAGGAAGCGAACCTTTTGTCACTAACTGGGTACAAATCCAGACTCCGAGCTACTACTAAGAATTTCATAGAAATGTTTCCATAACACTTTGCTCCACCTAGGAACCCAGCATCTTTCGCATAGAAGTCCCACTAGAATAATGAGACAGTCTACTATTAGGTGGTAATTGCGTATTAATTCTTCTTCTATAATTTGTGAAATCTTATTTCAGCAATTAGCGAAGCCTACTAAATAATCGTGTTTCGGAAGTTGGACTCCTTTTTTTGTCGATTTTCTTCTAAATGATTATGTTTGACTACAAAAGGCACCATAGTTCAATAGTATACCGTATGCTAATTTACCTGAATCCCAATATTACAATATCACCACACAAAAGAAAATAGAAACAAGTAAAAAATCATAACACGCTTGAGTACGCGATACATTTCTTCATATCCGCCGTATTCCAATGAAAAATGTGCAAAGAGTTAACTCCTCCAGCCCACTGGGGGGAACTACAAATCCGATAGAAAGGGACGGAGGTACAGGCTAGAGGGAGATGCGAAGCTAAACCCGAAAAGATGGATGGTACACAATGTCACTGAAGATGCTGAAATTGTATATTTTATATTCGGTATAAAAAAAGTCGCTACATACGATATTAAAAAGACGACGGAACATTTTCTGCGTAGTAGTTATATTGTAAGGAATTTAATCTTGCGGCGACATACGATGCTCTAAAGTAAAGGATTATTGGAATGTTTTCGGTATTTTTTTCTTATATTCTGTTAATATTTTGTCGTTGAGTGTACCATGTTGTTGCTTCGTATGGAGCTTTTGTTTGATTATGGTTTTTGTTTCCAAGAAAAGCTTCCAAGCTTTCCAAGAAAAACTGTTATAGTACAATTTAGATACTTTATTATCTTCTTATAGTTCCACAAAATTCCAGTCTAGTGTCAAATAGTAAGTATTTTCTTAACCCGTCAACAACCAATTAGCAGACACAAAAGAAACGAAATTGTTACGACATTGGAATGTTGTAGTTCTTCAATTAAATAAACTAAAAAGCAAATTTAAACGTAAACAAGTTTGCTCAAAATTAATTCGTGATATTTATACCATTTACAGCATTAAATAATAAGGTTTATTTAGGTCCCAAATAGAGGACAAGTCTATTGAGCCTACAAACCCATGTAATAGGGGGCGAGCCTATTGCTATTAACCGGGTACTAATCCAAACTCCTAGCTGTTACTGAGAATTTCATAGAAAAACCCAGTAACACTTTGTTCAAGCTGAAAAACGAACTACTCGACTAATAACGCATTTACTAAACTATCACTATAGGTACTATTAGTGTTATTATCCTTACGAAAACTCATAATCAATAATAATCAACCCTCACTTGCCGAGATACACGGCAACTTCACTAAAAGTACCAATTTCCCCTCTCATCGACTTTTAAACCGATTTTAAGCCCAATCTACGCACATCCACACACTTCCTGGCATCTATCGGTGCTCTTAACCCTGTTAGCTATCTGCCACCATTGTTAGGAAATAGCTCTATAACGCCTTATCGCGGTATACTTAGCACCTTGAGTGTTTATGTGTTAACATATCTTGGGCCATAGATGAAGAAGCGTTGGAGGGTTATCTACTGATGGTTTGAGCACTTCTTTGTTGATGACGATCTAAATTTTATCAATACTGTCTGTGCTGGTTAGACTGGGAGACAACTACACCTCTTTGAGTGTACCTAAAATATCTTTCTTAGTAATTACATCGATCGAGTCATTTGATTTCGTTATACGATTTGACATTGTTTGACTGCCTCACTAGTCTAGTAGTCCCAAACGTGACTGCTACGCTAGAGGTCCTGGCTTCGATCCCCAGGTCGAACAAAGTGTTATTGAGTTTTTCTATGAAATTCTCAGTAGCAGCTCGGAGTCTGGATTTGTGCCCGGTGAATGGCAATAGGCTCGCCCCCTATTACATAGGACCTAAACATACCGGCGAAATATGGGTGTACATTAGTATACCTCTGCCTAACCCTTCGGGGAATACAGGCGTGATGGTATGTGCGATCCGACATTGTCTAGCACTTAGCAATCGAAAACGATAGATAACGTGACATTTCGAAAGCTTTTATGCCAATTCCATACATTTTGGATTTATCTAATTTCGATATCGATAGTCAAAATGTGACTTTGTCTAGGCCCCTGTTTCGAGTGTAGATCTTTTGATTTTCATACCTTTTTTTTTCTATGTGTCCTGCAACAGGACAAAATAGTATGAGCAGGTATATGGTTCGAAGATTTCAGAAAATGTTGATAAAATGTTAAAGTTCGAAGAATGTATGTTCATTGATTGCAATAGGCAAATTATTTTCATTGTTTATTTATATGGGAACTGGGAATGTGACAATGAGCCGATAGCAATCCGGTATAAGGCACAGGTATCCAATGATCAGAGGTCAAAATTCTTATTCAATAGGGGAAATGAATTTTAATTAGCGGTCTTCTCTATCTAGTATTAATGCAAACATTAATTAAGTATGCCTGACTGCCTCGTTGGTCTAGTGGTCCCAATCGCGACTACGCCTACTACGACTACTATCGCTACGCTAGAGGTCTTGGGTTCGATCCCCAGGTCGAGCAAAGTGTTATTGAGTTTTTCTATGAAATTCTCAGAAGCAGCTCGGAGTCTGGATTTGTGGCCAGTGAATGGCAATAGGCTCGCCCCCTATTACATGGGACCAAAACATACCGGCGAACTGTGGGTGCACATTAAGTACATCTCTGCCTAACCCTTCGGGGAATACAGGCGTGATGGTATGTTATGTTATGTAATTAAGTATTTTTTTCTAATTATGTTGGTCTAATAGCTGAAACCTTACTAACTTCTATAATAATATTATGTGCCTGATAATATTTAAAAGTAAATATTAAAAAAAGGGAATATTTGTTTGTTTGTAATGTATAAACTCTGAAACTATTTACTTGATTTAAAAATGCAATACCTTTAGAGAGCTACATTCTACAGACAGCCGAGCGCCTGTCTAGTTAAAAATAATTGACAAATATTACCGAAGCTATATTATCGGCTATTTTGGGTTTCCCACATCCTGATATAAAATGTCCACATTCCACAATCATACATTATCTAATTTTACACTTACGGCCATAAAAATACACCCACAGATTTGCTTAATAAAATAAATTGAAACCGGTACCAAACATGATAAGTGTTTAGAAATCACCGCTTGTATAGAAAGGTGATGTATTTGAATATTAAAACCATGTATTGTTAGGCAAATTAACTAGCAGATGCGAGTATATCCGGGGACCGCGGCTCGGAGCACGGCTAATTGGGCCGGATTTGCATCATAATGGAATAGTACTGGTACTCGTGAGTGCTATGGTTTGAGCTCGGTATGAAAAATACAAGTAGAAGTTTGTGATTGCAAACGTGTGTACAATCAGAAGTTTTTTATTTACAAACTTGCCGTTGCTTGCGGTATCACTAAAATCTCAAAAGGATTACTATAGCTAGGCTTCTAGACGGCATCAACATAAAACAAGCACCAAATTTTAAGTTACACCTGTAGTAATACAATTGTGAAGACTTGAGAACTTGATGTGTAGCCATGCGTACTAGTTAATTTATCTTATTTATAACAATCTCGCTGCTTTCCCCTCACTATCATCCGAGCTGGTACACACGGGTACCTACACATCAAGCTATACAAAACCAGTTTAGACTGTCATCCCATTGTAAAGGTTTTCCGCACAATTCAAGGCCAACCTATACTGGTTTTGTATGGTTTAATGTGTAGCCGTGTGTACTACAGCATTCTCAAATATTCTACCTACCGCATTCAGTAATTTATTAGTACAGAAATAGTGCAATTTTAGACAACAATTTCAATAGCCCACTAAAAGCCAAACTCGTAGTTAAGGCATTGGTACTTCTATTAAGGTCTTCTGGTGGTTTCTATTAAGGAATAAAATACTAAACTTTTAATAATAAATACGCTTGTGCAACTAAACAGGCCATGCTTTACTTTGAGTTTTTTTCTTCAAGCGGTACAGGGGAACGTTCATAAATCCTTTAGCCCGCCTGTCAACCGCATGCCTAGTGGGTAGTCGTATATTACGGAAAGTAACGGATTTTTTTCGCTCCAAAAATTACTATTGTTGGTTTGGGGGTTTTAGCTAAATAAATATTACCACAGTTCCTATGGATTCTATACGAAGTTAGTCAATATTAGATGATGAATTATTCTTTTTTTTTCGTTAAAACAAAAGTTTTCGGCTTCTTTTGAGACGGCAGATAATTCATGAGGATTATCCCCACCTCAAAAAAGGCTATTGTCATGATGAACATTAAAGTATACATTAATGGACCTTTTAGGAGAAAACAGCTATATTTAATGCATTTTTTTCTACCCCATTTCGTCCCACTGCTGTGCAAAGGCCATTTAATGCATTATGCAAATAAAAAAACCTGAATTAACACTTTTAACGGCAGTTAATTAGGTAAAAGCTTTTGAATCGACAAAACAACGAGCTATGCCAGCACAACTCCAGTAAAATCAATTTAATTTTTGGCATCAACAGCCGAATCAGAGCTGTAATAAAATTATAGTTCGGTAGTTTATGGTAAACAAAAACATATTTGTGCAAATCATGGATGAATTCGTAAGTCGTTTAGACAATCTTGTTTTGATTCCAATTTATTATTTCTGTACGTAGTTGTATTAAAATATTGTAAAGACATTGATACTAATTATGATGATTTAAATTTGATTACGAGTAGAAACAAAAAGGGTAGAATTTTACAGTGTGCATCAAGTTCTATTGAAAGATTATAAAAATTGTTTAAACTATTGTTATAAGCTTAGCCAAAAATGTGGTGTAGTATTTAATTGTTTACCTACACCCACCTACTCATTTATTCTCTTTCAGAAACTGGGCTTGTAAAAACCACTCTAGAATTTCGAACACTTTGGACTTCATCTTGAGCTATGACGGCACATAAAAATTCACACCGTCATTATCGCGCGATTCTGTATTCAAATAAAAACGGAAACGCCACATTTTCTACACCGCACGGCGGGGTTCCCTGGCAGTCCTCCAGTGAGAGCGAGACAGCATGATAGTTTGGCGCATAAAATAATGATCAGAGAGGGATGACAAGCCGTTTATTGGTTCTACCGAGTAGTTTGTGGCTATCGCACGCGGCCAACTTCGATGTTATTTTCTTGGCACGGATGTGTAAATTTTTAAAGAATTATTTTATGATGTTTTGTCTAAGTTATGTGTGATGTTCATACTTGCATAGTCGTGAAATACTTTATTCGACTGCTTATTTTATATTATATTTTAGCATTAAATAATGCGAAATGTTCACAAAGATATGATTTTTTTTGTGAAAGAAAATTTCCTTGTGAATGAAAAAATCGGCCTCAGGCAGGGTTGGAAACTGCGTCCCGCTGGTTAAGTCAAGTTAAAGCTTCAGGTGTACTTAACGAAAGGGACGCATGTTCAAACCCTGCCTAAGGTCGAATTTCTCTTTCACCAGGAAAGTTTACTACTTTATTCGAGTTTTTGTCTTCGGAGAGAAGTGAAAGAAAAAAATATGGTACCGTGCAATTATGCATTGAAAATCGGATTCTTAATTTAAAAGTCGACAACTATCATCTTTCTTCTTTAAATAATCTTAAAAGGTTATCTAATGTATTGGTAAGTGAGGTTATTATTTTGTCCTTGTTTGTATGTAACAAGTGAATCCTGAAACATTTTTCAACTCGTGCCACACGGTAAGTTAAGTAGGTACCTCTATTGCCTGTCGCCTTCCCTCACAATTTATATTGTGGCCGAGTATTTCATTGACATACGAGTGGATTTTTTAATGCATTGTCATTTTCATTTTGAATCACTTCGTAGAAAATTATATTGTAAGTAATTTCATTATCATTGCAGCCTCGCTTTGTCAATGTGGAAAAAATTGGTTTTACATACTTGTTTGTCACTGAACTATTTTATATTTTGGGTAATCTTTGTTTCTTTTAGTGATTTAGATGGCAAAATATGGTATCCAGAGTGTCTACAACTAAATATTTATCTGCATCTGGTTGGACTAGAAATTAACCTCAACGGGCGAGCCTATTGCCATTACCCGGGAACAAATCCAGTCTCCGAGCTGCTACTAAGAACTTCTTAGTAAAACCCAATAACACTTTGGTCGACCTAGGGATCGAACCCAGAACCTCTAGTGTAGCAGTCGCGTTTAAGATCACTAGACTAATGAGGCTGTCAAACACACTTTACAAACTATTTATTAGACATAGATAAAAGAGAATCAGGCACAATTGACACGAAATCCATTAGTCGGAAAATTCCGGCTTAGGCGGTTAAATGGTTAAGCTTTGGATCATCACTGATGAGTCTTGGATCACCACGCAATGATCATGTTATTTAAGATCACCTTTCTAAAAGGCAAATCATTGACTGTTCGAGAGCCTAATACATTGGTGTGTCTCGTACACTATCTTACAGAAAGTCGGCACTAGATCAATACTCCGCTTTATGCCGCACATGTGTCATATGGCGCTCGGAGGGAATACAGACATGAATGGAGACGCCACACAAAATATATTTCTTGTAACATACACTCACGCCTTTGACCACGTGCTACGACTCTTGCTTACTTCGTTCGCTTCTTCCACATTCATGCAACTATTCATACACATGGGCCGTTGCGGATACTACGCTCCTGACCTTTTTGAAGAGTCTCACCAATAAGGTAGGTGTATGTCTTTCTCGGACGTCCCCTCTTGGCGGGTTCACTTTGTTTGAGCTTAGTAACGATAAATAGCTGGCAGAGATTAAGTAAGCTAGGTAGTTTCTGTCTACACACTAATAGATAGCACATCTATCCGTTGATAACATAGATTGTGTTCCTATTGCCTTCAACAGTCATGAGCAATGTTGACTCGATAAGTAACCCATGCGTGTAATTTCACTTGTAACCTAACTTCAAACAGTTCAGTTTTATTTCATGTCTAACGTAGATTAAACATACCATCACGCCTGTATTGCCCGAAGGGTTAGGCAGAGGTGTACTTAATGTACACCCACAGTTCGCCGGTATGTTTTAGGTCCCATGTATAAGGGGGCGAGCCTATTGCCATTCACCGGGCACAAATCCAGACTCCGAGCTGCTACTGAGAATTTTATTGAAAAACCCAATAACACTTTGCTCGACCTGGGGATCGAACCCAAGACCTCTAGCGTAGCAGTCACGATTGAGACCACTAGACCAACGAGGCAGTCCGCGGTAACGTAGATTAAAACGATATGAAATAGAAAAACAAACTTTATCATCAAAATAAATCAGTACCAAAGGTACCTACCTATTTTTTCATACTTAAAAATGTTTACTTCTATAGTCTCCCTCAACTACCAAATAAGTTTTATCATGAAATTATTAAAATATGGAATATGAACATCCTTCACCATTTAAATTATGACAGCAATGAACAAAGAAGGAATTTAAAAATAATTGACAGTTCGAATTTCAAATGAAAATAAGGGTAGGTACAAAAAATACAAAAAAATATTCACTGTCGACTCCACACCGCACAAGCTTATTCTGTGATAGATAATGTGTTACTCTCATATGCCGGGGGTGGTAGGGGGTTGTTTTGTCAAACGCCACCCAAAGAAAAGTAGGGAAACAGTCGATTCCTCACACGCTTTTATTTTCGAGACTATTTTCCCTTACGTATGAAGGTTTCCATTTTTTCAGCGCCTACTCCTTTTGCCAGAATATTATTTTCTTTTTGTAATATTGGATGACGTTACGCAAAGTACTTTTGTGATGTAGAAAATTGTTTAAAGTGAACATTGTTTATGCCGTTGTGTTGTATTAAGTTGTCCATATCTTTGTCTTGAAAAGTGTAATTATGAAAATGATATCTGAATGTTTTCAGGATACATATTGGTTACGAGTTTTATTATTGAAAACATTGGCTAGACAGCTATTTTAGGTCGGTAAGGTTGAATGGTAGGTAGAGAAAAAGTGCAGAGATAGCCTAGTAATATGACTTATATGACCAATGGACTGCTAAGTCAAATATCTCAAGTTCGAATCCAAGGCACGCACCTCGAGCTGTCTTTTCAAGTCATGAGCGTATTAACAATAATTAATTATCACGCGCTTAAAGGTTGAGGGAAAACATCGTGAGGAAACCTGCATGCCTGAGAGATTTTCTTGACGACATGTGAATTCTGTCAACCCGCAGTAGGCTAGCGTGGTGGACTATAGCCTAATGCCTCTCGATCTGAGAGGAGACTCTTGCCCAGCAGTGGGACAACGCAATGGGTTGATGATGATGAGGGCAAAAGTAACTATATGTATTCCTCAGTATGGGGTGAGGTGATAATTAAACCTTACAACTAATAAGGAATAGGTACTGTCGCCAGCAGGTCAAGGTATAAAAAACTGTCAAATTTCTCCAAATGATTTCTAACCTTAAGTTGTTGAAGATAAAGTTCAAAATCAACTGAGAAAATTTGATGATTTTGTGGTAACTTGATGTGCTGGCCAATATCAATAAAATTATTAACCTCTAATGATCGATTTTGCTAGGAGCAGTCATTAAACATGATAATGCGACTTTTCTGTTTTGTCTTTGGGCGACGTAATGCAGTGGTTGCGTAGTTGACGTGATAACCTATACCATACCATCACGCCCTTATTCCATGAAGGGTTAGGCAGAGAAAGTACTAATGTTTACTGACAGTTCGCTTGTATGTTTAGGTGTAACAGGGGAAGAGCCTATTGCCGTTAACGGAGCACATATCCAAACTCCGAGCTACTGGGGATCTCATAGAAAATCCCAATAGCATGGAGATCTAACCCAAAACCTTTAGCGGTTGGGACCACTGCTCTTAAAATTAGTCTAAAGGAAATACATAATAAAGGAGAGAAAATGTATTTACGTATTATACGTAAATACATTTTCTTTCAATATACGTTCAGTCGCATATCTTCGAAGATAATTTAAGAAAATCGTCATACCAAAAAAATATATTTAGTAACCAACACAAAAATGATTTTACGTAAAGGAAGGAAATCTCGAAACTTCTAAAACTGGAAAACTCTTGGAAAAGTGGTGAAATATTATTATATTTTAAGTTTACTCACAAAAATGTTTGCGTGAAGTGGCACGGTGGAGCTAAGTCCGGTATGTTTGTCTGTTTGCCTTTATCGAAACTTTCGTGCTCTGTGATAAGCGACGCGGAAGCGAGAGCGAGAGCGGAAGCGATTTGCCTTTGTATCCTTTGGTTCGAATAACATTTTCAGGCATGGAAGGCATTTTATTCTTTAATTATAATTCTAAATTATGACTGAATAAATCAATCGTTTAAGTTTTCAAGATATTGTAGCCATTTTAAAAAAGAATTTGTGACCTTAGTAAATTTATCACAGGATTCAGTTTATTTCAGATGAAATATATCATCATATCATAAATAAGACGTCGGCTTGCGATCATGTGGTTGCCGGCTCGAAACCCACCCATTGCAATACCGACGTGAGCCCACTCGTAACACAAGTAGGTATTTAGCTTAGCACGAGGGGTCAATGTGTGACCCACATTGCTAGTAAGTTTTTTTTAGTAAGTAAAAAAGATTTATTTTCGAATAGAAAATAAGACTCAACCAAGCTTTACCCTCTCGCCGCTCTGCTGTTCAATATGTCCTCACCACAACCGACATACGGTTGGCGGGCAGACAAATATATTGTTGGTGAAACTTCGCACCGACTCCTGGAGTGGTTTCACAACTTTGCTGTCGTAAGTTGCGCATCCGACGCTCGTGAATACGTTATTTTATTTATAACATACTTTGCCAAGTTTTCGGTTCTTGTGTAGGTATTTATTTAATATTTTGGTAAAGAAAAGTTGATTTTTTATGTCATTTTTATTTTTCCTGCCTCAATGCCTCAAGAATAGTGATTGGTCAAACGTGACTGCTACGCTAGAGGTCCTGAGTTCGATTCTCAGGTCGAGCAAAGTATTATTGAGTTTTTCTATGAAATTCTCAGCAGCAGCTCGGAGTCTGGATTTGTGCCCGGTTAATGGCAATAGGTTCGCCCCCTATTGCATGGGACTAAAAATCACGGCGCAGTGTAGGTGTACATTAGGACAGCTCTGCCTAACCCTTCGGGGAATACAGGCGTAATAGTATGTTACGTTTACTCTACCTACTTTGTTTAAATCTTAGTTTTACGTTAAGGGATTAATACCTACATTAATTTGAAAAACATATAATTTGACATGGATACAAACTTAACATATTGTATAACCATCGAAGAGTCAAGCTTTTAATGTGACCCATTGAGCCTAAAAAATGTAGAACATTCCATACTTTTTGTACGGTGACAATAAATTATAAGGACACAATGAGGACAACGGTAGCATCCCTTTGAATCGAGTGCCACTCAAAGGATTAAGTTCGATATTCAAAAAATCGTTACAATTGATTGGTTTATTTAAATAGGACTTTATTGAGTGTGCATGATGCGGCTAATGTCCTGTGATTTTTGCATTTTATTGGGTCACAGTACTTCATGGCAAATATTTTAAAGCAGATATCTTCTAATAAAGCGGTATAGGTACAGTTTGAAATTTGTATTCATGATTTATTTCTCAAATTTCGTATGAGTAGGTCCCAAGTAATAGGGAGCGAGGATATTGCCATTTTTCGTCTTGTAGTGCCTCTCCAACAAGTTAAGGTTGGGTTTTACATATGTATTTAGCTTTAGCTTTTTCCATTCACTGCTCACAAACCCACACGTCGAGCTGTCACTTACTGGGAATCTTTTCCTAAAGGCCTGGGTTCAATGCCCATGTTATAATTTTCCAAGCGTACACATCAACACTTTGAGCTGTGTATTGAAATTGTGAAAGGCCTGAGTTCGAAGCTCAGATCGCAATTCGCTAACAATTTGGACTAACGACCACTAGACCAATAGGGTAGTTAAGCAATTAAATAATAAACTGCAAAAATTAGACCTTTATTCAACTGGACTTATTTCACGCCAAAATATTATTGACATCACGTCACATTCCCAAAACAAAGGCTAAATTCCTAAGAGCTACCAAAATGAAAACTTAAAAATAAACACGTACTTCCGTGCAACTCTTAAAAGAAGTATAAAAAGAACCTCTTCAGGGAAAGTGCATTAAAAATGAGTGCGCGAGAAAGGGACGGAGCGCTATCGGCACCATACATCTGTCCTTATCGTGCGCTTCTAAGAAAATGGTTTTATGAATGAAAATTACTTTTTTCTCACGCCATTTACTCAGTTCAGGGACGTTAGTTTTGTAGCTCGTTTTCCTACTCGGGAATAGGTGAAAGTTGTCCGGGATTGCCCTCAAAAGTAGGGCATAGCTATAAAATGAACCGTTTTTCTCGTAAAAAAATCCTTCTTTGTTTTATTCGAGGCACGTGTTTAAAATTAGACTTTATTTTAAACTGCGTAGTTTATTTTAAACTGCGTGCGTGACATAAGTGTCATAAAATTTATTGATTTTTTTTATAACATACATAACACATACCATCACGCCTATAGTCCCCGAAGGGTTAGGCAGAGGCGTACTAATGTACACCCACATTTCGCCGGTATGTTTAGGTCCCATGTAATAGGGGGCGAGCCTATTGCCATTCACCGGGCACAAATCCAGACTCCGAGCTACTACTGAGAATTTCATAGAAAAACCCAATAACACTTTGCTCGACCTGGGGATCGAACCCAAGACCTCTAGCGTAGCAGTCGCGACTGGGACCACTAGACCAACGAGGCAGTCAATAGTCGATTTGTTTTATACTTTATTTTTAAATCTTTTTATATTAGGTACTTTAAAAAAAGTCGAATGTTTAATTATTAATTTTTCTACGTTTAAACAACGCGTAGGTTGATCAGAAACTTTAAATATATATTTCAAAGGGAAAAAATAAATAAAAACCATAAAACTAAACTATTTCACGTATAAGTTTCTATTATTCATATTTTCTTAACGGAAATCGTATTAATATATCTTTGACTTCCTGTTAAAACTTCAATTTATAACAACATTAAATTCTAAGACTCGTTGTCGTGTCATAGATCTTAACACATGCGTATGCACCCCTTTTATAATAATAAAAAAAAACACCTTTGTTATGCCACAGATAAAATATAACTACCATTTTTTACAACAAATAATACGCATAAATTTATCTATACATACATTAATAGAAAGGGTTTAATAGCCTATAAATCAGTATTTTAAACAAAGGCTAGTCAAATTCGGTACAATAGACCCCTTGTGCATAGACACGAGTTTTTTTGTTGCCACAAACCCGTGAAATGTTTGTTTTGTTGGTAGCGTGTGTAGTGGCTTTTTGCGAACTTTTTTTTATAATCGATACTCCGATGATTGCCTATAATAGCCTGCTTTGTATTCTTTTTTTGAATCGGCAAATATTTGAACTAAACTTGTTAGAATTGTGGGTTTTTAAAATGCGTGTAAGGAGTTGCCACTTAAGATACGCATTTAAAAAACGATCCTTTAAATTGTATGCTATGTTAGTATTGCAATTGTTTTTGTGATAAATTAACGACATGTAATTCAAATACAGAACGATGCAGCTTATATTTCAAAAAAAAATAAGAGAAAGACAACTGCGGAAATTGTTTTTGAATTTGGTATTCCGAAACATCATTTTTTTTATTGTTTAAGTTGGCAGACGAGCACCGGTAAGTAGTCATCGTCGTCCATGGATACCTGCAAAACCGAAGGAGTTGCTGATGCGTTGCCGAGGGGGATCTGACTCAAGCGCAGAAATTAAAACACATTGTTTAAGCCAGTTAGTTCCCAAGGGGTCAAGTTAGATATTTTCTTGCTTCTTACGGGATGCCTCATCTAAATGGCAGTTATGAATGATACATAATCAAACCGAGATAAAACCGTAAAATATGTCGAAAATGTTAGTTCCTTTAATTTTATTTTTCGATTCAGCCGTTAAATTGTAATGTTTAAGGCACATGATTCGTTTTGCTATCCATGTCATCCTTTGGTATTTTTATATTCACCAAATACACCTATTCTATAAGTAATTATTTCTCCCAGATGCTCCCTTAAACACCAAATATTAGATATAAGGGTCAAAACTCAAAAATGAATAGACAAGGCCCCTAATTCCAAGATATCGGCTCACCGGAAGGGTTTGAGCGTCTGTTACAAAAGATTCTACTTCCGGTTGATCGCACGCATTGTGGTTGATATTAAAATAGCAGATAATAAGAAATGTGATCGTATCTGTTCTATTAATAATACTGAGTTTGATGTTTTATGAATAATGTTAGACAATGAAACGGTTTTTTGTATGCTCACTCCTTTCTAAATAAAACATTTCGATAACACAATTTGTCAACCTACCTTGATTAAAGATGTTTGATAGTGCTTTTATTCGGATAATTAAAATGTATAACCTATACCTATATTTCTAGGTTATAAATACATTAATGCATATTATCTAAGACCTCAGTACCTATTAGGTTATAAATACATTGATAAATTATAATACAATGATATAACAATTTCTTACGGTTGAGACTTTTTTACTTGTTTAAAAATTTTTGATAACCGGCAATACTTTTATTCGGATCATTAAAATTGATAGGTTATCAATTTTAATGATTTTAAGTACCTAGGTATTAGGTTATAAATACATTGAAATATATTATCTAGGAGCTAAGCACTGGGTTTTAAACTACAAATGCCAAGAAGATATAAAACTTCATTATGGATTGGTTAATTGTTGACGTCATGAAAGAATTGTGTTCATGAATGTAATGGACCTTACCGTATGTAACATAATTAATATAGTCGATAGAAGTCCAACAGAAGGCAAAACTGCATTTAAAACACTTACTATCCATCTTAGGTCCTTGAAAGACCACTTACGTATGTGCCGGTTTAAAGGTCCAAACTTTGACTACCTAAATTTAGGAGACCTTTTAGCATATAGATGACCCCTAGCTGTTGGTGAAACAGAAACCATCCCCTAACGGCCCTCTAACCATACTTGAGGGATCCCTTACCTAAACTTAGGGGTTTTCGGTGAAAACGGGAGAGACAAACAACAAAAAATAGAGACTTATGGTTGTGGTCGTAGCTTAGATTGTCGACCTCACCTTGTTGAAATAAAAAAATATTAAGTATAAGTAGATTTAGTGACAGCAGTTAGGGATTTATCTTTGGCAGAGACAAAAAAACTACTGACAAAACTAGTATCAAAAAGATATCAAACCTTTCAACGGTAACTGATAAAACTTGTACAGTGTCACAGCCGAAACTGAACAGGACAAACCCACGTAATCCATATTAATAGTACCAATTCATCAACCCCTGAAAAACGTTACAACACAATACCCCTTTCAAATATAAATAATAAACTAAAAATTATATGCAAATTCACGAGCCATAAGTTTCTATTGAACTAACCCTTTCGCTGCGAGAGGGGACAAAAATGGTAATAATATATTCACGTGAGATAAAGGTCAGGGAATGAGGTCGCATTCAAAAATGTTCTATAACCGTGTTCAGACGTGTTTCTACATTCGTGTTAAGTTTTTTATGTAATTAAAATAATATGTCAATTGTTCAGGTGATGTTTTGCGCGCATGCGCAGTGAAAAAAGCATGTGACGTCGGAAGTGAATCTCATTTTTTTTCGAGAATTGGTTGTGATATTGAGGTGATTAATTTTATTTATCCTTTGATTATGTATTTAAATTATGTGTTTCTTTTTAATTACTAGATTGTGAACTTAGATCGAATGATACCTTAGCCTAGCAATTTGCATTATTTATCATCGTATTGGTGCAGTTTACATTGTGTATATTCTTGATACTTACGTCAGTATATAGGTAGGTGCTATTAATTGCATTAACCCATTATTGTGTACTAGTATATTGCGTAGGATGCCTACAACTGCTTACAAAACAGTCCATTATTTATGTTCCCACTAATGTATTCCATTTTAAAGGTCTATATTTTTATCTATCCATCTAAAAAGCCGTTTTAAAAACTCAGCCTGATTGTTTTATGTGCATCGGAAGTCAGTTAAAATGTAAAGTAAGGATGTAACAGTGGTAGTGCGCTAAAATAAGACAATGTTTTAATTAATAAAGTAAAAATAAATTTATTGTAAGTATGTTACTCGATATTCGATCGCTATCTTAGGAATTCTTTATCGTTATATAGATAGTATCTATTAAAAAGTATTGCCTTTTACTATCCTATAAATAAGCGTAACACAGTCTTAGTTGTTGTGACCGCGAAAATATTTATTGAATGGAAAGTGTTGGCTTCATTTATTAGGGTTATATTTCTATTTAAAATAAAACACTCTTTTTAATTAATTTTTAGTTTAACACCACCTTTACTTATGTAAATTTAATAGACCAACTAAACTCGTACTAAAAGATTCAATTATTGAATCTTTTGGCTTTCAAAAACATAATTAACACTCCGCGCATATTTTTCCTTGTTCAAGGTGCCAAAAAAGGAAGGCATTTAATTTAATCATCTGCTTACCATCAATTTTGCTCATAAGTATTCCATTTAATATTTAATGAAATACTAATAAGAATTTAGGATACTGTCTAAAAAAAATAAAATCTAATCATTATTCAATCTGGATTTAACACTGAAAAATAATTGACTGTTTTTGTTATTTAAACTATGGAAAATACACAATTTTATAATTTTAAATGTACAGCTACTATTGGAGGGTTAAGTGCGTACCTAACCCTATACACACAACTCAAATGGTTCTGAGAATGGAGACAGCTCCAGTACTTTCATAAATTGATATAAACAATATCCTAATGGAAACTGTAACTCGATATATTTGTCAATACATTTACCATCGCTCCTATGACTCCTATATACCGAGAGAAATATGTCCAAATTGCAAACTGGAGACATTAGGCATCGAGAAATCACCATACGAAACTGAACCAAACGGGCTTTGTTTTAGAGTATGTTGTTGCGTAGGTTATATTGAAGACTTATGGCGGTATATAAATTATTAGGACTGTTTGCACATGTTTGATCGATTGACAACACGGGGGTGGGGTCGCCATAATAATATTGCCCCAAAATACTAGGTACCAAAGGTATCAAAGATGTTTAGTTCGAAATGTAATATAAAGTACACATACCTAAGTATAATAGTTTGAAAAGTTTTCACCACTATATAACTTCAGTCACTTTCATATGAATGTTACTGTGCAAGGAATTTTCTCAATAATCAGTTCCAGTTTGATAAAAGAGCAAGGAACGACAAATGAACCCCCAACAATATTAAAGTTGAAACTTTAATAAAATGTTAAGTATCCAATAAATTATCGATTAAATTAAATCATAAATAATAATGGAGGTAATTAACGGTTATAACCGATAATATTGCAACAAAGGAACCAATAAAATCAAACGACCACGAAACATAATTGCGTGTCATAGACAATTTAGTTTTAACAGCCATAAACACAGAGTAGCGTGATGAACAATAAATTCGAAAATTAAAAATTCGAAACTTTCGAATCTTTTGACTCTTTTGAAGTTTCCGATAATCTTTGGTAGCCTTAATAGCAGATTAAGCAAGCTCTTTATTTAGGCATCTTTTAAATACAAACAACAAAATAAAATTTTACGAGCATACCACTTAACCGTTAAATAAATAGCTACGCGTTCAATTTCCCCGTTTGGTCATGCTATAAATTAACTGAGACGTGTAAAAAATATTGTCGTTGAGTTGTTTTAAAATAATTAAATACTTTAGGACTGTGTTCTCACACATAACTGGGCATTTTGATATATATTTTTAAGTAATTGACTAAGACCAGTTAATGCAGCGAATACGGTCGGATATAAAATTTAAACAAGTAAACTGTTTTATAGAAAACATATGAACGAATGTATTAAGCTTTTAACTCCCTCAGATCAAATAAAAAGCTAAGATGGAACTTTGCGAACAAAGAAGTGAGGCCGGTTAAAACTACGCCTAGCCGTTTACAAACACAATTTTACACTATATAACAATACCGAAACTACGCCTTATCTTGTCAGTCGAGCTATCAAGCTATCAAAGACTTGACTGACAAGATAAGGCATAAGGCTTAGTTTTAGCCGGCCTCACTTCTTTGTTCGCAAAGTTCCATCTTAACTTTTTATTTGATCTGAGTTAACTCCCTTAAAAACTAGTAACTTATTCATGGTAATAGTATTTATTAAAACATCTATTCAAATTTCCCATTCCTTCAATGTTATTAACAATTTTTTTATTCCGTGAGCAATGGAAGTCGCATAATATTTCCGATAAAAATCGATATTTATTGCAAAAAAAAGACGTTGTCATCGACGGGTTAATATCCCTTGATCACTGTTGAGATAATTTTAACGTCGAAAATATCTGAAGTGTTTAATTTTCTTAAGATTGCAATGAATAAATGGACTATTAAATTTAAAACATAATTATATTGTCCATTACCGCTTCATCTTAATGTAAGTGTATATAATTATTATTACACATGTTATGCATGTCTGTTTATGGATGTTTGACCTTTTAAACTCTTGGAATTATACTAACGAAGGTAGTAATAAAAATAATGAAATTTTAAGCAGGTATTTGTAGGTTGGATACTCTATAGAAGAGTTCCTTTCCCGATTTTGCGCACTCTAGAGAAATAGATTACAATTATAGGTAGGTACTTATGATGCCGTGGTACTTAATTATTACATGCCATGTCAATCCGGCTTCTAATATATTTTCTTTTCGGATGGCAAATTTTAGAATTATTGATCCTGTCTATTCTTATCTTAGACATCGTACTACGTAACTCACCTTGATAGAACTTAATTGAAAACGGATGAAAAACATTGTAAGCATTTTTTTGCCGAGTGGAGCTTCTTGCCGGTTCTTCTCCATATTTGGTACCGTGTACCAAAAGTACCTATAATAATGGTTTAATTGAAATAAAATATTTGATCTGATTTGTTTAAAGGGTAACAAGTTCTTTTAAATATTGCACTGTCTAAGATTATTTTGAGGTGATAGAATTTAATTACCATCTTTAATGATCATGTTTTCTTACATATTAATTTCTGAAAACAATCTTACTTATTGAAAAAAAATAACTTGTATTCTATTTTAGTTTAAATCATAAGTAGGTTTTGTACCTACCCACCTGTACATTTATTTGCTTAGCCACTGCACCAACTCATAAAAAAAAATTGGACTCGATAATCAGTCAAAATTTTCCGAAGAATTCGAATCACCGAATTCGGAAAAAAAATTGACAGTTCAAAAATCGTGCAAAGCCGTTGGTTTACAAAGGAGTTAGCCCTATCGATTTTGTCCTCAACCCTACTCACATGTATATATTATGTATATACATGCGTCGGAGGGTCGCAAGGTACGGGGGTGGAACCAACTATCGACTATACGTAATGCGGGTAGGTATATAAATTATATGTCGTTCACCCCATCAATAGTATAATGTATGGAGATTCGATATTATTTTGTGATAGGTTTTCCGTTCGATTTTGCTACGTAAGTAGCTGGTTTAGATGGAAATAAAGTTGTGGACTTTTACTTAGAAAAAGTCTAGGCACTGTCGCATCGTTTATTTAATATGTTACGTTGGAAAAAAATATAAAACGACGCAAATCTAAAAGCTTTCGAATTTTGAATTTTAAACAATGTTTATAGCCAAATTAATTTTAATGTTCTCAATTTGAATTGGAACAACACAGCAAGGTAACCGATTAACAAAATAAAAACTTTTTTTAATAACTTATATCAGAATTGGCATAAATTAAATTGATTTGCGTCAAAATTAATTGCAAAAATATTAAACTCATTCATTAGCATATTCCATACCTATTTTAAGCCATTAAAGTCAATAGGTAAATATTTAAATTTGAAATTTTAATTCAAACGGACAATCAGCTGTCTCATCCAATTTTAAAACAAATTATATCGGACCTACATATTTTTTTCTTAGCTTAGTTTAGTGATGTTACCTCTATGAAGATTCTTAAAAGTTTATCCCGTATTTGGCGGTAATTATGAACTATTATTTTCCATAACCCGTCAAACTTTTCGTTGTTGTTTATGACATTTGTTTATTTTTGACAGTTTTGGCAGTCCTTCTGTCATCAGGTGACTTTTCTAAATTATTTTTTTTATGATGTCGATCGCTTTGCCGTTACCGTATGAAAAATACAGGATAGGAAATTCGTGACTCAGCTGTAGGAGGCTTTGGCAAGCAATGGGTTAAAAGGGACTACTTAGGTACATACAAAAAAAAATCAAAACTATGGATTAAAATAAAACTAATTTACGGTTACTCAATGCAATTAACCCTTCAAGTGCTATATTATAGATACAATGCATAAAATAATGTTCTGGTCACCGTGTTGCTGAATTAAAAAATCTCTAGCGCATGTAAACAAAAGTCCACTAAATCGGTTATCTGTCACCAGTAAATTACTTTCGAGTAAATCCGGGTCGCGATGCTAGTTAATATTTATACGTGATTATCTCGGCATGTGATTTTTATATTGCTTTTTTATACATACAGTGAGTCCGTAATCCGTAATTACTTATAGACAGTTTATTAAAAAAAGTTCTAAAGTAAAGAGGTTTATGGTTTGGACTTCGGAGTTGTTTAAAATTTACATATGACGTGATTTAATATAATGTAAGTTGTAACCTGTAACTCAAAAGGTTACACACGTAAACGTTGTAATTTGTTGTTTTATGTGTTTACGATTAAATCGTTAAATTAGAGTCATCAAAAGCAACAGTGACCTTTTGCTAATAACATCAAAGTTAATGGTAGGACCTAATTAATTATATTTATCCACTAGCTTTCCGCTCACGGCTTTGCCCGCGTGGTTTCTCGGCTTTTCTGCATTTAAATTATTCCCGTTTTTGCAACATTTTGCATTTGTGCTCCTATTGGTCTTAGCGTGATGATAGATATCAGGCCCTCCTCGATAAATGGGCTATCTAACACTGAAAAACATTTTTCAAATCAGACCCGTAGTTCCTGAGGTTAGCGCATTCAAGTAAACAAACAAACAAACTCTTCAGCTTTATAATATTAGTTTATCCATATATATGAGAAGGACTGAAAGCAAAGTACAGTCGCCAGCACATAATGTTTTACAAAACTGTCAAATTTCTCGAAATGAATTTTTGTGTGTTTTTTTATGAGAACTCGGCAAACGAGCAGCCGAACTACCTGATGGTAAGTAGTCATCGCCGCCCATGGATATCTGCAAAGCCAAAGGAGTTGCAGATGCGTTGCGGAGCCTATTTAGGGAAAGGGAGGGGAAGGAGAAAAGGAGAAGGAAGGGGATTAAGGGAGGAATTGGGCCTCCGGCCCTCTCGCTCACCCAACGAAGCGCAGTAGCGAAACGCCACTACTCGGACGTCGGTCTTCTGCGAGAGTGTGGTACTTCCCCGGTCGAGCCGGCCCATTCATGCTGCGAACCCTAGCGTGGCCCTACCACAACAAAACTTAATGTGCTAGCCACCGTACCTTTTATAATACGGAAAATTTTCATGGATCGTCCGCCACCTGGAGAGGTGGTAGGGTATATCGGAATCGTAGTCTTAAAATCGCAGCTTCCTTCCCTTTCCCTATAGTCACGGCCATCGGATTCGTGACATTACCCACGAAAAGTACCTACATAGATGACATTACTGGGAAAGTGAGGCCGCAAGACGAAAATGCGCATGAGATTCTACTGGTGTAGCTTGTCTATAGCCGCAGCTAATCATTGAGCGGTCCGTACCCTTGTTTAGATATCATCCTATTACAATAAACAACTGGGCTAGATAATTTTCTGAAGAAGCAAAGAATTTTCACGAACTGCTTAGTTTTATCTATACTAATATTATAAAGCTGAAGAGTTTGTTTGTTTGTTTGCTTGAACGCGCTAATCTCAGGAACTACGGGTCCGATTTGAAAAATTCTTTCAGTGTTAGATAGCCCATTTATCGAGGAAGGCTAAAGGCTATATATCATCACGCTAAGATCAATAGGAGCAGAGCATAAATGAAAAATGTTGCAAGAACGGGAAAAATTTAAAAATACAGAAAATCCGAGAAACCACGCGGGCGAAGCCGTGGGCGGAAAGCTAGTTATGGGATAGGGGGCAAACGAGCAGACGGATCGCCTGATCGCAGGTCAACGTCACATCACAGTTGCCGGTTTTATAAAAGAGAGTTCGCTCTTCTCTTGAAGGCTTGAAGGTCGTATTGGTCCGGAAATGCTGTAGGCATTTAGATAGAATAGTTCATTCCACAGCTGACTGAACTGTAAAATTCCCGTAAATTTTACACAAAGTTGTGCAATGGGTATTTCAAATTTGGACTATCCCTTGGTTTTTAATTTCCGAAGACCAGATTTCGGTAAAACGCAGCTTAAAAAACTGAGAAGTTCGCTTACAAAGAATCACCATGAAGGCTACATTGCATGAACAAACCAAATAATTAAAACATCTCGAGACAATATCTCAATCGTCAGAAAACGGTATCTGACAGCTCGCAATGAAATGTCACTAGTTCTAAATGACAATCGGCTCAAGTCCCGCCCACTGGTCGTCAACTGATGTCATTTCATCATTCGACCATCATTTGTGACAAAAGTCACGCCTCTACGTCATTTTGAATGCTCAATTAGTTAAAATTATTGGCTATTTTACCACTAGTCTTTTAAATGGGCTGTGCTTGGATTTAATTAAATAGCCATGGGCTACAAAGGTATTTTTGTAAATATATATGATGAATGTCAAAAGTCCAAGGAGGTTTCATGTTAGTAAAATCCTTTTTTTATAAAATTTGAAGGTTAATTTACATTTATTTAATACACTAAGATCTTAAAAAAATATAATTCTTAATAGGTTTATGTTATGCGATTCGAGATTGAATAGCGATTAAAGTTTTTAATTATACTTATGAAAATATTATCAATTCCCGCTCTTCTAGTAATAACCCTTTTTGGATCGCATTTTACAATGTAAGAATAGCCGCGACTTACTCTCCGAATAAATTAAAAAATGGAAGAGAATTTGTATGAATTAAAATGCCGTACAATTTAACCGGGACTTATTCGGACTTAGTGATATGTGGCCTAAATTTCTTTATTATTTGTGCATTTAAACGAATTTAAATCGGTATTGAAATAAAATTCTTGTAACTGTCGGAAGTTAGTACCTACCTTAGATCTTGTACGTAGGTATACTTTTTATTTCATTTTGAATCTATAAAATTTGCTTAAAGAAACATTTAATTTACACAGTTTGACTGACGTGTCACAAATATAATGTCAAAAAGTGTAAATGAATAATCTCTCTTTAGGTAAATAACCCTAAATTAATAATAACGTAGGTATATTTGAAAGATGAAGAAGAATCTAAAAACCGAAAGTTTCAAAGTCAAAACTTGACATTTGAAAACTACACACTACCTTTGAAAGCGTATTTCAAAATAATTTAATATAAAAGTGGATGGATAAGTAGGTATAACGTTTTTTCAAAATGTGTTTAAAACATTTCATGATACAATGAAAATCAAAGCGTTTCAGGCTACCTGAAATTCTTACCTTTACCGGAGACACGGCGCCAAGTTTTCAAGTTTAAATTTACCGCGGCGCGACTTTGAAATATATTTAGGCACTGGAATTTTTAAAAAATGTATTAAGAAACAAAAAAGAATTGAAAAAAGAATACCGCGTCACTCAAATACCGAGCACCAGATAAAAAGAAAAAAAATGCAAAGTCAAATTTGGAAGCAACGCGTCCCGAAGGAAATTCGAGAAAATCGTCGTCTCCATGCGGCGTACGGTGAGCGAATGTCCCGTTCAAACTACGCTACAATTTCCTCGGCGAAAACCGAATCGACTGCGCTGTGTAAGTATAGAGAAGGGTGGTTTTTCCTTCGAATTTCATAAGTATCTACCTTTCTTTATATCTAAGCGCAAGAACTACGCTCACCCCTTGAGAATACCTCGTGAGACTCGATCGCGGCTTCACTTCAACTTAACACTAACCGTTTGAGATCTGCCGTTCTAAATTCAAATGTGTTCCAATGAGAATACAGCGCTTGTTGGAATAAGTCAACAATAGTGATGTGACCTTACATAATATTAGAAATTTCTAGTAAGGCAACGGTAACATAGATAAAATGTATTGGGTGGTGAATAGAAATATATTTATGTATGTAGATTCGTGTGTTCGAGAGTAAGATATGGTGTGGGCTTCGTTTCACGTATGACTGTGAAGCTGTACGTATATGTAGGCGTTGCGTGGTTAAAATGTGAATTTTGATATGTCTCCCAATTTGTCACAATATGAAATACCGTATCGCGTAGGCAATATCGTTTAGACGATTTCCTTTTGTGTATCATTCTTTTGTCTGATAGATATTTCACGTACAAATAAATGAGGTCGCTTTTATCATTTTTGTTGTTATAAAAATATAAACTTAACATCGTAGAAGAGGTTCAATAGAACTAATGAGTGGAAAATTATTAACCATGGAACGTGTTAATTTTTACGCCCAAAGGGTAACCTCTCAAGCATAAAATTATACGCTAAAATAAGTTTTACGGTTAAACGATAATGGGGGATACGAAAATTCGGTTCAAAGTGACACCATCGGTTTATCAAATCGAGTAGCAATCGATTTTCAGGTCTGACGCTCCACGAGATTCGGGCCGATGCAATGACACACATTTAAGTCTTAAAATAAATGCGAAATGATTCGGCAAGCAACAAGTTTCATTCATTCACGGGAAAAGGAGAAGGCAATCCAATTAGAAAGGGAAAGAGAGGAATTTAAAAAGTGAACGCCCGGAAAGTTAGGCGGGAAAGCTCCGTGCTAATAACCTGTTGCTTCCGCCGCTAAATTAAATATCAGAGCGGACCGTGCTTAAAAACATCGACTATCGATATTTTTTTTCACAACACAACTTCTCATCTGTACTTACCTACTTGAATTCTTCTGCTTTTGAGTTCGTATCAGGACGTTATAATAAAAGACCCTTCGAAACAATTTTCCTTACCTTATAGATTGATACAGCGTATACACTGAAATTGCTTCCATTCATCATCTTACTATTCATAAACCACCCTGTCCCGTCGCCATTCGAGTATTATCTTGAAAATATCGATAAAGTTCACTTGATATGGCTGACACCCCTACGCTTGCTTGACATGGTGCGAAAAAGAGACAGCATCATCCAAAACCAGTTGTCAAAAGAAGAAAGAAGATAGTACCGCGACGAGATAAGTGTTCTAATTTATACTCAAATTGCGAACGTCGTCACAAGAACCACGTGCTAAATAACTTATTCAAATTCAGAACGCCCTAAGTGCTTTATTTTTGGCATTGATATTGAACTTTCGCATAAAACATCAAGGTTCAAATTAAGAATTGATAACAATTTAAGAAATGTTATGACAGAATTTTTCATTTTTGGAAAACGAAACTCTATCTAAGTGACTAGGGAGGGGAATTTCATTCTTAGTTGAAGAATAACTAAGTTTGTTTTCCTTTGTCGAAAAAGTTTGCAAATTAATACGTAAGATTTTAAAAGAAAGACTCTGCATACTAACTAGGGCTGTGTCAAGGTTAAATTGGTGTTTTATTACTAAGTCGGTTAGTGGGTTAACTGGTACATTTAGGGGTGATTTCGAAGTTACGATGCCGTGATTATGTAATTTACGTTTTGTATTTGATTAATTTAATAGCTTTTGATAGCTTTATGATTAGTGTAGGTTCATTTCTCATGTCATAAAATAGCGAATAGAGCTGATAGCTATATTATTCATACAACTTTTAAGTTAGTTAATGAAACTTATTAATTGGCAATACTTTAAAAACTGGAAGAAACATGTGTCCTTTTTTTGTTTTTTTTTCGGGATGCAAAAAATCCTCTTTCGCACTCATCCATGATTACCACAAATATATTTTTGTTTATAATAAACTATTGATGTATAATTTTATTGCAGCTCCGATATTTACCTGTTGGCGCCAAAAATTAAATTGATTTTAGTAGATATCATTATTTTGATTAAAAAACTGTTAGCAAAATTACATTTTAAAAGTGTATAACATACCATAAAGCCTGTATTCCCCGAAGGGTTAGGTAGTGTTATTGGGTTTATCTAGGAAATTCTCAGTATAAGCTGGAAGTTTTGTTATGCACCCGGTAAATGGCAATAGGCTCGCCACCTATTACATGGGACCTTAACATACCGGCGAATTGTGGGTGTACATTAGTACACCTCTACCTAATAGTCAGGGGAATACAGGCGTGATGGTGTGTTATGTTTTATAATGCATAAAATATCGCTAGTTTCATAATTTTCTTCATTATTTCATAATCCATTAAATACTTTAATCAACATCAACAATATTATCCTTTAATTTGAGGTGCTAAAAAGCCTTACAGTTTCATCTGCCACCTGGGAAGATGACAGGGTATGTTGAACTCGTACCGAATAAAATCACACTTTATTTTATACATTGCATTTTGTTTTTCAAGGAAATCCTTCACGCCCAAGGATAATATAAATTTTTGTATCAGTAAAATACGAACGAATTAGGTCCCACCAGTACACCGAACATTTTAGCCAAACTAAGCTACCGAGGTCACTGCCACATATTAAAATTTCACTTTCACATTATCCACGCCATTATTACAAATTATAAAAAAAAAACTTATTAGATTGTAATCTGCCACGTCACGTCGATAAATTTTATGCACTAAAAACTATTTTAAATAAAAAAACTTAAATTTTTGATTTAAGAACACACACCATCAAACCAATAACGAACACATTCTATATTTAAAATGATCGTCACGCGTGAGGTTGGTGTCAGTTTTTATAGTAAATTTCTGACACTTGTCATGTCCCTAGCATCACAATGAGATGGGGTAGCTACCCTCAACCCCTTGCGACTGTACCTTGGCGTTTCTTTATATTTTCACTACGTTATATTTTATGGTGTCGGGGAAAAACGACAGCATTTTTAGAGAAAAATTTCACGCTCTAGATGAAAATGTTTTGCGGTGAAATCAATTTTATGCGCTAGTTTGGGAAACTGTGTTTTCCTAGTAGGTATCTCATCCTCCTTGCCTTTTTGGTCGGCTTCTAGCCTTGCTTCCGTCAGATGCGGCTAATGTCAGGACTTTACACGAAACGACTGCCATCAGACCTCGGCAACCCAGAACAACTATCTGTAGCCCTAGTAAATATTTCTTCCGTGTGAGAATTGGACTTGCGGCGCGTTCATTCCGAAAAATACGATACAACCCGCTAGACACTATGACCGCTTAGCATTAAGCATGTCATGTCGATTGAAAAGCATATTTCCAAAAGTTCTCACCTCAAAGGCGTAAATTAAAAATGGGAAGACTAATTTCGACTTGGCGGGTGGGACTCGCGGTGGCTTAGCGGTCATAGCGTCTGGTGTACTTAGCCAGAAGACGCAAGTTCGAATCATGACCGCGGTCGTATTTTTCCATTACTAAAATAACTTAATAATCTTTGCATGGGAAATGCTTTAAAAATACAAAAAGATAGTCTCAATAACATTGCTCGAATCTAAACCAGGATCCTACGCCAGCGACAGTTAGAACTCTTTAATACTTAATCAACTAAAACAGCTACGCATCCAATTAATGAACAATCAAACGGTTCTCGACACGCAGCCCTTTCACTCGATTTTACCGAATTTAAATCGATTATTTTCTCGACTCGCTCGTTAGTGCACTATATCCTTAATTTCCCGAAGCCAGTAAAACTCGGAATCGTTTAAGCATATAGTAAATAATAATTCGGTAGCCACAGAGCTGCATATTGTCGTCTAACAAGCAACCCTTGAGAGGTCGTTGGGGAGTTGTGTGTTGACGGGCGTCGGGTAGACGAGAGTAAATGAACTTTTTGTATTTTAATCATAACAAGCTTGTATTTGTTTATGTGAGTGAGCGTATGTGAAATAACTACAATTAAAAAAATATATATAATCATCATCATCAACCCATTACATTGTCCCACTGCTGGGCGCGGGTCTTCTCTCAGTACGAGAGGGATTAGGCTATAGTCCGCCACGCTAGCCTACTGCGGGTTGGCAGACTTCACACGCCGTCAAGAAAATCTCTCAGGCGTGCAGGTTTCCTCACGATGTTTTCCTTCACCGTTTAAGCGCGTGATAATTAATTATTAATACGCACATGACTTCGAAAAGTCAGAGGTGCGTGCCTTGGATTCTAACTCGAGACCTTTGACTTGGCAGTCCAATGGTCATATCACTAGGTTATCACTACACTTACCCACAATAAATACCTACTTTAAATTAATGAAATAATCTTGATTAAATGGTGTGGTGAGATATGTAGACTGTATTTATGTTTTCTTTGATAATGCAACTCCTCAATAAATAACATATAATTTTGTTTAAGTTCAATATAAATATGAAATAAATTGCATTAGTTAATATCCGTAGCAGTATATCCTATTAGTATCAAAATCTCAAATTTTTGGCAAGAATTATATTTGACACTAAAGCATTCTTTATATTTTTTCTATGGATTAATTTGTTGTAACAAAAAGCTATTTCAATATTAAAATAAACTTTCAATTAAAATTATAATAAGAATTTATATATTAATATCAATTCACATTTCCTTCTCCCATTAATATTTTTGAAACTGAACTAAAATTTCTATAAAACAAAATTCTATGCGATCTCACATCCGCCCCGTTTCTTTTCGGCCGTGTCGCTTGTCAAAACGAATGGGAAATATACGAGAAAGAGTGACTGGATAACAAGCACACACACACAAGCAGTGCACATGGGGACCGGCCGCCATCTTGGAACCATTCACTATCGGAAAATTTAGTTTACGTCAAGGAATTGGACGTGGTTGAAATCGAACAAGATATTGTGCCTATGCGGTATTTATTTTGTATTGAAGGGTTTTGTTGCGGTTGCAAGATTATAATAATCAGTAGTAAAAAATTGGTTAAATTTTAAATTTCATTATCAACTAGCGCTTTAGTCTAGTGGTCTCAAGCGTTCATTTCCCGGATCGAGCAAAGTGTTATTGAGTTTTACTGACCAAAACCTAATTGTGGGTGTCAGTATTTACATAGTACACCTCTGCCTTATCCTTCGGGGAATACAGGCGTGATGGTATGTTCATTATCCACGCCACGTTTCTCCTTTTAGTGCGAGAGAGGGCCATAGTCCACCACGGTTTCATAATGCTTGAAATATCAACAGCGTGTGCACCTTAAAAAAGGCCAGGTTCTGAGCACCCTAAACTGACGGTCATGCATGAAGAGATTAATGAACGTAGTTGAAGCGAAAGTATCGCCGTATAAGCCAGGATCGTAGCAAGTGGAAATCTATAGTCTCTGCCTACCCCATGGGAGACAGGCGTGACAACATGTATGTATGTATGTGTGGAACTACGCTGTTTATAAAGTCTCATGCATGCAGGTTTCCTTACTATATTTTCCTTCATCGTTTAAACAAGTGATCATTTATATTAAGTAGTACTTATAATATATTGCTATGATACGCACGTGATCGAAAAGTCAAACATTTTAAACACTTATTTAAAATCAAATGCAATAATAAAATGACATTAAGTAAAACAAAAACAGCTGTTTTCATATATATCTAAAGTTTTATCGCATTCATCTACATAATGTCGTCGAAAAGGCTCCATAAAGTAATCAATCTACAAACAATTTCAGAACGACAAAATTCATGTCATTGAAAAGTTGTTTACCCGAAATTCTTCTCTTGAAAATGTTCAATTTCCTAAATTATTTATGTTTACAGTTTAATCCCTGTCCGCATTAAAAAATCAAATAACTTCATTACGTCACATTAATCATTAGTAATCACGCGATATAGTTCGTAATGTACCCTTCCACCCAGTGTAGTAGGGAAAGTAATTTGTTCGTCGATTTAACACCGAGCCGCTTATTTTCGGTACCCCGCTAGAAGGAGTGAAATCGGGTAGCTGCTGAAACAAATGTCTTGTATCCGTACTTGTCATAGGGTTGGGCAACAACGCTATGAATTTTTATCGATATTTTTTGTGCCAGATTTATTAATAAAGTTTATGTTAAGAATATTTTAATTTTTTTAAAAGCTTTGAAAAGAGTTATTGACTAATAAAGAATAAGTGCTGTACTGAAATGGTACATTAATAAATGTTATTAAAAATTTGATAGATATATTTCAAGATTCATGTTAAAAATGGCGTAATATTGAAGCACCCAGATATAATGGGTGGAAATCTCATTTACTTCATTGAATCTAGGCGAGTATTTGTGAAGTCAAGTTTATTTGTTGTGAACTCAATATTTGATGTTTTCCAACCTCACTCAAGCCGATTGCAGTGGCCATTTGTCCACATTGCAGAACTGTGCGTGACCTGATCTGTTTCGAAATAAATTCTAGTCTGAATAGTCGGCTTAGCTTCTTCTTATAATTTTAGAGATATTATTTCTGGCAGCCTAGCAAGATGTGCCTGAATATCTCAACGTTTTAAAGTGCCTATGTTTGACTGACTAAAACCCAGTAAAGGGGTGATCTAAAATTTTCGTACTTCGCGTGCCTTCGTTTTTGAAAAGCAACTGTAAACGTTTCCAGACTTAAAAATGGTCAGGTTATCCAAGAATCAGTTCAATTTAGTTTCTAACTCCATTGCACCTGTTAAATACTTTTGCCTATATAGGAAACTTAGCATATCTAGAAATTTCTCGCTCGATTGGCTACCACAGTGCACATATCGTTTCCACTCTTCATACATATGCAATGTTTAACTACGTATTAATGTATGCGTTGCATGATGATCTCACTGTATTAGCTCAGTACAGTTTATTTATAGAAGATTGCAAAAACTAAACGAACTAGGTTATAAAGAAACCGTTTCGCACGTGTTGTTTGAAATATACTGAAACTATAAGAATGTAGTTACAGTAATTATAACAGGATTTGCTAAGTAGGGAAAAGCTATTTCTTGATAGTTTATTTAATATTGAATATTTTTATGATCATCAATAAACCATTTCCTATACCACACTTAGGCTCTGGTCTGGTTGGGTAAGTAAAATTTATTTCAAAAATACGTGAAATCTGCACGTTTCCAACATTAAACTTGCTACGACTACTAAAATTTTGAAATCTAAATTGGTACAGTGAGATACCAAACTTCTAGATAAGGTAGGGAATAAAAAAATATAGCAATTGCGCTATATACAGAAACAAAGTTTACTAAATGAAATATGTTTTTGCGTATTTGCATGTGATATTCTTTTAAAAGAAAAAATATCACACGTAACTCCATGATCCTATAATATATTTTACCTCTACATTTTCAACAAGGAAATAATTAATATCCACTATGCAAATACGAATAATGTTGTTTTGTCTATCAACCTTTAATTCGCTGTTTAATAATCGTTATTGCATACCATATGCAAATATAGGAAAAAAAAGAGCCCCGAGGCAGTAAACAATGTAGATATATACTTCGCAATTCTTTGTTATGCTAATTGTAACGCAGATTGAATTGTTGTCTAGAATCAATATATTAAATACAGATGTCTGATTAGTAAGAACATTTAGTTTCGATTACTCAGTATTGTATCGCGGCGGTTTAATTGAGATAGTAATCTTAAAATGTGATCTACAAACAGCTTTATCTTTCTTCTTGAATAGGTAGAGGAAAATACCAATGGAAATAATTACATTTAACAGTTCTTTTCTAACAAGAATAACCGCTTATGTGATTACAAAACGTGTCTGAGACTATAAAACGTTTCTGAATCGTTACGTTTTAGAATCTATCTTGAATGACAAAAGTGTTTTACATTTTTTCAATTAAGTGTAACACAATTTGGTATTTATTGATTCTATTTTTGTTACTAAAATTTATCGTAATTTTGAAGACGATTGTCCATCTAAATTGACATTGCTTTGGAATGCAATCTTAGCTTACATAATATCAACAGTCTGTTCTAAAAATAATATACTTAAAAAGAAAATGTTCTATGTGTTATCTAAACCTGCAAAAGCCTACACTTGCGCAACTTTGGTGACGTGCAATCGGTATTACCGTTTCTATCGATAACATTTTTGGCGCATCCCCTCCCTAGTCTATACGGAAACGCGCCGCGCTGGGGCGTACAATTTCAGGGCCACTACAAATGTGTACAGTTTTGTTTCTGACATTCCACCATCAATAACGTTTTTCGTAACGCAACAACAGACGGCTCCTTTTTATTTATTGAGCATTCACTACTGGGTTTTACTTACTAAGTTAATGCATCAATCGGTTATGTGATCGATAGTTTTGTATTAACGGCACCCTTATTCTTGCAAGCATCTTAAATCCTGACAAGGGGTGGATTTGACCAAACTCCAATTTGATTTGGGCATAACATTCAAATGAGAGGAAGAATATATCAGTATATCAGTCATACCTAGTTGCGTATTTTCTTTAATTCCTGAGATATGCTTACGTCAATTTGCACCAAGAATCGATTGATAAGTCGTCGCCCGATTTACTTATTTAGCAAAGTTTTGACGTCACATCTCGCCACTAGCTATTGACTCTACCCGAGATACCTACCTACACGACGACAAAATTATATAGTGGGGCGCATGTTAGTCTCATAGTCGTCACATTGAAACTGTATGTCATAGCAATTTAGATTTAAATCTAGCCGTAGTCCTTAAAATATATCCTTGAGATGCGGTAATCTGCCACAATGGTCTAGTATTTGCAAGGAGGGCTGCTAATTGTGAGGTCACGGGGCCATATTCCTTTTCAAATAATTTTCATTGGGTTTTCTATGAGACCAGTTCTTCATCTCAGTAGCAGGAATTTTAATTAAACCGTTAACCGGACATAACGGTTAACGGTAATAGGCTCACCAAATACCGGCGATTTTTGGGTGTTCAGCAGTACACCCGAACCTTCAAACAATACAGATGTTAAGTTTAAGCAATACGTATGCTTCTGTTCTTATTTTAGCCATGGCAGACATAACAATATCAAGATAAAAGCACGACAAATTCTAAAGAACACAAGCAATACAAAAAAATATTAACATAATTCCCTTTCATATTGATAAGAAAAGTATCGAAATAAAATAAAAGCAGATGCAAAGTACTCGATGTCTCTTATGTAATTGATACAATGATAAAACGAAGCCACTTAATATAATAGTACCTACGCATTTATATACATTTTATATTGGTTTACATGCCGGGAATTTCATAGAATTCCGACATCCGCTGACATGGAAAAATGAATATTATTAAAATACGACAGCACACAGTCGCAGTTGCGGATAGTGATGTGCCTAAGCGGTTAACATTCGGATATTAAAGATATTCGGTCACAAGGTTGAGATATAAAAATCCGGCTCACTGTGGGCTCTCGGCCTTGCTTTTAACTTCCTAATCTTAAATTTTACCCCCACCTGTCGTCAGTCCGTATCGCAAGTGTCCGGCCCACCTAAACTTTAGATCCATGAGCCTTCTTCCAACATCTTGAACAGTTCGTTTCCAGATCTCACTGGCCACTAGGTTTGATGCCGAGTATGACACGCTCCTTGGCTTTCTGTGCAACTCTCATTCTGCACACAGCCTCCTGAGTAAATACCTTTATCTCTAAGTCATGGTCTAAGTCAGATGTATTCTGCCCGAATACATCTAAAGCTTCGTTTTATGCAAATTGACAAACTGCTAACTTTGATAACATGAGCTTTTTTATTATCCGAAATAAATTGTATTCTACGGATACAAATTCCACACATCCCTAAACACAACATACCACACACACCAATGTATGCTTATTCCGCCGAATGTCACATTCATAGGTAAAAATTCAACATCGAGATATGACATTACCCTTTCTTTATCAAAAACTAACACACGTGCGGATATAACAAGGTTTTCCCGTGTTGATATACGATACGCACACTTTCACATCACTAGATTGAAGCACGATATTGAACTTTACCTTGTTGCTAAAAGATAGAGTTTCGAAAAACTGAACATATTTTCTTCTAACAATAGCCCCAGAGAACAATGCAGTCTATTTACTTGCAATAAAGCTCGTTATTTAAAAATATGGCTATGTCACTTACCCCGTTTCACTTTTGGCACATCTAAAAATATCCCAGTCCAGACGTAAGCAAAAATGCACTCTAAGCTGAAAAAGCGACGGTTAATATTCTCATGTACGAAATTCGAATTGAAAATATCGCGTGGGTGAATTCACGAGGCAACAATAGTGTCCGAATGGGGTTGTTAGTTTTCGGCCCACTGCGCATCAGTTTCGCGCACATGAAAGATGGCGGATACTGAGGCCCGCGTCGCGCCATTTTGTTACATTTAGTTATTTTTAGCTTCGAAAACAATGAAAATTACTAAGATTTTTTCTTGAATAATGTGTAATTATCAGTTTGAGTAAAATATTTGAGTTATAACTTTTGTGTGCAGGTAAAGTATCAGTGTTTAAATATACGGTTCATTTGGCATCGAGTCATTGATTTTTACGTTGCTGTCTCAGTTTCGATCTTATTTTCAGTTCAGTAGTTTTGGTGAAAATGTCGTAAATTTGGTTAAATTATAAGGATACTTGTCATTTTTCTTACTATGAATCATTGTGCCATCTTAATTGTTATTTATTGCGTAAGCAGAGATGTACTAATGAACACCCCCAGTTCGACGGTATGTTTCTGTAAATCGAAACTCTGAGCTGCTTCTGAGAATTTCATAGAATAACCCAATAAGAAAAACAACAACAACTAAGTATATCATTATACTTAGTTGTCTTAAGCACGAATGCTACGCTAGAGATCCTGGGTTCGGTTCCAAGGCCGAGAAAAGTGTTATTGGGTTGGGTTGAAACTTTACATCCTAAATTCATTTCATATTATACCTAATACTTTAAGTTTTAACATATTTCTTTAATTGTTTCAGGAATTCGCTGCCGGAATAAAATTGCTGTCATTATCACAACAAATAACTATAATTTGAAGTACAAAACTAACAAATTCAGAAGGCAGGAAATGATCCAATTAAAGCGAAGTTACATCAAATTCACACCTTTAAGAATACCGTTTGCAAACCAAAAGTAACAAGTAATAAAAGTTACAAGAAGTTTGTTACAAAAATTATTAAATTACACCCTTCTATTGTAGGTAAATTTGAATAAATTATAATCACAATACATATTCAAATTGGTTCCCAGGGTCTTTGGGAGTCATCTTTTATAATAATGCCAACGCATAACCCTTCCGCTGCTGCATGTAGTTTTGTGATAATCTGAGTCTAATTATTATTATTAGTGAGGTTTAATATAATTATATTTAATTTGTTAATCTCACTAGGACATGTCTAGGTAAATTGTAGGTACTTACTTTATCCGGAATAGTTAAATGGTTTCTAAATAAAAAAAAAACTATAATAAGATTGATTGATTGTTACATTTTGTTTGCTGTGTCTGAACAGAAACACTATCCTGATGACAAACCATCAACTTTTAACTGCCATTTTGGGCTCGGGTCTATCTCAGGACGAGGGATTAGGCTATAGTCCAGTATGCTAGCCTACTACGGGTTGGCAGACTTCACACACCGTCAAAAAAATGTCTCAGGCGTGCAGGTTTCCTCATGATGTTTTCCTTCACCGTTTAAGCGCGTGATAATTATTAAGACGCACATGACTTTGAAAAGTCAGAGGTGCGTGCCTTAGATTCGGACTCCAGAGCTTTAAGTATTATTGCACTTTACTTTTTCTGATAAATACTTTATGAAATTAATGCAGCTGTTAAAGTTTAATGATTTGAATGAACATTATTACCAGTTCCCATATTCCATACCATGTCGACCAAATTATAGGTGATTGTGAGTAGCAGCAGACATAAAGGTGTTCAAATATGATGTGTGTACCATGGTTTCAAATTCAGCTCCAACTGATAATGCAGAGCACCTGCCACTGAATGCAGTTATAGTTCTCCGAGGAGGAAGGAAGAAGAATACATATTCCAGTTTAAAAGAAAAATAACAAAAGAGCAGTTGTTTTTTTTTCATGTTTTTAGTAATGACACTGTTAATACAGTTACAAATGGGCAAGGTCATTTTTACAATAAAGATAGCTTTTTATTTATTTATTGTAAGCACACCAATAAGAACACAAATATACTGGACACAATGATTTTAAAAATGATTTCTTTCAGGGAAAATTTTCAGGGTTTAATTCATAGATTATAGTTATTTGGTAAAAAATAGGTACCTATGTATCACTTTAGACAAATGACCGTCATAGCGGTATTAATAGAAAATTAATGAAGACGTGAATACATAGCTCGACTGCCTCGTTATTCTAGTGGTCCCAATCGCGACTGCTACGCTAGAGGTCTTGGGTTCGATCCCCAGGTAGAGCAGTGTTATTGGGTTTTTCTATGAAATTCTCAGTAGCAGCTCGGAGTCTGGATTTGTGCCCGGTGAATGGCAATAGGCTCGCCCCCTATTACATGCGACCTAAACATACCGGCGAACTGTGGGTGTACTTTAAGTACACCTCTGCCAAAACCCTTCGGGGAATACAGGCGTGATGGTATGTTATGTTATGTGAATACATAGATCTTTACATGTTTTTTATGGGATATGGGGCAAACGAGTAGACGTATCGCCTGATGGTAAGCGATTACCGCCGCCCATGTGCACCCGCAACACCAGAGGAGTCACAAGTGCGTTGCCGGTCTTTTAAAGGTTTGGGCCTAAAGTATCCTCACTTACTCAGCGAAACACCAACGTAAGTGTTGTTTCACGCCGGTTTTCTGTGAGGCCGTTGTATAACTCAGGTCGAGCTGGCCCATTCGTGCCGAAGCATGGCTCGCCCACAGTAAATCCACATGTATGTTAAGTCTACACATCCTTGAAATAAAACTACTTTTTACGGATTTTATCGCGTTATATTGATTATTTTAAATTCCCGACGTTTCGGATCCTTTACAGCATCCATGGTCACGGGTGGACTGAGGTGTTGGTCGTCCTAATGTCAAAATTATCAACAGCTACCCTACATTTTCAGTCCACCCGTGACCATGGATGCTGTAAAGGATCCGAAACGTCGGGAATTTAAAATAATAAATATAACGCGATAAAATCCGTAAAAAGTAGTTTTATTTCAATGTCTGATATTCGCGTAAGTGTTAGAAACCAGTATCTACACATCCTGTCTAAGCAGAAAATTACTCAGCTGTAGGATATTGTCACAAAGAAGATAATAAAATGGTTAGAGCCTAAACCGAGTATTGACGTTGAAGTTAATAATAAATGCTTAAAAAAACTCACTAGCCTCAACAGTCACCACGGCATGGCATAGTGTTGACTATTTTTTCCCTTTTTTATCAACAAATTAACCCTCCACTTTCGATCTCTAGTCGTTTTTTTTCCGACTTCCGGAACCTCACACATCTGTGCGGCAAAAAATGACATATACTATACAAAGCACATATTATTCTAATTATGCATAGACCGACAACGTTCTTTGATATGAAAAAAAAGGTCGATAAAGGGTTAACTTTTTGCTTTACGATTGAAAGCGAACACTTTTGTATTATGCAAATGAAGGTGACATTTGCATACAGTTTTTTTTACTAGAGAAAAATCACGCACATCTGTCGTTGTTCCGTTTCCTGCTTTAGTTAACGATTGTAATAGATAACCGGTAAGCTTGGTTAATGTCGACCATTTTTTTCTGTACCTACTACTACTTTTTGCATAACTGATTGCCATTTAGAGCATTGATCATACATATTTTAATTTGCACCTGTCCAAAATACAAAAATATTATTGTATTACATTTTATTTAAAAACATGTCTTTGAACTTTTATTTCTTTCAATAATCATTAGAGCCGGACAAATTTAACATGGGCAATTTAAATTAAAAACCGATACAACTTCATAACATGTGTTGATGATAGAGAAACAATGGCTTCAAAAAAACTACATCAGGTAATTAGAAAAATGTCGTAAAATTTTAGATGTGTATCTAACATTCGTGGCTACGGGCAGACAACAAGATGGACAGATAAAAGTAATATATCATTATAGACAATTATACTGTCGCTGTATTACGGAAGTCCGATAAATACGCCGTTCGCATTCAACGGGTTAGAGCGTTCAAATCGAAGACGCACAAAACCGAACTCTATCACTTAGCATTAAAGTAGAATTTTCCTTGATCTTTAATTCACTTAAGATGTTATACTTCAACCGTTTTTTTTTCTAAGACCGTAGGCTATCTAACCCTTCCTTTGCTGCTATCGTGTCAGCTTTTTCCTGTTATCTGTTTTATTGCGCGGTGTATTATTATAGACGGAAATAGCTCGGGGTCTTAACGACCGTACTTGAACGATGTAGTGTTAAATGTCCAGTGTGTACGGTCAGTTTTGCGATTGTTATTTTTTTTAATAATACGTTCTCCCTTCTGATGACGTTTTATTGCTATAATATCATGCTTTTAAAGGAATATAAACGTTTGATCTGTTTTGTTTAATTACATGATAAGACTAATGGGAAATTGTTTGTTTTATATACTTTTATGCTATCTCGCCTACCTCATTGGTCGTAAGCGCGACTGCTTCCCTAAAGGATCTCAGTTCGATTCGATTAAGCAAAGTGTTATTGAGTTTTTCTATGAAATTCTCAGTAGCAGCTCGGAGTTTGGATTTGTGCCCGATTAATGGCAATAGGCTTGCAAGTAGGTATTACATGGGACCTAAAGATACTTTCAATACTGTGGGTCTCCATAAGTACATGTTTACCTACCTAACCCTTCGGAGAATATAGGCGTGATGGTATGCAGTATGATTGCTACCAGTTATGTTAATTAATTTATTGGTAACATTTTTTAATGGAAACTCGGCAAACGAGCAAGCGCGCTACCCGATGGTAAGTAGTCATCGCCGCCCATGGGCATCAGCAAAATCATCATCCCATTTATTATCTCACTGCTGGGCACGGGACATACCGGCGAACTGTGGGCGTTAATATGGGTACAGATAATATTATCATTAATTCATTTAAAAGCGTATACCCAATACAAACAAAATATGTACTTAATTTAATAAATTTTATATATTCTTTGTGATTTTATTTTTCTTCTTAATTCCTTCCTAAAATCGAAATATCAGAAAGAATAAGATGGCGAAACTCATCAGCCTAGAAATTTAGACTTTTGGTTCTCTCTCTAAGAAGATTTGATGTCAGTATGTAGGTGTGTATGTATTAATGGCCGCTAGCGCTGTCAATTCGATAAGCGTGGCGATCACAACCTATGCATGAGCCCTGAATCATTGATCAAAGAACGACATTCTTATTAACTAACCCTTTTGGCAGTTCAAATTCCCTTAGAAAACCTACTTGATTGGCCTATAACGTTCCCATTGGTGGGACACAGGCCTCCTCTCGGTAAGAAGCATAGAAAACATGATAAAGTAATAAACACATTCATAAAAAAAAATCTTCTAAGACTGCCCTATTAGTTTAGTGGTTTCAAGCGCGACTGCTACGCTAGAAATCCTGGGTTCGATTCCCAGGTCGGGTAAAATCTTATTAGGCTTTTCTGGTATCCGGTTTAGAATAACGGATGCTTTAGACAGCAGTAGTAGTAGCCTTCCAAAAGAAGTATTAGAAGAATTATTCCAAAACAGTGTTGCTAATAGTTTTTTTATACCATCACGCCCGTACTCCCCAAAAGGGGTTAGAGGTGTTCTATGTACACCTACAGTTAGCTGGTACGTTTAGATACCACGTAATAAGTATGGGTGTTCATATTGCTATTAACCGAGCACAAATCCAGACTCCGAACTGCTAAGTACTAAGAAAGCAAAACCCAATAACACTTTGCTCGACCCAAGAATATACGCCAGGACCTCTAGCGTAGCAGTCGCACTTCAGACAATTAAGTAGGTACTCATAAAACAGTGGGGTTATACCTAAGGTTAGAATTATTTTATTTCAATCACAACAAAAATTCAATTGCATAACTAATAAGACTCACATTAAAGATTGGCAAACCTTCTTCATCAGTCAGTTTATGGTGTGTGAATACAATCATCTCGTAGCTAAAAGCTCAACGCGATCAATAAAGTTTCTTTAAAGCTTTGAACTTAATCATCAACACTTTAAGGTTTAAAATCATTTGGAGAAATTTGTATAACCTGATGTGCCGGCGACTGTACTAGCAATGTGGGTCGCAAATTAGTACCTAGTATTCTTGTTAACCTCTCGTGCTAAACGAAATGCTTGTTACGAGTGGGTTCACGTCGGTAGTGCAATGGGTGGGTTACTTAAGTACTCAATAATTTAGTCCACCACGTTTGCCAACTGCGTGTTGGCAGACTTCAGGCGCCGTCGAGAACTGCATCTCTCAGATATGCAGACTGCCTCATTAGTCTATTGGTCCTAAGCGCGACTGCTACGCTAGAGGTCCTGGGTTCGATCCCCATGTCGAGAAAGCGTTTTTGGGTTTTTCTGTGAAATTCCCAGTAACAGCTCGGAGTCTGGATTTGTGCCCGTTTAATGGCAATAGGCTCACTCCCTACATGGGACCTAAACCATACCGGCGAAATGTGGGTGTACATTATATACACCTCTACCCTAACCTAACCCTTCGGGGAATACAGGCGTGATGGTATGTTATATTAAAAAATATTATCGATTCGTGTCGACAAAACCTTTGCCTACGATTTCCTATTACGCCTCCGCTTATTAAATAATAATACCTATAGGCTAGTACCTATAGGTAGGTATAAGGTGATAAATACCTTCTTAGATATGTCAGCATGTCCCTGTCGCTGATACATGCTGGAATTACTGCTGCAACCTGAAGGAAAGAAATTCCAATTTAAGTCCAACAAACATTCGAAATTCAAACTTCCACTGATAAAAACTCCAATAAGGTATTGGGAATATCTGGAAATTACTTCTAACTAGAAATGGAGTACAGGACGGCTTATAAGGTGAACTCGCAAACACTACTGACCTTGTCATTAAAGTAAGTACCTAGTTACCTAATGTGCATAGAATCAAAGGAAAAATAAATTATCCACACAAGCAAAATGTAAATTTAAAGTTCGAATACAAAATTAACTTGAGATCAAACTTTCCAGCTAGCGACATCTATGTTTTTATTTAGAATAGGAAAGCGACCCTTGTTGCAAGGGGATTGGTTTTGAACACCTAGCGCCACCTATCGAGGGGTAAGCAAATTGAAGGTAACCACATTAGAAACTTTAGTTATGTTATAAGTACCATGCTCACCACTTAAACTAATTAATAAAATATTAGCGATTAATTTTTGAAAAAGTAATTCCGTTATTCTATTGTAAGTACTTAGCAAATGTTTTATATTAAGCTAACTATAATTAAAATAATAATTAAGATTTACTGAATTACTTTTCGATGTTACTTATACAATATACAATACTAATAAAATAAGAGTAGGTAAGTATTCCAACAAGTTTGTCTAATAAGAAAACTTCTATTAAGAAATGCTAGCGACATCTATTATCGAATAGTATTCAACTACTAGACGGTGTTGGTAAAACAGTGCCCGAATGCTTCGGGACGCGAACCCAAAGCAATAAAAATTATTAGGCTTTAAAAATTTGATGACCCGAGCTTTTTAAACTTTTTAATTTTTTGTGTCTGTGGATTATTGAAGTAATTTATTAATAGCAGATCACAAAATATTATGCTAAGTTGTTTGGAAGTATTTCTTTGTTTATTTAAGTATAATACTAAGTAAAAGAAAAATAATGTCGGTAGGTAGGTACTTAGGTACCTAATTCTGTATTTCGCACACTCGCAGACCTGACCAATTACTTAATGTTGGTAAGTAGCTGTTAATTTTTATTAACCTTTAAAATGCCTTTCTACTTACTTATTAATTACGTACTATGCCAACATTTTTGAGGAATTGTGTAGGTACCAAACATAAGAAATATAATAATGAATAACAGCTGTTTTGTAAAGATGATTGATATCTACAGTAACATTTACAGTAGAACCAAGGATTCTTAGGATAACTCATCATAATCCTAGTGAGTAACCTTTTCTCAATGTTGTATCCTAGTAGTAGTACTTAGTTATCTTTGTAAGTAGGCTTTTCCCAAAAATATCCCAATTTTCCTATGTTGTGGTTATGTTCCAGTGTAAACAGATGCTGAATAACAGTATTTCACACGAAGGGACTGCCATCAGACCTCTGAAATCCGATGTCTGGACGATACTGTCTACTGGATTTTTTCAAGGGTTTCAGCGACTCGCTTTTAATAAGAGCTGTATTCACTTTCAACAATAGCAATTATTGTCTTATAACAGATTACGGCGCAAGAAAAGAGCACATGGAAGGAATTTGGGGAGGCCTTTGCCCAGCAGTGGGATAGTAACGGCTATAGAAAAAAATAAAATAAAAAACAGATTACTAGAAATCTACATAAAAACGTTTTCAAAAACTCGGTTGATCGCTTCTAATCAGTCATAAATTAGCAATAAGCACATACCTATTGCTTCAATCTTACAATACTTAAGTACCGATATCCTGAAGGTACCTAAACTATTATTATCTGGCTTCTAACTACTTACCATCAATGATTTTCATAGGTGTTTGTAAAACAAGCTTCATGGATGTCTTAACAACGCGGTCTTCGAAGCACAGACGAGTCTCGATTTGCAGAATAGTCACCCATCCAAATACTGGTCACGGTAAGTGCAGCTTAACTTCGTAGATCGATAATGCTGGCGTACGTAGTGTTTAGTAGATGACTGTATTTTATGAAACTTTGCTTGATACTGATGACAGATGTCATTGAATCTAACCTATACCTCAATATACCTCAATGTCTTTTACTGTAAATTTACATTTTATGTAAAAATCTTACCATTTAGTTTATAAATAAAATTGTACCTACCAACCCTTTCCTCGACTTGGGAATCGAACCCAAGAGTTCTAGTGCAGCTGTCGCGATAAGGGCCACTAGGCTTTTAACACAGTTTCAGTTTTTAATATACACCAGAAATCATTCCAATAACCCAACATAATAAAAATTAAGTCAAACAATAAAAAAAAAACAAAGCAACGGAACTCAACGGAACAGCCTACAAAAACTAAAGAAAAAAAAAAGAACGGTAATCAAAATTAAAAATTAAAATATTATGATACCGAAATGAGTTAATGATCGCACGAAATTATAGGCTCCCACAAATTATGGGCTCTATGACAGTTAGCCATAATTACCATAGACCTTTGACGTTTATATCTCAGCCACTCGTCAACTTTGGCAGTTAAAATTTTTAGTTGACTTTTTTTCCACAATATTCGAAAATGTTTTGGAATGTTTGAATTTAAAAAAGGAATGTCTTTGACTGTCTACTTTAATTTTGTTAACATGCATACGTAAATCGCAGCCCTAGTTTAGCCTTTTAATTAATAGCTTAGCATTTTAACTTAACGGCGCTTTTAAAACAGTTGACAAAATCTCTTAGATAATAGCAATACCTAACTACTGTACTGTATTTTTATTTCATTTTAATATTTATAATCATCATCATCAACCCATTACATTGTCCCACTGCTGGACACGGGTCTCCTCTCAGTACGAGAGGAATTAGGCTATAGTTCACCACGCTAGTGTGGTGCGGGTTGGCAGACTTCACACGCCATCAAGAAAATCTCCCAGGCATGCAGGTTTCTCTCACGTTTAGGCGCGTGATAATTAATTATTAATACGCACATGACTTCGAAAAGTCAGAGGTGCGTGCCTTGGATTCGAACTCGAGACCTTTGACTTGGCAGTCCAATGGTCATATCACTAGGCTATCACTGCACTCAATATTTATAATAAGTATATTATTATATTATATTACTTGAAGTATTAAGGCTGGATTGCACAGTTTAATAAAATTCTCAATCTTTATTAATAAACTCCTTCCTTCTCCTTTTCTCCTTCCCCTCCCTTTTCTTTAGCTCGGCAATGCATCTGCAACTCCTTTGGTATTGCAGATTTTCATGGGCCGCGATGACAACTTACCATCAGGTAGCTCGCCTGCTCGTTTGCCAAGTAATCCCATAAAAAATTCTAGCATTTTAACCTAATGGTGCCTTTCAAACAACGGACTGAATGAAGTTGACCAAATCTCTCAGGCATGCAGGTTTTCTCACGGTGTATTCCTCCCTGTTTAAGCTAGAGATAATAGCAATAACAATTATATCGTTATTATTTTTTCTTTTTAATATAATTATATAGTTGATTATTATATAAATTACTTGAAGTACTTATTAAGGCTGCATTTGACCAATTAAGTTCCTGGTATATTGCACATTAATTCTGTTCCATTTTGTATTTATTCGGTGCGAGAATTCTACGCCGACATAGTTCAATGCAGCTTAAGCATATAAACATTTTAACATGACGTCTATAAAAAATATATCAAGGCTCAAATCTACACAAGGTATCTACGAAAGGTGTTAATAAATAAAACAAAAAAATACAACATAAACATTTGAATTTTATTTCCATTTGTCATTGCAACGAATTATTTATTGTTTTACAACTTAATCTTTAATATATGTACAAACAGATAATTTATAAGGTAGTGCAACAACAGGACTACAGTCAAAATAACATCGAAAGTGGTTTTTAACATAACGTTTTACCTGCATAAGTTCAGTAAATCAACAGTATTTATTACTATCAAAATACATAAATGTCCAAATATGGTGACTTGCACTGAATAATTAACCTGCAGTTAACTATTCGTTACAAACTAATTACAACCCTAAATTTATTTTGTGATGTTTTATAGTTCTTTCAGAGCACATAAATATTATTTAAAAGTTACCTTGTAAACGATAAATAAAAATATGATTTGTCAATAAGTCATTACACTAGTTTTTTTATTATGTAGGTATATTGTTTTTTTACATTCTGAATTCAAATATGGCAACCAAAAAATATAGTAACGGTACAACCCACCACTACCCCACCTACATTATTCGCATGCCGCATCGCGTGTCGCCTTACGTTTGATTAAACAAAAAAAAAATGGAGTTTCGTCATGATGAAAATGAAAAAAGTGGCCACCCTAGGGAGGCCTCCCCATATTAAATTGTGTGGGGATGATAGAGATTCGAAGATTTATAAAAAAACCTTTTGTAATTATTGTGCTGTGGTTTACGGAAAAATAACCATAGATAATCGCACATATTTTTTTAACAGGAATCATTTGGTATTGCTGCGTCGTCACATAAAGTTAAACAACGATTAAATACATAAATTAATCGTAGTTTAACTTTACGTGGCGGTTTATTCTAACTTCTGTAATCATTTATAATATGAATATCAATAATGAAGACCAACATAATTAGCCAAAGGAATAATATCATCTCTCCTTGACATCCATAAAAGGGTTTCTGTTATACACCTACAGATCCATTTGAAATAAATCATTCGCACCTATTAGCTTCATACCTTAGTGTCTATTAAATCGTATAACTTCCAATTTACAACATTTATAGTAACATGATGCCATTTACAAATAAAAGTACGTAGCATTTCAAAGTTAAAATCATTTATTCAAGAACAAACTACTAGGTAGTATGTACGGTCACGGCACATCAAGTTACCACAAAATGTCAAATTTTCTCAGTTGATTTTGAACTTTATCCTCAACAATTTAAGGCTTAAAATCATTTGGAGAAATTTGACAGTTTTGTATACCTTGACCTGCTGGCGACTGTACCTAGTAGTATCTAGCTAAATATTAGCTAGATATTTATGTATTTAGACTGCCTCATTACTCTAGTGGTCCTACGTGCGGTTTCTACGCTAGAGCTCATGGGTTCGATCCCCAGGTCGAGCAAAGTGTTATTGGGTTTTTCTATGAAATTCTCAGTAGCAGCTCGGAGTCTGGATTCGTGCTCGGTTAATGGCAATAGGTTCGCCCTCTATTACATGGGACCCTAACACAGCGAAATGTGAGTGTACATTAGTACACCTCTGCCTATAGCCCTTCGGGGAATACAGGCGTGATGGTATGTATGTATATATTTATTTACCTAGTAATCAATAGTATTTTATTTCATTTCATTTCAGTAATTTTTCAATGTCATTTTTGCATTAAGTGCAGTGATAGCCTTGTGATATGACCGTTGGAATGCCAAGTCAAAGGTCTCGAGTTCGAATCCAGGGCACGCACCTCTGTCTTTTTTCTCTGTACCGCCACTTAGTGGCGGTACATAGTTTTTCGACTCTTGCATAATATATTTTTCGCTTTTTCCACATTCGAGACATTTTGTCTTTCGAATTTTTTAACAACCATTTAACATATAAATATAAACTTAACATACTATCACGCCGTGTCTGCATGCCCCGAAGGGTTAGGCAGAGGTCTTCAGAGGTATTCGAAATTAAAACGTACCTAGGACTAAGAAGTCCTATACTTATATAATTAGGGTATTATTGCCTACTACTATTCTTATTCCGTGATTAAAAATCGTCAGAATCGTTCAGAAAACGACAAAAATCAAATATTAAGCCAAACATTAAAATGAAATGAAGCGAGTTCTACCAATCATCGTTTACCTGTTAGGGGGTCGCAACCGCCTCGACCCCAGGGGGTGCAGACCCCCTCGTTGGCACGGCACTAATGCTTGGTAATTATCAATTAGCTGGCGAGATTTTGTCTTTTTCTCCTTTACAATATTTCTATAGAGATGTTGTTATCTGAATTTTTTAAACATTTAATCATAGGTACAGTGGGTTATAGCTGTTGCCTGACCCACCCTAGATGGGCCGGCAACGTCTAAGTGGGTCAGGTAACAGATATAACCCACTGTACCTACTGTAAAAAAAAACTGTTAAACATACTTATTATTTTTTATTAGAATTTCAATAAAGTATTAACCAATCCGTATCCATATCCATAATTTAAAAATAAATAATGATTTAGGTAAAGGTACATATTATTACAGTAAATGCGATCGTAATGTCTGTTACCTATTCACACCTAAACTGCTGAACAAATTTCGAGAAAGGATCTGAAAAGATAGTACCTACTTTAGGGACACCAGTTACACTGCAGGTAATGCTAGTAAATAATAAAAATAAAATGCGTCACTTATGCAACTAATTAACAATTAACAAAATAGGCACATATTTATTTGAACAGCAACGAAAATCCGAAAAAGAGTATTAATTAATTAAAAAATATTAGAGAATTCTATATTCACAAAGATATAATGTAAAATTATAATATTAAAACCACAAATAAATCACATCATTGTAGATGTCACTTTGGTAAGGAAGTGAATTTGAATTTTATAAAGTACACACTAAGTTTACATGGACAGCTAGATAGTCTAGCTAACATATCAGTAAATAAACTTTTAATTTAAAAATATTTTTAATCTACTTATGTACCTACTATATACATTTTAAAACTGGTCATAATCTACCAATAAATTAGTGTGAACGGTATCAAAGTTTAAATAAAAATATTAATGCAAATAAATTAATCATGAATGCGTTTCGGAAGTAAAATTATTATTGTCTTGTAAAATACACACAGATTTATTTAAACAGATTACTTCTTTTCCCGGGAATTTACTGAGGTAGGTAAAAGGGCTTGGCATCGTTTTAAATTGCTTTAAGCACGGTAATATAACATAAATTTACATTTCGTACATTTAAAACTTTCATAGACCTGAAATTTACACCTTAATGGTTTTATTGTTAGTGACATGCGACCTATTTGAAAACAGACAAATAAATTAATCCCATCTATATCTGTATATATTTAATTCTTCTGTAAGTGTGTGTCAATTTACCTTAAACAGCTGACCCGACTAAGATGAATTTCTTATCTGCGTTTAAAATAAGTACCTAGTTTAGATTCACAAACGGACCCAATAGGGTGGGCAGGATAACACCTGTCTGGTGCGCTAGTAATATTATAAATATAGCATCACGCCTGTATTCCATTAGGGTTAAGAATTACTTTTAACAAAAAAGTAAAACCGCCGCAAACTGTTTTAGACAAAATTATTTTATTATTTTTTGAAGGCAGTTTAACTTTTTTGTTAAAAGTAATTTTATTTTTTATTTTTTAGTGAAAAGTTTTGTTTATAAGTACTTGTTAGCCAACTAATTGCATTGCTCCAATAAGACAGCGATGTTTCGAAGTAAACGATAAAATCATCGATGTAAAAAATTTTTAGATTTTTTTGATATTTTTAAAACTGCTTAACCGATTTCGGTCTAATTTGAACGGGACCACCTCTTAAGTATGACCTACCAAACAAACATACCAAAAAAAAAACTTATAGACGAATTGAGAACCTCCTCCTTTTTGAAGTCTGTTGAAAACAGAAATAAATATCACAGACGAAGAAAAATCAAATATGACAGACGTCATTTGAATACAAATATTATCATTACTTAAGTGGAATACCCGCTTCATTTGCACAGATTATTAACAGAAATAAATATATATATATATAATTGCCAAAAAAATTAACAGCTTTATATAATTCCATTAGCAGCTACCGATCGGTTTGATGAACGCTAATCTTTAGCAGCGATTCAGATGTTCAGAGGAAATTTTATTAAACGGCTTGTTAAACACTGATTTAATGTTAACCAATCGATTGTGAAAAGTTTGACTTGTTATTGTGATCAAAGTAAAGGAGAAATTATTTGTTTTAACGGTTGAAAGAGCTAGCTTTTGCCCGCGGGTTAGCTCGCCTTAATATAGACTTTTTTAAATAAATTCTGGCCAATCAGAAGAAGTAACCTAAAAAGTAGTATTAGTAGAAGTAACCTCCCGTCTCTAGGGTCTATCTCCGTACCAAAATTCATCAAAATCAGTGTAGCAATTTAGGCGTGAAACAGAATAAGGGCTTATGCTTGTATGTATGTCCCTCTTATATTCTGGTTTCTAGTTTCACCAGCTGAAAGTACATCATCATCATCATCAACCTGACTGCCTCGTTGGTCTAGTGGTCCCAATCGCGACTGCTACGCTAGAGGTCTTGGGTTCGATCCCCAGGTCGAGCAAAGTGTTATTGAGTTTTTCTATGAAATTCTCAGTAGCAGCTCGGAGTCTGGATTTGTGCCCGGTGAATGGCAATAGGCTCGCCCCCTATTACATGGGACCCAAACATACTGGCGAACTGTGGGTAGGTATACATTAAGTACACCTCTGCCTAACCCTTCGGGGAATACAGGCGTGATGGTATCACCAACCTATACATTATCTCACTGGTGATATTAGGTATATTATCCCCTGCTAGCCTACTGCGGGTTGACAGAATTCACACGCCGTTAATACTAAGTAGGTACTCTCAGGCATGCAGGTTTCGTCATAAAGTTTTCCTGCACCGTTTAAGTGCTTGATAATTAATTAATAATACGCACTTGAACTCAAGACCTTTAACTTGGCAGTCCAATAATCATTTCACTAGGCTATCACTGCACTTAAGCCTAAAGTACGGACTAGGCTATTTTTTCTTCACATTACTTGCCAAAAATCAACATTGAGCTGCGTAAGCAGATTACCCAATTCCCAAAATAGCAACCGCAGGCCAATGAAAAATTAATGAAAGGCGCATCTCAGTCGAACTTATGCTAAGTACTCGATAAATCTCACCCCCCAAAGGCGGTTTCCTACCATTTTTTTCTTTCTTCTCGGCCCCTTAATCCTGTTATTAATGGTATTTTGCCTCCCCTACAGATGTGTGCTGAAGCTGTCTAAAGAATGAGATAAATACTTTTTAGTATCGGAAATCATATATAGGGGAACAGATCTTAAATTCAGCTGAGTAAATTGATAGGTATAACAATATCAACATATGTAATTATGTACCTACCTACCTACATAGTTATATCATTTTTACAAAGCTAGGTAAAGAACCTTATTTTAGTACCCTTGTGGCAGATGATATTTGAACTAGTTGATTTAAATGTCTATTATTGTTCATCTGTTTTTTTTTGCGGTTGGTAGGCATTTATTGTTCAGATTTAGACAAACTTCTTCAAGTTCCACGTTGGGCGCCAACTTGATTTAATTGTGTAGATATCAGTTAACTCAGAACTATGTTTCTAATTCTATGATCGCTACGTAGGATACCTACATTAGAAAACATATATCACTATACCAAAAAACCGAACACACTTTACCTAAACATTGTAAACTAAATTTACAGAAAAAAAGAATATGTAATAACGTTGAAAACGAAACATAAGCACACTCGAAAAAGAAGGGGAAGTACCTAGAACATCTCATATAAAATTTATTTCAAATAACAACCAATTTCGTTCCTGACCCACCCCGCCGCGTTATTAGGAAAATGTATAATACAATTGTCGTATACAAATTTTAAGGGACAAACACCCTTATCAACAACTCTTAAGGGAGGAATTCGAGTAAACGAAAAGGAAGTTAGGAAAAACAAAAATATTTCCAACTGACTACTTATCAACATTGCGTTTATTGAAATGAAATATAAAGCGAAAAACGGAATACCCAAATTGGTCTAAAAGGTGACGTGTTACAATTTAGGACATAAAAATATACCTTCCATGAGTAGGTACATCAATAATAATCTTCAATTAAATATGGTAATTTTTTTTCCTGTCGCCAATTAGAAACCAAAAGAATTGTTTACCTTTATAAAAAATCGTTATTTAATATGCATGGTTTAACTATGCATATTAATGGTTCTGCATGAACCGCAGTAGAGTGGTGGGCTATAGCGTAAACCGTCTCACTCTGAAAGGAGAATCGTGCCTAGCAGTGGGACAATAAATAAGTTGATGATGATGATAATGATAAACACTTCTTGAGTAATGCTGATATTGCCAAATTTGTATAAAAAGCAGGGTTTTGCTGTTATAATGAAAAAGCACCTACCTGCTCTGTTACATTAAATATTAAAACCTCTTCGAAATGAAGCACCGCTGTGTATAATATTATTAAAACAATACAATTACCATTGGCCGCCACTGTATACCGAAGAAAGCAACACGGCTTGGCCCTAGGCTGAATTTTAATAAGATGTCACTGCCATAACAAGAGCCTAAGGGAAGCGAAATTTTATTACAACAGAAAAACTTTATCGGAGAACAATAACACGCAAAATTTCGTTCACATTTAATTGGGTCTAATCGACTCGTCTATACGATGATAGAGCGCAAAATTCCACCAGAGGGTATTTTTAATTTGACAGCTCGGTTCCTTATAAGTGTATTAATGTTGAGCCAATTAAGAGTTTTAGAATTTTGTGTGGTGGGTCGTTTTTTTGGCCTCGAGTGTATTAATTACAGATAAATGGTGGTTTTAGAGTGACGAAAAGATATCTTAATAGGTTATAATTACAGCTTAAAAAAAATAATTGTTTCGTAATGGGTGTTAATTTTTAAGGGTGGATATATTGTCTTCCCCTTGAAGACTTTTTAGTCGGTGTTTGATATATTTTTCTTTTTTACAACTTCTTAACTAGGTAGGTATAATGATTTTTATATATTTTAAATGTCATAGTAAGACAGAAATATTATTTTTTTATGTAAAGATAATTATTTTTTATGGAATCATTGTTTAAAAATATGAATTTTATTTTTTCATCATAAAACATACCGTGACATGGCATACCTTTACGTCTGTTTTACTCGAAGGGTTAGGTAGAGGTGTACTTATGTACTCCAACAGTTCGCCGTTATGTTTAGGTGCCATATAGGTAATAGGGGGCGAGCCTGTTGATATTAACTGGGCTAAAATCCAAACTGTCAACTGCTACTGAATTAACTAGGCTCCCAAACTGTCAACTGAGAATTTTATAGAAAATCCAATAGCACTTTGCTTGACCCGAAAATCGTACGAGAATCCCAATGGATTGTTTGCCACCTGGGAAGGTGGTTTATTGCACTCGCACCGAATAAAAAAGCACTTACCGTCCCTTACTCTAGGTTCGAACAAAGAGTTTTCTTGAAATAAAACTACTTTTTACGGATTTTATCGCGATATATTGATGTTACTTAATTCCCGACATTTCAGATCCTTTATCCATGGTCACGGAAGGACTGAACTGCAAGAGTTTTCTATCAAATCATCGGTAATAGCCTGGAGTTTAAATATAATATTATAATTTCGAAACGTCGGGAATTAAAAAAAAAATATCAATATAACGCGGTAAAATCCGTAAAAAAATGTTTTATTTCAATAATTTAATTACCCAAAACTTGAATGAACGTGAATGTTCGATATAATACCTAGGTCCTATTGAAATAGAGTATGTAGTAACTTGATTATTTTTTCGTCAATACTTTGACATAAAACCTCATTGTCACCTTTCAAGGACTATAAAACTCTACCTGCCGTGTGAAGTCCTATTGTACCTACAACTACTCAATGGGTGAGTAGTGAGCATGTGTGGTAAGCAAATAACGACTTTAGTTACGCCTTCTATATTTCAGATGATTAAATATACATTATGTAGGTATATTTACACTGTGTATAATATTTTAGTTTTTTTTTAATGTCGCATATTGCTTATTTATACAATGCATTAATTTACAATGTGTGAAAATGTATGTATTTTTTTTATTCTTCTCCATAATGGTACATTTCTTCACAAATAAGCAGAGCCTTTGTAACATACATTATACTTAGAATAGGGAATAGAGTAATTATATGTACTAATTATAGGTAATATTACGTAGTACCAATTTTCTTATGACATCATATTATAGATTCAAAAAAGTATTTATAGCACGTACCTACCTACAATATATAGAACTCAAAGTGCTTCACACAAACCCACATCACCCTAATATTTATGATTTCGCGTGAATATCGATCATGAAGGAGGCTGGGGTAGAGCTAACAAGTGACGGCAAGAAGAGTAAAAATAATTTCTGCTTCTACCTACCCCCGTGTTAGCAGTTAGCACGCATCCAATACTTAGAGCGACTTCACTTTTGTAGTATATGTGAAAATGTCGGATTAAAACTTGATCCGGATAAAGTGTTGCTGACTACTTTATCACATTTGATATTTAATTTTAATAATTAAACCCTCATTAAAATAAGAAATAATCAATCTGATATTTTTAAAGCCTTGCTTGTTCTCTTAAGGCGTTAATAATGTCTGCATGAACTTATAATCTTCACGTTTAATATTGAGTATGAATTAGTGAGAGTTTTTTATAACAGTTATTTTTTTCTAACAAAAAGCTTTAGAGATTTTTGTTAGAAGAGCTTTTTGTTGTGACATTGAAACAAACTTAACTTAAGTTAGTGTTACATTGCCTCAGTTAAGTTAGGTATAAGTATTTTCTTTTGGTCATGCGGATACCATTCAATTTAGTATCATGATAAAAAGGAAGTCTATTATCTACTACCGAGCTATGAACAAAAAAATATAAATAAATTGACCATAAAAAATATGGATACATCACAGTGTCAAGACGATATTTCTTTTGGTGGAATCTTTAAAAACTGCTTTAGTATTAATGGACCTTCTTTTAATTAATAACCTCAAATTTACGTCACGTGTAATAAAAGGCGCATGAAAACGCCTGTAAGAAAAAACAGGAACTACTACGGAACAGTGCAAAATTATCTGTAATCTTTGCTTATACCAACCGCGCTAACGCGACTTTACCACCAAACGGGGGTAGGGAGGGACAAAATGGATTCTCGCGACATTCGGCAGCCATTACTCCGACCCTCTGTGCCACTCGCGCCCTCTCTCCCTTCGCGAGGCGTGTTTACTAAAAATGCGTTCAATTTTATATGCGGGCCTTATATACGAGACTAGCTCCTCTGTATAAGGCTTCTTACTCAAATAAAATGACGGACTTTATTTGAACGATGGAAAGCATTCAATGTTTACTGGATTTGTTACTCTTGCAAACTTTTTAATCGAGTAAAAACTGGTTTATTAAATTCGCAACTGTACTTTTAAATAAAACAGGGAGGGAGGGTTAAAATGGCCACTTTTGATGAATCATAATATGATTCGCGTATACATGGCTATTGAACATAAATTTCCAATGTAGCTGACCTTGCATGACTTTTCGTGTCATGGTGTCGCAAATCTCAAGGCCGTGAGTATATTTTTGGTCAGTACCCGTCTTACTGTGGTAAACGATCAATAAGAGTTTTCCACTCTATAAAAAAAGGGTTCCTTTCATTTAGTTACCGGTCAGATTATGTTAAAGATGGCACGTAAGCGTCACGAAATATTTTGTCGTTTTCCTCTTACCGAACCTCATCATCATCAACCCACTATATTGTCCCACAGCTGGGCACGGGTCTCCTCTCAGAATGAGAGGGATTAGGCTATAGTCCACCACGCTAGCCTACTGCGGGTTGGCAGACGTGAAGTCTGCCAACCCGCAGTAGGCTAGCGTGGCGAGGCGTGTTTACTAAAAATGCGTTCAATTTTATATGCGGGCCTTATATACGAGACTAGCTCCTCTGTATAAGGCTTCTTACTCAAATAAAATGACGGACTTTATTTGAACGATGGAAAGCATTCAATGTTTACTGGATTTGTTACTCTTGCAAACTTTTTAATCGAGTAAAAACTGGTTTATTAAATTCGCAACTGTACTTTTAAATAAAACAGGGAGGGAGGGTTAAAATGGCCACTTTTGATGAATCATAATATGATTCGCGTATACATGGCTATTGAACATAAATTTCCAATGTAGCTGACCTTGCATGACTTTTCGTGTCATGGTGTCGCAAATCTCAAGGCCGTGAGTATATTTTTGGTCAGTACCCGTCTTACTGTGGTAAACGATCAATAAGAGTTTTCCACTCTATAAAAAAAGGGTTCCTTTCATTTAGTTACCGGTCAGATTATGTTAAAGATGGCACGTAAGCGTCACGAAATATTTTGTCGTTTTCCTCTTACCGAACCTCATCATCATCAACCCACTATATTGTCCCACAGCTGGGCACGGGTCTCCTCTCAGAATGAGAGGGATTAGGCTATAGTCCACCACGCTAGCCTACTGCGGGTTGGCAGACTTCACATGCCGACAAGAAAATCTCTTAGGCATGCAGGTTTCCTCACGATGTTTTCCTTCACCTTTTAAGCGCGTGATAATTAATTATTAATACGCACATGACTTCGAAAAGACAGAGGTGCGTGCCTTGGATTCGAACTCGAGACCTTTGAGTTGGCAGTCCAATGGTCATTATCACAAGGCTATCACTGCACTCACCGGACCTACTTATACTAACTAAAGGAGACATATTGCCACTACACGATTATGTCGCGGTACGCATGTTAACCCCCCCGATTTCCAAGTCGGATAAAATGTTATTCTGTTTCCATATTAATAAATTTTCATTGCAGTCTTGTATTAATACCCAGTTAATGAAAATTAGGTAACGTCCTATTAATAGCATGACCTTTAATATACCTGCGGCATGTGACTGTACTGATACTACCTATTATTATTAATAAAAAAATCTAAATTACAGACTGCCTCATTAATCTAGTAGTCCTAAGCGCGACTGCTACGCTAGAGATCCCGGGTGAGATCTCCAGGTCGAGCAAAGTGTTATTGGGTTTTTCTATGAAACTCTCAGTAGCAGTTCGGAGTCTGGATTTGTGCCCGGTTAATGACAATAGATTCGCCCCCTATTACATTGGACCTAAACATACCGGAGAAATGTCGGTGTACATTAGTACACCTCTTCTTACCCTTCGGCGAATACGGGCGTGATGGTATGTAAAATCGAAGTTGTCTTTTTCTTAAAAGTGAGTCTCATTAGTATAGGTAGTGATTATCATTCATACCTTAATGGTTAATATACAAGTAAGTACACTCGTTTACCATTCAATATTTTCAAAGCCACTTCCAATTCAATTACACAATCAATTATTTTAATACCTAGGTGCACACACTTTCTATAAAGACTTAAGTTCAAACACTAATTCTTAAAACACTGACACGTCTTCCACAAATCACAAACCAACACTCAATGACGTTTAACCCTTTGGATGCGGACACAACTATTTTATCCGGTTTTTTTATTCCAACCATAATGAATTCCAGTTTTTATACGTATTACCTTTACTCGGGACAAATTGCAGACGGTTCATCTTATAAATATTCTAGCGGTTAAATAAAGGGTAGCGGACTGCGATTTCAAAACTTTTGTGTTTCGAACTTAAAAAAGTTCTTTTGTTTTGTGTTGAGAAAGTGTACTTACTTTTAAAAGTATGACGCTTAAAGGATTACTTACAAGACTTGAGCACAACCCACATTTTCTTTTGTTTGTGGGTGATAAGTTTAATTTACAAAAACATTTTATATTATAAGAAAAACATTGTGTGGGTAGTAAGTTTTGTTTAACTTGGCAGTAGCTCACTGTTCTCAGTAATTGTTCATTTTAATAAAATAAACAGCTGCATTAGTTCGTTTTTATTTATATTAATAAATTCCATGGACATTGTTTCATAACTTTAGACGGCGTTATAGTTTAGCTTACTGAGAAGTAAAAATACAAAATAATTAAAACTCCACATTAAATAGATACCATTTTTTCAGTGAAATGTTATTTTGTGTGGTCGAAGTACAATATTTCAGCATTTCGTAACGTTTGGAAACGCTGGTTGTATTCTTATTCGTGTGAGCGAAATCTCAAGCAGTGAATGAATGGAACTTTAATTGAAACCTGTTCTTTGAAAAGATGTGTTGCTGTACATTTTATATGTAAATAATTTTTAGTATATTGAACTAGTATAAATTCCTGTACAAAATATTTCATAACTAACTACAGTTATATAAAATTGAAATTGTTCCGTAGATAACAAAACTGTAATTTTTATATATTTTTTTAAGTGGGTATCATAGGTATCATTGAAAAAACAATAACTTAGATTATGTGAGAAGAAAGAAAAAATGTAGTTTTCCTAGAAAATTGACATGGTTCGAAGTTTTGATTTTTTGCCCGATTTTTTCGCAATAGGCTCACTTACTAGATATTCAATGGACCTAGACATACTAGTGAACTTTAGGTGAAGCACATTACTACACCTTGTATACTCCTTCGAGGTTCTACTGGATTGATGTATCTAAGAAAATTAACTTACGACATAGAATTCACGCAACTGAAAATGTCCAAAGTAATTTGTTGTTTTAAGTTGTAGTTTTATAAAACTAAAAATTTTTTTGACGTCGTAGTTGATCAATATGGATTTTCCGCACCTTAAAAAAGGATAATTACAATTTCTCAGTTACTATAGCACAGTTTCACATGTCATTCAACTTAGGTAAGTATTGTTAAATTGTGCTATTTTTTACATCACACAGTTTGTATAACGAAGCGATTGTTATCAAAAACACCTTGTTAAAATTAAGATAAAAATATACCCACAATCATCTTAATAACAATCGAAACTACATTTTTACCGTAATACTACATTGTACCGTATCCGCACGAACAAAACAAAATAAATTTATTGTGTCAAAAACATCTGTTACCAAGCCAACATTACTTTAACGGATTTAAATAAAAAGCACAAATGCTACGAACAAAAAACTTATTAACATGTGAACGCGGTAACTGTTATAATTTCACATTGTGCTCGCATAAAATAATCACAGGAGGCTCTCGAAGAAAAAAATCGTTTAAGAAAAAAGTATGCAAATGAGGCAGAACTGCATCGCAAGGGTTAAAAGTCGACACACTGGCCGTGTCGAACTGTGCTATTATTTCAAATAATAATTAATTTCATAATTTGGATTTTATTTATTCATTTTCAATTCTTTTTTTAAATGTCAGTAGGTAATTTGAAACTTGTCAACAAAAAAGGCGTAGCTTGAAGAATTACCCTAAAACTCCGTACGATAAATGGAATTTCATGTGGATTATCAATCAACCATAATAAACTAAATACCGTAAATTACTCGATGAATGTCACGCAAGCGCTCATCATTGCTCGACAAACTATTATCTTCACTTACTTTATTCTAAATTTAAATTAATTAAGCTGTATACTAAAGTTTATTCTTAAAAGTCACGCATTTATATGCCTCAGGCAGGCTGTTCGCGACTATAAACTGCGTATTATAATATACTAGGTATTCTTTTTGACCACTTTAGCATTATTTTTACAAGGCATTAGTCTTCTCTTTCACGACATCGTCGTAACATTTAATTACGCTGTAAATACCTGTATTTTTTTTTTCAATAAGATAATATCTATTAGCACAAATTTTAAAATACAGTTCTTGGATATAATGTAAAAGCACTCCTCTATTTTTATGATAACATTTCCTTTTACGTGAATAAATGAAAAAAAGTGACTTATTTTATGAATTAAACATCTCAGGTTGGTCTATACATGAGCCTACCTAACCTTTTTAATTTTTCGATAATTATGTTTTTATTTTAATGTCGTATGTCGTAGTACTTTCCCCAACCTTAAGTTAATAAAGCAAGAACTATACATTGACGCGAACTATCTATAACTCTGAACTGGACTTTTATATTACCTAGCCTCGAGATTTTTCAATTCCCCGTTTATAATTATAAAATATTTGAATACCTTTAAACTAAAACCTTAAAACACTATTGCAATCACTTCCTTAAATAAAACTACTTTCGGAAGTAACATAACCCGTCTACACCTTTTTGCATAAATTAACATCTACTTCCGAAGGGTTACTATCATTAAAAAACTTCTCAGCGAAAAGCTATTATCTCTCCTTAGACATTAGATGTTGTGATTTTAATAAATTCTGTAACTGATATCCCTGAGAGCAACGTTCCATATTCAAATTACAACACATCACCATATTGTTTTTTTTTCTTGTCTTTTCAAAGTGGGACACGCATAACATTATTGGTCTTTTTAGATTTTTTTCTACTTATAACCGGTAACGCTATGAATAATACTAAATCATTAGCTCCATTTTTGAAATTGGTGCAGCTGTGCGTTGATTTTTTGCGTGACATTGTTTTTTTTGTTTTGAAAGTATTTGAAAACTGTTTGCTTTGTGATTTGAATATTTTTTACGTTTTGACTGTAAAGTCAAAAACGCAAAGCTTGTATTGAATTCATGGGATTCAAATATTTTTTATCGCTAAATGATAAATAATATTTATCTTTGTAAATAGATCCCTTAAAAAAGAGACTTTTATAAGTCAATGTTTTAAATTTTATTTTAAACTAGATGGCGCCAGCTTTTCCTATCTGTCTGTAATTAAATTGAATAGGTACATCATTAGAGCATGATGAAGCATCAATCATTTATAAATAAGAAGTTATTACAATGAAAATAACTCGATGAAATGATTACAATGTGTAAAACGTTGGGTATACCCCGTTATTTGTTTCAATATATTTATAGGATTATTAGAATAATACTAGGTCCTCTCAGGACTATATTCCTAACACAAACAACAACTTTTGTTAAATGACTTTTAATAATTTATCAGAATTTAATTCAACCTAAAAATATTACAAACTCTACGCGTATCGAAGTGATGGGACTCCGCATTGCAGTTTTACAATTTTATTTCATAGTTTTATTTAGAAAATTATTACTCTTAAATATGTATTTTTCATGTTCCAAACTCTGGCACTTCACGAATTCAATCAAAACTTTTTTATCCCAAAAAACTTTTAAGCCCTCTTCACACGCAGGTTGATTTTCAATACCAATGCAGAATATCAATGAGTTGACATTTAATTTTTTTTATAAAATATCCATGGAACAAGCATATTACGCTTAGTATTACCTTAATTAGAATAAAAAAAACGTTAGGAATAAAAAGAGTATCAATATGTCTAACACGTTTATCTAGGAGGCCATAAAACATTGTAGCATAAAATTAACTATTAAACGCGTTATTACAGACGGAAGGCACCCCGTTTCCCACAGTACAACCAGTAGCTAAATAAATTTTCAACAGACATCTGCTTGCTAATTGTCTAACGAGCGGTGTGCATAAATTGCGCAAAATTATTATACATTACACAAAAAAAACCGTCACATGGCGACAAGTCTTTATTTTTAAAAGCATTCGTCTTTAAACCTGTCGTTTCCCCAAGCTCAAGGTGTGAAATTTGCAAAATTAAAAGAATTCTATATTTAAGAACGCACCTTTTAAATTGTTCGAATTTCGACTTACGCTCTGTAATGTTTACGTCAGCTTTGCATATCTCTTTATGCGAACTTATTACATTTAGCACTGGAGGGTTAACATGCAAATTGACTAACCCATTTCTTACTAACCCTATAATTACAGTATTTTGCATATTATTTGATGAATAAATATTTATAAGGAAGTGAAATTGAAGAACTTTTTCATTATAAAACTAGTTCTTAATAAAGTGTTCGTTATTTTTTTATATTTTATGAAACTGCATTGATGTAGTTGAATGCAAATATTTTTTGCTTAATGAAATTCGTGTGAAGATACCCTGGGAACTTCTTCTGATATAGATATTTTTATTTCGTCATTTTAAATACGAATTCTGTCATTAGAATTTTGTTACGCAAATGATGGTTTTGTTGGAGTCAAATTATTATTATATTTATTAATATTTTTAATATTCACACATTATATTCATTACATTTCAGTAAATGTATATTTATTACATGAAAATTAATACTTATATTATAAATAAAATTTATTTTGATTGATCCCGTCTACAATAATAATCATCTTTGTAGGGATCCCGTATTTTTTTCTTAATTAATTTAAGAAATCATTAATTCAAATTTTTGTGATTTCTTCTTTAATATCTTAAAACGATCTTTTTTTTTCGAACTCAATTATGACATAAACTAAATGTAATAAGGAGGTGTCAACTATAAACTACACAATAGCTAAATACCCAAATCATATACTGACAGCCCTAATTCGAATCGACAAAAGATCGGTACTAATATCGACTGAATGGAAACCACTTGACTCGTGTTAAAAATCGATTCAATTGTGAACGCCCTGTTCGATTGCTTTGTATCGTATCGATTTATCAGGGGAACAATTCTGCTTATTGTAAACCGATCTATTCAATTCGAATGTTTTTTTTGTAATATTTTGACATCGTATTGTGATTGTGATGCACCTTACGATTTATAAGTTAATGTTTAGCGCGTGTTGGATTGTAAATAGGAACCCACTTAGTAATAGATAGGTAATAGTAAACATTTGCTTACTGCGAATTCCAATAACATAATGTCCTACAAGTAATATATACATAAAGGTCCAGTAATGTCCATACCATAAATGACAAAATTCTATCACTAATAAGCATCGATAAAAATAGGGCGAAATGTACATTGTAGATACACATGTATCTACTAATGTACACCTACATTTCGCCGGTATGTTTAGGTTCCATGTAATGAGGGCGAGTCTTTTGCCATTAACCGGGCACAAATCCAGAAACTTTTCCTTTTAAACGGTTTTTGTTAAGGGTTTTTTTTAATTCCTAATTTATTTTTTTGGCACATAAGAAATAAGTACATAAGCTAAATGCTTGTATTACGAGTGGGTTCACGTTAGTAGTGCAATGGGTCAGTGCCGAACCGGCAACCACATGATCGCAAGTCCGACGCCCTAACCATTAGGCTACCGCCGCTTTAAAACTAATTTAAAAATAAGCGTTAGTCTGTGGGTGCACAGTGGTTTTTGAGAGCTGGACGGGCTGTCTCTAATAAATCAGTTGGATTTATTAGAGACAAAGTCCAATACAATCACAATATGATATCAAAACATTAGGAACAAAAAACACATACGAATTGAATTGATAGATAGCACCTATATATTACTAATACTTTTTTTAAGGCAAACGAACGTGGCACTACTTAAGGGGTAGAAACCCCCGTCAATCCTTCGAAGTAATAAATTCTATAAATGCGCACCATAAATTCTCTACCTCCTTCTTGTAGCATGATGGTAAATAGTAATGATCGCGACTTTACACAGAAGAAATAAAATAAACAATTGAGGTAATAAATACGTTCTACCATCGTACTAGACCTACGTTCTAAATTCGAAATAAAAAAACATTGACAAAAAATTAGTCTGCCTCGTTGGTCTAGTGGTCCCAATCGCGACTGCTACGCTAGAGGTCTTGGGTTCGATCCCCAGGTCGAGCAAAGTGTTATTGAGTTTTTCTATGAAATTCTCAGTAGCAGCTCGGAGTCTGGATTTGTGCCCGGTGAATGGCAATAGGCTCGCCCCCTATTACATGGGACCCAAACATACCGGCGAACTGTGGGTGTACATAAAGTGCACCTCTGCCTAACCCTTCGGGGAATACAGGCGTGATGGTATGTTATGTTATGTTAAAAAATTAGTGCACGTTTGACGTAACAGTGTAGGTGGTTACCTCGCCACTTTTTAGCAAGTAGTCATCGCTGCCCATGGATATCTGCAATACAGGAAGGAATCAATACAGGAATCCAAAGGAGTTGCAGATGCGTTGCCAAGCCTATTTAAGGAAAAGGGGACTGAGGGAGGAATTGGGTCTACGGCGCTCCACACTCACCGTACGGAACGCAACAGTATGCATACTGCTACTTGACGTCGATATCCTATGGGAGGGTAGTACTTCCCCGGTCGTGGTGATCCATTTATGCTGGCATGTAGACATGAGAAAGACACTGAATTACTACTCAATTTTAATATTTTTTCCTATTATTAAAAAAAATAAAGATGCAAGATTTTCATATAGGTATTAAAAAGATTAGTTTCACTTACCATACCTACTGGGTTCACTGTAGCAAATATATTACAACCACTGATTATGACTATACTCAAAACAAAATTAATGTCTTAACTTGTTCAACTTTTTCATTTCAATTATAAATGTGCCATCATGTAATAAAAAAGGCGTCGTAGGTTATAAGCAATACCTTATAAAAACACGTTTCTACGAAAAAAATATCAACGTCGTTTTCGTTCTTTTATTAAATTACAATTTTACCAAAATCAATTTAAGGGTTGCACCTGCTAAAGTCAGTGCGACATTTTTTTTAAATATCATAACAATAGCTCATTTTAAAGGCAATACAGCTTTTAATTTTATTACCCTGTGACCGGTGTCACGATGCAAATGCGTATTTAATGGGCCATCCTTAATAAATGGTGTAGGGTGAAAGAACGTCGCCTTAAGTGGACACAATATAGCTGTGGTGATTAAATTATGTCTCTTAACTAGTGAGCAACCGCGACTTCGTCCGATAAAATTCGTATTTTTTATGGGATAACTCGGCAAAGGCGCAGGCGAGCTACCTGATGGTAATCGCCGACCATGAACATCTGCAAAACCAAAGGAGCTGCAGATGATGATGAGGAATTGGGCCTCCAGCCCTCCCGCTCAGCGAACGAAGTGTAGTAGCGAAACGCTTCTACTCAGACGTCGGTCTTCTTCGAGAGTGTGGTCTAAACTGGTTTTGTATAGCTTGATGTGTAGCCGTGCGTACTTCCCCGATCGGTCCCATTTATTCTGTGAACAGCGTGGCTTTACCACAACAAAATCATTGAACTGTTTTGACATCTGAATTTTTCCCTTCAATAATCTACCTAGGCATGTAGTATTTACAAACTAAGGCTTACTTATATCATAGTTATAATGTAACATAGCATATGCCTGGCTCAATAAGGGGCTCGTGGCTAATTTATAATTGCACTGAATAACAGATCTGCTAAATATGTGCCATCATCTTCCTGACCTTTTACCAATTTTTTTGCGGTCGGCGCAGCATGTCCTTTCTTCCATTCAACCGTGTTAGTCGTCATCTCATCATTCAGTACCTCTTCCATCATTTATCTAAATTAACACAGTCCATCCATCTTCTCTTTGGTCTCCGTCTACCTCTCCATCCCTCCATATTCATACTCAACACTCTTTTACTCACATTCGTTTCATCCCTCCTCATCACGTGGAATCACCGTACAAAACATGGACATGTATTTAAAAATAAAATAACTTTTGTCTCTCATAAGAAAAGTGCGTTAGTAAATTGTTATATTCCATAAAAACACAATTTTTATTTGGACTACAGTAACAATTATTATTATGTGGCATTCCACTTAGCACTCCCAAATGAATCACACTTAAAGTATTCCACTTAGCACACCCAAAGGTGGGATTCAAATATAAAAATTAAAATAATTAATTTTCTATTCCACGAATCACACCTACGAATATCACTTGCCATAGTCCGCACTATGGCAAGTGATATTCGACTAAGAAATAAAAATAGCGACAAAATAAAATATTTATTATTTAATAAGACTAACTTTAATTTCAAAATTATTTAGTTTCGTTGTAATAATGTGATACAATACTTATATTTTTTATTATTTTAGTATATAAAATTACAGATTATTTCATTATTACCTCTAAAATAAAAAATTCTTTAAGTATTTATGATTTTTCTGCATTTTTTTTATTGTTCTCTTAGTAATCATATTATGTTTCTTAATAATGCAATAAAAACTTGGACTAGTAATCAATAACATTGTAAATATAGGTTTCCATAGAGATCTATATTGAAGTTTTCTTATAGCTACCTGTTCAAATTGTCGATATTGTTATTTCTTATTCGTAGGTGTGATTCGTGGAATAGAAAATTAATTATTTTAAAAACTTCATTTGAAGCCCACCTTTGGGTGTGCGAAGTGGAATACTTTATGTGTGTGATTCGTTTGGGTGTGCTAAGTGGAATGCCTCTTAGAGACCAAATAATAATTAGTTTTTAAAGAAAATAATGAAATAACTTATTCAAATTCTCGTGATAATTACCATACCAAGTTACTTGACTGTTTTTCTAATCAATTCTCAATGTTTTTCAAATCTAGTCAATCAATTTGACAGAAATACATCTTTCATTACATTGATATTACCTCTTACAAAATCTTAAAATAGGAAACTGAAAAAATCAGTCCATTCCTAATATTATTTTTTTTCGAATGTTTAAAAAGTCACCCAATCTACATACAATATCTATATTATACTAAAGTATATACACCGTCAGAACTAACCCAGTGACCGCTCAAGCTTTTTTGTTGCTGTTAGTGGGGGAGCTTTTGGTCAATACTCCGTTCAGTTATATTTTTGATGGATGGAGACCACGAGAAATTGTAGGGTTAATCTGGAATTAATAATAATAATTAAATAATGCTAAAATATAATTAAAATATGTACCTACTTAAAATCTAATTTTGATTCGTCTATTTGAGAATTAGAACTCTAGTTTTTTTGGTTGCTTTTGTCCAGTAAGTAATGGTAGCGTTATAAAAAAAGAAAGCTACTTTTTATTTAATTTTATTATCATGAAACAAATTAAACAATTTATTTATGTATGTAATTTGGCCTGCTATACCTAAATATTTCTTTTTCTACTTCCACCCTAAATTCATTACATCTGCTTCTTAAAATTCCAGAAATGGTAATTGTAAATATTTCGAACGCAAGACATCAAACATGTTCAGATCAAACAATTTTAATCAGGAACCATTCATATTTTTAATGAATCCCGTCTTTGCGGAGTAATTCGAGCATGTGAGCATCTCAGATCCAACATTTATGCAGGACCATTCACCTTTGCAGCTATTTATGAAAAACACAAACGAATTAGGAGCCGCCCGCACAATTATATCGAGGAGCACAAAAGAAATGCGAAAAAGCGGCCCAAAAAAATATAAGCTTTGTTATCGAAATTGGAAACGAAACGAGTATCAGTAGGTACCTAAAGGAAGGTCGGCTTCTGTTAGGGTGCATTTTTTTTTCAATCCAAACGCGTATAAAAAACACCCCTCCGTGTATGAAACATTACCCCTACGTCCAATGGAGCTGTGCCCCAAACACATCTCCGCTCTCATTTTTATAAACAGATTTTTTTCTTTGCAACAGAAAGAGATGGATAATCGCCTGTCACATTTGGACAGTGTTATGCTACACGAAGGAAAGGGATAGAACGAAATAAAAAGTTCGGTCTACGGATAAAGAAAGCTCAGGTATGGATAAGGGTGTGGAGGGAAGAAAAAAGGGATACGACGTGGGGTGGTGACCACCCCTCGGTATAGTGGGGGCTGATGTCGAAGTTCCTGCCACCGCCGCTAGATGGGGGTGTTAGAGGAAAGTTTTTTTTATTGAATTTCGGCGAGTTTTGGCATAATGATGATGGATTGTGCCGTGGCTTTCGGCTGATAAGTTTTGGCGAATTTTCCTCGGCATGTAATGTGTTTTGCGGTTTTTGCGTAAATTAGGTGCAAGCACGTTGCTGCTGTCATTTGAGTATTATTTTAAGTGTAATGATGTATTACTTCATAAGAAAGAAATTAATTAAAATAAACTTTCATAAGTAACAAAAATATTTTGTAACAAAGTGTAACTCAGGCTCTGAATTATGTTATAAAAGACACACATCTTTTTGACCGTCGTATAAGTACCTAAGAAAAAAATAATAACATGCAAAACTCCAACTCGACACTAACTGTCATTAAAAATTCTAACTAAAATTCTTAGTGGATTCCATTCACACTTTTAACTACCTACCATTCTATTGTTTCATCAAAAATCACTACACTTTTTTTGCGACGCGCCGCGACTTTTAGTCGTACAGCTATTATGCGTACTAGCATCAAAATCTTTTAATTAGCGGCGCGACGAGAGCTCGGAACTCTCAGCTGCTAATGAGACAAGCCCTTAAAAACGTCTGCCTGTGGTTTTCCAAAATTAAAGTGTGATGTTGGTACAGCGTTTTTTTTAGTTTCAGGAAGTGTTTGAAGTCTGATTCGTAATTTTCGAAGTTTTAAATCACTTTCACAAAAGGAAGGCGGTTCTTAATTCGACTGTATTTTTTTGTCAGTGTGTTTACCGATGTCTTTGCCGATTATAAGCCAATTAGAACTTTTTAATATTTTTTCAAATATACTTTCGAGATGGTCCCATAATTATAAAGGTAGGTTCCGAAAAAACGCCACAAAAGGCTTAATAAAGACAGTTTTATTTTCTAGAAAGTAAATTGTATTTCTGTATATTGGGTGACAAAAAACAGTTTGATATTTTTGTGTAGCCATTTGATTTATGTATGAAAGAACACTTATATTTTTCTATAAAGAGTTTCCACTCTATCACTATAATGTAATAAAAAAAAAATCTCTATTGATTAAAGGTAATATCATCATGACTATGTCAATCTGGTTGAAAAACATCAAAGATTTAATACAAAATTTGACGACCAAATTAATATATTTTTCAACATATTTTCATAAATATAATAATTAACTCCTGTTCAGTCTCTAGGCTAGTTTCAACAGCAATACCACAACTAACACCGTATAATTATACCCAATAATAAATACCATTCTAATTTCTAAAGTTAAATTGACTGTATTCCTAGGGTTTCGTGTAAGCCCACACCCTATGTCGCTCAACGAAGCGTTTATTAAAGTATAGGTGATGCCCCATTAACTTTAATGGAGGTATCTTGTTAATAGCTCATTGTACGGTAGACAAAAGCGAAGGTATTACCTTGAAAGTGCAGCTTGCATACAAAACTATTTTGCCGGTTGTACCTACCTGGGAAATTGTTCAGTCCGTTATAGAATGGAATGAGGAACTTACATTAAAAGACATATTGATCCAGTATTTTTTATAGGTACCTAAATTTTATATCAGAATGCATACTTGATGCTATTTCTCATGTCATATACTGAGTGGATCTAAGACTTGAAATCATCGCGCTGCATTAAGTAAGAGTGGAATAATTCAACTAGGAATATTTGTAGCAAGTAAAATCCAACCACATAATTTACTACAATACTAATACGAATGCAGACTCACAAAAAAATACGGCAAAAAGAAAAAGAACTTATATTTTCTATCGGCGAACAACTCAACCTTTCACAAATATCCAATTTGGGCTTCGTATAAGCAATAAATAAGAGGAAAAGGCTTTCCAGACGGTGCCTGGGAGGGAAAAAAAGGAAAAAAAAAGTAAAAAAGGCAACGGATCGAAGTCTTTCGTCCGTCGGATCCAATAATCCGGCCGTCTGTCCGCCCGCCTAATGTGATCGTAGCCTAATGAAAAACGCTCGGCTCATATCTATAGTTGAGACACTAAATCAAATTAAAAAAAACTGTTTTGGTAATTAATGATTTTAGTTGGAATTTCGATATCTAATAGGTACGATGTCTAATTAGAAAACTTTTGAACCACAATAATTTAACCTTATTGGATTCATTCATCAGATTTATTTGGATTAATTTCGCAAGCAGTAAACAAAGTTCTTTAGGAGTAGGAGTAATCAAACCTAATTGGATTTATTTATCAGGTTTTTTTTTATTCCGTTAGTAGTGGACGCAACTCAATTATGAATTTGTATAGGTAACATTGATAATAAACGGATGATAATGATAAACATCAACATTGATCAATGAATATTTCATTAATGTCAAGTAGTGTAGGTAGTTATTTTCTTATACATACTCAAAACACTAATCTATGATTTGTCTGCACGTTTGGCGTAGCAGCTGAGCTGATCACTACTGTTGAGCGGCGCGTCGTTGGTTCAATTCCCATCCGAGGCAAATATTTATGAGTTTTACGGATATTCGTTTCGTGCCTGCTTGCATGTGTGCTTTGTATTCTTCGATTACATGTTTATGATGTCCCCGGCTTGCAAAAAAACTCGGTTCGAGATGCAAGGATTTCTTTGCGTCAACCATGATGATATCTATTAGATTTTACCTAAATTTCATTGTTATTCCTAAACAATGAAATTGTAATTGAATGTAGACAAAGTTAAAGTGGTATGCAGGATCGTAGCAAGTGGAAATCTATAGTCTCTACTTACCCTCAGACAGGCGGAAAAATATGTAGGTAGATATGTAATAATATTTTTGTTAATGGAGTTTCTTACCGGTTCTTCTTCATATTAGAACCACTTCTTTGAACCGTGCAGTTAGTTTTTGACTTTTCAAAAGTACCCTATTTGTGGTCTAAATGAATTAAAATATTTGGCTTTCACTATACAGACTATGATTGCATTCATAGATTTTGTCATCATCATCATCAGTCATCGAACTGTGCCTTCCAAAATTTCATATAAGACCCTAGTAAGTATACCAACCAATTCTGTACTATGAATACGGCACGCAGCTACACGAATGTTAAAAAAGAAATCGTGAAATGGGTTTACGTTGGTAACGAAATCAACATAAATTTAGAAGAAAATTCGAAAAAAAGATACGTCGTGTACCCAGACCGTAATTATATCGATAATTCAATGCGGTTTCTGTACATAGATTGTATATATCTTCTATATTGAGTATATCAATGTACTCATCTATATTTAGGTTATCTTACAAACTAGTTCAGGAGACATAATATACACTCGTCCTTTCTTGTGGCATAACATAACATACTCTCATGCGTGTATTCCCCGAAGGGTTAGCCCGAGGTGTACTGTTGTTGGTTTTTCTATGAAATTCTTATGACAATAGTAAACCAATTTTTTTAATTTTTTTTAAAAGGTTACTAGCAATGTGGGTAACACATTACTAGTACTCCTATGAACCCCTCGTGCTACATGTACGTTCTACATGGGACCTAAATGTACCGTCGTACTGTGGGTACAGCACTGTCTATCCCTTCAAAGAATAAAGGCGGTATGGTATGTTACAATTACATCGTTATTTTTCTGTCAATTCCATCCAATTTCGGTAACCCTATTTTTCCTATTCATCTGTTACTTCAAATTCATCCTATCTTCAGTCTTGCTCAAGAATATTTCTTTCTTTCCGCTACATGACTGTCACTTTTGCTATAAAGTGTGTTTCTTATAACCCGTTTTCATAAAAAATAGAAATACACCCCTTTCATATAAAAAATAACATTACTTACAAAGTACTTAACAATTTACCGAGTCACAAGTATTTTTTCAACTTAATCTTGCACAAAATACCGGACATAGCTTAAAGTTCCTATTACCTCTTTTAAAAAAAATATCGTAAAGGAAACAAACTTTTTTCTCAAAGAAAAGCTAGTCACCTTGAAATCTTTGCAAAGTGTTTAAAACTGAACTTTCATTGACACATCTTCGTTTCGATTTCATTAGAAGGAACGGAGTACTTAAGGAAACCTATTCATTCAAGCTGAGAAAGTGGTTCCGTCTTTTTCTATCGTATTAGTTTAAAAAGTTTCTGTCTCACTCTGGAACGATGTTCAAGAAGTAGTGACGTCATAACGAGGTCGTCTCTCCGATTCACTCATTAAATAAACAAGGGAAATTTGCGTCAAGACAGCACGACCAATTCGTTTAATTTTCTTGTTGTTTTCAAATAGGTACTCACAAATTGTTTTTGTTAGAATAGAGTATGTAGTTTTTTTTAAGATACATATCGTGTTTCGATTATTATAATTATAATATTCGAATTCTGACTAGATGGGCAAATTTCTTCAATAAAGATTTCAACTTAAAATATGATCTAATGGCATTTAATTCAACTACATATTTAAATGATATTTTTTTAGCATTATCCGATTTTGTTTTTCTAGTATTACAATAAGATGGTACTATTTTTTGCAATTATTTGAAAAACGTTAAAAAAAGGAATAAAATTAAATGAAATACCACATTTCGTTTATTGGAATAAACCGTTTATTGGAATTTTGACCTTCCCTACTTGATAAACAAAGCTACTTAAATAAACAAAATAATCAACACATACAAATACATTTTTTATCGTATTTATATTGTATAAAATAATACTTGTAATGTATTAAGCAATGTAGGTACTAATATATTCGAAATTCGAAATTCATTCAAAAAATCAAACGCATGAAATAACATTTTCATCAACTCTGTAGTTGTAAACTTTGTAAAACTCAAGGGTGTTTTCTGCATTGTCGCACACTTCTCTCGTTTTAATTCTTAGCTCGACCCCGCTGTTCTTCATTATCTTATTACTTAGCCAACTTTGTACAATGCGATCGGCCAATCTTGATACTAGTCACTAATTTTATTGTAAAAGTAAATATGTTTTTATTTAAATCTGATAAAAGTAGGAAACTAAAAAATAGTGTATGGCAATTTTTTTAGTCTAGTTTGTTTTTAATATATTTTGGCGTAAACTGATGCTAAATATCCCTAAAGAAATTAATTTCATTAAATTTTATTCATTAGTAAATTCAACATTTATCATACAGCGAATTGTTTAATTGTTTGTAAAAAACATAAATGACACTAAGTAGGCCAGTTATAAGTAGTAATATAAAAAATACACATATATTGGTATTTTATTAGACATAAATCATTAACCAGCTCGCATTAGTTTGATGTTCCTATAACGCAATGACAAATCACCTAATTAGTCAAAATCAATTTATTATAATTTGTATTCAATATTGGATACAAATTAAAATATTGGATTCAATATTGGATACAAATCAAATAATGGATACAAATTCAAACTCTGAGGTGCTACTGAGAAAATCATAGAAAAACCCAATAACACTGTTCGATCTGGGAATTGAACCTAGCATTTTACATACCATACCATCACGCCTGTATTCCCCGAAGGGTTAGGCAGAGGTGTACTAATGTACACCCACATTTCGCCGGTATGTTTAGGTCCCATGTAATAGGGGGCGAGCCTATTGCCATTCACCGGGCACAATTCCAGACTCCGAGCTGCTACTGGGAATTTCATAGAAAAACCCAATAACACTTTGCTCGACCTGGGAATCGAACCCAAGTCCTCTAGCGTAACAGTCGCGCGTGGGACCACTAGACTAACGAGGCAATCAATTTGTATTTTTATTAATGTGAATTGAGTTTATTTATTCGACGTCTCATGAAAATAATTCTAGAAAAAGACAAATAAACTAACCATAGGCTAATCAGATAGACATACCAGACCTCCCAATAGAAACACCACAGTGATACACTTATAGAAATAAAAGAAATATCCATCTTAATTAAAATTAATTATCCAAGGATCAAGATTGAACGGTCCGACTATAAATCTTAAGGCGGCGCTGGCAACGGAGTTGTTCTAAGTGCAGACGTTAATGGGCTCCTCCTTCACCTTGACCAAGGCTGAACTTTCACCCCAGTTCAACCAGAACTGGGTCGGATGAGATAGGGTTAAAAAAAAGACAAAAGGTTTATTTTTATCTTATTTTATTACGGAAAAATGTTGGAGCTGATTGTTTGTTGATTTTGGCGCGTACTTAGGACTATTAAACTGATTACTTACACTTTGTCAGCCGATATAGGGTTATGGAGACCATTTTTTTTTTAAATGACTGCCTCGTTAGTCCAGTGGTCCCAATCGTGACTGCGACGCTAGAGGTTTTGGGTTTGATCCCCAAGTCGAGCAAAGTGTTATTCGGTTTTTCTATAAAATTCTCAGTAGCAGCTCGGAGTCTGGATTTGTGCCCGGTGAATGGCAATAGGCTCGCCCCCTATTACATGGGACCTAAACATACCGGCGAACTCTGGGTGCACATTAAGTACACCTCTGCCTAACCCTTCGGGGAATACAGGCGTGATGGTATGTTTTTACGTATTTTTATAAAATGTGTAAATATAATATGTTAGAATATTCAACTCAATACTAATGTAAATTATAATATAATTTGATTTCTTTATAGACCCTTTATAAGCCTTCTAAGATTTTAAATTATAACCATTCAAATCAAATCAAATCAAATCAAATGTTTTTATTTCAAATAAGCTTTTACAAGCGTTTATGAAACGTTATTGACTCCAGTTGCACGGTTCCAAAAAGTTGATCCTATGGAGAAGAATCCGGCAAGAAACTCCATGGACACTCTTTTAAAATATATTGTTTTAACATAATTTGCTGGTACATTATGCCGATAACAGGATGTGAGTGCATTGGAGGTTTATGTCATAATTAGCCTGAAGTCGGGACTAAAATTACAAGAAGGTTCTCAGCAAATGAGAACGCAATGTCAAACTAAAACAGATACACTATGTGTAAGAATACACATCATCAAAAATATGAACTAGGATAACTATAAACTACTTAGACATAAATGGCTACGATGTACTCACATTTACAGTTCCTGTTTATATAAAGTGGTAAACAATATACTTAAAAAAATTGCTAGGTAAGCTAATTTAAATGATAGTCAAGAATTATTATTTCAAATAGCTGTAAGCAATTCTTATTGGAAAGCTTAGTTTTTCTGTATCTTGAAATTATTATACAAATACAAATAGGTGCAAGTATTTTTGCACTATTGAATAAATCACAAAATATACAAATAAAAATAGCTGTATGAAGAAAATCGCATATAACCATCCAATGCGGTGACATCAAAGACGCTTTGCCGTCGGGCGGCGAGATCAAAGTGCCGCCGTCGGGTGTTATCTCTTTGAAGTTGCCGACGGTAATGTGCATTCGGATACTTTAACTTAAGTTTTTGTTTATTTTCTTATAAATTTTCTATTTTTATTTATTTCACAAAATTCTTTAACGTGCGTTAATGTTAACGAAGTGTATCGTTAATGGCATGTTATTTTTTGACCACCATTAACTTTTATGGCACTAATAATTAACACACAATTAAGGCAGTGTAACTAAGCACTTCGTACAACTTAACTTTGTAATATTGAATATTTATTATAAAAGAAATATAATGAAAAAGGTAAGTCGGTACCAATTTTAAACATTACACATGAGCGCATTCATGTATGTTTTAAATTGGTACCAACTGAAACACATGAGACGTTGCGAGATGATCTCGATCGCTTTCTGCCATCATGATATGAAGAAGCCCTGGATAGACAATACTGGATGTAATTAGGGGTGACCTTTGCCCAGCAGTGGGACACAAAAGGGGCTACATAAAAAAAATACATTAATTAGCTTATATTTTAACCGACTTTAATGAGGAGTAGTTTGTCAATTACTCTGTATATTTTATTTTATGTACGCCAGACTACCCAGTTATCACCGTACCTTTCTTTTGAGTCCATCCAAAGGTTGTCTGTAAGAGATCGCTTTTAGCGATAAGACCACCCATTGTGCCATTTTATGTTTTATAACTTGTACTTAACAATAGTTTTTGGTGTGCAATAAAGAATATTCTATCTATCTATCTATCTATCTATATATTTAGTTTCTTCTTAACAATATATTTGACGTTTATATTATACGCGATTATGACCATTATTTTATCCAAATACTTTATTTAATTGTAGCTACAATCTAAATAACTACCTCATTAGTCTAGATGTCCTAAGCGCAACTGCTACGTAGAGGTCCACAGTTCGAATTTCAGGTCGAGCAAAGTGTTATTGAGTTTTTCTATGAAATATTCAGCAACAGCTCGGAGTCTGGATTTGTACCCTGTAATTGTCAATAGGTTCGCCCCCTTACATGGGATCCAAACATACCAGCGATTTGTGGTTATACATAAGTACACCTCTGTCTAATCCTTCGGGGATTACAGGCATGATGGTTTGTTATTTTGTAACCTCATTAAGTAATACAAATAAATGAAATTATACATTACTACCTATACTTATATCGTTTTATTCTGCCCACACCACAAACATACACAGCCGATTGAGTTCCTAAAAAAGAAAACAAAACGCAAAAGAAAAATACTTACACAAAGTTTCTCCACCTTGGAGTTTAATCCTTAACGTATCTACCCCTTAACAAAAGCGCGTTATTCCTTTACCAGAGAAAAACCCACCCTGTATTAAAAAGGGATCCACTCATGTGTGAACAGCACTGTATCTTCCACAGAGAACAAAGGACGGGGAAAACATTCGCTTGAAAGGGTTCTTGTACAGTAAAAGATATGCTGTTGACAGCGATATAACTGAGATGTCTATAAAACGCTGCCCCACACTAAGGCTTTTTGTTGTATTATGGGTACGTTTACAAAAATAAATCTTGACGTACACAAACACCCCTATACGAAACAACTAACTTTAGGTCAAATTCCTCCTTCAGTGCTTCAGTTCCCTTCCTCCTCCATTTCTGCTTTCTCATCCTTTTGTCCTAACGGTAGGCTTGGTTGTGCTTCTTTGCTTTGTTAAGAGAATGCTAGGAAAACAAAGCCGCTCAAGGAGCGGTAGCTACTGCTTACCATTGCGTGGGCAGCTCGCTCGTCTTCCATAATTTATTTTAAAAAGAAAACTATCGGGTCGAACCTGCGACTCTTCACGCAGAATTTTTACGCTAAACAACTGCGTTAATCTTTTCGTCAAATTTAACTTAATACGCCATATTAAATGCGTTGGAATCTATTGCATAAAAAGCTATTTTGCGCTATTTTGCACTTGCCTATTAACTATTAAGTATGTATCTTGATTTGTCCCCTTGATTGTGTAGTACAAAAAATAAACTTGATAGGAATGCAGGCGTAATGGTATTTTTATGGTATGTTCAGCTCATCCTGAGTAGTCAGTTAGTATTACGTTAGTACATGGTATAACAATCTTCCTCCTGGCTCATACGTATAAACTTTTATAGTGTAGCTAATATCAACAGAAAAATCTGGCAGTGTATCTCGCAGTGTGAAACATACTTTACACCACCGGATATCAGCAGACACAGATATCTTTAGAAGCACCCCTCCTTATACCGACATTGAGACATCTTCCACTTTAATAGCAATACCTATCCTATATCAATGTTTTTCTTATCTTGTGTTACGTTATTTTTTTTGTAGAAGAAGAAATTCTGAGTTATTTCATCTCTGTTAAATACTTACGTCATCTTTCTTCCATCCCAGTCTTTTGCCAATTAATTTTGGGTCAAAGCGAGTGTAATCAGAATCCACAACCAATTTCTGGCCAACATCTATATTCGAAGGATAGTTTGTTGTTGCTTTTGTCTACCACTAATTTTTTTTTTTTTAAGAGCTTACTAGCAATGTGGGTCGCACATTACTAGTATTCTTGTTAACCCCTCGTACTAAGCTAAATGCTTGTGTTACGAGTGGGTTCACGTCAGTAGTGCAATGGGTGGGTTTCGAACCGGCAACCACATGATCGCAAGTCCGACGCCCTAGCCATTAGGCTACCGCCGCTTCATTGTCATAGGTGTTCGTATAACAACCGGGACTAACAGCTTTACGTGCTCTACGAGGCAAGACGGGGCCTCGATGTGTTAAGAATGGTCACCCGTCTACAAACTGACCAACCTAAAAGATTACGGTCCAATTTAAAAAAAAAAACTTAATCTACCAGAATGTTTTAAAAAAGTATTTACTTTGCAATCATAAATAATAAAAATTCTAGTGAAAGAAAATACAAGCTGAGGTATTATACATTGAGGTAATGTGTACTAGAGTCGATCATACTATTTATTAAATGTGTATCATGTAGGTACTATCCTATCGTATATAGGTTTTAAAGGTTTTAACACACAATTTCTCAAAAAAAAATATCTTTCTTGGTTAACAATATTTTTGGTTCCATTACCTCTCCTTTTCTTTATTCTTATGTATATTATAAATTGTAATATTTATTAAATTAATAAATGTATACTGCATTTCACTGTAGCTTTTATTTATTTTATGCATAAGAAAATACAGCTACTACACTAGAGTACAAGTAAACTTAGTCGTGTGTCGCGAGGGCTTCTACAAACAAAAATACAATTAATGGATTTAACGTACAAGTAAACTCAAATCAAGGATGCGTGAACTGCATGAATATTTGCCTCGAGTGGGAGTCTACCCGACGATAAAAAGTGCAGTCGCAGTGACCACCTTCACCGTTACGTCAAATGTGCAGTAATTTTTTTTCAATGTTCTCTAACTTTGAATTTCGAACGTACATCTAGTACGAATGGTAGAAAATATTTATTACCTCAATTGTTTATTTTACTTCTTCTGTATATAAAGTCGCGATCATTACGATTTACCATAACGCTACATTAGAAGGAGGTAGACAGAATTTATGGTACGCATTTATAGAATTTATTGCTCTGAAGGAATGACGGGGGTTTCTACCCCTTAAGTAGTTACCCCCTGTTGGGTAAATATGTTTCAAGACATATTTGTTTTGAAAAGAAACGTTTATTTCGTATATTTTTTTGGAAAACTAATAGCAGTTTGTGCTGAATAGGTACTTATATAGTATAGTAGATATTCTATCACGCCTGTATTCTTGGATTGGTTAGGCAGTACTATTGTACAACAGCAAATAAATACCTTGTGGTGTAAATGGCAAAATGATTATCATTAACCGAGCACAAACCCAAACTGCGAGCTGCTACTGAGAATTTTATAATCCAATAACCCTTTGCTCGGCCCGGGACAGCTACCTAGGACCTCTAGCGTAGTAGTCGTGCTTGGGACCACTAGACTTATAAGACAGTTCAGCCCATACAACCCTTAAAGCCATGTTCAAGGTCTTCTAAAGTCTCACCTACGAATCAACCCCCAGCAACCTTAGCTCTTTAGAAAGGGTCATAAATATTTTAACAATAAATAAAACAACCTCAAAAAATACGCACATAATATATTTTCTTTTTTACATAAAACCTTATTTTTCCTTCAGAGGAAAACGGCGGAAATACGGGACAGGATGTGGCGCCGACCGCCACCGGAAACGCCTCGCCCTGCGAACGTTAAGAACATGTCACATAAATCACTTTTATTATCACGCTATAAGGAGAAGGGTGTAAGGTAATACATACTTTATATACTTTGAAAGGTATACAAGAGGTATACTGGTTGATTTTGAAATCACTTGAAAAGGTACGTTAATTCTTACGAGAATGGAATAACTCATCCTATAAAAATAAAAGACTGCCTCGTTAGTCTAGTGGTCCTAAGCGTGACTGCTACGCTAGAGGTCCTGAGTTCGATTCCCAGGTCGAGCAAAGTGTTATTGGGTTTTTTCTATGATATTCCCAGTAGCAGCTCGGAGTCTGGAATTGTGCCCGGTTAATGGCAATAGGCTCGCCCCCTATTACATGGGACCTAAACATACCGGCGAAATGTGGGTGTACATTAGTACACTTCTGCCTAACCCTTCGGGGAATACAGGCGTGATGGTATGTTATGCAAAATGCTATGCTAAGAAGTTTACCGATTTTGCCTTTTAAATTGTCATAGAGCTCTCTCCTCTCCACCAGGAAATTGGAGATTTTTCAAAGATTCTCTAGCGAGTATGAAATTTTAAATTTTAGTATTTATGATCCATTATGACTGTAGGCTATTTCTTTTCAAAAGACAACAGGCTTTAGATATATAGTACGCACCGCTACACATCAAGAAATACAAATCCAGCTTACGCTGACGTCTTATTGTATGGAAAGCAAAAATACAATGTGCGATCAACATAAACTGGATTTGTATAGGTTGACCTGGAGCCGTGTGTACAAATATTCCCTCCCCTTCTTTATCTGATGTGGTGATGGTGAAATACATTTAATTTTAAGAGTCCTCACACCTTGTCCACCTTTATTGCAAAATTAACAACCAACATTATTTACGAATTCAAAATAAAAATATGAGAACATACCACCTTATCTCGATGATAACTCAATCCCCATTCAAACAAACCAAAACACAACCTTATTACCCCACATTTCCACTGACGACAAAACATGTTGCAAACATCTATCTAACACTATATTACTCTCAATGAGCGAGTGAGATAGGTAGCTGCTTATAACATGTTTTGTCGTCAGTGAAAACGCGGGGTTATACAAACTAAATCGATGTCACAAAACACCTTACTCGATAAAACGAAATACAAATTGTTTTAAATTACCGCCGCCTGCGCAAACGAGACAATCGCCGCACCATTAGCGGTAATCAGGAACAGAGTAATCATTAATTACGGAAGGGAATGCAATCTTTAAGTAAATTGAGACAAAAAGAAATGGAGGGTGTTTAAATGTGGATCGGAGATGGGAACAAATTGAGGAGGCAATTTAGAGTCTGTTTAAGACAAGTCAAGTTTCTTTTTTGTATGTTGTGACTGGCTTTGTTTCGAACCATCCAAAAAATCAATGGACATCCGTTGATCCATATCGAAGACAATAAAACTTTTCCGATAAATGATTAGACAAAAATTTTTAAAAAGTGTATTTTTTTAAAGAGATTTATTTTTGATAACAGTTTTCACTGAAATTGCGGCATTTAGTGAAATTATTTCTGAGATTTTTGTGCCGTTTTTATTTTTATTTTAGCAATAAATATTAGTCGGTTAGTTAAGTTAGTTCCTAGGATAAGTCCTACGACCTAACAATATTAAATTGTTCAATAAAAAAAAAAATTAGACCATAACAATTTTTAACTGTTTTCCCCGTAAATTTATAACTAACCAATTTAGAAAAAGTAAATAGACTTAAGTAAAGCATTTTAATATATTAACTTAAATAACTGAAAACACGAAAATAAACCTTAAACTTTCTAGTTTTATCTATGAAGAAACACTGACTGTATGTCTATAAACATACTTTTTTAACCATATTTTTTTACACGTTCTCACTCGTACAATTTTATTGTACACGGCTGTCTTATTTCCATTCGCTTAATGATACCGCATCCATTAACTTCAACGCTCACTTAGCAAAATCGTTAAAACTCTCCGGACGAGTAGAAATGGAATTATTAAAGACGCCTGAAGTCGTGCCGACTGAGTTATCTCGCCACCTGTTGATGCGCTAATTAATTCGATTTTCCAAGCACCTTTTTGTTTTAGAGTTCCCTAAAGATTTTTTAACGAAAATGAATAATCGCGGTGAACGGTTATCTTTATTTGGGCCTTGGAAATTTTAAGAAAACGTTTGTTAGACGTATTCAATTGAATTAAAATGTTTGTGACTGCTAATTTATTGTAACAACGAGAAAATATAAATTTAAATGCACGGAAAACAATTAACTCCAATACCAAATTAATTAGATTTTAATTAATAGTTAACGATCAGAATGACCCAGAAAGGAAACACTTTAGTTTGATTTACTACGTTTTGAGTTTTCAAGGGGTTCCTAATCTAGAACCGTCGAAAATAAATTTTATTTTTAACTAACTTTCACAATTACTTTTTTTTAATAATAAAGGTACTACAAACGATGTCTCGGGGACAAATTCGTGCAGGTGGTTTCAAGTCATTAAAAACAGTTTATTGCGAACATCGGCTATCGCGGCCATCTTGCGCGCCATATTGTTTTCAAATTTATTACAGTAATTGCGTCACGTCACTAGCCGCAATTGATATAACAATGTTGTTGATTTTAAATTAAAAGTCTTATTTTTTTGACACATTTTAAGAAAAGAAATCGATATTTAAAAATAGTTGATAAGCAATTTTTATTTTTTTCAACTGACAGTAGACCTACCTTATCGATATCGTTGAGTTCATTTGTGAGACTTGAACATAATTAGTGCAATTTAGATTATATGATATAATTACGATAGTGCTGCGTTTCAATAAAAAAAACCTTAAACCATATTACAAGACGACATCTCTTTACTGACCTCATGCCAAAATAACTGTGATATAAATAAACAGCTTAACTCAATACTTAATAAAACTACCAAATGGATGAATGAACATAACTTAGAAATTAATTATAAAAAAACCAAACTCATGACATTCTATCCCCATCAAAAACCTCCATTAATATTTGACTTCATAACAAACGGTAAAAAAATTGAAGAAGTAAACGATTTTACATTATTAGGACTTACCATAGATACCCACATTTCATGGAAATCCCATATCAATAACATAAGATCTAAAATTTCTAGATTCAGCTATGCACTACGTGAAATTAAAAAACCACCGACCTTCAGACTGCACTTACCACCTACTATGCCTACGCACACGAATGGCTCAGCTACGGCATTATAATGTGGGGAAACAGCACAGATGCACCTACACTATTTATCGCACAAAAGAAATTAATTCGTATTATTGCAAATATAGAACAAACGGATAGCTGTAAGCCTTTCTTTACAAAATACAATATCCTTACTTTACCGTCCATCTATATCCTGGAAATATGCAAATTTGTTCGGAAATATACAACATTGTTTGCAACCCGTGGAGATAAGCACAAAAACCGTTCTCTTAGACATAAGAATATGCTTATGTTACCCACTTCCCGTATTACATTACATTCAAATAGTCCCTATGTAATGTCTATAAAAATATTCAATAAACTACCAGACCACATAAAAGATGAAAAAAGTGATACAAAATTTATAAATAATCTTAAAAGAATACTTATTAAAAAAGTCTATTATACATTAGATGAATTTATGAATGATAAATACATTGAGTAAACAACAATAAATTAATTACCTACCCACTCTTCACCTATACCTAAACCATACTTCTCTCTTTTTTTTTAGATATATAATAAAATGGTAAATATTGATGTTATTAAATATTAAAAATAAATAAATAAAAATGTTATTAATTAATGATTTAAATATTGGTATTATAAGAATTTAAAATTATAATAGTGATTTGAATTAGAATTTATTATAATGTTAAAATATAGTATCGTAGTATCTCACATTTGATTGTATTACTTATATATAATTATTTTAATAATATATAAATATAATGTAATTTGCTGTGCCCTACTGGGTCCACGATTGTTCCTAGCTCCTAAGCATATATGTACCATCTAATATGACATTGTGGAATGCGAATAAATGATATGAATATGAAGGTTTTACTTGTAATCACGACGTCATCGCTTTGCGAACTAAATGTTATTATTGTTTTATATTATATTAAGTAATCACAATCTTGACCCAATTTAAATGCTACCTAACGGGCAGTATACCCAGAAAAATATTTAGGTACTGTTGACCAGAAAAAATCATTTCTCCAAATCGAGTAATTAACAGTCTATTTTTGTTCACATTCATCTTTTTTAGCTGATGCCAAAAAATATTGTCTTTATTTTTCTGTAAACTGAAGACTGTGTTTTAGATTTTTTTATTTAACTATCTTAAAAAATTATAATAATAATACTTAATAATAATTAAGTAATAATATCTATGCATAAAAATTATTTGTTCATAGGTTAAAACTTCATTAGTTTGCAAATGAAAGTACAATTAATTCCATGCTTTTTCTTATAATTCCAATTACTAAATTAGTTCAATGCGCGCACAAATTATTATATCATGAATATTACTTAGTTTTAATTACTTCTGAATTCTGACCGACATTACACCTGACCTTTTTCAACCAGAATTAAAACCCTGAATTTATAAAAAAAATACATTTTTTTTTTGCTGTCAAACGTACGCTTGTGTGTGCAACTCTTAAGTGACATTTCACCAACAATTACAACGTCACATTAACCTGTCACTTGTCAACCGTCATGCAGTCATTACAGTTTGACCGCTGTAAAGTCGACTCTCCCGATGTTTCGCGGGGCGCGGGGGGGCGGGTGCGCACGGGTACACACGATATTGCCGCCGCGGCGATATATCTCAAGATCAATAAAATCTTCATATTGAAATTTAGGTAATAATACGATTACAGATGTTTTAGTGTTAGGTAATAATTTGTTAATGATAAATAATAGACTTTGACACTGTAATAACTACATTTATTTTAATTTCATTTAACTCAGGGTATACAGGAGATTAAAATTTCAAATAACATTTCTACATCCGAATCATTTTCTGATTCTGAGTCTGCGGAAGATTCGGATGACGTTTCTTCTGACAACTGAATTATTTATTATTTATTTTTCGTCTAATTACACCCGCTAATATTAAGTCGCCTCTTAAATATTCTCTGAACGACTTACTTATACCTGAAAAAATCATAAATACATATTACAAACGACATAGCAATAACAATATTTAAAAAAATATAAACGTACTAAAAATACAATAACAGCCTTATGAACATATTATAGAAAACGAAATATATACACACCTGACGAAGACGGTAATTCCAGTTTTTTCCTTTGAAAAGAATTTGCCAAACCTTGCTTGACTCTTTAACATTTAATTACGTAGACTCGGTAGTTCCATATTTGCTGTACGTTTATCGTTGTAAAATAATCTCATGTATAGCGGACATAAGACAACAACCGCGCGAGCTCTGACAATAAACGTCTGTCGACCACGGTAGCCGACAGCTGACTGATTGATTGGTCGAGCGCATCCCGCTCCCGCGTCCCGCGGACCATCGGGAGAGTCGACTTTACGGCGGTCAAGCTGTAGCACCGTGTTTTGGCATGTCTCCACTTATCTATATAACCCTAATTGTCCGCCATTATTTGAAAAAGCGAAAAAGGTTATTTTCGTTTCGAGTGTAAAATAAAATTTAGATATTTTCTGTAATTGAGCTCAATCGATTTAGATGTTTGTTTGTAAGGTGGTATCGAATTGTTTTAGAAAAAACATTGGTATTGTAATTGTTTAGTATTTAGTGGTAATAGGCCAAAGATGCGCGTGATATTCCAATAAGAAGTGTGAATGCAAATGTTACTTTGTGTATTCAATACCTTTTAATGCACTTCAAATACAATATATTATTCATTAAAAATGTTTATTTCTATTATCGGTATTTCTGTCGGTAAAAGGTCTTATAATACGGTTAGGTTGTTGCTGCAGAGATGTTATGTAAGCAAAATGAAAGCTTTATAAAGGCCAAGTTAAATATTTAAAGCAGCCGTTGAAGCCACATTTAATTTTTACAATGTCTAACAAATTCATATAACTAGTCGTGTATAATTTTCGAATATGGTTTTTTAATAAGTAATATTTATTGCATTTTTTATATTCTAAGACAATCCTACTATGTAAAATATAAGATAAACGATTGTTATTATAACGATTCCAAGAGTTTGCTAGAAAAACAATCCATAAATGAGATAGAGACAAGACTGAAGGTTTTAAGTAAGAGCTTTTTTTAAAGTGTGTTTTCAAATTACTCACACCACAACAAATGTCTTTGTTTACGTCCTAAAAAAAGTTTTTATTACACCATAGCATAATTATCTTTAAGTCCAATGAATTTGCTTTTTATCTGGACACGAACTGGAATAGTTATTGGCATACCTCACAAAAAAATGTTGAATAATACAACGCATTATAACTTCCCCAAAATGAGCTGTGGGTTCTTTACATTTAATTAAAAATAATAATAATTTGATAAGCATTTTTGTGCTTGTTAAACCTACGTTGTAATTTTGTATACAATAACATTATGCAAGGTGTATGATGGTCATTAAGTTTAAGTACTTATCAGGCAGGAAGCTCTAAGTTTCGACAGGGATCTATTTCTTTTCTATTAATTAAAATTAATTTATCTCTCACATTAAAATAACTCATCACTCTCATTGTTCTATGTGGAATCTTAATTTAATTGCATAAATTAAGTTGAATAATTTGATTACTCATTATTGTACTCGCGATCATGAATGCTTAATTATTTTATAATAGGTACTATTTATTCCGAAATGTTGTATATAGGCCTTTTTTTAAATCCAATTGGAAGCATGTGAAATGATGAAATGAAATGATGATAATGAAATGATGATAATGAAATGATGAAATGAAATGAAATGATATTTATTTCTGTAAATAGATCTTTTAAGACACTTTTACAAGTCGATTTTTTCTTTCGCGTTTTATTATCACCATCATGTAACCCTAAAAGATCATCAATTAACCGATAACCATCACAAGCAATTCCGTACATTTTAACCCAAAAACAGTATTGCAGAGACCATTAATTACATAGTTTTTTGTGTATAAATATTTATGCCCACTTATTATGTTAATGTATGTACAGTGAAAGCGCTAACTCGATGGTTATTTGGACCCTTAAATATTCCATTATATTAACGACGGAAACTGGTCACTACACACGGTCAACTTGGTCCTCCAATTTGCATAATACCTGAAGTTTGATCCGGATTGAAGTATGATAAAACATGCCAAAATTTTCTGTGTGTATGGCGAAGATAACTTTATCAACCCACAAGTAATTTCAAAGATACACTTGAACATCTGCAGCTTTTACTGGCAGATACGCCTACAAATAAAGCTTTACAGTTCTAGTTTAAGGACGCTATCACATTTTGAACTTGCTCAAGTTTAGGTATCTTATTTGCAACACAACAACATTACGCGCACGCACACATTGAAACCGCTGTCCGGACGATTTAATACGTAACTTAACTAATCTTGATACTTGAAGGTATTATTTTTTAATTTATTTTACTGGTATTAATTGAGTCAAATTAGTAATAAGTTTGCAATCGATTTTGATAACCATGTAAACATGATTATCCCTGGTAGGTACCATCTGCGTGACAATCATGTTTTCAGTTATTTTTAAAGTTTATTAATACTCATTACGTACATAATGTAGGTACCCAAAATAAATGGATTAATTACCATATTCTTACGAAACTAACGACCATTTTGCTATTACAAGGAAAACCTACGATCCCCATTGTGAAAAGATGTAACTACTTGCTGATAATTGTTGGATTAATATATTTTCAAATATTAGCCTGGGAATTTATACCTCGCATACTTTCGTTTTGATATTTAAAAATAATCATTCCCTTATGGAAACTGTAAGTATCTTATTTACTGAGATCAGTATTTTTGATAAAAATTAAAACAAAAGTAGGTAGTAAACAGTATAATGTTTTGTAAATAGGAAGGATAAAAGTCGCAAAATGTATACAGTACTGTACCGAAATGAAATGATATTTATTTCTGTAAATAGATCTTTTAAAGACATTTTACAAGTCGTTTTTTTTTAACTAGGTGGCGCCGATATTTTCTTCCCTACGACTAGGGATGTGACTTTACGGTAGGTAAAAATATCGATTATTTGAAAATCTATTTTTATTTGTCTCAAAAAAATCGATTTTATAAAAAAATATTTTTCATTAGATAATAATCGATTAAAAAAATCGTTGTTTTTTAATAAGATTAACAAATAATCGATTTTTTATAAATAATAATAGTTTTTTTTAATAATACTGACGACGTCTGAGAAGAAATGTCGAAACAAACTCAGAGAACCATGGACTTTTTTAAAGCCTAGACAATAGTAACATCATAGATATGTGAATTTTACAATTTAGGGCAAAATCAGAACAGGCCTTTTGAAGAAAGAGCCATAGCAGCTTTGAGTTGATCTGTCCTAACCGACGGCAAAGAAGTTTTTGCAATTAAGTTCAAAATTAAAATGAAGGCCAGCCCATTTTCAACCGAACTCAAAAAAGGAGAAGGTTCTCAATTCGTCTGTTTTTTTTTCTTTCTATGTTTGTTACGCTATATCTCCATGAACTATTCCTGCTCCTGAAAACAAAAAGGCAACATTAGTAGGTACCCAAGGAAAATCAAATAAACTTACAAGTAAAATATCATTTTGGTCATCATCACCTACGGAGACATCTAAGCTGCACTCCCCACTCCATAAAAAAAACCTACTATATTTTCTAATATAAGGTAGGTATGGCATAACAAAACTCCAGAGTAGATTTCTGATTTCTGACTACTAACAAAGTCTCATTACTTTTTTTTATTGCTACGTGTGCAGTTTTTTTGCTCTTTGTCCAAATTTCCGAAGTCACATCTATAATAACAAATATCAATATTTTAGCAATGCCAATGCACAACAAAAAAAAGCACACTTGGTGTCAAAAGTTACAGCCATGCGCCTGTTTGATTTACAAACGCCAGCACATCAGGATATACAAAACTGTCAAATTTTTCCAAATTGTTTGAAACATTAAGGGTTGGTGATTAAGTTCAATATCGAGTGAAAAAATTTGTCAGTTTGTGGTAACCTGATGTGCTGGCGACCGTACCAACTAAGTCGATTTATCACAAAAACATTACATCTGTCATCTTGAATCAAACATTGGATGGTATATTCATAAACATCACCTCCACAATCAATAAAAATATAGATTAAAAAAAAAAACCCGCCATTTTGAATTAAAACATAAATGACCTACACACGGCTACACGTCAACCTATACAAAACCAGTTTAAGCTGATCTCGCACTGTATAGGCTTTCTATACAATAAGAGGCCAGCGTACACTGGTTTTGTATAGCTTAATCTGTAGCCGTGCGTACTCGTAATCACCACCCCCAAAAATCCCAAAATCATTAGTATATACGGTATAGCATGTCTCAAAAATATTTTTTTACGCCATTATTTTTGTACTATAGATAATAATATCATTATTTATATAAATCTTTATCCGTAATCTACATCCATTGCTGCCTAATTAGTCTAGTGGTCCTTAGCGCGATTGCTACGATAGAGGTCCTGGGTTCGATCCCCGGGTCGAGCAAAGTGTTATTGGGTTTTTCTATGAAATTCCCAGTAGCGGCTCGGAGTCTGGATTTGTGCCCGGTTAATGGCAATAGGCTCGCCCCCTATTACATGGGACCTAAACATACCGGCGAAATGTGGGTGTACATTGGTACACCTCTGCCTTACCTTTCGGGGAATACAGGCGTGATGGTATGTACATCTATTATACAAAAAAATACAACTATGTATTTATTACTAAAACAAATTTCAATACTTGTACTTACTTTTATTTCGGAACGAAAAAGTATCAACTTTTTCGAGACCGAGTCCAACCAGAGTATACAACGGGCACTCACCTTTTACGTAATATTTTTTTCGACAGCATGCGATACACCCGTGCTTCCGCGAGCGCGTTTGAGCGCGGAATGACGAACGGCGAGTAGAAATTGTATGGAGAAATTTGGGAGCGTTTCATATTTTTCTCATTAATTAAAAATGTATTCATTTGGCTACAAAATTTTTAGTTATTCTTATAGAGGACTATATAAGCAACATTTTTCTATTATTTTTATGTTTAAATTTGCAGTGGATTTAGCTATACTGGTACCTATTCAGACCCCATTTTTTTCATTTTTTTGCGATTAGTGTGACGGTGAAATCGTATTTGTGTGAAAATGTTGTATAGGGTTATACAATTTTTATGGAATCATTGTGGAGATGAATATATTATCTTTAATTTGAAACCAAGATATCCTCGGAGTTGTGCTCCTAATTCGTTAAAATGGTACCGGAAAAGCACTGATATTTGTAGAAAAATGTGATAGCGTCCTTAAGCTGAATTCGCATTGAATAGGTTTTCAATACAATATTAGGTCAGCATACACTGGATTTGTATAGCTCGACATGTGAAATGACCTAGTGAGGCGCTTTTTTATTTTATAATCATGTGAGGGTCGTCTTCCAGTCGTACGGAACCATTCATGCTGGCATGTAGACATGCCAGCGCGACATGCCTACTACTGCCTGCAAAAATTATCACAACCATGATAAACGTATGATAAAAAACCTCTAAAGCTGATCATTTAGCTTTGGGCGCTAAATAATATTATTTTTGGTATAAAAATATAAGGGTATTCCGCCAAAACTGTTAATTTTAAACTACTATCTACTATCTTTTTGTATTTTTTAGGCATTTTCCATGCAAAGATTATTAAGTTATTTTAGTGAAGGAAAAATAATCGCCTCAAAGACGTAAATTAAAAATGTGAAGGCAAATTTCGACATGATGGGTGGGAGTCGCGGTGGCTTAGCGGTCATAGCGTCTGGTGTACTTAACCAGAAGACGCAGGTGCGAATCCTGCCCGCGGTCGTATTTTTCCTTCACTAAAATAACTTACTATCTACTATCTACCATGATAACGATTTTTAAGTAAAAGTTTTATTACAATATTGTAAATAAGTTATTGTTGATGTCGCAAATTCCGCTGACATGTACCTAGAATTTGTCATAGACAAACAATTTATGAAACAAAAAAAAAGAATTTAAAATAGCACCGAAGGCTGAACGATCAGTCTTAAAGGATCCTGATAACTGTAGATTCGCAATAACAGCTACTAAGATATCTTAATTACAATTAATAAAATTATGTATCGCTAAGGTTTTTATTGTTTCCGTTATAGAGTTTAATTACGATGGCAGTGACATGGTATATTAACCATAGTAGACGCAATATAGACCCCGATATCAACCAATTATTTGGATGATTATATCAACATTGTTATCAGTAGTGTGGCCATAAAATGCTTCTAAAACATCGTAAACAATGCATTTGATAAGTCGTGGTCACTTGGAGCAGACTTGGTTTTTTTTTATGGGATAACTCGAGCAGGCGAGCTATCTTATAGTAAGTAGTCAACGCCGCCCATGGACATCTGCAATACCAAAGAAGTTGCAGATGCGTTGCCGAGCCTAGGAAAAGGGAGGGGAACGAGAAAGGGAGTAGGGAGGGGACAGAGGGAGAAATTGGGCCTCCGGCGCTCCACACTCACCGTACAAAACGCAACAGTATACATACTGCTACTTGACGTTGAAATTCTGTTGGAGGGTAGTAGGTACTTTCCTGGTCGTACGGACCCATTCATGCTAGCATGTAGACATGCCAGCAGGCACTACTGCCATAAGATAATCCTTATAAGATCACTTGTCTTTGTTGTCCATATATCTGTCTGCTGTGTCATTTATGGCTCATTCAAATGCGGTCATTTATGCCTCTTAATGCGACGGTTCGGTGCTTTCATAGCTTATGAACTTAATTAATGATTTTGCCGCAAGTTTGTACCGAAGTAATAATTGCACTTGTCCGGTTTTTTATGATCTTTTGACTAAGCTATGGGACGGGTAAATATTATAGGGTTGAAAAAGTGTACCACCAGGTTTGAAAGCTAGAAGGAGAATAAAAGCATCCTTATCTTAATATCCTACTTTCTTCTTCCTACTTTCTGCTATCCTACTTTCTATTATAAGTAATATAATAAATATGAAAGTTATGAGGATGGATGTTTGTTACTCTGTCACGCAAAAACTACTGAACGTATTTTGATGAAACTTCACAGTATTATTGTTTATACATCAGAATAACATATAGGATTTAATTGATAACAATTTTGAGAAATTCTCACAGGATTGGGAAAAATCCATTCCACGCGGACGAAATCGCGCGCAAAAGCTAGTTGGTATCTATATAAATTTAAAAAGGTTATAATTAATCATATTGAAATATTTTCTCGTTTTATACCTGTTTATTTAATTCCGTAGGTAAAATCTGTCAAAACAAAGGACTGTGCTTACGCTTTCTTAAAAAAAAAAGTAGAATCAACATTTAAATTCGAATTCGCCCTTCGATGTGAGCTGCTTAATTCTATTTAATTAAAGGTTGATATAACGAACCCTATTAACAGTTTGTTAAGACAACCGCTTTGAATAGGGGGTTGCAGTGTGAACGCAACAATTTAACCTTATAAGCATCTAGTTAATTTGCATAAACTAAGTATATTTATAATTTTCGGTTAAATAATTGGAATTTCTATAGGTATGTTGTTAACATGATTGTTGGTTTATTTTTTGTTTGGGTTGCATTCATTTAGTTTTTTATAATTAACAGTGACAGCGGCCTGCCTCATAGTAAGTGGCTATGTTCTCTTAGCTGTCTAAACAATGCTAAAAAAAAACCAACCAATTCAAACCTGTTGGAAGAATATAAATAACGCCTTTGCATAAGAAAAAAAAATTTCTACACGTATCACTGACGTCACCTCAAAGACGTAAATTAAAAATGTGAAGGCAAATTTTGGCATGGCGGTGGGAGTCGCGGTGGCTTAGCGGTCATAGCGTCTGGTGTACTTAACCAGAAGATCGAATCCTGCCCGCGGTCGTATTTTTCCTTCACTAAAATTGTTGAAAAAAAATTGTTCCTTTTTAGACCCGCTTGTGGCGCCATTTTTCTTCTACTTGCGATAGCTCTGTCAGCATGATTGCACTTTACAATAAACTGATTCAATAATATTAACTGTAATCATCGCACTTCAAAATAATTTCCTATAAATAATTATAAAGAAATACTTAACCCTTCAAATACTATATTTACAAACACGATGCAATTCTGAACACCGTTGTTACGGAAATTGCTGAATTAATAATTGTCACAGAGATTATAAAGAATAGATATTTTAATACCAATCTTTTCTGTTTGGGCAGGTGTTAAAAATTACAAAAATGTTACCCTGCTTACCAAACGACCTTTAAAAAACTTTTACGATAACGTTATTTATGGAGCAAAGTCCACTTCCCCAATAAAAACCGAACATTAACATCATACTCTTTTTTTTTTTTCAACTTAGGCAGTGGCACACATATTGTAAATCCAAAATATAACAATGACCAAAACTATAAAACAAACTAGTATAATAGACCTACGGTCTGTTGTTTACCATAATATGGACCATAAAGGCGTGTTTTATGCGACCACTAAACTGGCTCCCAATTAATTACAAAGATTACAATCGAAGGAAGACTTCTTAATTGTAATTTAAACTGTAATGAGATACAAAATTACAATATATTACAATGGTTGGTTAATGACATAATTATTTAATTTTATGTCGTTTTTACGATACGGTATTTTTATTCGAATGCTTCTTTATCTTTTTGGCGGCTGTTATTTTGGTTGGGCGAACAATATTCTTAGTTGCCGAAGGGTCAAATTGGAGTCGTTTTATTGTTTCTGTATTACAAGCCATGTAATCAGTATTGCGGACACCTGAAACAATATAACATAGTATGATTTAAATTTTGATATAGCATAGTATGATTTAAATTATATTAAATTACACATGTACCTATATATGAATGAGAGATGCTACTGAGTTTCATAGGAAACCAATAACACTTCGCTCGATTACTGGGGAATCGAAGTCAAGACAAGCTCAGCAGTCACGCTTGTAAACACTAGACTTACGAGGCAATTAAATATCATCTCGAAGTTTTTTAAAGATACCCAAGTAGGTTACATAAATCATTTTTACAACGAATACGTCAAATCACCAACCACATAACATTATCATCATCCAAATAAGTAATTTTGTTATTAGTGTAGATTCACACGGAACTGACAGAACGCCCACAAAAGTGCGTTCACTCGAAAACATATATTTTTTTCGACCGTTTAATTTGCATTCAAGCGGTTATCTCTACGATCTGAATGGTTAATTGTGAACCTGGTGATGTTAACCGTTGGAACTTATCTGATAGCTAACTGTATTAACACGCAACGAGTTAGAACGTAGTCACACGTGCTATATTTAACATTTATTCATAAAATGTTATAAGAAATTACCAATATTTGGAAATCGATAATTAATTAATTTTCAAATATTGGTATGACCTATGTAATTCTAATGATGTGTTGAAACCTCCTTGTATAATGATGAACGATCATTTTAATAATTGATTTAAGTTTTATTAATATATTTTGTACCGTGTTAGTATTAACCATTTTTTTTATAAATGAGGTGGAAAAATCACATTTTTTGACACAAATTAACAATACTTTATAAAATGAAGTACAGTTAATGAAACATACACCTGTGAGCTTAATATGGTCTATATTATTAAATAAAATAAACATATTCAAACATTAAAGTTTCGTATGAATTTATATATATTTTTTAGAAAAATGTTGAAAAATCTTAAACTAACGCAGCGTCATGTACTGTCACTCTAATGTAACTCTAATGTAACTTATATTTTTCTAAACCCCAGTTATTTAGTTATCGTGATGTTGCGATAATATACTGAATCGATACGTAGTAGGTACTAAAGTTTGTTTACTTGTAAGCTATAATGCCTGTGTCGTAAAAAATAACGTAAAAACTAGCTGCTATTTCCGGTTTTGCCCCAAAACAATGTGTAACGCATGTGTTTGCACACGAACCCATTTTAAACTAATTTAAAAAACATGATACAGAAGAAGTATTTTTAGTCATAGATATTTAATAAGATAGTAATGGATCATTATCATTCAGAACTTATGACTTCGTCAAATATAACCTATGAATATTTTATTAATATGAAAATGGTAAAAACTACACGTCAAATTACAAAAAAAAGCTTTTGACATGTTAACCCTTCAGTGATAGCCTAGTGATATGACCATTGGCCTGCCAAGTCAAAGGTCTCGAGTTCGAATCCAAGGCACGCACCTCTGACTTTTGAATTCATGTGCGTATTAATAATTAACTATCACGCGCTTAAACGGTGAAGGAAAACGTCGTGAGGAAACCTGCATGCCTGAGAGATTGAGGGCGTGTGAAGTCTGCCAACCCGCAGTAGGCTAGCGTGATGGACTATAGCCTAATCCCTCTCGTTCTGAGAGGAGACCCGTGCCCAGCAGTGGGACAATGTAATGGGTTGATGATGATGATGATGATGATGATGTTAACCCTGTACCTGCGTCAACTGAGACAGACTAGCTATGATTACCCCTTCCTGTAGTCATCGTTACCCAACCACCTATAATATTAGTATTACCCTATAGGTATTTCAAAAACATTTTAAATATTCCACAAAAAAAAGGGAATAATAAAGTCAAACATAATTGGGGCCATTTATTAATTTTTAAATTTCACGTTTTATAGACTTTTAATGGGTGCCCATAAGCAATTAACTGAGGGACACGTTGTGACTTATACGTGCCTTTACCGGTTTTTTCGGAAATGGTGATGACGTCATAATTTTTATTTTATGACGTTTATAAAAAAAAATTTTTTTTGTCACATTGGTTATTAAAGAAACCATCGAAGATATTCTTGGCATTTTAACTATTTAAATTTTTGTAATGCGTGTTATGTAAAATTTTCAAATCTAATCTAAAATTATACGTAGTATATTATTATGTCAAAAGAATTTAATGGCCCATACGATGCGCGACGGGTTGATGAATAACAATGAAAATTAAAATAGAAGACCGGCTTAACCTTATCTACACATACATCGCACACACTTTTTCTGTCAGAAAGACAAAACCAGAATTTATATTAAAGATAATATATGAAGGCTACATTATAACAATTACTATAAGCCAGATTAATCATTACATTTTGTAAGTATTTTTTTAATGCAGATTCATAATTCATAGTCATAAATATTCATTATAACCACAACATTATAATTTTACCCATATGAAATGTTCTGTGGAAAATAATTAAGACAATTTAAAGTTATTGTAGAAGCAACAAGTCATTTGCCTACTCATGGGAGTTCTTTAGGTAATGATATTTTAATTACAATATAATTTTATTATACAAAAAATAAATTATATAACAAAAAACCTTGTCCGTTTCTAAAGGGTTTAACTTAATATGGTATGGCATACACATGACATTTAATAGATATGAGATTTTCGAATAAAGAATTGATGAATGAATTAAAATACTTATTTTTAAAAACCGAAGCAAATTTCAATACTGATTACCTACACACAATAAAGTTTAGCGATCTATATTCGTTTAAAAAAATGTCGTCTGAGTAATGCGCCTTCTTCATCATCATCATCAAAACATTGTCCCACTGCTGAGCACGGGTCTCCTCACAGAACGAGAAGGATTAGGTTATAGTCCACCACGCTAGCCTACTGCGGGTTGGCAGACTTTACTTGCCGTCAAGAAAATCTCTCAGGCATGCAGGTTTCCTCACGATGTTTTCCTTCACCGTTTAAGCCCGTGATAATTATTAATACGTAAATGACTTCGAAAAGACAGAGGTGCTATTCTCGCATTGTGGTTCCCAAACCTGTACATATATTAACATAATCTCCTAATTACAAAATGGGTCTTACATCCAGGTTTTAAAATGGCATTAGAAAATGATGGAAATAATTATATTCAAAGTTTAGCTTAAACTTAAAACATCTTTTATAGTTAGAGAAATAACTATGTTTAAGAAAGTTTTGCTACTTTGCCGAGTGTTATTAGTTATACTGTGCTCTAAGTTAAATTAATAGGGTTGTCATATTTGGAGTAAGTATAAGGATTGAAAACTCTACTTAATATAAGTTTAAAGTAACTTACTCTATATAAGTACATTGTTTTTCTGATGGAAAAACATGACTGAACGTAATTAAAATCTGTAATCTTTTTTTTTATATCATGGATGAGTCCATCGACGTGATTCTCGTAAATTTTGCTAATTTTGTTTCTAAACTATACAAAACAAGAACAAATCGTATCATTCGCAAACCGCTGTAAAATGGCTTCCACATACCTACTTCCGAAAAATCAATTTAAGCCCCAAAAAAACGTATCATAATTTCGCTGTTGCCACCCCACGCAGTATGATAGAGTGAAAGGGACACAAATATATATTTTCCCGAATAGAAAGGGACAAGTAATAAACAAAAAACTTCTACGAGAAAAAACATGGTTGCGAAAACCTCGTAGGGGTTGATTTTAGAGTGGCACATTAGTGAACCCTACACTGAATTTGACTGGAGAAAAATGAATAATAACCACCCCCGCGGCCGGGGGGTTGCAACTTTACGACCATATTCGGAGATATTTTGTAAGAATGCGAAAGGATATTAAATTTTTAGTGCTCTTTACAGATGGAATTTGTATGATACGGACATTTTTGTCATTTGAAGTTTTGTGCAGTTGGAATTATGGTTACTGACAGCAGTCACGAAGTAGTAATAAATGCATATTATCACGATATTCATCTGTAAATGTGGAACTACAAATTAATACTAGTCGTTGGTGATGACGACCAAAAATAGGTTAGTACACCCTCTACACAGTAAAAAAAAAAACAATATTATAGAAGCATGCATGTGCCAAACAAACATTTAGATCTAACCTTATTTTATTCTACATTTTCCGATTATTGATAAATACATTTTGACCCAAAAATACAACATAGATATAATTATTTCCAATCTAAAACGTTAGACTGCCTGATCAGTCTAGTGGTCCGTAGCACGACCGCCGCGCTAGAGGTCCTGGGTTCGATCCCCAGGTCGAGCAAAGTGTTATTGGGTTTTTCTATGAAATTCCCAGTGGCAGCTCGGAGTCTAGATTTATGCCCGGTTAATGACAATAGGTTCGCCCCCTATTACATGGGCATAAACATACCGGCGGAATGTGGGTGTACATTAGTACAACTCTGCCTAACCCTTCGGGGAATACAGGCGTGATGGTATGTAAAACGTTAGCTTTAAAAAATACGTTGCTCAAAATACAAATATCCTGCATACATTTATAAAAGTTCTGTACCTGGCCTAGGCCATACAAATATTTGTTCCTTTCAAATATTATGGAACTCATAGATAACAGCAATCACACACAGCCAACTACCGGTTTCTGGATAATGCCAGAAACCGGTAGTTAGGGCACAGTGCCATTTGTGACGAAAATCTTTTTTATCAGTCACCATTTAAAATGATCTTTACATTCGAACTTAAACTTTTTATCCAAAAGCTTATTAATTAAATGATTGTATGATTTTATGTTGGTAATTTACCCTTACGTAAAATTTTAATTTAAAACCTTATATAAAATTATTTAAAAATCTAACATTATCGCGCCGGTTTAGCAAGGGTTTGGCAGAGGAACCATGATTTACGCCTACAGTTCTGCAGTATAGGAAGCAAGCCTACTTCCATTATCGGAAACATATAAACTCACAGCGGCTACTGAGATTTTCATAATAAACCTGAATAATTCTAACGCAGGATGAGCTGCGCTTGCGACCACAAAATTAAAAAAAAATCATTTCTCATTTACTTTTTGAACGTTTCCAATCCCAACTTCCACCTCCTTACTGTCAAGACGCCCTTAAGACCTAATCCCTTGTCAATAAGGCTTTTCTTACATAATTCATTGTACATTCTTTGAAAATACCCCGGATAATCCCCGTCTGGACAATGTTATGCCATTTAATGACGTCATTTAAGTAAACAGACACAACTTTTCTTTGCTGCATTGTATTTTAATTCTTCTCCAATATGTTCAATCTGATTTCAACGGTATTTTCGGAGGGGTTGAGTTGATTTTTGTGTGTAAGAGTTTCTAATTTACAAAATCGCCCTTAATATTTGCAGTTATTTGTCAAGACCGCTAATTGCCTGTTATATTGCTCTAAGGAGGGAGTTTTTGTCTGTTTATGTCTCATTACCCATTAATGAACACACAATTTGATAAATCCTAATTTATGAGAGAATAATAATTAAGATGAAAAACATTTTGAATTGATTTGCGTTTTCGTTGAGCGAATGTCTTCTGAAATAGAAACAGATATCGATTCCCGTGTAATGCAAATATAGTTTGAGAAATAATTTCAGATTTGAAGAAAATTAGACTCAGGAAGAAATTTTTTTTTTTACATAAACTAGTTTAATATTTCCTGGCAGAAGCCCAAACAAATGCTAGCCTAGGTACAATGTTCTCAAAGTCAAGGTTAATCATTTAGATCTCAGTTCTGGGAGAATTTAGAAACTGTAATTTTACATACAACTTAGTTTGAGTTATGGATACATTTCCTTAAACTTTATTTTGAAGCCTCCACGGTAATTATTTAATGGAGGCTTCATTTATGGGATATAAGATTCAAGGAAAATAAAACCTTAATTTAAATACTTTAAAGAAACTGTCTAGAAATACATGCATAAAACACGAATCCAATACCTAACAGTTAAGAAACTCCTAAAATTCTATTACAAATAGGTGCTTCATACAAAATTGAATCCTCCTCAACCCGCTATAAAGGCCCACACACACAACCATACATCAACATTTGCGACATGCCGACTATCCACATAAGACCTTAAACTCGTATAAAATACATCCACAAAGAAGGAAAAAGTAATGCAAAGGAATCAGTACAGACTATCACGAAATTGATCTATGATTCTACAAGCGATAATCGTTCTTAAGACTTTCAACATAAAATTCAATATAGAGTGTATGCAGTCATTGTAAATTGTTTTACAAGTTTAGTATAATTTCAACTGTATCGCCTTAAATGTAGAGTCTACATTTGGTTGTAGAGTAAACTCATATACCCCCACATAAGTTAGGGCACAAGTAATACGGATGACGATGCGAAGTTAGTGGAAAGAAAGGGGAGACGGGAAGTAGAATAACGAGGGGGTTGGGAGGGTATAGGGAGGGAAACACCCCCGTGTTTCGGGTTTTCAATAGATGTTAGAGTTTCACTTCCCGTACGATTTAAAAGGCAGACAGGTGTAAATGTTGTATGTTTACGTGTATGAAGTCGTGTTGCAATGTTGGTTCGTGTTATGAGGACTTAATACTTCTGAATTCAAAACTTGATGCGACAGTTGTGAGTTTGCCAAAGATTTAAGGGGACTTTCTGAACTATCACTACAAGATTAGAAGCATAGTGATTTAACATACCATATATGATATTACCTTATTACCAAAAGTCAAGGATATATTCATTGTTTTCAAGGCAAAACATGAGTTTTAAATACGTATAATTATCACTATTTCAAAACATACAATTTTAAAGGACTATCCATAAGTGTAATAGTCGTTAGCGCGACCGCTATGTTAAGAGGATAGTATCCGCTTCGCGCCCCATACAAACGCAGTTTGGCCCTTGCTTGAATTTTAAACAATGAAAGTCATTGAAATTTTGCAGTAACAATCTTATCATTAAAATACGTGTTTATGTAATATAAAATTTCATTTCAATATACGGTTAAAAAGTTACACGAGCTCAAAGATTGGCAATTTTCGTTGAAAAACGGCCCAACTTTATGCTAGTATTTCTCGACAATGTATCAATACAGAAACATTCTGATTCGACAGAAACCCAGATAATATAGTGAATATTTTTTTTACAATATTTTTTTTTACGTATTAACAATATTATAGGAGTAATCTCCAAAATTCGGAACATGAGAAATACGCGTGAAAATGTTGCAAATGTATTGTTGTTTCACCATGCGTCGCGGGAGCTGCGGCGGGTCGGGAGGTGAAACAACCGGCTCGCGGTGCATGTGAGCGACGCGATGAATCGAATGTCGTGAATCTTACTTATTCCGCCGGGTGCGACTTATCGAAAGAGATATTTAGATAGTTTGATGGACAACGAGAGCTTGCGTTCGAGAGAGGTTTTATTATTAAAATATATTATACGTACATAGACTGCCTCGCGACTGCTACGCTAGAGGTCCTGGGTTCGATCCCCAGGTCGAGCAAAGTGTTATTGGGTTTTTCTATGAAATTCCCATTAGCAGCTCGGGGTCTGGATTTGTTCCCGGTTAATGGCAATAGGCTCGCCCCCTATTACATGGGACCTAAACATACCGGCGAAATGTGGGTGTACATTAGTACACCTCTGCCCAACCCTTCGGGGAATACAGGCGTGATGGTATGTTATGTTATGTATACCTACATAGGTAAGTAAAGATAATATACCGGCCGTAACTTACTAGACTACCTATGGAAAAAAAATGTGTAAGATAGGTAATTTTATTGTTTTACCCGTGATAATACTATTTTATACCTAGGTATATCTTATTATTAGGTATATTATAGGTATATAATATATTGTAAATTAGAATTACTGTTGTTTACACACCACATAGGTACCTAACTACATGTACATACGTGGGTTGATTTTATGTTACTTAGGTACTTGTCTAGTAATAATAATTATTTATTTATGGTTGCGTCGCGCGTTGGTTTTGATTTAGAAGTTACAAGAAACATTTTGAGCCTACATCTGTAAAAAGGTTTCTTAGATTGGCAGAGGTGAAAGCAATAATTTATTGTGGGTATATTATAGATAGCATGGCAAGAAAATAAATGTATGCATGAAAATAAATGGAGAAGTGGCTAAGTAATCGGGTGCGCTATGAGTAATGTAGTATCACTAGTGGGTTCGATTCCACACGGAGCATATATTTTTTATGGCCTAAAGGTAGTTTTCCATGCTATGTTCTTTTGTTAAAAGAGTTTGGGTTTGGTAAACGCACTAAAGATCCAGAAAAATCCTAGTGTAAATAAAAAAAAAGAAGTGAAAAAAAAAAAGGGATTTTTAGGTACTTAAGTAAGTACCTACCTACGTAAAGTTTATTTAAGTCATAAGTTCTTATCCTAAGGTTTTTAGTAATATAAATGCCTAGCACAATTAGTTGTAATGTAAAGTTCACTCGTAACAAAACATTTTAATAAAAGCAGAGCCAAGTCTCATTACTCGATTACTACATGTTGCTGGTGATTCATAATATTATATGTACATGTACGCACGGCTACACATCAAGCTATACAAAACCAGTATAGGCTCCCTTGAATTGTGCTTTAAACCTTTACAATGAGAGGTCAGTCTAAACTGGTTTTGTATAGCTTGATGTGTAGCCATGTGTACATAATTTTCAGTAAAGAGGAAATATTTCAAAGAGAATGTTGTGGCTGACTGCCAAAATATAAAAGAACGGTTTCAAAAAAAGACTTCCCGAAACGAGATCAAGAATTAGGGTAGGTATGATAAAATTGGATATTAGGATTATAGCAATCATCAAGTTATAAGTAAAATTATTTGTTAGCTATACATTTTATTATGATACCCCTGAGTCTCTTTCGGTTATATCGGGTTAACACAGTCATGTAACTAATTATACAAACATACTTTACACAAAAACTCGTATGCACACACACGCACGCGCACACACACACACACTATTATTATTATTTTCAATTTTTTTTTAATGTAAAATAATATGTGTGTAAAAAGTGTGAATAAAGGAAATAATAATTATTATTATAATTATGTGTTACGTATCCATTTGGATTTGGACTCTCAGCATAGCTTGTGAATGTGACGAGTCAGCCATGGGCTTACATCAAGTGAGTTGGTTCTTTTCTTCTGAAGAATGTGTTTGTGAAGTGGATATCAGGAATCGCTTTACTATGGAACATGTGTATAGACACAAAAAAAATCAGTTATCATAGGATAACTGATTTTTGTAGTGGAATGTATGTTTTGTGTAGGTCTAGTTCTTTTTATGATGTGTGTAGTGATTTAGGGATGAGTCCGGTAGATGATAATACTATCAATATTATTTTAACTGTATTTTGTTGCATATCTGTCGTATTTCATCTGCTAATGATATAGAATACGACAGATTATCTCGGTGTATTTCTTTCTGAGTTAGACACAGATATATCTACTAAATTTGTTATTTGTGGTTGTTTTAAAATTAATGCTATGTATGGTCTATTGTTCCGTGTGATTTTATCTGTAATTATATCACTATCCCAGTATAATTTATCTATGTTGTTATTTACATTTTTTGGCTTATATTTATAACATTGTCTTATTGTATCTATTAAATTATATTTTTTATCTATCTGTAGGTACATTTCTTTATTATGTCTATCTGTGTACTGTTTATTTGCTAAGAATGGACATCTTCTTGTCATATGATCTATAGTTTCTTGTTGGGAGTTACATAATCTACATCTATCTGACATTACATTCAAACAGCGTAACATAAATACTTAATATTACTTAGTAAGAAAAGGTTTGTAATAAAGTCTACAGACTTCGTTAATGTGGGTCTAGTTTTGACTTACAGCTCCCTTCATAAACCTTAATTTACTTAGAATTGCTCTGTAATTCGTTTGTACTTGGCTGTCATTACCCCTTTTTGATTATCAGAACGAGACAAATAAATTTTAACTTACTAACGGAAACGCAATGAATTCAAACACTTTTTTTTTCAACTGTAACTTCCATTGTTTTCGTAGAATCAAAAAAAATCGTGCATAGCGGTCCTTTTTAGTAGGTATTTTTTGAGTCGAGCATAGCGAAACTAGAGCATAGCGGTACTAACCGGTTAAAAATGCCAAATTTATTATAATAAATAATAGTTGATATGATCTATTATAATAAATAACAATTTTTATTAGTATTATTAACGAGTACTTAGTATTAGCATACTACTTGTTAATACTAATAATATTTGTTATTTATATAACTATAAGGTAGCCCTTATAGTTTCTGAAACTTCATAATGAATCAGTGAGTGAGTGATATTACGCTGTAATAAATAATGTTTCATTTTTGATTAAAAGGCTACTTTTTTTTCTAAAAAAAAAGCTTACTAGCAATGTGGGTTGCACATTGCTAGTATTCTTGTTAACCCCTCGTGCTAAGCTAAATGCTTGTATTACGAGTGGGTTCACGTCGGTAGTGAAATGGGTGGGTTTCGAACCGGCAACCACATGCTCGCAAGTTCGACGCCCTAGCCATTAGGCTACTATTAATCTAAACAAGATTGTCTTGTTGGTGAAATGACTTTTTTGTAAGGTTAATAATGACTCATTCGTCATCTACTTATCAGCTTTTAATTTTTAAAGCAAAGGTATTCAACATAAAAGAGAAAAGTATCTGGTGCTGCGAAATTTTACGGCGCATGCGGATTTGTTTGAGAAATACCACATAACTTCATATCTTAACATTACAGATATAGATTATATTACACGAGACTTGGCTCTGTTTACAAAAATATTTTTAGTATGTTAAAATTACTGTTATGTGTACAATTGAGAGCTTACGAATAGGTCATGAAGTCTTCAAATATTGTGTCTTATCCGTACTCTCCCCTGATGGGAGCATCAAGCATCTGAAAATCTTAGAGATGCCGTTTTTTTATGATTTATGTAGTAAAAGCTTTATATGACTTTTAGTGCATTACCCTTTCTATTCATAGCTACTGTTATTATGAAATTCAATAAAAAAATACGGATTATTCAGTCTAGAAGTGAATAGGTAGGTACTTATTTTTATTAAATGCAATTTCCAATCGTTACGCGTCATTCTATTTTACAAGTCAAAGAAAATAGGTATAATACAATAAAAAACCTTGAACGAGCGCTCAGTGCACATCACCATACGTACTTAAGTAAATACCAAAATTTTATTATGTAAGTACTTAGGTATTTTGTATTAAATGCAATTAGGAACTTAACTGCTGCTGATTGTGTCATCAATACGACGGTTTATCATAATTTTACAATGAAAATTCCATTTAGGTAGGTACTTATGTAGGGACTTACATGTCATATCCAGATTGTTTTATTCGAATAAGTTTAAATTTACAAGATAAGTACCTACATAGGATCAAAACAAAATATTTTGTACGAAGTAGGTATTTATTGAAAAGAAAAAACAAATTTTCGTACAACTTGTTGCTCTAATTTTGAAAAACCTTATTTATGGTAATACAATAGAAAAAATAGGTAGGTAGGTAGGTACCTACTAAGTTACTTTCTCATTAGGTAGGTAGGTAATTGAATAAACAAATAAAAAATAGATGGTATTTGTCATAATGAATCTTACAAAGAAATAATTAACCTAATAATAAATTTGAACGAACGAACAAGGTACGAAAAAAAAACACTTTCATAATTTCATTACTTTAGAATTGGACCCAACAACGAGAATAAGCGCGCGGGTGGTTGCGAGGGCGCGCGGGACAAGCGACGCCCGCTCGCATCGCAGGCGATAGGGACAACAACACAAAAACCAATACCTAAACTGCGTGAGCGCTGTCGAGGTACACTCCTCTTAAGAGGGTAAACTCCTGGGTTCGATTTCCAGATCGAGGAAGGTGTTATTGGGTTTTTCTATGAAATTTTCAGTAGCAGCTTGATTGGATTTGTGACGGATAAATCACAATAGGCTCGCCCCCTATTACGTAGGACAAAATACAGGCGTACTGTGGGTGTTCATTGGTACGCCTCTGCCTCATCTTTCGGTAAAACAGGCGTGATGGTACGTTATTTGATTGTGGTAGTGTGTTTTAGTTTGTACCTCAATGACTTCGAGCTCTGTGGCATTCACTTAGTTCTCCAAGTTGTGTTGAACCTAATAACATACACGATAACATGAATAAGCCAATAGTGAGCCAACAAGAAAGAGTTGTGGTGGCAAGAAACAATGTGTAAAGTAGTGTTGGCTCAAATGGATCAAGAGGCTAAGTATTACAACAATTACTATACCAGTAACCAGGGTTAAAACATATATATTAAAATGGCTATGAAATGTGTAAGATTTTCATAATATTCACTTAGTTACACAAGCAAAAAATATATCTGAAGATATAAAATCTGGTGATATATCTTAAGATATACAACCCATCGCCACAGAGCTCCGCGAAGCATTTTTCAAGACACAATCCACCCCCGCTTTTCTGAACGTATTATTAGTTAGTCTAATTCATAGGCGAAAGCGATTTATTCAGGCGATTTGCGTTGGAAATGCTAACGTCAATAGTAGTTCTTCTATTTGTACAATTTGTTAGATAGTGTTATCTAATACAGTTTACATGTACAAAAATAGCATTTGCTAAAGAAAAATATTTAAAGGGATGCAAGGAATTACTCTTATTATCCTGCCTAATGAAGTTAAAGAAAGCACTCAATTTAAATAAGATGTTACGTAAAATTTAAACTACATTAAGAAATTCATTTTCAATCGATCCATGATCCATCCGTCCATAATAAGTAACTTTAATATTAATAACCTCAAAATTAAATTTTGCTACGCAAATAAATGATTTCTAATATTTTTTCAAATTTTCCTTCCCTGATTTTTGGCTAGAGGTATATTAGCTTCGTACATTACCAGTATGCGTCAAGTTGTACAAATCCAGAATATTTGACATTGTATAGACTTTCCATATAGAAAGAGGTCAATGCATACTGAAAATCTATAGCTTGATGCTTACCCAAACAATAGGTACACAAAAATAATATGTAGCAGAAAATCGCTACTGCCGTACGCTAACCTACAGCTAGTCTCCCATAACTTGGACCATACGCGCAGTAAAGTTCGTTTTTTCTCCTTCCTCCTTGGCAGTTTTGATGCATCGCAATATTTTCGTGTCAGCCACATTCCCCGCGTGACGTACCGTGATATATTGGAGTCTCGCCTCCTTTATGATATTATAACAATTTTCTTTTTATATTTATGTATAGCTGCAGTTATTTATTTTTTGGAAGGAAATTGAATTAGGTATAGAAGTTTTTGGGAAAATATCAAGATGATATTTGTTGTAAAAACCTACATACCTACCAATTTCTTATCTACAAATAATAAAGGTACAGTTTTTTTTTACTTGGTTCTAACTGATCTTGTAAAAAAAAAACAACATTTCAGCGCCCATAAAAACTACAAGAAAATGAAATAAAGTTTGTTTAAAATTAGTGTTGATGTAGAACTGATTTTAGTCCTTTAAAAGGAGCCTCTTTATTTTCCCTATTAAAAAACTCATCATCATCATCATCTTATCATTAAATGAGTGTGATATATATAGGTACGAGTGTATATGTTCCTTTGATTTTATCCCTGAAAACCGTTGTTATTAGCTGACCAAGCAAAGGAGCTTGCTATGATATAACTAGCAAATTATTAACTAATCAACAAAGCAATAGGATGCGAAAAAGTTAAACAACATTTTAGGAAACAATTTTTTTCCTCCTAAACGGCTTGAGACTTAACACAAACCTACACAAAAAGCCTCCCAATATACCTAAAAAAGTATCCTAAACAAGCCCCGTTCCGAAATGCTAAGTAAAAGTGAAGACAAAAGAGGGTAGGTAAAAAAAAACTCGACTTACAAAGCGGGTGTAAGGAAGGTTCGTTTCTGAACGCTCCTTCCAACGGAGTCTGCCTCATATGTATGGAAATGTGGCCCAAGCCCGCTGAAGTTAAGGGTAGGACAGAATAGCGATGGATTTCTAAACGAAAATGCAGCATTGAAATTTCCTACATGAGATAGACGCGAACGATTTCTTATCGAAAAAACAACTTTGCATTTTCTAAGGTGAGATAGAATAAGCGCAGAATTTCGAAATCTAGTGCTTGTTTTTTTTTGTAAGAACTGTGAGAAAATCTGGAAATTACATAGGTCTATGAAGAAGCTACGTGAAGTGGGTTTCAGATCATAAAATAGGCAAAAAGTATTTTGATTTTCAATAGAAAAGTTTTAAAAGTAAATAAATTTAAAATATCGTTATTATAAATTAAGATATTTTAAGGACAAGAATAATGTCAAAAATATCACCCCAGAATCTATACACTAAATCGATATGAATTTCGAAACGAAATAAAATTCTTCCTGGTGTGTGTTCAAAGCTTTACAAAGTTAAACACATATAGCTACGAAGGAACACAGAGTATACGAATTTTTTTTTCCTGAGATATTGCTCCTAAGATTTGTGGATGCCGCGCAATATTTACACACCTATAAAATTCACGGTATCTATATAAAACTTGCAAACGATGATGTATGGAAGTTTTTCTGTAAAGATCTTCGCTACAGTTTGATATTTTATGATTTATAGTAAGGAGAGGAAGAATATTTGGAGGTATTCTATTCGCAACGTGTTTTTGGAACGAAGTTCCGTATCGCGCGTTGTGAAAGGGGGCTAGACGGAAAAAAATCTTACGAAAAGTTGTCACGACACTTTTTGCTATAGTAAGCTATTGTAAGCTGTGCGGCGTGCGCATGTTTCTCTGTCTGTCTCTCTCTCTCTCTCTCTCTCTCTCTCTCTTATAGAAAGCAAGCCAGATATTTTCATTTCTATTTCGCATTTAACAGTGTGGTGTCGCGACGATTATTTTTGTTGAGTGTATACAGGTTTTTTGTAAATAATAAATAATTTTTAGTTTTAGTTTTTAATACTAAAATTCTATTACAATTCCTTCACTAATTAATCGAAAGGAACTTCGTTTCATCCGGGTGTCCCTTGACACCTCTCAAGTTTTTTTATTTTTTTGCGCAACGAACGTTATTCCCGAAAATCGGGCACTTTGGCGTTCACTAGGAGAGGCGTACATCCAGCAGTAGATGAGTATGGGCTGATGATGATGATATGTCGTAGTCAACTATTTGAATTAATTTTGGCGTTCAACACTGACAGTGTATAATGACATTTTTATTTTACGTTTATTCTGGCGTGATATTATTTTTAACAATTTCTACTGTGTGACCAACCATAAACTTACGAAAAGAAAACAGCTATTCCATTTAACATTTCATTTAGTTGAAGAACAACACATCTCTATGAAACTGCTGACTTTTTTTCACGAAAATTTGTCATTATGATGAATATGACGAGAAACTTTCGCATGTAAGACTGATAAAATGTCAAGGTGTTTATCGTTGAATAGATTCTACGCTATGTACAGACAGTAAATACACAAAGATGATATAGTAACACAAATTGAAAGGAATATGCTAAGATGGTTTGGGCATGTTGAGAGAACGAGTGAAAGACACTTAACAAATGGAGTTTATAAGGCGAATGTCAGATGCAGCGTCGGGAGAGGTCGCCCTAGAAGGACGTACTCGATCTCATCGACAAGATCCTCCAAAAAGTTCAGGTGCGTAGTACTCGCAACCGACGAGTGTGTATGAAAAGATGTATGAATGTTGAAGAAGCGAAAGAGATGTGCAAGAGTCGTAGCAAGTGGCAGTTTATAGTTTCTGCCTACCCCTGTTGGAAAAAGGGGTGCATATATATATATATACCATCACGTCTGTATTTCCCAAAGAGTTAGGCAGAGGTGTACTAATGTACACACACACACTCACATCGAACATCTCACGAGAATTTCATAGAAAAACCCAATAACACTTTGCTCGACCTGGGGATCGAGCCCAGGACCTCTAGCGTAGCAGTCGCGCTTAGAACTACTAGACTAATTAGGTAGCAGACTAGAGAGGAAAAAGGCGTGATTGTAAGTAAATACATAAATTGCCCCAATAATATACCTACTTATTTCTTCTAAGTCGGTAAAACTCATCCACGTCGAGCCACCTTCTCGTCACGTAATGCATCAAACGTAATCTTCTTACATCGTCTCAATTTCGGGACACCCCCACCCCGGGGATTACCCCCTGCATGGGCGATTTTTCTTTTTTATTATATTGCCTCGCCGAAGTAAGAAATAGTCAAACAGATTGAATTTATTTATGAATTCTGTGTAACGAGTTCTTAGTTCACAAATAAAATGTTTTTGTAAATTCGTGGACATATTATAGAGCTTTTGCCCACGTGTTCGGTTTATTATAAAATTGTAGAAAACCTGTTTCTGTACGCACGGCTACACATCAAGCTATACAAAACCAGTATAGGCTGGCCTTTAATTGAACAGAAAAGCTTAAAATGGGATGATTGGACTTGTGCCCTGTGTTTTTGAGATAAAAAAAACAAGTGCTTAGAGTATAAAAACTTCTCCAAACTCTTTCCTTGTTTGTTTATCTGTTTGTTATGGGTTGTCGCAAAAACTGCAGAACAAATTCTACTTATAATTTTGATTTTTCCCTATTAGAGACTTTTTTAACATACCATTATTTTTCCTAATACATACAACCCACCCTACACAACCGAAAAAAAAACATAATTTACTTACATCCCATCCAAGACATTACCGTTCTAACAAGACACAATGCCTTCGCGGAATCCTCCCTAATGCATCACCACAAATTTAACTAAACCCTCCCGCCGCTGCTGTCAGTTGTAAAAACGGACGAAATAGGGGGTGGGACGAAGAAAGTCAGGGATCAAGTAATATTGGTGATATCTGCCACCCACCAACGTCACTCGTAGCGAGTGATTGATGATGTAGGCGGGGCAAATCCAATCATTATCCTTGATGCATGACCGTTGGTACATCACTAGCTTTCGGGATTTTCGATTTTGCGAAAATTAGTTTTTGGTTTGCGCTTTTGATGGCAGCCATTTCGATTTTTGGGGGTATTTATGGTGAAAATCTACGTTGAGTATTCGTAGTGTTATACTTATAAAATAATTCGTGACAACTTAGCACTCGTTTGAGAACAAAATAAGGTTGCAAAAAGTATCTAAGCTTCCAATAATTTTATTTTTAAATTTCCATTACGATATCTACCTCCACCATTAAAAGTATCAACATCGAGGTCGTCACACAATCTCTTTTTGGTCACCTAAAATTAAGTAAAATTTTTATACTGTTCCTATTTTTATTTCTAAGCACCCATTTATGAAATGTTACTGAAGTAAAGAATCAACACGTGATCTATAAAAGAAATAGCATTTATTTATGAAAGGAGTCTTACTTACATGCTAAACTTCAATCACATTTTGTCACAAACAAGATATTATTTATCGTGGATCACAAATTAAACACATTAAAAACTTACTTCAAAAACAATCTAAAACTTCCACACACAACGAAACTCAATGATACACTGAATGTGCAACAAAAAAAAATCACATTCGCAAACTGTATCTGCATTTTTTCAAACCGAATATATTAACCCTTGAATAATTAAAAATATGCGTGAGCTCAAATAATCGCGAAGAATTAACCCTTTGCATGCAAATGAGGTGCGGATGCGGAATCACGACCGGTCTTTGAGACCCAGGTGTGGTATTATTTTAAAAATAATTTACATACGACTTGGGGATAATATTTTTAGGAAACATTTGTTAAAAAGAGGTCACGTACCTACACTGGTGTCGAATTTAAGGAGTGCTTTTATAACCGTCGCGTATTTCTAACGGGATAAGTTAAGTAATTAATTTTTGGAAACTTATTTAGGCAATCAGACAGTATTACATAACATTATGTTTCTTTCTATCAATTTAATAATACGAAGATGACTAACTGACGACAAAATTATGCCGTGCTGATCACATATTGCTATACGTATACATAAATGACGCCTTCTCTCATATTTCCCATAATAAAACTATGTGGCCAACTTATAAGTTCTATAATTCGTAATGTAAAAAAACATCAGCTTTAAGTATAAGGTCCCCTTTATGGACGGGCCCTTTTCCGGGTCCCAAAAAAGTTTCTCAAAACATCTTCACTTCAATTCACATACATGGTACAAAAGACTAGTCCTTCTAATTGCCACAAAAACAAAACTTCCTACATGAGACCACGAGCCACATGTTTAACATCATCGCCACAAAGGCTGAGTTCACGACAACGGCCATCTTAACTGACGGAAGCACTCACAAAGACAGTACACCTGCCAGACGGTGAGGGGACACAAATTTGAATTTGAATGCCCACCGCGGAAGGGTTAAAGACATTCGTTGCTCAAAGAACTTTTTCAAACTTGGAATTCTATGCGGTGTGTTTAAATTAAACTATTCCAGATTTAAAAGGTTTTTTTATTGCACGTAAAATTATTGCACCTTCTTCAAAAAACTGCTAAAGAAGTCTCCATATAATAATGAAAAGGAGACTGAGCAATTAATATTTTATACTTAAATCTTACCCATCAACATAGTTCCTAGTTTTAGGACTTCATGGTCTTGAAGAAACTAAAAAGATTTCATAAGTCTGAGATAACTGAAATAAAAATTCTACAAAAAATCCCTGTAGGTGCTATTTCACACTTAAATTTTTTTTATTCATCTGATTATTTTACTAGAAATATCAAAAAGAAAAACGTTACACATTACACATTCATTTCTGCAAACTCTTTCACAAAATATACAGAATGACTTCACGTGTAGGTACAAAGATTCTGCTCTATGGCTTTTAACACCCAATAAATTAAAATCAATCGATACACCCTGACACCTATTCCTTTATTACTGATCAATAATTACCATATTATAGGCAAATGTTGACACAGCTTTCCATAACACACAGCCCCATCGATTATGCTATAAAGGCCTCAAGTCTCACGACCGACCTAGTATCCGTTCCCACGAAATCCATGAATACATTATCAAAAAAAGGTTTTATCTATTTTATTCAAATCCACACTGGCCTTTAAGATGTTCCAAATTTGAATATAAAGTGGAAGGGTTTATTCTTTCCAGTGTCAAAATTGTTCTTCCGCGTTCACAGAACAGTCGACTCATTTGAATATCGTTTCCGAATGTATGGGACCTACTTTGCATATCTTTTTTTTCTTGGTACTGTGTGCGCTTTAACTTTTCGCACAGTGGTACAAAGACGAGTTTGGTGTGCGCATTATTGATTTTTGCCGGTCGATGCGTAAGTTTGAATGCGTAATGAGATAAAATATTTTCCTTGCGCTGTCATATTTGATGTTTTATAGTCTAATTTATTCGAATCTTTGTGTTAAGGTGACGAATTTTTTTGGTGCGGTTGCGTTCCCATGGAATCTTAAGATAGGCATAAATTATCTAGACGATTGTAAATTCTACGTTATAATACAGTATGCATTTTATACTTTGGTATTTGTTTATGTTTCATTATTTTCACTTACTAACACAAAACTACATTGCATTCGAGTGATGTGAGTACCTATGCTTTTTAATTTAATTTTAAAAATAGAAAAATATTAATCCGTAAATTCCATGCAATATAATATGACTGTAGAAAAATAACGTCTCTTCAGTGTTGATCATAATAACAACAAAACACAAGATTAATTGCATTTTTTTAAATGACAATAGACAATCGTTCACAATCGATCGTGAATGATTTAACAATTGACTCAAATAAAATAAACAATTGACATTGCACACAGTTCGCAGATCATAAAATAAGGTTTGAATAAATTAATGGCTTCAATTATAATGTATTGGATTAATTTGCATATTTGGAAAGTTTATTATTTTATCTTCTGTTTTTTTTTATTCATGAATGTTAATCATTATTATTTATTACTTATGCGTGATAAAATCAATAATATTTCATCGAAATATTTATAAAATAACAGATAGAAATATAACTTATTTTACACAAGTTATGGTTTGTGAATAGAGATGGGCGTCTACCCGGTAAGAATACGAACTTTGGGTAAATAATAATTAATACCAATTTTTACCTTCCCAATTATAATTTATACCGGGTAGAAATTAAAAAAAAAAAACAAATAACATTATAATTTTCACATGTTTGCCAGCAGTTTCAGTGTTGCCATTTGTTGTACGGCTATTCTGTACTATCTTAAAATGGTACACGGCAATACATTAATTAAAGTAAAATAATTATGCAATTCTAATGTTCCAATATTAGTTTTCCAATACAGTTTTATCAAAAATATACTGTACCTACATATAAAAATAATAATTAAATGTACAGTGGGTTATAGGTGTTACCTGACCCACCGAGACCCCGCCGTCCCACCTAGGGCGGGTCAGGTTACAGCTATAACCCACTGTACATGTAGAGATAATAATATATTAAATTATTTATTTATTAAAAATATTGTTTACCCCTACGAATAAAATACCCAAACATCGGGTTTTTACCGGGTAGACGCCCATCTATATTTGTGAATGCTTTAAGATTTCATTGTAGTTTTAATAACCTATTTAAATATTTTTGCATTGTAGGGATGGTAAAAGTTTACCCAAGAATGTATAATTTTGGTTCCATTCTTTAATTTGGAACACAGTGACACTATAAGTACTGCGTTCCAAACTTGATAGTGACACTGTGTTCCAAATTTGATACTGACACTGTGTTCCATATTAAAGGCCATGGGAACGGTGAAATTATAAACTCCTTCGACGTTTTTACCTTTTTTCTGGGTTATTTATTTATTGCACACCAATAAGACAAGTATAGGAGCGAATAAATATGCCAAGTCAATGTAGGCTACAATGGGCGGTCTTATCGCGCATGGCCATCTCTTCCAGACAACCTTTATTATGTCTTATTTCTGTGACTGAAAAAAATATATTACAAATATCGTATACGTAATATAACGAGCGATTCAAAGATAGTTCCCGCAAATAAATTCTACGAAGACTGTGTAACACGGGTTAATCGTTTGTAAGTAAGTGCTGAAATATTGTCTGTACTTTTAATGTCTTATTTCAGATGATAAGTTTAAAGTTTTTATTACAGGTTCGAGTTAACACATTGTAATACTTAGTTATAGTGATTGTGATATCATAGAATCTGTATATCTGGGCTTCAAATGTGTCATTGCTAATTCAATATAGATTAGATTATAGATTTTCACAGTTTTCATAAAACTTACACTAAGCCCAGTTTTTCTACTGCAAATGAAACGAATCTAGTATCCATCCATGACTTGCTGATCGGGTATCATCGTCGGGTCGCTTTGATCGCTTAATAATGGTTAACCTACACGTATACGTGCTGTCAGTTAGGACAGGCCAACTCAAAGCTGCTATGGCACTTCCTTCAAAAGGCCTTTACAGATTTTACTCTACATTGTAAAACTCGCATATCTGATAATATAAGATACTACTGTGACCATGATTATCTGAATTTGTTTCAGCGTTTCTTCTCCGGGGTTGTCAGATAGGAAAAGCCGGCACATGACTTGTAAAAGTGTCTTTAAAAGATCTATTTACTATAAATTATCATTTTTCATATTCCCATAGGAAGTTATCAAATAGATCAAGAGATTTTTGATATACAAATCCTGATTGTTTGATAAATAAAATTGGCAAGTCTTTTTCAAGACTGGAATAACTTAAAACTATGTTTCAAGAATTATATCTTACAAAAAGAAGACGAGTGAAATATTTTTTTAAATTACAGTGAAAGATAATTTAGATATCGCCTTCCAATTGCCATTCCACGCGTGTTGTGTTTACAAGATAATTAAAAAGAAAAATTACAACGTACTTGTTTAGTTTTTTTCTATAATTATACCTATATGTAATAGGTGTTATTAGAAGAAATTGTACATATAAGTGGAGTAATTAAAGGAAATTGATTGGTATTGCTTATTAATTATGGTGCATCAGATATACCATGTCTCTAAGGGTTTTAGTAAAGTTGTAAATTTTTTACTGCCTCATTAATCTAGTTGTCCCTACCGCGACTGATACGCTAGAGAACCGGGGTTTGATTCCCAGTTATTGAGTTTTTCTATGAAATTCTCAGTTGCACCTCGAAGTTTCGTTCGAAGTGCCTGTATTCCCCAAAGGGTTAGGCAGAGGTGTACTAATTATACTCTATATTGGGCAAGCCTATTGCCATTGTCCGGGCACAAATCCAACCTCCGTGCTGCTACTCAACATTTTATAGAATGACTCAATTGGCGAGGTTGAACCGAGGACCTTTAGTAGTAGCTTACGACAAGAACCACTCTCAAATAAAACTAGTAATTTAACAAACATATCAAAAGAGCCCAATTAACAAAATACACAGAGAAAACACTGGTTGTTAGTAAAAATAATACAAAAAAAAACAACGCAATCGGACCTCGACTTCCGTACATCGCAGCTCCGAGTATCACCTAACAAGAATTTGCATACATTACCAGATAAAAGGGTGAACCGTAATAATTTTTAATATTTAATTTTTCACTGTTACAAGTACCGGTTTTTGTCTATTGTCACATTGTATAAAATATTTAAATTGAAAACAAAATCGTTGGTTCGAAACAAAGAGCGCACCTTTTTGTCCCTGCTTGCATGTATTTTAAACACTGTGCGACAATTCTGCTGAAGCAAATGACACTCTATAGCTGAAGTAAAACAGTTTAAATTTCATTGAAGGAATTTTGAAAAGGTCGTGTAAATTAGTAATAACAGCATAAAAATTGTATTATGGGTGCATCAACTAAATTATTGTTGGGTTAACGCCACATCACTACAGACTCAGTAGTTTATAGTTATCATAGTTAATATGTTTTGATTATGTGTAGGTACGTATTCTTGACACATAGGTTTAATCCCGACATCAGGCTAATTATGACATTTACCTCACATCCTGTTATTGCCATAGTGAATAATGTAACATCTTTTATTTTAAAAGAGTGTCCAAAGAGTTTCTTGTCGAATTCTTCTCCATAGGATCTACTTTTTGGAACTGTGCAACTAGAGTCAGGTATTTAAGTTTTAAGCGGCGGTAGCCTAATGGCTAGGGCGTCGGACTTGCGATCATGCGGTTGCCGGTTCGAAACTCACCAATTGCACTACCGACGTGAACCCACTCGTAATACAAGCATTTAGCTTAGTACGAGGGGTTACCAAGAATACTAGTAATGTGCGACCCACATTGCTAGTTTAAAAAAAAATAAAAAATAAAAAAAAAAATACCCGGTTAATGGCTTGTTCACTAACATAACGACGAACTGTAAGTAAATTAGTACATCACTACCCGAACTTTCAGGAAACCGCGCTGTGAAAGTATTTTTAATAATTTTGAAACTCACTTCACCGCACTCAAAATCGATTTCATTATAAAAAAAACTCAAAACAAATTGCAAAATCAGTTAAACATTAAGGTCCCGTCACACCGGTCCGTAACAAATCGCGAACAAACATGAAGAGCTCGGAACCAATCGTTGAATCATAATAAGATGCTAATCTTTTACACCTTTAGCTTGATTTGCATATTGTGTGAGAAACAGCTTTGCCGAATGTGCGAATAAAATATTTACATTTATTTGTTCCATGTAGTAGGAGGCGAGCCTATTGCTCGCCTCCTACTACATGGAACCTAAACATACCGGCGAAATGTGGCGAAACCCTTCGGGGAATACCTACAGATGTGATGGTATGTATGTAGGTATGTAAGTATTACTAAACAGACAACAATTCCCTCAGGAGTGCTGAGGGAATTTCCCAAAATACAGAGTCCACCACTATACAATACATATAAATAACTTCTTTCTTTTAAACTTTGGAAATATAAGGAAGTATACGAGTAAGTCTAGACTGACTAGACTTCTTTTCTGGTATTATTTGACGTCCGTCTAAAATATCTAAATATCTACTCATAATATAAAAAGTTCAAGAGTTTGTTTGTTTGAAAGCGCTAATCTCAACCTTTCAGTCGGATTTGAAAAATACTTTTTTTATGTGATAGCCTGAGGACGGTTATAGGCTATTTAACATCGCACTACAACTAATAGGATCAGGGTAAAGCGGGTGAAACCGCGGGATACTAGTACAATAAATAATCACAAACAAAATAACGACAAGTAAAAAGTTTTCTTTACAAATTAATAAATAATTAGGAACTAACAATAGAAAGTTTGAAATCGGTTTCATAACTTTCATAACTATCAATAGAAACTGGCTTGTTTACATTCGTTAACTTATAAAAATCTTAACCCTATTTTAGCTACGTCAGTATTCCAAATTGTAAATAAAATGATAATACAATGCAATCAATTGAATAATCGTCGATAAATCCGTTGAACTAAATACTAACTAAAACTTTGACCTCCTTTCTGGTGGTTAAGAACTGTGTTATACCTATTGTATCCTAAAATAATTACGCTTAACTTTTTATTCATAGTTAAACTCTTTGATTTTTGTCATTGCATATTCTTCTTTAAATAATGCGGACACCTGAAAGGCACCATGTGCTGGAAAATCAATACTAAGCTTGTCGTACGCGTGATACCAACGAAAAACTACTACAGCCACCCCAACTCACCCTACGTGGATTTTTCTTCACCCTATCCACCCCCACCGGCTTAGGGAGAGAGGGGACGCAAAAAGATTCCCGATTTTTTTCTCATTCGCGTGTGTTTTTGTTGACTAAACTTTTCTGCACGTGAAATTCAACTTTCCTTCTTTAAAGCAGAGTTGATTTTGGATCGTGCACGATTTTGATATGTGGATGATTGTCACGTCGAATTTGCAATCTAATTTCAGGCTTAGAATGTAGTCAATAAGGTGGGATTTGGATTAAAGGTGCATTATCAAAAAATGCCTCAGTAAACGTGGTATATGGGAGTTACTCGGTCTTCGCAACGAAATTAGGGTCCGTATATCGTACGCACGGGTGCCTAATGACGTCTTATGATTTTGATGTCATGTTGCGTGTAAGATGCATCGAGTTTATTTGATTCGGCTGTGGAGGGTTGGCTGATTCGTATTCGAAGCGAATTTCAAATTTGAATGAATTCTAAAATCAGACCGAGTTTTAAATTGACAGTTGCCAAAATAACGGTCATTCGTTATTCAAAGATGATTGTGTCGTTTTATTTAAAAACGAAGATCTATGCACAATGCAGTATTCTGTTTTTTTTTAAAGAACGTTAGTTTAGACCAATAAGCAAACATATCCGATTTTTGTGCTTTATTTTTATACAATCTGTTTCTTTCTGTTTCAGAATAAGATTCTTCAAAAAAAATATTAGATACATTATTATTTTGGTCATTAATAATAATTTTGTAAATGAATACTACTTAGTATTCTAGGACACCAGTATAGATGTTAACAAGATAGGTACTTAACAAACACATTTTAATTTTGAAAAAAAACCTTGTGTAAATGGAACTTTGCAAATGCAGCCAACATTATCGTTATTTTTGAGGTCAAGTTTTAATGATGGTTGGAGTCACAGGCCATTCAGATAGCATCCGAGTCTGACAAAGCATTTTCTTAACCGTAGTATGATAACGACTATAATTTGAGTTACTAATTAATAAGCAATCAGATAATTTTGAACATTATTACACACAGTTTGAGTATTTTCCGCTAGAGGTCGGCACACGTAATGCGTGTCGCATTCCTGCACATCTGTTGTACACCTGAACGACATATTGGTGAATGATAGGGAAAATAAAAATCGCCATCAAACAGCTGCATTTTTTTCTTTATTTACATCAACTTTTAGTTAGTAAATCTCACCTCATAGGTACTTGACTGGATTTTCTACTTTATAATTATTAATTTAGTCTCAACTGTGTCAAAGTTCGAAGGCTCTTATGGAATTCTAGGAACCAGGTGAAAATTCGGGCGTACGTATTTAATTATAAATAATATACTGAAGTAAAACATTGTTATAGGTCCACAGTCCATGTTAGTTGTTTTTCTGTTTTTAGATAACATATTATCAGTGATGCATATCATCATCATTAACCCATTTACTGTCCCACTGCTGGGCATGGGTCTCCTTTCAGAGTGAAAGGGTCAAAGTTAAGCCAGTGATATCTATTTAATTTTAAATACGCATATGTTTCGAACCTAAGACCTGGTAGTGTAATAGTCATATATCACTGCTTATGGATATTTTATTACATATACATACCATCACGCCTAATTTCCCCGAAGGGTTAGGCAGAGGTGTACTTAAAGTACACCCACAGTTCGCCGGTATGTTTAGGTCCCATGTAATAGGGGGCGAGCCTATTGCCATTAACCGGGCACAAATCCAGACTCCGAGCTGCTACTGGGAATTTCATAGAAAAACCCAATAACTCTTTGCTCGACTTGGGAATCGAACTCAGGACCTCTTGCGTAGTAGTCGCGCTTGGGACCACTAGACTAACGAGGCAGTCGAGCAGTTAATATTATTAATAATTAAATAATTGTGATACTTTTATTTGTTACTAAAACTCAATCAAATAGAAGACATATTTACCATACATTTTCAAAATGAGCAGTCACCTTTACTTTATCAACATAGTCATAAAAATACAAATGCATAAATCGGTTAGGTAAATATTATACAAGAATTATAATTAAAAACCCAGATAAAATCTACCCACCAAAAATATCGATCATTAAATTTAATATCCATATGACCAATGCCGCTTCGAGGTGTACATAACCGTCCACTGACCAACCAATTACAGGCGCACAGAGTAATAAAACGTCCGAATGATTTTATCATCGAATAAATCGGGACTGTATCTTAAAATCGCTTGTTAGGTGAGCGGAGCGAGCGTAAGCGCCCACGGTCGCATGTTTTAGATAAGTTTGTACGGTATTGTTTGTATTATTGCTAGTTTTTTGAGGTTACTAATTAAATTTGTCGTCGGAAGCATATTATTGTGTAACTGTTTCTAGTTTGACTTTTTGTAGTTTGGGTTTCTAAGACTGCCTCGTCAGTCTAGTGGTTCCAATCGCGACTGCTACGCTAGAGGTCTTGGGTTCGATCCCCAGGTCGAGCAAAGTGTTATTGGGTAGCACCTCGGAGTCTGGATTTGTGCCCGGTGAATGGCAATAGGCTCGCCCCCCATTACATGGGACCTAAACATACCGGCGAAGTGTGTTAAGTACACCTCTGCCTAACCCTTCGGGGAATAAAGGCGTGATGGTATATGCTATGTTTCTAGTTCTTTGACTATTGACAGAATCGGTCTTTAATTATTATTTATCGATGATAGAGCTACCACCCGATGTATTGACAATCAAATGAATATATGTTTTTATTCCGGTTGATAATTACTTAACAATATTGTATTATGTGACTGCCAACTGCCTAGTGGTTCTAAGCACGACTGCTACGCTAGAAGTCCTGGGTTGGATTCCTATGAAATTCTTAGTAGTAGGTACCTCATCATACCGGCGAAATGTGGATTTTAATTCAATTCTTTATTGCGTTCCATAATGTAGGTATACAGGTGGTCAACTTATCTATTGGAACAATTATGGACCCTGTCGGGCACAGCAGCTTAGGTAGGAGAGAGAAAGGAACTGATAATAATTTATATAATTAAGAATTGTTTTATTTTAATTTTCCCATAGTATAATATCGTGTTTTCGTATTGTATTATTTTTTTATATTTTATTTAATTTTTATACTCTTCATATATATTTTATAAGAGTACCTACACCTCTGCCTTGCCCTTCTGGTAATATAAGAGATGATGGTTATTTTTTTTATATTGTAAAATGTGTACGTGATAGTAAAATAAAAAAAAAGTAGTCGTATTATTAATAATTATTAAGAAGAATATTCATCATCATCAACCCATTACATTGTCCCACTGCTGGGCACGGGTCTCCTCTCAGTACGGGTGGGATTAGGCTATAGTCCGCCACGCTAGCCTACTGCGGGTTGGCAGACTTCACACGCCGTCAAGAAAATCTCTCAGGCATGCAGGTTTCCTCACGATGTTTTCCTTCACCGTTTAAACGCGTGATAATTATTTATTAATACGCACATAACTTCGAAAAGTTAGAGGTGCGTGCCTTGGATTCGAACCGAGACCTTTGACTTGGCAGTCCAATGGTCGTATCACTAGGCTATCACTGCAAGAGCAAGAGCAAGAGCACTGCAAGAAGAATATTACCGGAAAAAAAACTTTATTTTCCAATTCCACCTTCCCTTTCGGTGCTGCTTCTGTTAGCTAATTACTCTGTGCACTTTATTTAGGTCCTACGCCTATTTGTTGACCTGGATGCGATCAACCGACGTGAAATAGACAAGAGTATCGCAGGGAGAATGAAGCTTGGATAATATATCCAGTACTTACTTATATCAACAAGCTAAAGATGAATACGCCTATAAGTCTAGTCGTTGTAAGAGTAACTGCTGAGCTTGTTGACCTGAGATTGATTCCCAGGTTGAGCAAAATATTTTTTTGTTTTTTCTATGACTCATTAGCAGCTCGGAGTTTGAAATTAACACGATTAATGGAATTTTGCTAGCCATCGACATCGGACTATAACTATTGTTTCTTACCTCTGCCTTACCTTTCAGAGAATAGAGGCGTGGTTAAAGATGGACTGGGTTAAATAAAAGGCATCCATCAATATTACAAAGCCAAGCAAAACTTGCTTAACAATACATTACTAAAAAATATATCTATCTATACTTATCTATACTAATAATATTATAAAGCTGAAGAGTTTGTTTGTTTGCTTGAACGCGCTAATCTCAGGAACTACTGGTCCGATTCGAAAAATTCTTTCAGTGTTAGATAGCTCATTTATTGAGGAAGGCTATAGGCTATATATCATCACGCTAAGACCAATAGGAGCGGAGCATAAATGAAAAATGTTGCAAAAATGCGAAAAGCCGAGAAGTCACGCGGGCGATGCCGTGGGCGGAAAGCTAGTTATTAATAAGTAGGTCTCCCGTCAGCCGAGTACTTACTCTAAAAGCTCATAAAGATGCTGTTATAATGGCAACCCTAGACAATGTGTACCGTTGGCCATAAAAATGAGCCGCACCAACAAATAGGTCATTGTACTCACTCACCTAGTGTAGTATACAGTTCTTGCACATAATGTTAATTCGCTAACATTTACAAATAGTGAATGGTTGGTTCTCAGTAAAGCTTAGTGATTAGGCATTCAATTAGCTCATTGTTCGAACACAACACTTATGCAACTTAACTTATGTACCGTCAGCAAAAGTATTCTTAATTACGCGTTAAATTAATATCTCAAAATAGGTAGCCGACCAAAATGCGGCACAATTTCTTTTTGGAGTATTCCTCTTTCGGCACCAATTTTTTGAGCACCTATGGTTTGAGCACCTAAGCTTTTCCACTTACAGCACCAATAGGTATGTTTGGTTGGTATATTGGTGCTCAATGTGCTAATGTCTAGAGCTGTTAGTGGAATAGCTCAGGTACTGAAGGTTAAAAAAATTGGTACCGAAAGAGGAATACTTCTTCTTTTTTCATTGCGAGTAAATTTTTAGTTTCTTGAATCGAAAGCGTAGTATTATTATGTAATTTGTTTTGTAATTATTAAAATGTAGGTACTTGACTTTTTAAAAGTTTTATAAGAGGATTGTTAGTATCTTCATCTGCTAAAGTTTTGTATTTGCCACTTGAAACCATATTCTCTTTATTTACAAGATTCGCTTTATTTTTGGTAAAAAAACATCTCCCTAATTACTATTCGTAGCGATCGAATCCTAGAATATATTTTTTCTTTAGTATTGCAGATGTCCATGGGCGGCGATGACTATTTACCATAAGGCGGCTCATATGCTCGTTTGCCGAATAATCCCATAAACAAAAAACCTAGACTTATACGCAACTGAGCAGTATACATAAAACTAAATCAATTCGCTTTAACTAAAAAACAGCCATCTTGTTGTAACACTTGCGCGCTCAATATTGAGACACTATTCCCAAATTTGGATTCCAAATTTAAAATTGAGTCCCAACATAATTCATTCCGTTGATTCTGCTGTCAGTACACGATAACATCTCTTCACGGTAGCGGTCGCGGACAAAGGAGTGTTCTGCTGACTCTACCATCAGTACATGAGGCCAGAGCGGATTCAAATCACTCGTTTTATCTACTATACGGATGTAGGTATATACTGTATTATTATCGCTATTATCGTCTGTTTACGGCCTATCGTCCTGTGTTTAATGGTTCTTTGAAATATAAAGTCATTGTCATCTTATTAACACCTATACTTTCATAAATTCTTAATATAAATAATGAATTAAGACATTAACCAATACTACCGTCACACGTCTTTTTTTGGCTTGAAAGTGTCAATTGAGACACGATATGATAAATTCCCTCATTATTCTAGTGGATCCTAAGCGCGACTGCTTAAGGTCCTGTCCTGGGTTCGATTTCCCGGTCGAACAGTGTAATTATGAAATTCTCGGTAACAGCTCCGAGTCTGGTTATTGGCAATAGGCTCATCCCCTATTACATGGGACGAAATTAGGGTGTTTATTTTTATTTACACCTCTGCCTAACCCTTCAGGGAAAAACAGGCGTGATGGTATGTTAACATTTACCTGCATTCACCTCATATCTTGTTTTCGCTTTAAAATACCACTGAAGACTGTAACACTTTTATTTGAAGGAATTTCAATGGAGTTTCCGGCCGGATTCTTCTTATTTTTATCAACTTTTTAGAATCGCAGATACACCATTTACGTAGGTATACATTTCATAAATACTTGTACCTAAAAGCTTATTTGAAATAATTTACTGTATTCGGATTTCAGAAAAATTGCAATGTAGCCAGTGAAATCTAGACATAATTATGAGACATAACAACTGAGTCTGAGTCTGGAATTGTGTCCAGTGAATGGCAATAGGTTCGCCCCCTATTGACGAACTGTGGGTGTACATTAAGTACACCTCTGCCTAACCCTTCGGGGAATACAGGCGTGATGGTAAGTATGTTATGTTATACTGAGATTACAAGACGAGAACCCGCTAAAAATACTATTAGTATTGTAGTAGGTACTGCGGTTACAGCTTACCATCAGGCAGCATTGTTTGTTTATCATCTAATTCATCATCATCAACATAGTATACTGCCCCACTAGTGGACACTGATCTCCACTCAGAATGGGAGCGATTAGGCAATAGTCCACCATGCTGGTCTAATACGGGTTGGCAGACTTCACATAACATAACATACCATCACGCCCGTATTCCCCAAAGGTTAGGCAGAGGTGTACTTAATGTACACTCACAGTTCGCCAGTATGTTTATGTCCCATGTAATAGGGGGCGAGCCTATTGTCATTCACCGGGCACAAATCCAGACTCCGAACTGCTACTGGGAATTTTATAGAAAAACCCAATAACACTTTGCTCGACCTGGGGATCGAACCCAAGACCTCTAGCGTAGCAGTCGCGATTGGGACCACTAGACCAACGAGGCAGACTTCACATTCCGTCGAGAAAATCTCTTAGGAATGTAGGTCATTGTATGTTTCCCTTAGAGGTTTTCTTTCACCGCTTACGCGCGTGATAATTAGGTGTTATCACGCACAAAATCTAATTACAAGAAAAAAAACCCTATAATGTAATCACAAAATAAATTACTTATTGTCCGGGTTTAAACAATTAGTTTTGCCGCTTGGCACGAAATCTTAAAACATTAGGACGATTAATACCAGGTATTATAATAAAAATAGCTCCTATAATACATACTTAGTTCTTTCACATATCTAATAAGTAGGTAATTCGATATCATTAAAACTAAAAACAGTACACTAAGACTGTTAACAGGGATTAATTTATAATAATTAAAGTAATTGGTACAGTGATAGCCTAGTGATATGACCATTGGACTGCCAAGTCAAAGGGCACGAGTTCGAATCCAAGGCACGCACCTCTGTCTTTTCGAAGTCATGTGCGTATTAATAATTAATTACCATGCGCTTAAACGGTGAAGGAAAACATCGTGAGGAAACCTGCATGCCTGAGGGATTTTCTTGACGTCATGTGAAGTCTGCCAACCCGCAGTAGGCTAGCGTGGTGGACTATAGCCTAATCCCTCTCTTTCTGAGAGGAGACCCGTGCCCAGCAGTGGGACAATGTAATGGGTTGATAATGAAGGTAATTCTTTGTTATACTAAGTCTTAAGTTTTTATTTGCAATGCTATTGTGTAAACTAATGTTGGTAACTCTAAATAAACACATAAAGTAAATAATTTGTTCTCAGTAAACACATGACATACCTGGTCTACTGGTGAACTATGGATGGCAGACAGTGGAACAGTAGGTAGACTACTAGTGTCTTTAACAAGATCATACCCCTCTCACTTTAAAAGGAGATCCCTGCCCAGCAGTGACGCAATAAATGGGTTGATGATGGCGATGATGATAAACAATAACGAATTTAATGTAACTCAGCTTAAAGGAAAACCTACCGAAATAAGACTTCAGTAAATACTTACAAATTAAATAGCATTATTGAATAAAATAAAAACAATCTATAACACTGATTTCAATTCTAAATAAACAATGAAACATACTTAAAAAACTTAAGATTACGGTTCTATATAGTTAGTAGTTCCATTTTCAAAACCACTCGAAGCACTACAAACTCTTGCGCACCTAAACAGTAATAAGAATCGATCGTTATTCGTCGCAAAAACTCCCCACCCTAAATTTTAACATCTACAAAAAATTGCATTGTTGTAAAAGGGGGTGGGACATGGTTAGAAAGAGACAGAATGATTTAACAAAAGTTAAAAGAAGAGAAGTGTAGTGTTAGAAAAGGATAGAGTTAGATTCGTCATCGTTGGTAGGAAGAAGAATTTTTATTTTGTGTAAAGGTGTGTATCAACTATGGAGATTGATTAATTTAATTATTTGTATGAAAATATTGACGATTACAATTATGTAGCGTTATGAAATTAAAATGGAAAGGAAAATAAATCAGAAAATATTATTCATTGTTAACTAGAAAAAACAGTTGTTGAGAAACATAGAAAATAGTCGAGAGGATTATTGGCCACTTGATACGAGACGACAACTTTTTATGACGATTTATAAGGCTAAATTGAAGGAAAACAAGAAAAAGAAAGACCTAGAAGTTTTATCAAACAAGTTAAGGAAAAAGTGGGAGTCGAGTGGTATCAAAAGGTCAACGGAAGGCAGATTAGAGAACAGTGGTGATTGCTCCACCAATAAGAGCTGAGCAGATACGGAAATTATAGATTGGATAATCCTTATAAGAGTAAAAAACTTATAATCTAGTATTATGTTCGTTAAGTACTCATGTTATGTTGGGAGTAAACAGGCTAAGGTTCCTATGGGGCTGTCTCGAAAGAGGAATGGAAGATTGACATAATAATAGTAATATAAGTAGGTACTAGACTTAAACAACAAAACAAAAGGAAATATTTTTAAAAAAATAGAGGACAAAAAAAACAACTATCAAAGATTTAGCATACTAAGTAGTTATAAATGATTGGTATGACATCAATTCTATAGGGTACTTACTTGTAACTTAGCGGCCTTTTACTATATCTAGATAAATCAAGGTATCTGGACAAAAACGAATAAAAAAGTATTTCAAATTAGAATAACGGCCCTATTTACATTTTAATAAATTATTGCAAAACAATGGTTTTCGTGTGAACAAACAAAGTGGTGAAGCGTCGGTAGCCTAATGGCTAGGGCGTCGGACTTGCGAGCATATGGTTGCCGGTTCGAACCCCACCCATTGCACTACCGACGTGAACCCACTCGTAACACAAGCATTTAGCTTAGCACGAGGTGTTAACAAGAATACTAGTAATGTGTGACCCACATTGCTAGTAAGCTTTTTAAAAAAAAAAAAATGGTAGGTAGATTTGAAAGAACTTTGTAAGATAAGCGAACATAGCTCAGGGGGCCTAGACAATGTTACATTTCCATATCGAAATCGAAGTTATATTAATCTAATGTATGGAATTGGCATAATATTTCGATATGTCACGTGATGAAATTATGTCAAATCCATACATTTCGGATGGATCTAGCTTCGTCATCGATAATTAAGATGTGACATTGTCTAGGGGCCCAGGTACTCTTAAAACTAGGTAGATGTCAGTTCATAGAATCCTAATGGGTTTCTGGTAGGTACCTACTTGTTCTTGTTTTCTAATAGAGTTTCAATTGTAATTCTAATACACTAAATTCTAATAAGTTTAAAATTAAAACGTACGGCCATCTTATTGGATTTCTTATAAAGTACATATATCTTCATAAAAGAGTCGAGAAATGAATATAAATGCTTAAAGCCGTACAGAATAAGATGTGAGGTGGCAATTTGAACAGAAAATGAGACAGTTTACTGTAAAAGTCACGTACGGGAGGTGGCAAACAGGATATTTGCTCTAATGAACATAGCTGAACAATGAGACTAGCACCGCCATCTAGTAACAAAAAAGGGAATTAATTACCGATATGTTTTTTTTAATTCCACATTATTTTTTTAACTATAATCAATATCTTTTCGAATTATAATCATGAAATCATTCAAACATTACAATGCTCTATAAACATAATAATTTCAACAACTTGGTTCAGAATAATACTACTAGCGACATCTGTTATGGAGTAGAAAAATTAAAAACTGCTTTACAACTTAACTTGACGTTTCAAGTACCCTTGTCATTACAGGGGCGAGATTGTATATGTGTGTGTGATCAAAAGCGCTCGAAATTCAAAATTGGCGCCAGCCTGCAATTTTGTTCAACATAAATAATTTTGTTCTCGCATCAGCAGTATCCCAAATGTTTGAAATTTCAATTTTAATTTACTAAGTGCTACCTACGTACCTATTATTCAGCTAATTTATTTACTCCAAGTAAAATAAAATTAATTCTTAACAGTTTATTTATCTAGGTAGGTGCCTTCTTCAAGTAAAATATAATTAATTCTGTATCCAAAACTTAAAAGTTATACCTAACGATGTAAATATGTAATGTCTTTATTGCTTTCATAAATAAATAAGTATTAATTAAGTAGGTAATAAGCTAAACTACTTAAATATAGTGTAGTTAATTATTTTATCATATTCACCTACTCGCTTTATAAAAGCAATAAATGTGGTTGACCGTTTTACTTAGCCCACCAAATTATATTTTATTTATTTTTCGCAATTATAAATTTAATTTAAAAAAAAAACAACTAGATACATAATTGAGATTAGAATTTGGCGCGCAAAACTAATGACTAGTCCTACATATAATATGACGTATAGGTAATACAAACATACATATAGTCACGCCTGTCTCCCATGTGGGTAGACAGGAATATAGATTTCCACTTGCTACTACTTCAAAAGTAGGCAATTTTTAAAGCAAGAGTGTGTCTTTTTTGCCTTATCCAAATAATTTAATAATTACACATTCACTGTCTAAAATAAGCTCGATCAGTACTTATCTAAATAACTGTATATAGGTACTTACTTCATTATTTTATAAACAAAATGCCTTCACAAAAATCTCCTTTTGAAACCGATGAATGCAAAATCTCTGTATTGAATATCAGTTCATTGTGTGAACATAATGGCCACTTATCACTGAATACAGGCTAAAAATAATACACGACCTCAGAATCGCAGACATTGATAAATTTAATACTATGGGTATAACGCTATTTTATAAAATTACACATACCAAAAATGTGTAGTAAGTACCTGTAGGAAATCAAAATATCTACATAGATATAGAGAAAACTGAGTTATTGGACCTCTGACTTTCGAAGTCATTAAAGTCAATTAAATAAATAAAAAATGTCTTCCAACCCACATTAGGCCAGTATGGTGGACTACAGACGATCCTTATGATTCTGAGAGGAGACCCATGCCCAACAGTGGGACAATGTAATGGATTGATGATGATTATTTTTTCAGATTTAGACCTATACTAGGTATTCTTATAGTTTTCTGTGTTTAAACTATTTCAATGGATGACACAACAAAATAATGCCTAGATAATAGAAATCAAAACGAAAAGAATACCTATATGATTATTTCTGTCTGAATATACTAAGCATAAAATTAATTTAATTTAATTTTATATACTGCAGTGCTTTTAAAGCACTTTCAAACAATAGTATATTAATATTATTCAATTTACAATTAAGTCGAAACGTTGTTTCGTGCGAAAATAATTAAAAGTAATTGTAATATTATTTAAATAGCCGTTTATTTAACTACAACGTACTACCTAATTATTTTTGTAACAAACAACTGACTTGAAAATGGCCTTCAGGCTATATGCGCGCACGCATCTAGAAATTAATTGAGATAGCCGTAAGCGCTACAATTTTTAATGCAATATTATATATATTTGTATTAATATGTGAGGAAAAAGCTTTATATTCTCTTTATAAGCGCAAGACGGCACAAGGAGGAATGTGAGATTTGGCAAAATTAAAGTTTATATAGAGGAGGAGCAGAGATTCATATAGAAGGAGCGACAAAAAAATTTGTAGACGGATTTCGACTGACGACCTCTTAGGACGACCAACACCTCAGTCCACCCGTGACCATGGATGCTGTAAAGGATCCGAAACGTCGGGAATTTAAAAATATCAATATAACGCGATAAAATCCGTAAAAAGTTGTTTTATTTCAATGACGACCTCTAGTTAATAAATAAATACCTAAATTAACATGTGGTAGTTTATAGTGACAAAATAGAAAATTACATAACTTAGAATCTACAGGCTGCGAGTAAAAATCTGCGTTAAATGTGGGAATATTCCCACATCCCACTGTAGTAAATTTTTATTTATTCTTGTATATTAAAAAATCTAGGAACATACATGCATACACATTGACAACACTCACGCCTACTTCCCATTTTTCTTAGTTAGATTTTTGCTTACAGACTCAACTTCTTTTGTTTCACCAAACTTCAGAAGTATTCATGTATAAATAAAAACATAAATACTACTACTACTACCTTGCCAGCCGCTTTTGACTGCAGTGACTAACTACTAATTATTAGCAAAGGAGCTACATATAACATATTAAAACATTCTGCAGAGTACTGTATTCAGTTGAAATTCTCGATTTGTGTCAACTCTATGCTAAAAAAACATGACTCATGTAACTAAATGTACCCCCAATAAATATACTCGTAACTGGGTCACACTTAACTGGCTATAAAAAAAAGAAAAAAGTCACTGTCAGGTAAATCAGATTGCAAGCGATGCATGAAAAATGACTCCGTCGCACTGTAATTAAAAAAAACGCACCGACAATAGAGTTCTTAATTTAAATTCGAACCTTACAAAAAAATTACCCTTTTGAAGGGTCATTTTTTTGCAAAAGTGAAAAAAATTGACCCCTCATTCTTGTGTCACTGCAATGAAACAAAAGATGAAATTTGACTATTTCCTTTTGATAGTTTTGATTTAAAGCTTACGTTACAATGAGACGAGTGCATTGGAAATGCTGGATTCTGCCAAGACAAAAGAGTTTTTTTACAATATGATTATAATCAGTTATTGTCGCATCTCTATTCGGGACATTGATGATAATAATACTGGATTTATATTATTTTTATTCTCGCAACAAATTTTGTGATATGTTAGTAGTTTCAGCCTTCAATAATTTTACATTATGTAGTCCGCAAGTTAAGGTTGTATGTACTGTCTTCAACAACCCATTTACCATCCCACTGCTGGGCACAATTCTCCTTTAAGAATGTAATGGTTTTTGCTATAGTCCACCATAGTGATGTGATCATCACATGAAGGAAATACGTATAAAATTCGCACGTCATACAAATAATTATAATATGACAAAATGTGCTTGACAATAATCACAACAGTTGTATCATGTAGATTTTATACAAATCAAATAATTTGAATTTGAAAGTCTTAGATGTCACGATGTCTTCCTTACAGTTTAGGCGATAATTAAGTATGTAATTAACTATTAATATTAGTATGCACATGATTTCGAAATATCATAGCCTTGGATTGAAACTAGAAAACAGAAAATTGGACAAACGTAGTGTGGGACGCCCTGCGACAGACGATTTAAAGAAAGTGGCTGGTAGCGGATGGATGCGAGCTGCCCAAGACTGGGATGGGTGGCGCTCTTCAGGGAAGGCCTACGTTCAGCAGTGGACGGCAATAGGCTGATTTGATTGATTGATATTGATTGAATCACATCATTAATAGGTTAAGACCACCCATTGTACCATTTTATGATTCATAACTTGTACTTGACAATTAAATAGTTTTGATAGTGGTATGCAACAAAGCATATTCTATTCTTTTCTATTCTGATAGGACTATTCTAGGTTAGATATATTCTATTAACCTGGAGGTGTTACTATTCATTATATATCATAATTTAACTAAAATATAATAAGTAACTATATTAAAATGCCGGGAGATGCTAATTACTATTTATAAGTAGATATACCTAAAATAGTATCAAAAGTTAAGTTTAAAGATTTAATTATACCAAGTTTTATTATATAAATAGCTAGTCGCACAGCATAGGTTGGCTCTATAGTTAAGTGATCTCGCTTTACGGTTAATGTAGGTACCTACCTATTATTCAAATCAAATGTTTTTTATATAAAATAAGTTTTAACAAGCGTTTATATGAAAAGTTATTTAGGTACTCAAGTTGCACGGTTTCAAAAATTTGATCCTATGGAAAAAAATCCGGCAAGAAATTCCTTGAACACTCTTTTAAAATAAAAGGTGTAAAGTATTAAAATATATCCTTGTCCGTATAAATTAATTATCTTTGTCAAGCATTTAAAATAATTATTATTGATACAGATGTCCAATCAGCTTTAAAAATATTAATTATAATTTATACTTCATTTAATTGCAAATTTCAAGTTTATATTAAACAGTATTTTTTTATAACTATACACCTATAAATTTATCTACAAAATAGGCACAAATTATTGTCATTGGTCCGAAAAACCAAACCAGTTTCATCATCAATAGTAAGGTGATACATAAATCAGGTCTAGTACAGCTGCCCTACAACTTCGCCCATAGAAAACTTAGTAATACTTATACGATTATATCAGTGTATTTTTGCCCCCGTCTAATATTAGTACCTTCCTATCCATTTTACTGTCAATTATACACTCACTAAGAGCATATAATGCCCTTTACCATTTTTTTTTTAATGCTTTAATAAACCTAGATAAGTTATTATTTTAGTAAAGGAAAAATTCGACCGCGGGCAGGATTCGAACCTGCGTCTTCTGGTTAAGTACACCAGACGCTATGACCGCTAAGCCACCGCGACCCCTACCCGCCATGTCGAAATTTGCCTTCACCTTTTTAATTTTACGTTTTTGAGGCGACGTCAGTCCCGCGGTCGAATTTTTCCTTCACTAAAATAATAACTTATTAATCTTTGCAAGGAAAATGCCTAAAAAATACAAAAAGATAAACCTAGATAAGTTATGGTATTATATATATCATAAATGCAGATTTTTGTAACACAACATGTGTTCTTAATATGAAGCAAATGTTAGAAGTATTTTTATATGGCTTTTTTCCATGCAATATAGTGCTGAAGCTGACATCATTCTTCGGACCTTTTTCCCTATTTTGTTTAGGTCGGCTCCCATACTAAGCAGGTAGGCTGAATAACTATATTTTAGGCAAAGCGACTGCCATCAGACATCCGCAACCCAATTTCTGAACAACACCAATACTAGAAAGATAGACTGGTTATCAGCATAAGTGTTCGTATAACAACTGTTACAGTAAACAAAAGGGTTAGGTATACAGGTAGCTAACTATATATGTTTTGACAGTTTGTATAATACCTATATCACGCAATAAGTGTCAAAATGCTGGTTTTGTTAGCAGCCTTCATAATTATGACACGCTTTGACGTGTATATATATAGAGAGATATATATCACTACATAGTATAAAACAAAGTCGCTTTCTCTGTCCCTATGTCCCTTTGTATGCTTAAATCTTTGAAACTACGCAACGGATTTTGATGCGGTTTTTTTTAGTAGATAGAGTGATTCAAGAGGAAGGTTTATATGTATAATATATATATATTATAGTATAGAAAAGCCGAGAAACCACGCGGGCGAAGCCGTGGGCGGAAAGCTAGTATTATTTATAACAAAATCTATATCAAGACATTGTATATGTCCGGTAGCTGCCTGTATAAGTGTATACCTCTTTTTTGACGGTACCGACTGCTTTACGTGACATCCGAGGCACGGAGGGGTCTCGCTGCGTTAAGAACGGTCATCCATAGACTTACCATAGCATAAGTTACTTAACCTTGGAGATCTGTTGATCAACGCAGTCATAACTTAGCCACGAGCCCCTCTGCTGAAGATACATACCATCACGCCTGTATTTATTGAAGGATTGGGCAGAGGTGTACCTACCTACTAATGAACAGCCACAGCACGCTGGTATAATAAAAAAAATGAAAAATTCAAAAATGCTTATTTTTTATAATTTTTAGCATTAAATATTGCGAAATGTTCACAATGATATGAATTTTCTAATTAAATCATAGGCAGCGGTCTCGGTAGCTTAGTTGGCAAAGCGTCTGGTGTACTTAACCAGAAAGACGCAGGTTCAAACCCTGCCTGAGATTGAATTTTTCTTTCACTAGAAATTTTCTTTAATTAGAAAAATCAAAAATGGCGTCTTCTTTCAAGCATACAAATGCCTGTGCCAGGAGGAGGATAATGAATGGGGCGAGCCTATTGCCATTAACCGGGCATGAACCCAAACTCCGACATGCTAGTGAGGCGCTTACAACTTATGTATACAATTGCGAAAAACTCAAAAAGGCGCCTTAGGCGAGACGTTCCACCTTATTTTCTACACCTATTATTGTATAAAGTCTATTAGATTTTTAGCCTAACAGTAGCCTTTACGTAACTTCCCCACCTAATCTACCATTCAAGTCATTTAAATGCACATGCTAGGCAGATGTTTCTAATACCTTTGTTCGTCTAAGTATCCCTGCCACTACTGGACAAGCTGCGTGTACGCAGTTAAGTAATATCTTTTTATGTCTATTATATTGACGGTGTAACGAATACTTAGTGTTATAGACTTATTGTGCAAAGATAGGGTTTAGAGATACTAAAATAAATGGTTTATATTTTTTATGTTTATTAATAGTGCAGTGATAGCCTAGTGATATGACCATTGGACTGCCAAGTCAAAGGTCTCGTGTTCGAATCCAAGGCACGCACCTCTAACTTTTCGAAGTTATGTGCGTATTAATAATTAATTATCACGCGCTTAAACGGTGTAGCAAAACATCGTGAGGAAACCTGCATGCCTGAGAGATTTTCTTGACGGCATGTGAAGTCTGCCAACCCGCAGTAGGCTAGCGTGGCGGACTATAGCCTAATCCCTCTCGTATTGAGAGGAGACCCGTGCCCAGCAGTGGGACAATGTAATGGGTTGATGATGATGATGATGATGATGATTAATATTATTTATGGCTAAAAGGATTAATAGTTTAAGTGGAGTGTGCCTTAAGTTAGCAAATGATAAAATATTACTATATACGTATCTCTCCTTTACACAACCATAGTTCAGACAGTTATTTTGACGATCATTTTTGACGAAGTTACATTTAGTCAGAAGGGTGATGATGATGGTTGATGATGAGTGATAGCCTAGTGATTTATTGGCAAGTCATAGGTCTCGAGTTCGAACCCAAGACCTCTGAGTTTTCGTAATCATAAATAAATTAGGACTCACTTAAAACTGTGAAGGAAACCATCATAAGGAAACTCTCATGCTTGAGAGATTTTGTCGACGGCGCGCGGCGTGTGAAGTCTGCCAATCCGCAGTAGGCTAGCGTGGTGGACTATAACGTTTTACGTACCTACTGAAATCTTCAATTTGAGCCTACTAGCAATTTTCTGAAAACATTACCTACCTTACAATAAACTAAACTACTCAGTTGAGTTCATAGTGATTAGGTAGTTAACCTAATCACTATCAGGCACTGGAAGATCTACCTATCCTTAAATAACTCCGTCTAATCCAAAATATTTAAAAAATCAGCCACAAGTATTAATTAGTATTATTAATTACTCCATATTTAATACAAGCCACACTGGATCGGACAGGAGAGTGTAAACCGATTCTGTCTTCATTCACCATTGTATTCGAAAGACCATTTGAACCATTCCATTTATACTTTTCATGAATCATTTGAACAGGCTGCGCGCGTTTACACAATGTTAATAATTCTGTAGGCCTTTTTTTTATTTTGGTACCTATATACCTAGCTATCCAGTTATTTTTATATAGATATCTAGGTAAGTATTATATCAACATAATTTGAATAAGTAGAAATTAATGTATAATAATGTCCTACACTGACTGAAGTGAATCACTAAGTTGTCCTTTTTTCCTGTAATGTAACAACAATTGTGTACCTACACAGGTCAACCTATACATATCAACTTTTAGCTGATCTCGCATTGTATAGGATTCCCATACAGTAAGAGGCCAGCCTAAACTGGATTTGTGCGTATACAGCCGCATGTAAACATTTTAAGGACAAAATATAACTACATATAGTTTCACCGAATCTGCATTTCTCGATAAAAGGTGACTCATATGTTTACTCAATGGCAGCGGGGTCTGTATACTTATAATAATAAACACCGGTCTACGTGACTGTACTGGCGTACATCAATGCAATTTTAAAGCTTGCTTATGGCTTAACGCATAAGCGGCAGCGAGATACACAATACCAATTCAGTGCGAAACCATTTTTTTTGTCATTTACATTTCGTGACATGTCAGTAGTGTCAAGCGCCTTAGAAGCTGATGACACGTCTACAGTGTCTTAAAAATATTAAGCACTACTCTCGTGTTAGCCATCATTGTCGGATCATTTACTATCCCACTGCTTCACACGGGTTTCCTCTTAGAGTAGGAGGAGTAAGCAAATAAGCGATAATTACATAAGTGTTTTGTCATATAGGTCATCGTGGCGGAATATTGCCGCAGTGTCCAATAAATGGGTTGATAACTCGCCGAAACGTCAAATCCTTGACACGTATGTCGTGTCATCCGCAGTGAATCGATAAGTTCGTCAACTGCCTAATTAGTCAAAAGGTCATACACGCGCCTGTTACTTCGATTCCGAAGTTGAGCAGTGTTAGTGTTGTAAAACTAACCTTACCACATAAAGGCAATTTTAAGCATTATAGTGGCCCTTGAATTCATCATCATCATCAACCCATTATTACATTGTCCCACTGCTGGGCACGGGTCTCCTCTTAGTACGAGAGGGATTAGGCTATAGTCCGCCACGCTAGCCTACTGCGGGTTGGCAGACTTCACACGCCGTCAAGAAAATCTCTCAGGCATGCAGGTTTCCTCACGATGTTTTCCTTCACCGTTTAAGCGCGTTATAATTAATTATTAATAATGCCCTTGAATTCGGTAATTAAATATATTTTAATAAAATAATAATCGCAACGTTGAAGCGATATAATGAATATACATACATACACTCACGCCTTTTTTCCACAGGGGTAGGCGAAAACTATAGACTGCCACTTGCTACGACTCTTGCATATCTCTTTTTCTACGAGTACCACGCACCTGACCTTTTTGGATATAATGAATATTTAACTTTAAACCCGCTACCTCTTATGACATAAACCATAAAGATATGGTGAGTATCCTGGACTATGCGGTAAACACAATCAATTAATTTAATATTAAATTATATTCTTAAACCTCTTTGTATTCGACGGAGTTATTAAATTAATTTTTATGTTAAAAAATTCTTAGAATATCTGATATATTAGTTATACTTAAGTGTTATCTAAGGTCTAACATAGAATATACACTAACAATTCATTTTTTTTAAATAGAAGCCGTCGCCTTTTTATAACTGACGGCATCTGAAAAGAGATGCATCGTATCACGATGCTATCTCTATATTTGTGGAGTGCAATAAATATATTGAGTATTGAGTATCTCTGCACACTGTTGAAGTGACATACTGAAAGTGATTTAAATATATCAATATTTTATTCACACCTTACCATAATAATAATTACAATCTCTCCTGATACCTAAATTTTGTTATAAAATAACTAGATATTTGTTGTATTTTTTTTTAGTTTGGTATAATTTTAGATGTTATGTATTTCGATTCCACAGTCAAATTATTTGTACTTGTACGGTTTTGTGGGACAGTTTTTAGAAATACTTTGTACAGTTTGTTCGAAATAAGTAAGCCGATCGGAAGTTATCTGCAAGTGGTTTAGAAGTGGTAAATTTTAATAGAAAGAGTTGGTGTAAAGATAATTAGAGTCGTATATGTTTCACATTTCTAATTATTTTGTTTACTAATTTCGATATTTATGTATTAAAACACTTAATTAAACGATTTTATTACCGCGGTAGTTCGGAACGGCTAACTTCCGATCGGCTTACTTATTTCGAACAAACTGTAACTGCCGCGGCAAGCGCAACTTAAATTTGCAGATCCATAGATCGGCTTCGGCATAGCTATTACTTATCCGTGAGCAGTGCCATTAAAATTATGCATAACGAGTAATACTTTCTGTCGCCATCTTATCATCGTAAAACGGGTTTATTTTGCATGCGCCGAGATTTACAGTTTGACAGCAACAATATACATCACTATTACATATTTTGCGCCTAATTATTTTTTAATGAAATCTTAACCCGTTAGCTTTAAGTCTCAAAATTGTATAGCAACACGTTTTTGAAGTGATAGTAAATTTTGTGGAAATGGAAAATTTCAAGACGGGTATTGATTGTCCAATAGCAATTACAAGCTTTTGAAATTGCAAATAATGTATAATAAATCGTATTAAATTGACACTTTGATTGTTGGTACAAACTTAATAGGTGGCAGAAGGTACATGGCAATAACTCATCGTTTATAGAATTCCGCGTCTAGTTAGGTAAATTAAAATTTATTATACAACTATGAATTTAAAAGTTATTCGTTTTATAGTTTGCGTGCGTCATCATAAAATACTTTCACAATTAACTTATTCGGAAAATGAAAATATTATGTAATAATTAATTATACTTACGCAACCTAAATTTATTAATACTGGTTTTTTTATTCATTCCCACAGCACCTTAAAAACAACTTATGGACATACAAACAATACCTTTAAGTATTAATATTTTTTGGATATGCAAATCAGACAAAACTAATCATAAAAACATTTCCGTATGTAATAAAAAAACAACAGTTTATGTTTTATTAAAAAAAAAGAAATGACATTCGTGTTCCAATTTTGAAATAAAACTCGTTCGGTGGGAACGGTTGCAATGACAAAACTATTTTTGAATTAAGAAAAAAAGAATGGGCACTTTGTCTATATTTTAATTTTGATAAATTTGCATATGGTGCGAGCTGTGAATAATTTCTAATGAAATTTATGAATAAATTATAAATGAGGACAATGTCTTCAAGGCGCAGGGGAAGAGGAAGCTATAATTAAAATACGGGAAACGATAGGGTTGCCTATTAATGCAAAAGTAGATTTATTTTAAAACACTTGTGTCAATTTTGTTTAACTAGAATATGGATATTTTTAGTAGATTACTGGCTATATCTATAAGTATTATAGGTACGACGATCCTACTGGATTCCTCTGAATTAATAATAGCGAAATATTGATGGATCACTTCTTGACTTACCTCAGTATCTAATCAACTAAAAGTATTTAGAATACTTGTAGTTGATTGGATACTAAGGTAAATCTGTTATTACTGATAAGATTCAAAGCATTTCAATGTTTTGTAACTTTATATCTTCAAAATAATGGTCATCTACTCGTTTTGAAAAATAAATATTTTTGGTCAACCCTATTTTTATAAGCAAAACACTTCACTGGCTTACATCTCACTCAACCCTTTCTAATGATAATAAAAACCTGTTCCTTGCTGTAACAGATTTTTTTTTTGTTTTAGAATCACCTTTCGGGTACGGCGTTTGTCAACGGCAACTATTGTTGCTATTATGTTATAAACAATAAACGCAGGGGTTAAAAACAGATGTAGAGCCGAATCAGAGCTGCAACATTGTCTTAATAAAAATAGAGGTGAAAAATTTAAATATTCTAGGGTTTTATTAAAATTAGTTTTTTTAGGAGTTATACCGTTTTGCTTGTGGGAACGGTTGACCCCCTTTTCGGACGTCATTGTGTTGCCCTATTCTTTTGTTTTTTTGGATGGCAGTTATTTTTGTTTTATTGCGGAGTGAATTAGATATGGCGTTGGCAGATGGCTCCGTTTGCCTTCTGTTTACAGTGAAAGCCAACTTCGCAGTTAAGTACAATACCATGCCACGCCATAGCGCAACATCGCCATAGCGCCCGCATGCACTGAGCTTCCAATGAGAAGACAGAATGCCTAAGCACATAGTCAACGTACCATCACGCCTGTTTTACCCAAAAGAGTAGGAAGGCATGTTGTTATGTGTTTGGGTCATAGAGGACGGACTCTGTTTAGCTCATAGAGGCGAGCTTATTGCTATTAACTGGGCACAAACACAAACTCCAAACTGCTACTGAGAATTTCATAGAACATCTCAATAACATTGTGCTCGACCCGGGAATCGAACCCAGGCCCTCTAGCGTAGCAGTCGCGCTTGGGACCAATAGAGTATTACTTAGTTAGTCTATTTAAAAAATTATAGCCCCTCTAAATAACCCCTCTTACTAAACTACATGCTTGTATTGCGAGTGGGTTGACGTCAGTAGTGCAATTGATGGGTTTCGAACCGGCAACGACATGATCGCAAGTCCAACGCCCTAGCCATTAGGCTACCGCCGCTTATTGGTTAGTTGATACAGGCCTCAGAGAGCTCAGTAAGCCATTCCGGTAGTTACATCATTGTAAGAGGTGGTTAGTCTCGTTGTCGTAAAATGGTAGAGCTACACGATGACTGATGTATGCGTGCCATCAGTTAGGTAGGACAGGTCAACTCAAAGCTGCTATGGCTCTTTCTTCATAAGGCCTGTTCAGATTTTGCCCTACATTGTTAAACTCGCATATCTAATAACATAACTATTGTCTGGACTGTACAAGAGACCATGATTCTCTGAGTTTGTTTCGACGTTACTTCTCAGAGGTCGTCCGATAGGAAACGTCGACGCCATCTAGTTAAAAAAAATGAAAAAAAAACGACTCGTAAAAGTGTCTTAAAAGATCTATTTACAGAAATAAATATCATTTCATTTCATTTCATTTGATTTCGTTACAGCTGGAAAATGACGTGAATGATGTGGTCGATAATTCTACAATGTCGATATTACCCAATATTTAAATTGTAATGTGCAGGTGTGATGGCAGTTGCTTCGTGTAAAATATTTATATTCAGTAACATCCGGTTAGGTTGAACCAGATGCAAATAACACATACCATCATGTTCACAAAGATATAAATTTTCTAAATAAAGAAAATTTCTAGTGAAAGGAAAATTCGATCTCAGGCAGGGTTTGTACCTGCGTCTCTCTGGTTAAGTACACCAGACGCTTTGCCAACTAAGCTACCGAGACCACTGCCTGTGATGTCGAATTTCTCGTCCACATTTTACGTCTTCAGGCGACGTCAGTTGTTGGCAACGCGTCTGGTGTACTTAACGAGAGACGCAGGTTCAAACCCTGCCTGAGATCGAATTTTTCTTTCACTAGAAATTTTCTTTAAATAGGAAATTCATATCTTTGTGAACAAAAAGAAAACCGTGGTATAGCCCCAATACGATTTGGAAACGGCAAAGATGATTAATGCTGATGTTAACTTGGTTACCCATTTATTATATCTACAATCACGTCTATTTTTAAGGTTTAATGTTTAACAACTTTATTTCTCAAAAAGAATCAAATTCACTTAGGTACATGAGAAAGCAACATATCTTTCTTTCACATGAGGGGGATGCGACGAGACAGTTCATGCCGAAATTATAATAAAAAGGAAAAAGTTTAACAATTTTTGGAGTTTTACAATTAAAGTTTACAGATTGAAGTTTAAATCCCCTAAAATATGTTTTTTTTGTGCTTTTTTAAAAGTATATAGGCTTTTGGTGTTTTCCCGAAGGGTTAGGCAGAGGTGTACTAATGTACACCAACAGTTCTCCGGTATGTTAAGGTCTCATGTAATGAGGGCGAGCCTATTGCCGTTAACCGGGCACGAACATACTATACCTATATTTACTATGCCTACCTATTGAAATAAAATCATCTATAATAGGTAATACACGGCAAAATAAAAATAAAATTATATTATTAATGTAGGCACGGAAAAACTAAAATATAAAAACTGATATACTCGTAGATATTTTGTGGTTTTTTGATAGCTATGCAAATTATAATATCCTGTTTACTAACCATTTTAATAATTATCAGGATATTAAATGCGACACATATTTTAAAATACCGTACTATTTTAAACTGGGTGAAATAATATTCGCTCACTATAATACAACATACCTATTTATTTATAAGCATTTTCACAACTGTGTCCCATTGGGTTAGGGAGATACTATAGATTTCCACTTACTTCCTCCGTTTTAAACTGGCCTTTTTTGAGAACGTATCTACGCAATTTGGTTGCAGTACGTATGCCGTGGTTGGCCCCTTCCAAATCTTCGATCCGTACATCATAACATTTCAGAAAATATCGTGAAATCAGAAACCTTCATTATCATACCATACCATGACGCCGGTATTCTCCAAAGGATTAGGCAAAGGTGTACTAATGTACACCCACAGTTCGCCGGTATGTTTAGTTCCCATGTAATAGGTGGCGAGCCTATTGCCATTCACCGGGCACAAATCCAGACTCCGAGCTGCTACTGAGAATTTCATAGAAAAACCCAATAACACTTTGCTCGACCTGGGGATCGAACCCAAGACCTCTAGCGTAGCAGTCGCGATTTGGACCACTAGACTAACGAGGCAGTCAACCTTCATCATCATATCAACCAAATTAAGTCCACTGCTGAACGAAGGCCTCCCCTATGTCAGAAAGATTTATTCATCGGCGCATAAAGTCTGCCAACCCGCATTAGGCCGGAGTGGTAGACTAATCTAGTTCTTCTCATTTCGATCGAGAGGAGAACGAATCGTGTCCAGTATTCAAAATAAATAGGAGAAGGGGGAAAGTTAACCTTCTAGACATTCTTTTACAAGTCAATTTTTTGAGGCCTTCGTATAGTATGTTGGGACCCCTCTGAGAAAAAACCCCGAAACAAACTTAGAGAATCTTGTTTTCTTTTAAAGTCCAGACATTATAGGTACTTATTTATTCCTGACTAGCAGTTAGCCGCGGTTTCGCTCACATCCCAAAAGGATTAATTTACTAAAACTCTGCTTTTAGACGGCGCCGGCTTATGAACATTAAAGATAAAAATGGTTTTATTTGTTGAAACATGAGTAAACATACATATGCATGCAAGATGTTACAAAAAAAATACAATAGACAGTCATGTTTAGCCTCTATGGCGTACAAATTTTTAAATTATACAATATACATTAGAACGGATTAAAGATCCGATCCGTTCGTGTAATATGTCGTTACTGTAATATGTAACGACATATTACAGTTTACCGAAGCGAAGGCTTAGGCCCAGGAAGACTAACGAGTCTTCCAAACAGTAACTTAATCTATACCTCGATATAGTAATAAAATTGAAACAGGCCGTTATTTACACCCACAGTTCGCCGGTATGTTAAGACCCCATGTAATAGGGACGAGCCTACTGCCATTAACCGGGCACAAATCAAAACTCCGAGCTGCTACTGAAAATTTCCTAGACAAACGCGACAACACTGCTTGACCGTGGATATGAATCCAGGACCTCTAGCATAGCAGTCGCGCTTAAATAACTACAATTCTCATTGTGAACTTAAATAGCTATAGGATATATAAAACAGTTTATCCGTCTTTTCCTAGTAGAGAAATAAGACATAAAAACGCCATCCAAGAAAAATCTGAGTCTAAATTAGAAAATACCTAGGTAAAGACAGAAAATTATCCAAAGCAACTAACCAATAATGCTATCAGGCGAGGGTACAATGCGTACTTAAAAAAAACACGATAGCCAGACAACATATTCGATCGTAACATATAAAATCAATAGCATTACTATATAGAAACATACATGTACTAATACACTAAATTAGTCTCACTTTCACCGCAATAGAGTCGGTTTTAGATTGTAAGTGGAAGTATATAGGAGGTTATGTATTAGAATCGGTCTGTGTGCTAACAAATCTAATAATAACGGTAACAAGCGTTGGGGGAGTGCATCTGATTTGGGAAAAAAATATCCCATCGCGTTGGGGTGTCATGTTTCGTACTGTCGCGCAGAAAAATGTTAAGATTTATAAAAATCGAAGAAGTAAAAATGTGATGGACTTTTTAATTGAATAAAACAAAAGAGAAGATTATCAATTCCTCTGTATATGTCTTGTTACATGTTATTTTTTAAATAGAACAGATGTAATCACAAAATTAAATATCCTCTACCCAGCGTCACAACTTCTGCTATCTTGGATCATTTTCTAACATAAATGCCATTGATTATAAATAAATCATCGACTTTAACGCAATAACAGCAACTTTTAGGAAGTGAAACTCCAAATAAATCTTTTTGTAGGAATTCATCTCACAACCTAAAATATGCTCATCAATTTGTGCCCAGCAATGGGATAGTAATAATGATAAAATACGTTCTAATAAAACTTTGCCGTGATTTTTAAAAAGCTGACACAACATTTCTAAAGATTTGCTAATTAATTTACATGTATTCTTACCAAAACAGTATAAGAACACTGTTCCCGCCTGTACTTACTTGATAGGTAGAAAAGTCGATTTTCTTAAAAAGCTCCATCTCTCTTTGAAATCTCATACACAGGGTGTATACTTATATATTTTCTATGATTACAAGGGGGAGAATTTTTTAGACTTTCATCAACTGACGATCGAATTTGAATATAAAATTTCTATTTGATAGAATTTCTTGGGGTGGGTGGGTAAATAAGATTCCGTGTTTTGCTTGAGGGTAAGAGTACGTACCTACCAAAATTTTAATTTTACTAGGTAACAATTTCGGGAGTATTTTGAAAGCTATTGAATGTCATGCATTAATTATTATCGGATTTATTTCCGTCCGATTATATCTATAGGTATCTATTTATAAAAATCTATGTGTAGTGTTCTATATAGACTCCAAAACAGACTGAAACAAAAATGACTGCCTCATTAGTCTATTTGTCATCGAGAAAAGTGTTATTAGGCTCAGTAACAGCTCGGAGTTTGGGTTTGTGTCCGGTTACTGGCAATAGGCTCGCTAAATAGACCGGCGAACTTTGGGTGTTGGGTTGGTGTGGCCTTTTGGGGTTGTTTTCTTGTTCAGCCACATGCAGTATTTTTACGAGGCGACTCCCTGTTGCGGAGGTATAAGACGTTCGCACGTTCATTTCTGGGTAATACCTTAAAGACAGACTGATTGATGTACTGATTGTCAGATATTTTATATGCTCTCCGTGATACAAAGGGTCACCCAACCACACACCGATTGTGGCTAGGTTAACCTTGCAGAAAGGTTGATTAGCTTAATTATTACTTTGCTACAAGCCCCTCGTGAGAATAACCCTAATTAGATTTTTTCGTGGATCGTAAATTCTCACGAATGTCCCAACACAATTGACCTCTATTTAGGACATATAAAAGTAACCACGATTGGCCTAAATTATCGATTTTACTGAACACCACCGACACCATACTTGTTGGGGTCACCGGGCGATTCGCGGGGGTGACTCAAAAGGGTGCGACAACCCCTGCCCAATAGTTTATGTAAAATTTATGTGCGTTGCCAATTTGTTCGACATTTCGCGTTTTTAACGGCTACGATACTGATTTGGAGAGCGAAATAATTCTCTACAATCTGGAAGATTATGGTAATTTTAGCTAAGTCTCAGTAGCTATTGTAGCTAATTTCAAAGCAGTCTAGGTAAATTATGGCGAAACTAAGTTAAAGAATTATGTTTGCTTCAGTCGCTTTAGCGTTAACAAAGCAAAAAAGTACTTACATACGTTTCGTTTGCTAGGTTTAAAAGCAATATAATTTTTTTCTAGATACAATATTATTCAACGAAATCAAATTATAATGAGATACCTACCATTTATTGTGCACGCGGTGAAAATATAAATTACATCATCCACGTATCATAATTATTTAAGCATAATTTTGATATCGATTTGACGATAGCCTCTTGAAAAATCTACTTACCTTAAAATAAAATATCTTTCTTAAAAATATTCTTGTAAAACTGATCACGGGGAATTCTGTTCCCCTAATATTTATCAAAGGACTGCAAAAGACAAGAGATTTGGAATCCAAACTTCACCAGGCATTATTGTTGGTGATTGTTTTTAATGGGTTTTCTTTCTTCGAGATGTTCAGCCATTCTTTCTCCCTCGATAATCCCAAGTCTTTAATTGTGAAAGTTATTTTCTTATAGATTATTATTGACTTGCTTGTGAGTATATTTATTATCTTGTGTTTCGAGGGGTTCAGATATTTTCTTAGCGATAACATCTATGTCAGAATTTAGAATTTCCATTATCTAAAATTTGGTTAGCGTCTTACTAGTTTTCTTAATTTTGGCTGATTGTTGTCGGTAGTATCATTTATATTTTTGAGTTGGTCTTTAAATGAAAATGAGTGTTTATCGCGTACTTATGATTTTCCACAATCATAAATGTCAGCTTTGTAATATATAAAGTTTTCATCGGTTTAACGGTCCACTATCGGCAAAAACAGTAAGGCAGTTTGTTTGGGTACCATTATCTTTATTTAATTCATGTTATAATTTCTTAACATCTTAGTATTTATGAATTATTATTTAAAACTTTTAAAACATCTGAATTATAAAATACATACATACAGGAGAAATATTCTTGCATACTTATTTTGCTTCGTCCACATTCGTACAGGTTGTCATACACACGTGCCGGTTGCGGGTACTACGCACCTGACCTTTCTGAAGACCTAACCTATCTAAGATATGAAATTTTAAGGACGAAAATATGCAAGTATAAGTATATAATAATGTAGGTAGGTACTGTATAAATGAAATATAATAGGAAAAATGGACTGCTTTCAAACTGTACAGTTTTAAGGCTTCACAATGTCGAGAATGGGGCATTGACTATTATTTGCATTCATTATTGGGGCTTTGAAGAATAAAAGAAATAATTAAAGAAAAGGCCGCGTGCCAACGTCGCCCTGATTGAAATGTACCGTTAGAAAAACTGAAATCAGAATGAAAAATGTACGCAGTTTGCTCATGTCAAAACATAAGTTACTTGTTGAAAACCTATCGCATAAGCAATACATATTTGTATTTATAGTATTTGATGGTCTAAGCTATTGATTGCTAATGTATTGATTCAGCAATAAATTGACACTAAATAAAAATGATTATAGAGATTACAGGATTGCTACAATGACTAAAATATGGGACATTCAAACAGATCATAACGCAAAAAGTATCGTTTTCTTTGATAGAATAAGTAAAATACATAATCCGTTTCCTCAAAATCCTAGTAATATTTCTGCTGACCGTATTATATTTAAGATGAAAAATATTTACCTAAACACCCACTCTGGAACCTCCAAAATGAGCATTTCTTTTTCGCAATTTGCGATTGCAATTATGGAAATCAAATAGGGGGCACTTGCCGTCTTAGCTTTTTGAAGTGATGTGCCCCCTGTATTAAGATATAGAAAAAACTGAGAGAGAATAATTTTGGTCCTTCGAGTCGTACCTTATAATTATATAGTGAGGTACTCAATTAATGAAAACTTCTACTTAAATCCATATTAATTGTTTCATTAATTAAAACCAATTCCATTGATCAATGATTGAATCTGAAGTGAATTCCATAACTCGACCTATTGATGGGTCAGGGGAGTAAATTTTAGGTAAGTATTATAATTAATGATTCGGGAAAAATTTTCACTTAATAATTACTGTCATTCATTCAGTAGTCGATTCTGAACAAACTAATTTCCGGTCTTGCGCTTGGTACACATAGTATTAAACGTCTCTGTATCCAAAATTTAGATTTTTTTGGTTGGGAGTGTGTTTATTAGGAATGGCACAAAAACTACTGAACAGACATTTAATTTTCACTGTTAAGCAGCATATGCTGCGACTTAAAAACTGTGTTAGGTATATCTTATCTCAATTCTTGAGATAGAGCTCTCTGTTGTATGCAGATCCATAGAAAGGAGATCTATTCGCCACGGGAGCGAAGCCGCGGCCAAAAGATAGTTACATGATAAATTTGTAACTCTTATAAACTCTGTGCAAAGTTGATACGCATAACAGATTGTTTGGCTTAAGTAGTTTCAGCGGCTATAAATGACACAAAATATCGTTTTTATGCAACATAACGATATTTTGCAACACAACGCAGTTGCATAATAACGATATTTTGTGTCATTTATAGCCATTTACCTTGTTTATCATGTCTTCCATTAATATTTATATACCAGCTATGTACCGGCTTTGTTCTTACAAGCGTATTTTCATAGGGATAGGCCGGACATAAACCCATCTATAGGCAGACTTGACCTATGTAAAACCTAGGCAACGCTAGAACAATGAGACAACTGAAGTAAAATATTACTTATTGTTCTTTCTTTTGAATAATTATACCCATAAGATAGAGGGTCTTTTAATTATATTTTTTTAGAATAATAATTATACCCAAGACACCCTTTATTATTTAAATCAGTAATCTTCAAAATCGACTAGAACATCAGCGTCGTGTTCTCTAATTAATTGCCTAGAGCGAGTGAGAGAAAAAAAATTGAATTAAGGGGTGGAAAATTTTTGTCGAAACTTAAATAAAAATGCAGATAGGTGGAAGTTTGTTAACAAGGGGGGGGTAGCAACCCCCTTTGAAGTTCGCAAAGAGCACGCGAGCGTAAGGGGCGGTATACTTAGGGGTGAAAAATAAGTCTCTCCCCTTAAATAAGATATCAGCGAAATTGAAATTGTTGAGGCGAATATTTTTTGGTTGGATATTTACCTACTCTTTTCTTGTAGGTCTATTTGAAAGATTGGATCCTAGATATATTAAGTCAATAAGGAGGGATGATAATTATGACTTCACAAGAATGGCAAGACGTGAGTGAGTCACGTAATTGCTTGTTATAGCAGTTAAAGCAAGCCAACAAGCATCTCTAGGCAATTATGTAAGACATAACAACTGAGGTCTCAATATGAGAACGCGCTTGTGATACTAGACTACTAATATTATTGGCCTCTATATGCTGCGGTTGCCACCTGCCATTACAGCCCGTATGTTTGTTTGTCATCTTATTTTGATGAAACAAAGATCTAGTAAGAACAACCACTAAACCTAATTATGTGGCCCATAGATTTGATCAGCTTCAAACAAATAAGATCACAGTAATTTGGGACTTTAAAAAAACATTATCTTAGTTTGACAACATCTCGGCAATGCATCGGCAATTTATTATTGTTTCGTGTCCATAAGCAGTAGGAAGGTTACTTTCTATTTTGTGGACTGTTACGACTCTTTCTCGACATTCAAATCAAACAAATATATATTTTTTTAGTTCTCAAAACGTTTTAAGTGCTATAACAAACGTCTTTCAATTAATAACTCATCATCATCATTCAACCTAATCATCATTATAAACTGTTGCATCTGTTACTGTCAGCTTCCAGTGTTTGCCAAATGCTACTGAATTTCTCTATTTCACACGACACAACTACCGTCATACCTCGGTATCTCAATATTGAACCAGTACCTATTGTCTTGAAATTATAATAATATTGCTTATTGTTTCATTGATAGTTCGGAGTTCTGAGCTTCTCTCAAAAATAACACTCCATACAAACCAATTAGTCTTTAGGCGACGTCCAGTCTTACATGTTCCCTTTGCAACCACCAACTAAGTATAGGAAAAATGCCTTCAATCTACGTAGTGCAGTTAGTTACAACAACCTCCCTGTCGATATAGACCTATTAACAACTAGTGCCAATACAATCAGAAAACTACTCAATAAAAAATACTTTGAAAAAGACCACACCACTTCCTTAAATTCGTTCTCGAGATCTTCTCTTTCTTATCTTATTTTCTTCCTTCTCTTTACCTTTAAGTTCTTCCTTGCAATTACTAATTGGTACTTAGTTTTAATACGTGGAAGCTTGTAATTAGGAATTTTCGTAAAATTATTGTTCTTCAGCTATAAGTGCTTTTAGGCTGTAAGCTTTCCTTAAAATAAAGAAATAAAAACTAAGACTATATAAGACTGTTATAAGTGTTCGTATAAAGCCATAAATTCCAGTTGTTATCTAAATAAAAAGTTAAGATGGACTACGCCTTATCTTGTCAATCGAGCTATCGAGCTATCGAAAGCTCGACTGACAAGATAAGGTGTAGTTAACTAATACATGTGTGCGTGTAATTGTGTGTTGTACACGGCATGGCGTAGTTTTAGCCGGCCTCACTTATTTGTTCGCAAAGTTCCATCTTAACTTTTTACTTGATCTGAGGTTGTCATACGAATACCTATGACAATCGTTCATCCTCCTAACCTTTTCCCCAATTATGTTGGGGCTTAACAGATGCTCCTGAATATCAGTATTTTACACGAAGCTACTGCCATCAGACCTCCGCAACCCAATTTCTGGGCAACACCAATACTCGAAGGATAGACTGGCTGTCAGGCTTTTTGGGCTCCTGACTACCACTAACGATTGTCATAGGTGTTCGTATGACAATCGGGACCGACGGCTTCACGTGCTCTCCGAGGCACGGATGGGTCAAATGGTCACCCATCCACAGACTGACCGCGGCAGGCGCAGCTTAACCTTGAAGATCTGTTGATCTGCGCAGTTATAACTTAACCACGAGCTTCTCCAATGAAAAACGTTAGTAGCTCGAAAAGTCCGACGCAAGCGCACCTTATCCTTGCAGGTTGATTGATCACCTTGATCCTAAGCCACGAGCCTGTTAACATACTTATTGCCTTTTAAATATATTGATCCCCTATTATCTTGGCTCGTGCCAAACAAATTATTGATCGAATATTAACGCATCAACACCTCCTTTGATCCAATCGATCTTCAAAAGGACCAGGTAAAAGGACCCTTGAAATTATCATAAAAAAAAGATTGTGCTTTTTTTCTTAGAAAAAAAAACCTCTTAAGCGTTTTTGTTATTGTAATATTTTTTTGTTGGCCCTAAAATTGATCCTATGTGTGAACCGAATATTAATTATGGGACCCGAATGTTTTTTAAGTAGATTTTTTTAATGTTTGCCACTTAACTCGCTTACGGTAGATGTATTTTGAATTAATGTTTGTGTTTTTTGTTTTTGCAATTTCTTTTACTCTTTTTTGAGGAAGAAAAAACGTGTGACTCTTGCGAAGGACTGTTTTCAGAACAGTTGTTGAATCGTGAGAATAAAATCGTTATTTGAATATTTTTGGTAATAGTTTATGCATAACTAAACAAATGCTTTTGTTTTGCATAATATATTTTTTTAAATATAACATTTATGATTTAGCATAAGGGTTAGGCAGAGGTTTACCAAGTACTCATCCATAGTTTACCGGTATATTTAGGTTCCCTATAATAGGGACCATATTGGCACCGGGCACAAATCCAAACTCTGGCTGCTACTGAGAATTTCATAGAAAACCCAGAAATTAAGCTTTCTTATCTTTTTTGTACTTATCTTTATAAGTATTTGGTCTTAAATTATGTTATAATTATAAAAATATTATATAAATGAATTGATAATTTATTATCAAATTAATGTATGTAGGTATATTCTAGGATAAATTTCCAATGGAGACATTTGTTGATACTCTTTTGTTTGCAACAAATTTTTATTTCAACCTTATTCAACTTAAAAGAAATCCTATCTTTACTTTTGTATACCGTAATCCTCTTCGTCATTCCTCGTTCCCTTATGACTTCTGGTCCTTTGAGCCGGGACCAGCTAAACAGGTACCTAACATTCGCAGATGCACCGCTAATCCAACCTTGGAACAGGTCCAAGCTAGCGGCAGAAACCAGTTATATAAACTTGAACTTTACTCGTGGGTTATCGGAAATAGGGTTCTGGGGCAAAACAGTAAACCGTTTAACTATAGAGAACTATAAATTCGAGATATATGACATAAGTTTAAACATAATCGTGATGTGGTTTGTCTTTCTTATCACGGCATTTTTTTGCAAACGGGTCTTTAGTTCCGTTTGCAAAAAAACGCCGTGCCCAGCTTCTGCAATAGTATTGATCTAGCGTCTACGGCATCATCCACAAAAAAAATGTAAGCACTTGAGACGATAAATAATAATTATAAGAAACTAATAAATATTAATTTATTATAATATTATTAATATCATTAGGTAGATACCGCAGCCTTTTTATAAATATGTGGTTCTGATTTCCAGTCTAAATAGATACGGCTGATTATCAATATTTTACAGGAATCTTAGGGCAAACAAAATTTCAAATACAGTTTACAAAAATATTAATATAAACATAATCTTTCCCAGTGTTTTTTTGTTTATTAATTATTTATTCCAGCTATATTATCTTAGCTCACCCTTCCTGTTTCTAAAAATAATCATTCCTAATCTAAATATATTTTTCAACAGAACCATCAACTAAAAACAGTATTTAGATTGTTTATTTTTTTTCAACTGTAAGTACTTGTGCTTTGCGGCATACTGGTCGGTTCACAGGGGGAATGTTTTCTTAAGATCAATGGAACCCGTTCACTGTAAGATTGTATGAAGAACCAGTTTTGTGCTTACATAACGTTTGCAGATATAATCTCTAGTAATAAGACGTTATTTTAGGTTTTTTTAAATGTAGGTACGTAAATTTGTACGGATATGAAAAAGTGCTTGTCGGGGCGGAAGGACCAGTTTTTTAAATTGCGCGAATCCTACTAATGAAGTCAAGAAACAGAACAGTTTTATTTTCATTTGTTTTTGTGGGGGTACAGGACGTACAACTCTGCCTTACCTTTGGGGAATACAGGTAATGGTATGTTGTTCTGTTGTTATTTGTTATTCACTATTCTTCTGCACGTACAATATGTCCAAATCATATGCTAAATACGCGTTATATTATTTTGATCTAAAAACAAACTAAAAAAAACTTTAAATAATTGAAAAAAATAGTATAACCGGTAACAAAAGTCCAGCCGAGAACTCTCTATAGTGCGGGAAAAAATCCAACCCCTTATGAAAGTTGGCGAAACTTCTGCAGACTAATTAATTAAATTGTTTTATTAAACTCGCCGTTCTTAATTGATTTCGAGAGTTCATTATGCATTTGTTTTTAGATATCCGTTGATTTTTAATTGTTTTACTTTTTCGTGCTAATTAACAACAGCAACTATTTTCATAGATAGTTGACTGTGGAATCGCCTGCATGTGATTGTAGTGGTACCGCAGAATAATGGCCTATGGTAATCTATACTATTTGGAATAAAATCAGTTGTGGTTTCAGAGTTTATTGATTACAAATAAAAAATTGTCCTTTTTATATTATAAGTATAGATTAGTAAGCAGTACTTATATTAAAATTAGTATATAAATGAACTACATATAGAGGTTGACTCTAGGTTTTTCAGCCTAAAGAGATTTTACGAGATGTAAGTACACCAAATAAGTAACCACCAAGAAAGATAACCCTAAAGGTAACACGCTTACTTCTGACGGCGCTAATAAGTAAAATACAGGACATACTGCGCCAACCGCAAATAAATTGACAATTATTATTATCGAATTTTGTCTCGCTGGCTCAGTGGTCAGACTTTAAGTTTTTTTTATTTTAAGATTATTCTCTCCCTTTTAAGATCAGTACTTAAGCCCGCGGCAAACGGTACTTATCCTCCAAATTTTGAAATACCTACATCTCAGATCAAATAAAAAGTCAGCTTAATCTGGTCAGTCAAGCTTTTGATAGCTTGATAGCTCGACTGACAAGATAAGGCGTAGTTTCGGTATTGTTATATAGTGTAAAATTGTGTTTGTAAACGGCTAGGCGTAGTTTTAGCCGGCCTTACTTCTTTGTTCGGAAAGTTCCATCTTAACTTTTTATTTGATCTGAGGCCTACGTAAGCACATATTTAGATTGTGTTTTAAGAGAAATTTAACGTCTAAATCTAAGAAATTATGAGTACTAAAACAAAAAATAAGCATAAATGCTTTCATACGTAAACACAGGTCGGAATTTCTCATTTAGCCGACACTCAGACTGTTTCATAAGAAATATTTTTTGATGTCTGTTTTTGACAAAAATTTTGTCCTTTGAGGCATGTTTTTGAACTTTTTGAGCTATGTTTATATCTCTAGAATGACTATATAAAAATATTGTAATCGTTTTATGCATTTGACTTTAGGGTTAACGCAAAAACAATGTTGATATGAAACATAAAGCAAAATTTGAAATCTCGATTTATATCGTTGTTTTGACTGGTATGAATTAAGACTTAAGTCATTTTATTTCCTAGTTTTTTATCGGATTCCAAACTGATCACATGGCTCTTAACACGTATGTATGCTTTTTCACATAATACTATATACTTTACTAAATAATATCTATAGAATAAAACACAAAAGCGACACAACCCCAAAATCGATATCTATTATGTACCAATAGAAACGAAAAATCAAAAACGGGGGTGACTCATACAAGAAAAAAACTGTGAGGGTGGATCCAACCCCTGAGGTTTTTTTCGTCATTTTTTCATCAGGGGGTCGTAATCACAATGGTTAGTACATCATTATGTGCTTATTTATGGGTACACACCCCCATGGCTTTTGGGTCGATAGTTATCGGGATGAAAAATTTGTATGTATTTAGTTACATATTTCGGACTTTATTTTTATAAGAACTACTACATTACTTTAAGCGTGTATATCATATTCAAGACAAGGATTCATTCTTTCGCTTTCCGCTGCTGGATAGTGGGTATTTTATAAAAGTTCCACTTTCAAGTTTGCCATTTTAGTCTTTCTCGGCGAATTGGTCTTTAGAACTCAATTAATGTAACCGAAATTTCACCTCCGAGGATTTCTCATGGTTCGTCTAAGACCACATCTGAGCACTGTAGGTGATAAAATAAGATGACTGGTTGCCAATCTGCAAAAATATATGAATGTGTGAATGCATGTCTTATTTGAATACATTTACACCCGGAACTTGGAATACAAAAAACTCATGACGTTGTAGGCAGAATAATTAGTGGCGTACTACTTAAACTCTACAAACGCAGTCATAATTTTACCTCACAATGTAAAGGCGTGGTTAATGGAAACTGTAATTATTTCTGCTTGGCTCACTATTGGCTTACACCGTCCATACATTGTTCGAGGCGGTACGATTCCTCCCAAGATAACGTTTGAAACTTTTTACGGAATAAATTATTTAATTGTTTTAGTACCTGATAGTCAAGAATTTATAGCTCTATACAGGCGGATTTATTAGAGAGTTCCTACTAGGGAAGTAGATTATTGTCTCTGGAACGCGTTGTAGTGTAAAAGAAAGTTGCTAATTAATAGATTGTACTGTGTTTATGTTAGTTTCCACTTCTAAATCAAGTAGAAAGTTACGCATCATGGATAGATGGCGTTTTGATAAAGCATAAGGTAATGATGGCACAAATTTCAATGAGTAACCCGTCAAATCCCATAATATAGACACAAAGCAAAATCTACGTCAGTGAATTAAACAAATTTCTCAATTCGAATTTCACAAAAACATGATTTTGATGGACTGCCGATGGTGTAAGAAGTAACTTAGGGTATTTAACATCACAGCAAAATAGAGCAAAATTAAAATCGAACGCGGGCGAAGCGCGTTGTAAAGTTATATAATAGGTAAAAAACCAACCAAAGTAATAAATGTGCATTCCTTTTAATTCCAACCTCAAGTAACAAGCATAGCTAATTTATCTTTGCCAATTAGTATTTTTTCTTGGTTAGCAATTAAAATTTTAAATCAAATTACCTACGTTCTCTATTTCACTAGCTAAGTAAATTCACATCGTTAAAACTTACACCAAACTTTGGACAATAATACGCGAAATAAAAACTCCCTCGTCACGAAAAATCGACGTGGCGAGGGTGATTCCAAGATGGCGGCTGCGGCTCTTAGCACCCTATTTTTGTATTCTTCCCTCCCTCGCTTGTATTTATGCATTTCACCCCGTTCCGCCCCCGCGTAAAAGTGCATCGAATAGTACCTACGCCTGTAACCTGAATACGTCTGTCCAACTAATTGAGTGCGGTTTATTTTATGTTATTGCATTTTTTACTTGTTTATTGGTCCTTTTGATCGAGTTCATCGTATGTTGTTTTAATTGTGTAACGGAAGGACCACGGCCAGCGATACAGCTCAAGATTATCTATATTATAATAATAGCCTTTGTCTGCAGTGTCACTTGCCTCTCTCTGACTTTTTGAGTCAAAGGTAGACCTTTTGTGTAAAGCTGGTCCGTCTCCTAAGTTCAATCTATCTATATATCAAAAGCATCAACATTTTATTCAGCGATTTTGGCGAGATAATTTCCCATTTATTAGGATGGATTATGCAAAATTTTCAAATAAAAATACCATTCTCATTGGCATTTTATTCTAACTGCTCTAACACTGCTCGATCTGGGGATCGAACCCAGGACCTCTAGCGTAGCAGTCGCACTTAGGACCACCAGACTAACGAATGAAGCAGTCGTAAAAAATACAATCTCCACATTAAACAATTGTTGTAACAGTAACTATAGATGTAAGTCTCCTATCAGACTGAAAGGGATAGCAATGGTATAATGTGGTGTTCTGGCAAAGTTGTCAGACTTCATAAACATGCTAAAACTTTTTAGAAGCTTCTTGGGCACACATATTTTAACCACAGAGTAATAAAGTGTACAGTTAAAAGTGTGACATTTTTATAGTTTGACAAAAACATTTATTGTGTGTCTATATTACATACCTATTACAATAACCTAATTCTTTAAAGGGTTTCGAATTTCAGTTGCAACCACAAAATGATTGCTATGTCACAATAACAGTTTTAATCTATCGGTACTGCGAATAAATAAATAAATTAAGTAAGTTGTACGGAATGTCCAACATATCTTGACATGTGGCGAAACACAGAACTTAACACAAAAGTGTTGAATTTGGCATAACGCTGAAATTTTGTTTAACAAGCAACGCCGCCGTAAAGTGCCAAGTTATATTGGACGGATGGAATTTAGATTCTACACAATTTATCACTAACAAAACAAACATTTATTAGAGCAATTCTCTACCAGCTATGCCTTGTATATTAATTAAATATAACTAGAACATAAATTAAATGTAAATGACGATATAAATAATTAAACTTGTTAGGAAATTATTTATTAAGAGCAATAAAGTTGAATTCAATTGAGTAATAGTTTGACTAATTAATGGTCCTTTTTCCCAAGAGATTGGTCCTTGCAGCTTTTAAAGCGTTCGCCGTTTCATAACTTTTTCTCGCTTAGTAGCTATACCTACACAACTATAGATATGTATCTCCGCCTGAAGAAAAGGGTAAGGTTTCAATAAAAACTTTTGGATTAAATAATACCTAATTATATTTTTCCAAACATACTGAACAGCTCATTAAAAAAAGTTTTCATTGCAGAATTTCAAAAGACAGGTGGAAAGTTTAAAAAAAATCAGATAAAGTATATCATTCTGGGACATATTTTAATTTTAGTACCAGAGTAATGGACATTGGTGCCATTTATAAATTTTCTTTGAAAAAATATGCTTATCTATGGTGCCTATAATCCCTGGTTTGACGTTATCGGAATAAAGAAAAGATGGATGTGACATCCCCTTGTATCTATGTTTATTTAGACTTAGGACAGTACTTGAACGAGTAACTATATCTACGCTGTACTCGTACATGAACCTCTTTATCTACAACTTTGAAAATAACTAACAGTGATATCCTATAATAACCTAGATACCTAGGTGTTTATCTATTTGAATGATTTTTATAAAAGAATCTGTACAATAGATAATTCCGTTTTTTTTTTTTTTTTTATTAGCCTCTATTGACCCACTCCTGAGCAAAGGCCTCCCCCCATTTCTTCCACTTTTCCCGGTGCCGTGCCACCTCCTTCCAATTCTCAAGAAAGGCATCCAGGTCATCCCGCCATCTCCTCCGTGGTCTGCCGCGTTTTCGGTTAACCGTCTCAGGGCTCCAGTTCTGTGCAATAAAAGCCCACAGTTCATCCAGCATGCGGCAGACATGGCCTGCCCAGTCCCATTTAAGCTTCGCGGCCTTTTGAGCTACGTCCGTAATTTGGGTTTTGGAACGCAGTTCAGAGTTTCGAACTCGATCTATTAATTTTACACCAAGTATACTGCGCTCCATAGCCCGTTGGCAAACCTTGAGTTTGGACTTCTGAATCTTAGTCAAAGACCAGGTCTGTGCACCATATGTCAGAATGGGAAGAATACACATGTCCATCAGCTTACGTTTGAGTCCCATGGGTAAATTTATTTAATATTGATATTATTTACATCATAGGTAAATTGTTAGAATTTTGTCACATTCACATATAAAAATATTACCTATCCTTTAAATATCTAAGTAGAGACAAATAAATACATAGTTTTTTGGTCAATAAAATTATAGCTATACTACCTATATCGCTGAAAATTATATAAAACAAAACTCCAAGTAGTACCAAATTCTCATAATTTAAAAAAAAAATTGTTGAATGAACTTGCGCTTGCTAGTTAACTGGCGCGAGTAACTGTCACGAGTGTGTGAATGGTGCTCAAGTGAAGTCTTCACGAGGGCACGTTCACCCCTCCCGGGGGGCGGGAACTGAGGGGAAGACACACCCCTAGGCTCGCGGTGAAGTGCTGCAGCAAAATATTTTTTTACACAATCGACATAATTCGCATTTGGAATCATTTTGTACATTTGTTACACGTTAAACTTGTAGTTCATATAAAGTTTTTCTCTATTTTGTTCCCCTTTTTTTTTCGTTTTTAATATTACTTAGTTCACATACATGTGTAGTGTACGGTTCACCGATTTTTAAGACTGCATTTGGCATAAATTTTTCACATTCTGGGTCTTGTATAAAAAACCTATGAATAACTGTATTTATTTATAACTTGTTGATGATGCAATACAAATATAGCTCACGCTTTTTTTGTACGTGACCATTACGATTTAGTTAATTCAAGTTCTATTTTTAGTAAAACGCCAAATTACGTTTAAAATAAATAAGCGAGTTATTTTGTAACCAGGAAACGAGATCTCATGCTACATGATTGCTATTAGTGGCAAAGTATAAATGTTAATATTACTTATATTTCTTGAATTTAAATCCATATAAATACAACTTCGTTATTATTATAATCAATGTATTAAATTATAAATTAACATTATATTTTAAATTACGAAATATAATTAGATATTAATTAGGTATAATTTTAGCTCTCTTATTTTATATAATAACCCTCTTCCATTTAGTTTTTTCAGTTAGTTTAAAAATAATATCTTCTCTTCCATTTAGTTTAAAAATAATATCTTCGATTTAAAAACTAGGAATTCTTGAACAAACCCGCGTGATACGCTCTAGTTTGGCTCCCAAACGTTACTCCGAGCCCTCCTTACTTCGGGGTCACCCCACGCCACTTCTTTCTCTTATTTCCCGGGTTTTTTTCGGGCGCCATTTTTACCACGCATGCGTACTCGTCGCCGCGGCATAGCATCCATCCCCATCGATTTATCAGATACTTACTATGTGAGTAAATAAAAATGGTTATGTAAGTCATTTTTACCTATTTTTGTTCAGATGTTTCTTAAAATATGTTGGTTCGTTTAAATAATTAGCTTATACAGGGTGATGATTGTGTCTTATGATAAATTGTTGTAATACCTACCTATTGCTCGCTTGATTGTGATATGGTGGGATTTAAGTACCTACACCAGCTGATAGGTGACTGAAAAAGTAGGTAAAGTTGAAATAGAAGGAAGGAGAAGATTTTGTGTTTCAATACCAGCTTCTCATACTTATTCCTAACCTCTACCTCAGCAGATTAGAAAAACATTTACATAGTTTACATCGGGTATTTTTTTAAACAAAATAAATATAGATAAAGTGTGAAGGTAAAAAGTGTTAGGGTAAATAAGAGCATAGTTAAGACTTGTATCTTCGACTTCTTCTATAGTATAATGACATCCACTGTTGGATGCAGATTTGACATCCTCTCTAAGCTCAGCTCTTGTCGGTGGAGCAATATCCGCTGTTCTCTATTCTCTTCCTTCTGTTCTACCACTTTTTCCTTGACTTGTTCATTAGACTTCTTCTAGGTCTTCCCCTTCCCCGTTTTTCTTCAATTTTACCTTCTAAAATTTACCTCAATAGTTGTCGTGTATAAAGAGGCCAATCATCTTTTCTCACCTCTTTTCTATGTTTCTTAACAACTGACTTTTCTGGATGACAATAATACTTTCTCATTTTTTTTCTTTTTTTTTCAACTGAATTATCACTACTTGAAGAAGGTATTATTAATGAGGAGCGGGACACGAGACTCGGCCATATTAAAAAAAAATGTTTTGATAAAATTATTGTCACAGTCCAAAAAGTTATCATCATCATCAACCCATTACATTGTCCCACTGCTGGGCACGGGTCTCCTCTCAGTACGAGAGGGATTAGGCTATAGTCCGCCACGTTATAGTAATTCAATATTAATACGTATCAGCTTTGTGTCTAGAGTTAAACATCAAAATACAGACTCAAACTCCATGAATGATTGCCGGTCACCATAACGTAATCAAGGAGCAATTCCTTCGCAACAGGGGTGCCAACTTCGTATCGCAATATCCGGCCCGTGCGGGTGGTAGACCGGTTTCGGTCCGGCTGTGACGCAGACGCACGCTTCCGGCGCGCTATTTAATCAATTATTGTTTTTGCACACATTTTAACCAACTTGATGGTATGATGTGATAAGACAACGTTGCGAACTGAACTATAGTGACACGAATTGAAAGGAATATAAAAGAAATACAATAACTTTTATTAGCAACGGTATGTTACAATACAAAGGAGCTCTATCTCGTCTAGATTTAATAGCCATTTTGTATTATACTAGCTTTCCGCCCACGGCTTCGCCCGCGTGGTTTCTTGGCATTTCTGTACTATAGTATGTATGTATTATATATAAAACTTCCTCTTGAATCACTCTATCTATTAAAAAAACCGCATCAAAATCAGTTGTGTAGTTTTAAAGATCTAAACATACATAGGGACAGACAGCTGGAAGCGACTTTGTTTTATACTACTCGTATGTAGTGATGCTGAAATGGATTGGGCATGTTGAGAGAATGAATGAAAGCCGATTAACACAAGGAATTTATGAGGCAAAAGCCAGCGGCAGGGTTGGGAGAGATCTTATTTCCTTCAAAAAAGTCTGGTGCGTAGTACTCGCAACCAGAGCGTGTGTATGACAAGATGTATGAATGAGGAAGAAGCGAAAGAAGTATGTAAGAGTCGTAGCAAGTGGCGGTTTGTAGTTTCTGCCTACCCCTGTAGGAAAAGGCGTGCGTGTATGTATGTATGGTATGAGAAAGTAGTTGCTATGTAATCTGACTTTATTGACATCAGTATACTTGTGCCTATACCACTGGAGAATACCTCATTTGTCTCGTAATTGTAAGCACGGCGGCTTACCATGAGTGAGATCCCGTATTCTGTTCCCAGGTATACCTATTAGGTTTTTCCATGACATTTTCAGGTGCAGCTCAGAGTTTGTAAAAATGTCCGTTTAGATAATACCTATTACCTCTTTATAAAACTCACATCTAATAACTATACTATAAAAGAGACCATGATTCTCTGTGTTTGTTTCGGCGTTTTTTCTTGATCATCAGATAGGAAATTCCGGCGCCATCTAGTATAAAAAAAGATCTATTTACAGAAATAAGAGTATCATATATCATACATTTATTTATAGGCTCAATGTTTTTCCAAAGTGATATGTTATGGTATGTTATGATACTAAAGAATTTTAGTCCACGTTACCTCCGGTAACCACACGAAATTGTACACAGATATATAATATAAATACGGTACCATGTATAAATAATAACATCAAAGGCGACGTCTAACCTGCCTAAACAAGTTAGCTCGGCCGAACATGTTACCAAGTTATTAAATAACTTATAGAGACATTTACTTAGGTCGTAGGTAGTAATCCAATTTAAAAATCGTTAGGGAAAGGCTTTAAATACTTGGGAACCTCGTTTTACTGATATAGTTAAAGAAGAAATATTTGGGTTTGTTTCTTTGAAGTCTGCCTTGTTAGTCTAGTGGTCCCAAGCGCGACTGCTCCGCTAGAGGTCCTGGATTCGATACCCAGGTGGAGCATAGTATTATTAAAATTTTCTATGAAATTCTCTTTAGCTTATGCCCGGTTAATGGCAATAGCGTCGCCCCCTATTACATGGGGCTTAAACATAACGGCGAAGCGTTAGTTTAGGAGATAGAATGCTTTTAATGTTTTTTTTTTTCATGATTTTCACCTGACATCGGTATGGTATTTTTTTTCTCTTTCAACTGAACAATTCAGGATACTTATTTGCTTTATGGGAATTCATAACCATAATATTAGCTACCACCTCAAAAATAATGGTTTGACGTCACTTCTTTGGCCACCCTGTTTATAACAAGTAAAAAGATAAAATTCTCTTTTGTTCCTATTAGTTATGTAATTCGAAAGGAAATTGAAAACAAAATCATTTAACATAATCTATTTGCTGGCTTTGCGGGCTTGCTTTTCATCTACCCATTACCAGCCCCCAAAAACCCGATAATAGGTAAGGAGAATCTCCTAAAGAACTCGATCCGAAGGTGGCAAAATCAACCCCTATTTTTTACACTTGAACGAACAAGAATAAAGGGTTGTTTAACATTTTCTTTTAGAAGAACCCTTTGAAATGGAAAGGGACCCTTAAAGAAATACCCTTGCTTGGGTTTTCTGTTTGTGACACCCATAAAAGCGAGTAATGCTTCTGAAGGATTATCAAAAGACATGGGTTACCTTTAAGTTTCTTTGATGTTAGTTCAGTAAAGGTAATAGATTTGTTTTTGTTCGTCTCATGTACGGGAGAGCCTATTGTCAATTACCGGGCACAAATCCAAACTGCACTGCTCGTGAGAATATCGTAGAAAATGCCTGATCTGGAAATCGAACTTAAGACCTCACCTATAATAAGGCACATACAATATTATAACGGGCCACAAATTCATATCCGAGATGTTTGAAATTACACACAACACTCGACTTGGGAATTAAACCCAAGACCTCACGCACCTATTTCTGCGGCCACCAGACCACTGGTGCAGTCAGATTATTATATTATATAATGTATTAGCTTTCCGGCCACGGCTTCGCCCGCGTGGTTTCTCGGCTTTTCTGCATTTAAATTTTCCCGTTTTAGCAACATTTTTCATTTATGCTCCGCTCCTATTGGTCTTAGTGTGATGTTATATAGCCTATAGCCTTCCTCGATAAATGGAATATCTAACTCTGAAAGAATTTTTCAAATTGGACCCGTAGTTCCTGAGATTAGCGCGTTCAAGTAAACAAACAAGCTCTTCAGCTTTATATAATATTATATATAATATATAGATAAGTATAGATTTCCCAGTGCAGTATCAGTCTAGTGACCATTGACCCAAGTCAAAGGTCTCAAGTTCGAATCTAAGGCACCCCTGACTTTTCGTAGTCATGCGCTTAAAAGGTGAAGGAAAACATCGTGAGGAAACTTGATGGCTTGTGTCTGCCAATCTGCAATAGGCTAGCATAGTGGACTATAGCCTAATCTCTCTCTGAGAGGAGACCTGTGCCCAGCAGTGGGACAACGTAATGGATTGATGATGATGGATGTTTACCTTTGGAAATTATAATATGTTACTCCCATAACATACCATCACGCCTGTAATCCCCGAAGGGTTAGGCAGAGGTGTACTAATGTACATCCACATTTCGCCGGTATGTTTAGGTCCCAAGTAACGGGGGCGAGTCTATTGCCATTAACCGGGCACAAATCCAGACTCCGAGCTGCTACTGGGAATTTCATAGAAAACCCCAATAACACTTTGCTCGACCTGGGAATCGAACCCAGGACCTCTAGCGTAGCAGTCGCGCTTAGGACCGCTAGACTAATGAGGCATGTTACTCCCGCTTTAATTAATTCACCAATAAACTTCGTAATAGTCATACATTCTTAAATCCAAAGCAAGCAGGTTTTCGAAAAAATCCGGTTATAAATAAAACTTTCAGCTTCAAAAACTCAGTGAAAAAGAAAATTGGAACCGCACCGTCTCCCTGGCAGGCCGACGTTCGCAAGATCCCTTGTGTACCCACTCTTTTCCTTATTAACAACGGGATTCCGTACTAGGATTAAACAATGTTGATAGTTGCATTGGCTCCAGAAAAAGATTATTTTATGGTCTTTGACTTCAGTCTTATTAGAGTCGTAGTTACACGTGTCACATCGTTTTTTTTTTTAAATCTTACTATCTATGTGGGTCACACATTACTGGTATTCTTGTTAACCCCTAGTGCTAAGCTAAATGCTTGTGTTACTAGTGGGTTTACGTCGGTAGTGCAATGGGTGGGGTTCGAACCGGCAACCATATGATCGCAAGTCCGACGCCATAGCCATTAGGCTACCGCCGCTTAAACGTTACATTCAAGTGAATATAAATTATCGCAGGTATATGGTCTGATAACTCTGAATAAAGGGTAATGTCGAATCTTCATTCAATTTATTTATTCATACCCATTGAAAACTGTCTCGTGTCGACGCTGTTTCCAAATGACTTTGACTTCGTTAATTTGACATTGTGTTAACCGTTCAATTCTAGTGGCCTCTATTTTCGATAAGAATTTAATGAATTAAATATTATATTATAATATAATTACATTACTAATTTATTATGACGTATCACAATATCGAATTCATAATTAAATTTTCACGCGCTTAATAGGTAGGTAAAGGATAACATCGGGAGGATCTATTTTCTTGACAGCATATAGCCAACCTGCAGTATGGCATTGTCGTGTACTAAAGCGTAATTCCTCTCAAACTGCAAGGCCACCGTGCCCAGCAGTGAGACAATAAAATGGGTTGATGACGATTGAATAAATTTAGATCCATTTTAAATCTAAAAACAAAGCTTTCTGAAAAAATTACAATTAAAAAAAGCATCAAGTATCAAGACCACTTACCCTCGCTACACAGACACCCTGTATGCCTATGGCTTGTTTCTTTTTGTGAGGGGCGCAGCACCCGTGTATAACGGGCCTAAGTGCGCAGAACGAAGCTACCCTCAAACATGGCTCATATACCGCTACTGTCTATGTTTCTTACCTTCATACTGTATATAAGCGCCAACCATCCGTACATAAACCTATAAACGGTTGGCTTGTAACCTCGCGGTAAAAAAGTTCATGGGGTACCGATTGAGTTTCAATTAAGTCATAATTTACTGAAAAGATTGATGCGGAAAGCGGAGGACAGGGGGAAATGACGCACACTAGGGGAAGTCTACGTCCAGCAGTGGACTTATATTGGCTGATGATGATGATGATGATATAGAATACCCAAAATCGTGGTTATAAATGATATTTGTTTTAGTTTAAATGTATCTTTTAAAGACTGCCTCGTTGGTCTAGTGGTCCCAGTCGCGACTGCTACGCTAGAGGTCTTGGGTTCGATCCCCAGGTCGAGCAAAGTGTTATTGGGTTTTTCTATGAAATTCTCAGTAGCAGCTCGGAGTCTGAATTTGTGCCCGGTGAATGGCAATAGGCTCGCCCCCTATTACATGGGACCTAAACATACCGGCGAACTGTGGGTGTACATTAAGTACACCTCTGCCTAACCCTTCGGGGAATACAGGCGTGATGGTATGTTATGTTATGTTATGTTTAAAGACACTTTCACAAGTAAAAGATTTACTTATTTTTATTGGAACCTTGGCCACATCTGACATCAGCTATCTGACGACCTCTGAGAAGAACCGGAGTAGGTATATTTTGTTCAAGTGTCTGTATGTTTTTACGCGCATCACGAAAGAACTTAATCACGAAATTGGATGCGGTTTTCCAATTGTATTTCTGGGGGTGTAACGTAAAATTTGGTCAGGTTTCATCTTGAAACATCGCCTATATAGAAGCCGAGTTAGAGTAAGTCTCTAAATGCTAAAGTGAAGCTAGTATTTACCTAGTATGAATGTAATTTCTTAAAGTGTATATATCGACGTCACAGTCGACAGGAGCAGAATAACTACTGTTGCGTTTCGTACAGTGAGTGTCTAGCGCCGGAGGCCAATTCCTCTCTCAGCCCCCTTCCTTCTCCTTTTCTTCTTCCCCTACCTTTTCCTTGGCTCGGCAACGCATCTGCAACTCCATTGATATTGCAGATGTCCATGGGCCTTACCATCAGGAGGCTCGCCTGCTCCTTTGCCGAGTTATCCCTAAAAAAGTGTCATTTGTCAAAAAAAACTTACTAAACATTTCGGAATAAGGCCCAAAATCCGGATATCCTAGATTGCTGACTAGGATCAAACCCTTCAAAGAGGGCTCTTAAAGGGCTTTTTCCTTTAATCTATGCTCTAGACGTGTCTAAGTGTCAGCTAAATTTGCTATCGCCTTCAAAAGGCGACACACTGATGTATTAAGCCTTTGTGGACAGAATACCCCTTTTGTTTTAAAGAGGGTAACTACTGGAAATAATTTTATACATCCTAGTTATACTAGCTGTCCCAGTGAGTAAAGGAAATTGATTACAAACACTGAGAGACGAGTTTGATTCCTATGTCGAGCAAAGTGTAGACTGGTTTCCATTTAATAAAGTACCGAAAGCATGTTTTTTGAAAAGTTGAAGCTAAAGCAGTCTTAATTTTTTTCTCTTTTACTTTTTTGAACTACTATGACCAAAAATAAATAAAAGATAACTATGATGTCGTCCGTGCCACAAGTCACATTGCGTATGCGCAAAGCAACTGTCCGCCTTAAGTTTTAACATCACTCTTTCTTTTTAATTATTTTAATCATCGAACCGGTTCAAATATAATTTATAATAAAAAATAATGTATTCTCGATGATCCACTTTCAGTTGTAGTTCGAACGATAGGAAAGTTAGTCAACTTAATAAATATTTAACTCCAGTACGATAATACAGGTTCTATTGATGAATCAACTACTATTTAAATAGCGAATGAAAACGTCTGAGACGGCCAAATGTGTATTTAATCTGCATCTACCTCATCATCATCATGTCAGCCTATTGCCGTCCACTGCTGACCATAGGCCTCCCCCAAAGAGCGCCAACCACCCCGGTCTTAGGCAGCTCGCATCCAGCCACCTTCTTTAAACCGTCGCTCCATCGTGTCGCAGGGCGTCCCAGACTACATCTGCATCTACTTAATAACTACAAAATATTAAGATCATTAATTTATCCAAGATTGAACGGTGTTTACTCAGCAATAACATCTACCAAAAACAACATACCACCTCGCCTGTATGTTAATCAGAGGGTATTAATATACTCCCACATTTCTTTCATTTTTGCCGGTATGTTTAGGTCCCATGTAACCTATTGCCATTCACCGGACACACATCCAAACTCCAAGCTGTTACTGAGAATTTCATACAAATACCCAATAACGGTTTGATCGAACTGCAAATCCAACCTGTATCGTAGTAGTCGCCCTTGGGACCACTAAACTAATGAGGTAGTTAAATCCATATCCAGATAAGAATCCATACTTACCAATTTGTCATCCCTATCGGGAATCAGTTTTTTTTAAAGTGGCGGTAGCCTAATGGCTAGGGCATCCGATAGTGATCATGTGGTTGCCGGTTCGAAATCCACGCATTGCACAACCGACGTGAACCCACTCGTAATACAAGCAAGCTTATTAATAATACCTAATGTGAGACCCACATCGCTTGCAGGCTTCCATAAAAAAAAGTACTTACAAAATTAAGTAGGTAGAGCATACTTCCGTTCATATTGAGACCATTCTACGGTAAAAGGAACATGTTTTGACAAATTGTAACATAACTATATAAGGAGGTTATTAATACTTGTCAATAAAAAAAGCTGCTGATGGTTTTACTTTCGCTGATAATAAATAAGTCTATGACTGGTCATTAATTTAATGTATTTGATAATTGAATCAATTATTCAAGACAATTTGGAAATTAATTCTTATTTTTTTTTCATAATTTGTGTTTATATTTAGGCAATAGACACATCGTGTCGCTGTCAAACATAAAACTGTCTGGCAATAATTTCTTTCAATTTTATAAAAAAAAAAACCGATTCTAAATTACTTTCATTCGTTACCTACTAATTGAAACACCCAAAGGTTGTAATTTATAGCTATTACTCTATTTAAAATTCAAAGGGTAACGTGATAATTCGACTTTGAGATATAAATTAACGCTTGAATAAATCATAATCATCAATTATAATTTAAAAATTCCAACCGGCCATTCGAGCAGATCAAATGCATTCCCATAGAATCGATTAGTCACATACTTTCACAACACTAATGAACATGATTGACCTATTTTTATCGATCGATTTATTAAACGTAATCTTGTGGTTTCAATCGATGCGTAAATTGAAGTAGGCAAACCCTCTGATTTAAAAAATCGCCTAGAAATCCTTAATTTTTTTAACTTAATAACGGCACTTGCGAGCATCTCTGATGACAATGATATATGAACTCGACAAGTTAACTTTATTTAAACAATCTTAGTACCTAGGCGGACTTAATGCCTAAGATTTTTTATATAGGAAGCAAGACTTTTTTGGATTTACAAAAAGTGGTTACAGTTACAAAAGCCCCATTTCGGATTACTGTACTTACTCTTCGTGACAGTGTAACTTTCCCAGGTATTTTTTTTTATTCCGATCGAAACATTATAGGTTTAGTATATACATTAAGTCAATTAAAGCATTTTTTTTTATGTTTGTCCCTTTTTATAAATGTCACAACTTCAATTTTTAATTCTTCAAATGGCGCCGAGCATTCCGACTATCACTTCCCAATCGATTAAGAAATCGATACATAGTTACTCAGTCAAAATGTCACGATGACATGTGACTCGATACACCTGCCTTCACTCGAAATCGACTCGATGTTAAACGATTAATAAGCAGTAACACAAAGAAAGGTATTTAAAATAAATTCTGTATTTATAAAATGTATGTAAAGAGGTTAGTTGAAGTGGTTTTTCGAGTTTATTGGCTTTTTATGGGACATAATTTGATTGTCATATGTCCAGGCTTGGACGTACAATGGATGGCCGGGTGCAAAGGTATAGTCAGCTGAGAAAGTCGACAGTATCGAGCAGCTTTATTATTATAAATTGAAGATTTTTTTTTTTTTAATACTACTTTAATGAAAGTAAAAGACTTATAGTAATGAAAACTGCGACAGTATAGATACTGGTTGAAGGTAGCAATTAAATTATTACTAACCAATGAAATACGTGTATGTATTTATTAGAAACTGTTGAAGGAAAAAGTGGGAGTAGAGTCGTATCAAAAGGTCAAACAGAAGATAGAGAATAGAGACCAGGGGCCCTAGACAATGTCACATCGTTATCATCAATAACGAAGTTCGATATCAGAAATGTGTGGAATTGGCATAACCTTTCGATATGTCACGTGATGAAATTATGTCAAATCCATACATTTCGGATATCTAACTTCGTCATCGATAATGAAGATGTGACATTGTCTAGGGGCCCAGGGCCCCTAGACAAGTGGCATGAACGCTAATCCAATAGAATAGAATAGAATTCTCAATGTATGGGAGTGACACTAGCTTACGACATGACATGTCAATTAATAGCGTTCATGCCACTTGTCTAAGCCCTCAGTGGTGATTGCTCCACCGACAAGAGTTGAGAAATATGGATACAGATGGATACTGAAAATTACCTAATAGAGTTAATTTTCAAACATGGACAATTGGCATGGATTAATAATTAGATACAGGATATATGCAGGGTGGAAGGGACATTGACGCACAACCACTTACCATGAATTCAGTACCTACATGATTCTAAACCCCATTGCGTAGATATTTTTCGTCGGTTATTAAAAAAAAAATTGCTTTTTCATGCAAAAGTGCAAGTGCATAGGTACCTATCCTACACGGTCTAAATGTATGGAACAGTTAATAACTCAACAATAATTTGCCCGACCTGGGAATTGAACCCAGGGACCTCTAGCGTACGAGTCGCACCTAGGACCAGTAGACTAGTTAATGAGAAAGTAATTTCTTAATTATATGCATATTCATCAATCAAATCAAATCAAATCAAATTATTTATTTTTTCATAAAACTCACTACAGCGAAAGAAAGCATCGTGTGGAAACCTGCATGCCTGAGAGATTTTCTCGACGACGATGTGTGAAGTCTGCCAACCTGCAATAGGCTAGCGTGATATACTATTAACTACATATCACCTTGATAATAAAATAAAAAGTAGAACTTATATTTTCCTGTTCCATTACTGATATACAAAATCAGATCTCTTAATAATAAAACTAATACCCACATATCAAATCCTTGGATGGGCAGAGTACCGTCAGCTAATTAACAATGGACTACTAATAATAATTCAAATCTCTTTCGAAAGGAACCCCAAAATACGGTCAGCAGAATAATAGTTATAATCAAATGAGAGCCAGGTGGCCATTAGGGACTAAAAAAAACTATTTGATGAAAGTGTTGTATAGGAATTTATTTGCTGACCCTATTCAATTGAGGCGTAAAAGTATTTATTGTTCCGTGTAAAATGTATTAAAGGAAATTGTACTTTATTATAATGAAGGGTCCAGTCGGAATTTTAATGAGCATGGACCCATGTGAGTTTGTTTTAAACACCAACTTCTATTAAAATTATCTTTTCAACCAGTAACTCATCTAAAACTCTAAATTCATATCTACTAAATATTTTTTTATATATATATATGTTGAAAAAAGTGGGTCCCACAAAATAGCAAAGGACAGCGCACCAGATCTAGACAAAAAAGATGACGGGTTAAGTTTGAGTTCTTCTGGAAGGATTTCAAATAAATATGAGCCGTAAGGAATGGAAAGGGGACAGGGAGTCCTTCGGCCTGCAATGGGACGACAACGGCCGAGTAATAATTAAAAGTTTATAAGGCAACCATGTCAAGCCATTCAGATACAATGTACTCGTGAAAAATATTATACTAAACTTTGCGTATAAAAACGCAGCAAAATCCGCATGAAAAGCTTGTGTGAAAGGGTTAGTTTCGGACAATATGACCCTTACTTATTGACATACGCATAATTACGAGGGTAAATAGTACGGGCCGTTTGTCCTACAACAATACAAAGGTCAGGTAAACAGCTGCTTCTTAAATTCAATGCACTTAAAATTTGCCCAGATCTGACCTTCAATATGAGGAAGTTTAACCCTTTAGAAAAGAGATGAATAGATGGTAAAAAAACTGTTTAAAATGTAAATCGGGGTTTGATTGGACATGCGGTTATTGTATAAGAATTATCTTTTGTAGATGGTGCACACGCGGGCTTGAACACCAAAAGTGATTCTGATACCGTGTGCCCCATGTGGAGATTTTATCTCTTCATTTCAGAAATAATCCAGAATTCTGATATATAAGGTTTCCGGATATAAGGACCTAACCATTAGAGGTTGCTGTAAACTAAAGGAATTACTTGCATAAAATGCTTTTACCTACACTACAGCTTTTAGAGTAGGCCAGTGCGGTGATTTAAAAAAAAGGAATAGTATAATTTATATTAGGTATGCCAATTTACTAAAACTCTAGCTAGGTAGCCCTATTTTTTGCATGAATGGTGTAACCAATTATCAAAATGTTAAGAGCAACCTGCAAGCAATATTTTTTGTTCTTATATAGAGAAGAGAGCACCTACCTCATATAGAGAAGGGAGCACCTTAGACGAATGGTAATACAATTACTAATGCGATCTATTAACAATCAGTGCACATTGAAAAAGCTGAACAGATGATCTGATTCTGTTGTTAGGTCCATCTAATAGATAGCAAACTATACTTATATAATAATAGCAAACTGAACTGAATTATATTTCACCCACCCTTTGAATAAATCTTGCCTGTAAGTAACGGCAACACTATGTCGTTTAAAAACTTAATTAAAATGAACTTAATTACTTTCTTAAAAACGATCGCCGTCTGGATGTAGTTACCGCCATCTCTGTAAGACTCATGTCATAACTTTTATCTTCACTTATAAAAGCGCCACCTATAAATAAATAACTGTACCAATATAAACGACACATCGCTTAACAAGTTCATAGAAATATCACCTTATGTCAATATACCTTATATCATTTCAGAATAAAAGGAATTAATCTCAACAAAATAGTTTTTATTTTAAGAATACTTAATTATTCATATAATATATCAAACCTTTTACAGGCTGTAACATCGCAGAATCAAAAAAATATTCTCACTATAACTAAGTGCCATCTATTAAATTGATATCTCCAACTATTCATGGATCACCCACAAAATAGATGGCAGTAGTAGTTCTAGTGGCAAGAGAAAATTGAATTGGAAGTTGTTTTTTATTGTAATTTCTTTACTTGAAAAATTATAATGGCTTACCAAGTATATACAACAAAAAATATTTTTCAATACCGTTCTTTCGCAAAACAGTAAGATTTAATGTAAAAATCAGAAAAAGGACCAACTGGTCTTTTTGCTTAAATTCAATTTTGAGTCAAAGAATTCGTTTTCCCTTTTCAGTCCTTTCAAACCCATATAATAGGGATAGCTGTTATACGTTGCCAAATAGAAGATTCCTTGTACATTCCTATCAGTATTTAATCCCAAAATATTAGTTACCACAGGACTCTTATCATAGCAGTCTTTATTCCTCGCTTCTTGCACCGAATCGCATTTCATGGCTATAAAACTGTTCGGGTTGTGGAGAGCCGCTATCCAAATACTGAAGGATCTCATATGACTGCATACTACGTTACACGGAACCCAGAAAATATCCCCAGCTTGGTATTCTCCACCATTGACGTAAAAATTGACATGTCCAACAGGAGCCGCCATCCCAAACCCGTCAATATTCGTCTCGATGACGTCAACAAAGTCAGCATCAGAATTGTCCAACCGGTCCTTGGGTCCTAAGTTACGGAAACAAGGACCAGATGGATCTAGCCCAGTTAATCTAGAGATATTCATCCCACTTTGGAGCCTGTAGTTTTTGGCTATGAAGCTCATTGTGTGGCCTCCTAAACTGAGGCCTAGGAGCTCAAGTTTTTTTGGATCTAAGCCATATTTGGAGAGGGTCACTAGCATCTCGGCAACATGTTTTCCAATGGTCCGCATATTATTAGCAGCTCTGTAATGAAGAAAATATGTTATCCATACTATTATTTATATTATAAGAGCGAAAGTAAGTCTGTCTGTTAAAGTGCAGTGATAGCCTAGTGATATGACCACTAGGCTGCCAAGTCAAAGGTCTCAAGTTCAAATCTAAGTCACGCACCGTTGACATTAAGTCATGTCATTAATAATTAATTATCACGCGCTTAGACGGTGAAGGAAAACATCGAGAGGAAATCCTGCATGCGTGATAGATTTTCTTGACGGCGTGTGAAGTCCGCCAATCCGCAGTAGGCTAGCGTGGTGGACTATAGCCTGTTTCTTTTCGTTCTGAGAGGAGACGCGTGCCAATGTAATATTTTGATGATGAAGTCTGTCTGTTTGTAACCTTTTCACGGCTATAGGTACCACCAGACCAATGTTATTGAATTTTGGAAATGAATATAGACTACATTCTGTCTCAAAAATTACTCTTGAATACAAACGAAACCGACAGCGAAGGCACGCAAATTTGGACGAGAACGAGTATATTTAGACATGTTGCCAAAAAAAAATACTTACAATGGATAAGACATAGCCGTGAATTTGTTTGTATTTAACAAAAACACGTTGTAACCCAGTTTTTTATATACGACCCCCACAGTCAAGGCGAAGGGCAGGTGGGGGTGATCCAGGAAGCCCCCCACGTACATCACCGTGGGTTTCCTAAAGTCCAGACCAGGATCTTTCGCTAGCTCCTTCATTTGGTAGTAATTATACTTAGGTTTGCGCGAAAGGATGTTTCCGTTGCCTTGTACTGATATTGTTAGGTATTTTAAAGCTTTTGGTGATATTGGTGGCGGTATAGTAGTTCCTGGGCCTGAAAAAGAAATGAGTTGGAGCAATAAGTCTTAGTCTTAGTGGAGTAATAAGAGCTAACATATTGATTGATTAGAATCGAACAACTAAGTACGTAATATACTTAATTTGAATTTATTTTAAATTAGTAATAATAAAAATTTCGTATTAATATAGTAATAATGTCTGAAAAAAAGACAGCAAATTTATTATTATAGCTTGAATTTTAAGTGAATACAACTTCTATTTTCAACCGACTTAAAGATGGAGGAGGTTCTCAATTCGTCTGTATGTTTGTTACGCGATATCTCCGCCCATTGTTGATCGGTTTTAATGATTGTTTTTTTGTTTGGTGGGTCATGCTATAGAGGTAGTCCCGTTCAAATTTTATCGAAATCGGTTGAGCAGTTTTAAAAATATCAACAAAAAATTAAAAATTGTTTACATCGATGATATTATCGTTTACTCCAAAAGATCGCTGTCTTATTGAAGCAGTGCGTTTTAATGGCTAACAAGTAGCCTACTTATAAACAAAACTTTCCGCGAAAAATAAAATAAAAATACTTTTAACAAAAAAAGTCCAGAGACTTCCCAAACTGTTACATAAAGACAAAATTATTTTATTACTAGCTATCCGCCCGCAGCTTCGCCCGCGTGGACAACACGATTTTGACTGTTTAGTTTTTCCAATTCTGGCGGGAAATTGGAAATCATCCTTACATATCTTTCCGTCCGCTTCTTTGCTCGGGTTGCCCTACTTTATTATTTACCGAAATATAAACGCAGCTTATATCCTTTCCCAAGGTCTAGCCTATTTTTGTACCACATTTCGTCAATATCCAAACGGACTTCCATCCCCTATTTCATCCCCACACAGTTTGAAATTTAAAAATCCCCATAACAAATATTTATTTATTTCTTATGAAGTGCCTAAACACAAAGTTTCAGCGTTTATATTCAACAATGACAAACTCCCATAAAATTTTTCATCCCTTATTACAGCCCCTTTTTTACAACAAAACGTAGCTTATCCTTTCCCAAGGTCTAATCTATTTTTGCACCAAATTTCATCAATTTTTTTTCCGAGATTGGGCTTCAATGCGTGACTTTGTTTGGAGTCCAAACTTTGAACTTCCATATGAACTTTCATCCCCTATTTCATCCCTACACAGGTAGAAATTTCAAAAACGCTAAAACAAATATTTATATAATTCTTATCAAGTGCCTTAATATAAAGTTTCATGGTTTATCTTGAAAAATGACGAACTCCCACACAAACTTTCTGCCCCTATTTCAACCCCTTCAAAACTATTTTTTGCAATAAAAGGTAGCCTATGTCCTTTCTCAAGCTTGAGTCTGTCCCAGTACCAAATTTCATTAAAATCGGTTGAGTGGTTTAGTCGTGAAAGCGTAACAGACAGACAGACAGAGTTACTTTCACATTTATAATATTAGTAGTGAAGTAGGGATAGGGATTTTTTGAAGGCGGTTTTACTTTTTTCCTTTTAAGTAAGACCCCCCAGAGAAAACCTAGGTCTGAAGTCCAGAATCCGAGGCACGCATATAATAAAATTTTTTAGTGACAGTAAAATACGATCTCAGGTACGAGTAGGAGTCAAACCTGCGTCCCTCCGGTTAAGTTCACCAGATACTTTAGCCACTAAGCTACCGAGACCACTGCCTGTTATCTTTTTGGATACTTCGCATTAATGAATGTTAAAATGTGCATAAGAGTATTTGTTGGTTTTATTTGGTTACGTCTTTTGCATGTAGAGACGGCTACACACCAAGCTTTAAAAGTCCAGTATCGACTGACCTCGCATTTTAAACGCTTTCGGCACAATGCGAGGCCAGCCTATACTGGATACATAAATCTAAGTATACATTTTATAGCTTTGCTCTTTGCTCCACCTGAGAATCGAATACAGCACCAAGCCTCGCGACATCACCAAACATCAACAAACATATTTAACAAAAACCTTGTGACTTCTTCAGAAACAGTTATCGCCGAACATGAAAATTTTGTTTTATCAACAACAAACATACTGAAACAAATGTTTGTATATTAATACTCATTTCCTTTTCAACCTTTTTAAGCAAATATTTTAAGTACACGTCATGGTAAGGTGACTGTTAAGGTCCCTGGTCCCACCCAACAAAACCACAGCCTATAGACACAATATAAGAATTTAGATTATTTTTAATTATTGATTAGCATTAAATATTGCGAAATGTTCACAAAGATATGAATTTTCTAATTAAAGAAAATGTCTTATTGAAAGAAAAATTCGATCTCAGGCTGGGTTTGAACCTGCGTCTTTCTGGTTAAGTACACCAGACGCTTCGCCTACTAAGCTTCCGAGATCACTGCCTGTGATGTCGAATTTCTCTTCCACATTTTACGTCTTCATATCTTTGTGAAGAATTTAGTTTTTTTTCTTATATTGTGCTATAGACGCTAGCAACACCAGTGGTATCACGGGTCCATTTTGAATAATTTCACTGGCTACATTACTCTACAAATCAAAAAACAATATTCATCTCAAATATTTTGATAATATTTTTGTATTTTTGAGGCATTTTCCACGCAAAGATCTCAGATCAAATAAAAAGTAAAGATGGAACGTTGCGAACAAAGAGGTGAGGCCGGCTAAAACTACGCTATGCCGTCTACAACACACAATTACATGCACACATGTATTAGTTAGCTACGCCTTATCTTGTCAGTCCAGCTTTCGATAGCTCGATAGCTCGACTGACAAGATAAGGCGTAGTTTCGGTATACGTGTGTGCGTGTAATTATGTGTTGTAGACGGCATGGCGTAGATTTAGCCGGCCACACTTCTTTGTTCACAAAGTTCCATCTTTACTTTTTATTTGATCTGAGGCAAAGATTATAAAGTTATTTTAGTGAATTTTGAACTGGCGGGTGGGATTCGCGGTGACTAAGCGGTCGTAACGTCTGGTGTACCTAACCAGAAGACACAGGTTCGAATCCTGACCGTAGTCGTATTTTTCCTTCACTAAAATAACTTTATTGTCAATTTCCATCAAAATCTTCTACGATAACGAGTTTTATATTGTGAATAAGTTATTTTTGAAGTATCGATGATATACAAACATTTTGCCAAAAATAAAAAAATAAGAATTTGACACCCAAGACAACGTTTAAATAAAACTACTTTTTACGGATTTTATCGAGCTATATTGATTTCATTTATTTCCCGTTTCGGTTCCTACACAGCATTCATGGTCACGGGTGAACGTACATTACAGTCTGTTCGAAATAACAGTGCTTGCCTGAAGTTGTCAGCAAGTGATTTCATCATCATCATCATCATCATCATCATCATATCAGCCAAATGAAGTCCACTGCTGAACGAAGTCCTACCCCATAGACTTTCACAACGACCGGTTATATGCCGCCTGCATCCGAAGACCTTTACCAAGTCGTATGTCCATCTTGTTTAGCAGTGGTAAATTTTAATAGAAAGAGTTTGTGTTAAGACAAAATTAGGGTCGTATATGTTTCGCGTTTGTGATTATTTATTTACTAACTTCGATTTTTACGTATAAAAAATAAGCTCACTTACATAAGCGATTTTACCTGTCCAACAGTTCGGAACGGCTTACTTCAGACAAGCTCAGTTATTTTGAACAAACTGTACTTATCCCATAACATACCATCACGCCTGTATTCCCCGAAGGGTAAGGCAGAGGTGTACTAATGTACACCCACATTTCGCCGGTATGTTTAGGTCCCATGTAGCGAGGGTGAGCCTAATGACATTCAGCGGGTAGGTACATATCCAGACTCCGAGCTGCTACTGAGAATTTCAAAGAAAAACCAATAACACTGCTCGACCCAGGAAATGGTCAAGGTCTTACATGGTAGCTAAACGACGACACCAGTTTTAGATATAGGAAGACACTGGCAATGCGGTGATTTCAACCACTAAGGACTCGGCAAAAGACTTCCAACAACGACTGCGATTGTCTAATTGGTCTGGTGGTCGCAAGCACTTGCTGTTGAGGAATTTGAGGTCGGATTGATTCCCAGGTCGAAAGAAAGAAATAGAACTTATTTTGCATTGCAAATTTTCTTTCTTTCAACATTGATTGCAACATTGATAAAAAAAATCAATTGCATCTCTCAGTTTAGATTTTTACTATGGCAATGCCGTAGCTCTTAAAGATGCCTTCGTCTAGCAGTGGACGAATAGAGGCTGATGATTATGATGATGATGATGGATGCCGTCGCTCCTGTAAGCCTTGACCTAAAATCAAGCCGGTAAACTGCTGGTATACATCCGTACGCCTCTGGGCATTTTGGGATACCGGCTTGATAAGTTTGACTGAGGCAAGTTAGTTATTTTATTAGTTGGTTTAACTCCAACTGTCAACACTGCCTTCACTTTCCCGAGCACAAGACATAAGGATATTTTTTTTCATTCACATAGATACCTTTTTCTATGATTTTTGTATATTTATGTTTATTATATGACCATTGGACTGCCGAGTCAAAGGTCTCGAGTTCGAATACAAGGCACGCACCTCTGACTTTTCGAAGTCATGTGCGTATTAATAATTAATTATCACGCGCTTAAAACGGTGAAGGGAAACATCGTGAGGAAACCTGCATGCCTGAGAGATTTCTTTCTTTCTTTCTTTAAGTGAACGCCACAGAGCCCGATTCTATTATCCGATAAAACCTTTGTTTTAACTAAAACTTAAATATTACGAATAATTACTTACAATCCGCTAAGTATCCCGCGGGATATCCTTCCAATGCTTTTGAACTGTACATGCAAACTGTTCCAGACACAAACAAAACACAAAACAAACACACAAGAAACATGTTTCCGTTAAATTATAAAAGTGTATTTTAATATGGAAACGTCGCGAAACGGGTGAAGTCAATGTCGGAATGTTCATTGTCATCATAAGGAATAAAAGTTTTGTATAAGTGCACAACAACCTCAGTTAAATCGCTGATAAAACTGACCTTGTTGTTTTATCTATAAGTTTGTATCATTGGCTCATTGCAAGTGACGAACTGAGGTCCCAATGCCCTAACTATGGCTTTAGATACTAAACATAGAAGTCCAGTACAATCACCGAACCATCAAAATGCGAGGACCCTCGCTACCGACCTCGGTGCAGGTTGGAAAATAACTAAGGGCCTTTTTAGCCCTGCAGATATCAATTTTAAGGTAGATCGTGTCGCCTTGGGCGCCAAACACATTTTTAATCCCTGTAAGTCTTTTTACGAAGTAAATAGTTCATATAAGTCTCGATAGATGTCGCTACTGCTATCGATTTATTATTTAAGGTCGTGTAAAATTCAGAAAATATAAAATTGTATCGTAAAAATATATTAAACATAAGGAACTTTTAGATTTTCAGTTAGTAAGTTTGTGCCTACTGTCTATATTTGATGGGTTTTTAAATTTTTATATCATAATTATTGTGCCTACATAATTAGCATTAGCAACAAGCATCTAAAAAATTAGTTACCTACTTAATATGATAAAAATGCCTTACAACAATGAAAATATTTCAATATTCTCCCAAGTATTCAGTTTTCAATATTATGACGCCAATGTCCGCCCATGTCCTGTGTTACCGATCGCTGCAAGCGACATCTAGCGCCAGCGTAAGTGAAACAAATAGCCCAAAGAATAGCGCGAGTTATAGACTGTTCCGTTTCCAGTTTCCAGTAGTTAATAATAGTATTATAATTTCATACATAACATACCATCACGCCTGTATTCCCCGAAGGGTTAGGCAGAGGTTTACCATGTACACTCACAGATCGCTGGTATGTTTAGGTCCCATGTAATAGGGGGCGAGCTTATTGGCATTAACCGGGCACAAAGACTCCGAGCTGCTACTGGGAATTTCATAGAAAAACCCAATAACACTTTGTCTCATTAGTCTAGTTGTCATCAGCGCAACTGCTACGCTATAAGTAGCTCGACCTGGGGATTAAACCCAGGACGTTCGATCCCCAGGTGGAGCAAACTCTTATTATGTTTTTCTATGAAATTCTCAGTAGCAGCTCGGGGTCTGGATTTATGCCCAGTTAATGGCAATGGGCTCGCCCCCTATTACATAGGACCAAAACATACCGGCGAAGTGTGGGTGGACATTAGTACACCTCTGTCCAACCCTTCGGGGAATACAGGCGTGATGGTATGTTATATTATGTTATTATGTTATACTTACATTCGTCCATATCGAGATAACCAGTATCACCCAGAATTATTGTAATCCTTATTTTTATTTTATTTTATTGGTTTACCAACAATTGTTACATCCATGCATAATTAAATAGAGCACATAACACTAATACTAGATGTACAATATTAAGCGGTAAACACTACTTGCAAAAAATAATATAGGTACGGTTTAATGGATATAAAAAAAAGATCAACTGTAAAGGTAGGTGAGCCAAAATATCAGAAACAATATTTATGCTGTGTTAATTTGATTAATACAATAATGAACAAAAAACTACCATACATCATGAACTTTTTTAACGAGAAATATTTTATATTGGATACACGTCTACATTTGCTAAATATCACACTTCTATTAAAATAGGGTTGTAGATGGTTGTAGCATCTCCATTGAACTCAAAGACTATTAAACCAATTCTCTTTGATTGAACTTATACAAGTTGCAATCTATCAATAAATATTATTAAAACATAACATATCGTAACATCACGCCTCTATTCCCCCAAGGGTCAGGCAGAAGTGTACAGTCACACTTCGCTAGTATGTTTAGGTCCCATGTAATGGTAATGATGAATGGGTCGCATGACCGGGGAAGTACTACCCTCCAAAAGAATATCGACGTCAAGTAGCAGTATGTATACTGTTAGGTTTCGTACGTTGAGTGTGGAGCGCAAGAGGCCCAATTCCTCCCTCAGTTCCCTTCCTTCTCCGTTCTCCTTAAACTAAATAACTCCTTTGGTATTTCAGATGTCCATGGGCGGCGATGACTATTTACGATTAGGTAGCTCGCCTGCTCGTTTGCCGAGTTATCCCATGAAAAAAAAATGGGACTGATCTACTCAAGCCTCTATGGCTTGTTAGGTAATCTGACTGACAATCGATCTACATAGATAGATAATCAGATTACCGAGACGTATAGGTATTCTCTATGACTATATTAAACTTACTATCTCTAACATAGAAACATATTCAGTGAATTATAGTTTTTTTATAGGCAGTTGAAAATACCGACGCCATGTACTACTCTTTTTTTTACTCATGTTTTTAGTCGGCGAATTACGCCTTATCTTGTCAGTCGAGCTATCAAGCTATCGAAAGCTTGACTGACAAGATAAGGCGTAGTTTTGGTATTGTTATATAGTGTAAAATTGTGTTTGTAAACGGCTAGGCGTAGTTTTAGCCGGCCTCACTTCTTTGTTCGCAAAGTTCCATCTTAACTTTTTATTTGATCTGAGGACATATCTTGCTGCGGCGACGATCAACAACTCAGTATATTCCGCACAATATAAAAAAAATATATGGAGAAACCCTAAGTAAGTAATTAGCCATATTTAATTCTGTGGCTATAAATATTTTCCCGCATTTCGTTCAAAGACCCGCATTTAGTCGCATTTTTTAAATGATTCTTGTTCATATAATTTGTTATTCAGGCCGCATTTTTGGAGCTCTATCGACAAACTAGGCATCTTTTGTCAAAATTATGATTATGACGATGTCTTGATGATGAGAACGAAGTAATGAAGATTTAAAAAAAAGATGATCATGAAGCTTATCACGACAGTGATGTAGTTAATGACGATTTTGTAGAAGTAGTGTCTCGCTGGCCTGTGTACTTACGTGCCAGCATGTATGGATCGACACCACATATCTAAATCTAACTAGGTCTGTGGTCGACACGACCGGGGAAGTACTACCTTCCCACAGAATATCAACATGAAGTAGCAGTATGCAACTATGCATACTGTTGTGTTTCGTACGGTGAGTGTGGAGCGCCGGAGGCTCAATTCCTCCCTCAGTCCCCTTCCTTCTCCTTTTCTCCTTACCCTCCCTTTTCCTTAAATAGGCTCGGCAACGCATCTGCAGCTCCTTTGCAGATGCGTGTTTTTCCTACTACCATCAGGTAGCTCGCCTGCAAGTTTACCGAGTTATCCCATTAAAAAAAATTGCAGCGATGACTACTTACTTACCATCAGGAAGCTCGCCTGCTCGTTTGCGGAGTGGTGCCATAAAAGAAAAACATTATAATAATATCTTTTTGTATTTTTTAGGCATTTCCCATGCAAAGATTATTAAGTTAATTCATAATTCTTTTAATTCTTTAAAAAAAAGCTTACTAGCAATGTGGGTCACACATTACTAGTATTCTTGTTAACCCCTCGTGCTAAGCTAAATGCTTGTGTTACGAGTGGGTTCACGTCGGTAGTGCAATGGGTGGGGTTCGAACCGGCAACCATATGATTGCAAGTCTGTCGCCCTAGCCATTAGGCTACCGACGCTTCGAAGTAAAGTTAAAAGTTATTATTTTAGTAAAGGAAAAATACGACCGCGGACAGGATGGCGTGGCCTCAAAGACGTAAATTAAAAATGTGAATGCAAATTTCGACATGGCGGGTGAGGGTCGCGGTGGCTTAGCGGTCATAGCGTCTGGTGTACTTAACCAGAAGACGCAGGTTCGAATCCTGCCCGCGGTCGTATTTTTCCTTCACTAAAATAATAACATTATAATAATATGATAGAAACTGAAGATAACCATGATGATGATTATGATGAAAATTATGATAACTAGGTATCTTAGAAAAAGCCGAGGACAGGATGAAATGTCACACATTAGAGGAGGTCCACCTCCAGCAGTGGACTGATAGGCTGATGATAATGATGATGTAATCCTTTTTTTACCGGCATTGTAAGTTCTTTATTTAAGGCAAAAGCGTCGGGGTAGGGCGCGAATTTAAAATATTTATTTGTTTTTCGTCATTTTTTCGGCTATAACACGTTCTGGATACATGGTAGTAGAAATCGCGACATCAACAATAACTTATTCACAATTGAGTATTAAAACTTTTACCTAAAAATCGTTATCGTCGACGATTTTGGTGTAAACTAGTGGATTCGGCGAAAAATGACAATTTACTTTCTATCGTAGGAGACGATAGCAAGTTTTCAATATTCAATTGTGAATAAGTTATTGTTACATACATACCATCACGCCTGTATTCCCCGAAGGGTTAGGCAGAGGTGTACTTAATGTACACCCACAGTTCGCCGGTATGTTTGGGTCCCATGTAATAGGGGGCGAGCCTATTGCCATTCACCGGGCACAAATCCAGACTCCGAGCTGCTACTGAGAATTTCATAGAAAAACTCAATTACACTTTGCTCGACCTGGGGATCGAACCCAAGACCTCTAGCGTAGCAGTCGCGATTGGGACCACTAGACCAACGAGGCAGTCTATTGTTATTGTTGATGTCGCAATTTCTACTGCCATGTACCTAGAATGTGATATAACAATTACTTTAACAAAAAAATTAAACCGCCTTCAAAAAATAATAAAATAATTTTGTCTAAAACAGTTTGGGAAGTCGGTGACTTCTATTTGAGTGGGTCTTTTATTTTCGCCACCGACTTCCCAAACTGTTTTAGACAAAATTATTTTATTACTTTTTGAAGGCGGTTTAACTTTTTTGTTAAAAGTAATTTTATTTTGTTATTTTTAGTGAAAAGTTTTGTTTAGAAGTACTTGTTAGCCAACTAAACGCACTGCTCCAATAAGACAGCGATGTTTCGGAGTAAACGATAATATCATCGATGTAAACAATTTTTAGATTTTTGTTGATATTTTCAAAACTGCTCAACCGATTTCGATAAAATTGAACGAACGGGACCAACTCTGAAGTATGACCTACCAAACAAAAAAACAATAATTAAAATCGGTCCACAACTGGCGGAGATATTGCGTAACAAACATACAAAAAAAAACATACAGACGAATTGAGAACCTCCTCCTTTTTAAAGTCGGTTGAAAAACCAAGAAAAACTTTATATGCTTAAGTCTTGAAAAAGTTCGATTGCCTAATCGCACGGATTTCTAATGATAAATTTGATAATTTAATCTCGCTACTTTATCAGACTTAATTGAGATCTATTGACTGACCACCGCATTTATTCTCCAAGGAAGGAATTTATGGTGATATAATGGTTAAGATGTTATTGATAACGTGAAATAGAATGTAATCTTACAACTATCAGCGCTATATAAAGCGCCAGAATTTCTACAATTTAATATTAAAGTTCAAGGTTTCATTGTGTTTATGAACCTTTCCAAATTAAGTTTATTGTATCATAACATACAATCACGCCTGTATTTTCCGGAGGGTTAGGCAGACATGTACTATTTAGGTCCCAGTATATGATGCGAGCCTATTACCCGATCTGGGAATTTAACCCAGGACCTCCAGGAACTTACCTACTGTATTATATTTCGGAGCTTATGGTATTGACCAGGAATTTAATTTTATTACATATTTATTTAAATAGATTAGTATATTTTTACATCGTTACTAATTATACATCAGACAGTCCTTTAATGATTGACCAATATGTAGTATCCTCTCTTTCATCCATATGACGCACGATTTTAAAGCAATGCAAAAATTCTTGACTTTTTATGTATGATGTGTCAACCTGCTGTCATTGTCACCTGGAACGCATTCTTTTTTTTTCGTGCAACGACGCACGCCGTAAAAACTTTTCTTACAGGATTTAAAATGTTTTTACGACTAAAATAAGCAATAAAAGGCATTAACAATAATGCCTAAATGCAAAGTAATAGTGATGTGTATATTTTGAAGAAGTTTTCAAGGATTGAAGATACGACAACGTAAATTAATAAAATATCGTTACACTCTCAAATCAAATTTTCAAATCAAATCCAAATCAAAATACTTTATTGTGGATCATAGGTAGGTACATAATACAGATGTTCTTAAAAGTTTTGCGATCGGCTATGTCCCGCCCTTTGGGCATACAATTTTTACAATTATACAATATTACATGTCTAAATTTAACAATGATATTAATACATATTCATTATAGCGAAATAGTAGGATTATGACTATTGATATAAATAATTCCGAGAAAAATTAGGTATAAATTAGTTACATGCATAGTCAAAATGTAGAACATTGGACATTGAACGCATCATGACTAGGGTAAATTGTATTGCAATAGTGATTTGTCAGACAAGAATTCCTTGACAGAGTAATAGCATTTATTCACTAACAGGTCATGAAGCCTCTTTTTAAATACTTTGATTTCCAGAATGGTTCTAATAGGCCCCGGAACATTATTAAATATATGGGAAGCTGTGCAAAAAATACTTTCATGCATTAAATGCGTTTTGCTAGCAACACTATGCAATTTATCTTGGTGCCGTATACGTGAACGATATTTAAATAGAGATATATTATTTTTAACAAATACAGCGGCTTCAAATATGTAAAGACTTGGCAAAGTTAATAAATTCATCTTTTTAAAAAATGGTTTGCAGGATTCAGTTTGAGATAGGTTGAACATGGCCCTGATACATCTTTTTTGAGCAAGGAACGCACGTTCCTTGTCTGTACTGTTGCCCCAAAATACCACACCGTATCTAAGGGTCGAGCTTATGTAACCGTGGTACGCTGTTATTAAGGTTGATTGGTTTGCTATTTTTCGTAGTTTATAGAGTGCATATGAAAACTGACTTAGCTTTTTACACACCTGGTCAACATGTAATTTCCAATTAATTTTGTTGTCAATATGTAGCCCTAAAAATTTTGTTGTTTCAGTTTCTTTTATTTCGTTATCAAGGTATCGGATTTTTAAAGGAGCCGTCCGTCGAGTTCTTATCTCCCTCCAAAGATGACTGTTCCTTACTTCAGTGGTGATTTATTATACAGATACTTACCTAGTATCACCAAAGAAGAGGTTTTTTGCAGGATCCAAGATACTTATTGAGGTAAATGATAACCTCCTACATGGAACATGCAACACAGTTGCTATTGATTCACAATGCACGAAATAAACAATAAGACCTAAGATCGAAACTGTGGGTTCGTTTAATGGACGTTACCATGTCTGGGACCAACACTGTGGGGTTGTTCGAAGACATTAACACGCCAAGGATTGTCACTGTGGGGTCATTCACGGCGCTGTTCACTGCCTAGCATTGGTACTGATGGACCATTCGATGGCAATATTTTGATGCAACAAGTTGCACAGGTGCACACTACACTAAAAGTGTTCGGATTTCGTGCAATTACAATGTAAAGAAAAGAAAAAAAAGGGGGGGGGGAGTACACCAGTCCAGGGATAACAAGGTATGTAAGTAGAAAACAGTTTTATTTTTCAGATTAGGAAAAAATATTACATAGGAATGTACTAAAAGTGCCTGGTTCATAAAATAATGTTAAAAACCTGAACAAATTACCAGGAAATAGGCCAACAGTGTGGTGCCCTTAGGGCAATACCTACTCTAAATGCTGAGATGGTCAAGGGGCAGGAAAACATCTCACAAATGTGCACTGACAAGAATGACAACACATTCTTCTATCGGTCATTAAATGGTTACACCGTTAATCACCCAATTAACTAGGTACTTATCTCTATAACCTATTTTGTATCTTGTTTGGTCATGGAATGTGCATCAACTACGATATTAAGCATTTATTTTACCTAACCTATGCTGAGCATGCAAAACAACTACAACTGAAAAAGTGTTAACGGAAGAGGCAACATTAGATACTTCTAGTAGTATTGTACAACACTGGAAAATATTGTTGGTAATTATGTTACTAATATATGATGGGAGATAACCCCCCTGACAAAATCAAATTTTCTATAGTGGCTAAACCACTAAGTGGAAACATAAGTCAGAAGGTAATATCATAAACTTATTAAATGTTTACCGAATGCTATACTAACTAGAACTGCAGCAGGCACATCAAATTACATCTCTGAAGCAAGCTGCAACAAGGAGAGAAGGTAGTCAATAGCAGCAGTACCAGTAGCAGATCCAGGTGGTTCCCGGGAAGCATACCTAATTCAACAATCAGTGATCAGTATCATCACAGACATACTGGCAGGTATAACATAAATATTTTATTATAACCAGCAGAAAATCACTGAAGACCTCCTACCAATGTATTTGGACAAGGAGAATGATATACCTATCATTTTGTCAAAAACCAGTTTGGTTATAATAAGCATCTGGTACCTACCTAGCTCCTCAGGAAGGAGAAAAACAAAGTAAAACAAAATTTGTTACAGTGGGTTGTTATATCTGAATCCATAAGGATGAGGATCTCATGGAATTGTAGTATGCAACCAGAATACTCTTAACATCAGAATATTGATTATGTTTAGTCAATTAATTACCCAGCGTTTTAGATAAGAATAATTTAAATAATATGCTTATGTTTTAAATACCATCACTGCAGAAAATTATTTTATAACTAACATGAAATCTATGTCTGCCTTATGGTAATAATCAAAGATAATAGGAAGTACCTATCACAGGATATACAGATATTATTATGCAAAATATTTATATTTAGAACCAAAACAAATTTAATAGTTAGCTTCTGTTAATCTATTAAACAACTGTGTCTTCACTTAAATTCTAAAACAAACTGTACTATTCTGAGATCCTAAGGCTACAAATCAGCACCTTATTTAAATAGTTAATTCAACTTACCAGTGCAACTGTGCCAGTGCTGTAAAGTAACCAGAAAAATTGCCTTATATACCATGAAATGACTAACTATCAGGTTTATATTTAATTCAAAACAATATGTACTAATTTCTGCATAAAAGATAAATCATAATTTAAATTATTTAATTGACATTTACAAAAACAGTTCTTACACTGCCAAACAACTTGGTAAGGATTTAAGTTTCCTAACCTCTTATATACCTAATCATTGTAATTGATTAGAGGTTTTAAGTTTTTGAGGAACTGTTCCTACATTACATGTCACAGTGATTATAAAAAGTCTCTATACTCAGAGCTTAAAACACCTGCCTACATACATACACACATATATACCTGTATTTCCTGAAGAGTTGGCAGAGGTGTACCAGTGTCAGTTCGGTGACATGTTTAGGTCCAATATAATACAAAATTGAACCTAAAATTGAATCATAGTACTTAAAATAACAAAAAATAAAAAACAATATACTTAGATTCTAGAATCTGTGGCTAATGTTAAAAACACCATTTCTCTTTATTATATCAATGATACCTATTATAGAATGTAACCTTTGGATTGGAATGCTAACATTACAATCTTACTAATTAATTAGAATTAATTAATTTTAATATGTATTAATGTAATTAATAATATAATAATAATAATAATAATAATAATGTGTTTATTTTCTCTTCCACAAAGGTATCTTACAGCTAAATTTTACATAGATTATTTATTAATCTCAACCTCTGTGGGAGACTGGTATCTGCACTAGGAAACCCTGTCACACAGATTACCAGGCCCCCCCAAGAATAGCGTGCTTATACTTAGTAACATATTCCTTTGTTAAGAGAGAAGACAATTGTTATAAAATATTATAAACAGCGTATGATAGACAGATTGGGTGCATGTGTGTATATGTGTGTGTATTTGTGTGTGTGTGTAATTGTGCGTGTGTGAGAATGTGTGTGTGTGTGTGTGTGTGCGTGTGTGTGAAGGTGGGTGTGGGTGAGCATTTGAGTGCGTGTATGTATGTGGGTGTGAATGTTTGTGGTGGTGTGAGTGAATATTAATGAATTATTATTAATTTTCTAGCATATTATGCCAGAAAAGCAAATACGGTAATTTAATAGGTAGGAACCATCAAGAGATATAGGTAATATTGGGAGATTAAATATTAAAATAAAATCTGAAATATGAATCATCATATTATTAATGATAACATTACATTGTGTTAATTATAGTTCTGATTTATGTAGAATCACGGGTGACCATTTCATATTCTCCAATCAATTCCTTAATAAGTCCCAATGGCAATAGAATTGTATATGGAAATGTGATAATATAAATAATTAAATATTTACTTCACACATTAGCTGCAAAGTTTAACTTAATTAGGAATAACTTGTACGAGATTACTTATAAAAATTAAATATAAATCAAAAAGAATCAGAAATAATAACAGATTTTATAATAATAATATTTACAACCAACATTATTTGAAATTTAAATTCTTAAATATTAGGTGACATGGAAGAAGTAACTAGGTACAATAGATACTTTTACAAACTAGTATCCATTCTTCTTTTTAGGCCTTCTCAGCAATTTTCCTTAATGTAACTGAAATTAATTGTATGAGTGCCATATTGGATTGTTCAATCCTAGTACCCAATACTCATATAAGTCGATGCTTGTCTCACAAGTGATGATTGTTTCTCAGTAAAATAACATCTCGTGTTCAAAGAGTCCGCAACCGGGTGCGTTATCGCTAATTAGCATTCATGAGAGGAATCATGACATTCACAGCTGTTATAATGGATTTCATAACTAAAACAATCCTAATCACCCGTTACGGTTTAGTGTGAGTCCTATAATTCAAACAAGATTGATCGTATTCTTAAAATTATATCTTCTTGCCCTTTGTTTCATAATAAAAGCTTAATTAAGCTAAATGTGTGCTCACACTGATTCCTTAAATAGGTACTTATAGGTATCTCCATACAAATTCTGATAATTATAAGTTTTAAAGATTCTTTGAGACATTGGCATTTTACTACCCATATTAGATTAAATTACTAGACCAACAATAACTAAATGTGACTTTGATGGTATGTTTACGTGGGTCGTTATTAAGCTAGGAATAGCCTTTCTTATAATAATTTGAACCTAGGACAAAGAAAATTGTAACTATAATAAAATGTCTCTTTAACATCTGTTTAATAAATCTTACTAAATATCCTTACTTACGTACTAGCTCATTACTCAATCTTACCTACCTAGTTTAGCTTAAAAGCCAATCATAAATCAAATTTATAAAATTTCAAATTAAATTATCCTTCAGTCATTTTTTCGTCAAGATAAGCCTAAGATTTATCCTAGAAGGTTGTAGTTTATCTGCAGGCATAGAACAAGGAGTGAGCATAGAGAGAGCATTAAAAAACTATTTCCAGAACTTATAATATCAAAAATAAGTAAAAGTAAAAAAAAAAAAAAAAAAAAAAAAAAAACTTATTCAATACTTACATACTTACAGTACCTACTAGTCCTGCAGTCGCAGCTGCCGAAAGTTAATATAACGATAAATTCAAAGATCTGCAAGATAGACTTCAACTTTAACTGCGCAGAAATAATTATGCTGTATTAAATAAATTTAATTTTACAAGAGCAGTAAGTACCTACTCAATGAAGGGCTCACTCAAGATTTCGTGAAATTTTATTTCCTTGCTCAACTTAAAAGGAAGGAATAGGAAATGAATAGCCTTTTGGCTCTAAATTACTATAAAAATATATCATAACATAGTAATGTGATTTTATGGCAAAAAACAAATAAATATTTATGAATTAATTAATAAATTAAAACAATAATAAGAATGAATTAGTTATAAATATACTAACAATAAAATAATCTGTAGTGTTCAAATACACAGTGAAATATAGTTAATAATCTTACAATATATGTAAAGTAATGAAACTGAATTTCAATTAACATAATAATGTATTTATTTTTACACATTTTGTTACAATTTTAGTTATTTTAGCTTTAAACATCTACATATTGGTCAATCATTAAAGGACTGTCTGATGTATAATGAGTGATTAAACGAACTTACCTGTAAGTGAAGTTCAATCATCATTATATGAAGACACTGTCCTTTAATGATTGTAGCAACCCACCCATACCCATTCGAAAGAACCTATTCTTATTGTAAAAACTGTGTAGCTTTCAATAGAATGCGTTCCAGGTGACAATGACAGCAGGTTGACACATCATACATAAAAAGTCAAGAATTTTTGCATTGCTTTAAAATCGTGCGTCATATGGATGAAAGAGAGGATACTACATATTGGTCAATCATTAAAGGACAGTGTCTTCATATAATGATGATTGAACTTCACTTACAGGTAAGTTCGTTTAATCACTCATTATTAGCTTTATAAATATGAAAGAGTTTTCACAGTTTATCGATTACAAACAAATAAACAAAATTTTCCTCTTTATAGTATTAGTGCAGTTACAGAATAGTTAAGAATACTGAATAAATAAAAAATAAGAAAATAACATACCATCACGCTTGCATTCCCCGAAGGGTTAGGCAGAGGTGTACTAATTTACACCCACATTTTGCCGGTATGTTTAGGTCCCATGTAATAGGGGGCGAGCCTATTACCATTAATTGGGCACAAATCCAGACTCCGAGCTGCTACTGAGAATTTCATAGAAAAACCAAATACTTAACACTTTGCTCGACATGGGGATCGTACCCAGGACTTCTAGCGTAGCAGTCACGCTTAGGACCACTAGACTAATGAGGCAGCCTATAAAATAAGAATATAGTGCGAAGTTATTAATAGTCCGTTTCGAGAGAATGGAATATACTGTATATATATTTAAATCTAATTTAATTTTTTTACGTACCTACCTACTTGGCTAACTGTACACGTTTATATTCTATAAAAGCTTCTCCAGGTACCAGGCATAATAATAAGCCACCACTGCGGTTATATTGTTGTTCATAATTATATTTAATGCCCAACCGCAGTGGCCTTAATGACACTACTTTTCTAACTATTCAATTGTTAACCTTTTACTGCAGCATCCAGATTTTACCGCGGTATACTTTCGCATGTCGCGAGCGGGTTAACTCGCACTTATTTTGATAATGGGAACCTATCTATACTGATTTTTTATATTTTTTTAGCATTAAATATTGCGAAATGTTTACAAAGATATGAATTTCCTAATAATTCGATCTCAGGCAGGGTTTGAAACTGAAGGGTCTCGGTAGCTTATTTGGCAAAGCTTGTGGTGTACTTAACCAGAGAGACGCAGGTTCAAACCCTGCCTGAAATCGAATTTTTCTTTCACTATAAATTTTCTCTAATTAGAAAATTCATATCTTTGTGAACATTTCGCAATATTTAATGCTAAAAAATTATAAAATATCTTTGTGAACCTTTCTATACTTCAATACTATCTGTCTATCTATATCTATCTAAAAATGTATCCCTATTTCCATGTTCACGGCATCTCGCGCGAACGGCTGGACTGATTTCGCTAATTCTTTTTTTGACAGGAGTGGGATCTTACCAAAGGAAAGTTGGAAATTATTAGAAAAATGAATTAATATTGAATGAATAGCTAAGACAAGACAAAGTCTGTCGTATCAGCTAGTGATAATATAAATGCGAAAATAGTGTCTGTCTGTCTTGTTGAGTTTTGATGAAGAGATCAGTTATTTTACATTCTATTTTGACATAAATTAATGTTAAATATCGATAGAGATATCAGTTTTGTTGACGTCACCTTAAGATGTAAGTAAAATGAAGAATGTATTTTTTTTTTTAAAAAAAAGCTTACTAGCAATGTGGTTCTCACATTACTAGTAATCTTGTTAACCCCTCGTACTAAGCTAAATGCTTGTGTTACGTGAAATGGTGGGTTCGAACCGGCATCCACATGATCGCAAGTCCGACGCTCTAGCCATTAAGCTACCGCCGCTTCTTTTCGATATTACATGCAGAGGTCTCAGTACCTTAGCGGCTAAAACGTGGAGTGTACTTAACAGAACCCAGGTTCGAAACATGCGTGAAATCGCATTTCCCTTTCACCAAAAAAAAATGTTTATAGAGATACATTAGATAACTTCATATGTAGGTGTAAATTGAAGAAATTACCTATTTCTTCAATTTATAAAATTACCTATTTCTTCAATTTATAGGATAGGTAGAATAGGTAAATGACTCTAAACACGACAGAACCACAGGCCCAAGAGAGTAAGCAGGAAGGAAGTAGCAAAAAACGTCCTGTAACAGAGATGTGCAATCTCTGTACTATAGTTTGACATAACATATTGCGTTTACAATTTTACTGTAAGATGCAAAGAATTCCCATAATATTGAAGCGGCGGTACCCTAATGGCTAGAGCGTCGGACTTGCGATCATGTGGTTGCCGGGTCGAAACTCACTCATTGCACTACCGACGTAAACCCACTCGTAATATATGCTTAGGTTAGTACGAAGGGTTAACAAGAATACTAGTAATGTGCGACCCACATTGCTAGTAGGTAAGTTTTTTTTTTTTAAATAATTATCATAATACCACGACCATGTCACGTTGTACTGGGATCGATCTGTTATCACTGGCAGGACTATTGTAGCCAATAAGCCTGATATAGTGGTAATAGATCGATCAGCGCGCCGCACAATGATTATCGATGTCACCGTCCTGCATGACGAGAACGTGAAGGCTGAGAAAGAGAAACAGCTAAAATACCTCGACTTAGCCCACGAGGTGGTCGCCATGTGGGATGTGGACTACTTGGCTATCATTGTGCCGATAGTCGTCACGGTCAATGGACTTATCGCCAAGAGCCTCGACCAACACCTCAGGAGGCTCTAGTTGGGTGGCTGGGTTAAGGGCCTGATTCAGAAGGCCGTACTCCTTGATATGGCGCGTATTGTGAGGAGGTTCCTGTCTCTGGGACCCTAACCACCGGCAGCTTGGACCCTGCTCCCCATGCCGGTGGACAACTATTTTTATATTTTTAAAAGTTTTTATTTTATATTCAGTTTTTTATAAAAATATTTAAAAATGCAAATAATATGATTTAAATTAATAAATGGAATCATAATAATATGTCGTGGCTAATTAGAAATTCCTTTACAGCGTAACTTAAACGGCCGTACGACCTACGAAGCTTCCCGCCGAACAAGTCTTTCGCATCAAACTGTGAAAATTAATTAAGGAAAATAATTAATAATAAATTGAACATGTTGGAGACTTCACTCACCTTTTGCGACCTTTTAAAGCGGACATGGCAAGGTCCATGTTCTGACCCCAAGTTATATGTAAGACATTAAGTTTTTAGACTGCCTCATTAGTCTTGTGGTCCAAAGCGCGACTGCTACGCTAGAGGTCCTGGATTCGATCCCCAGGTTGAGCAAAGTGTTATTGGGTTTTTCTATGAAATTCTCACTAGCAGCTCAGAGTCTGGATTTGTGCCTGGTTAATGGCAATAGGCTCGCCCCCTATTAAATGGGACCTTAACATACCGGCGACATGTGGATGTGTATTAAGTACATCCCTGTATAACCCTTCGGGGAATACAGGCGTGATGGTATGTTATTTAGTTTTTATGTCGAACACATTGTCCCTTATAAGTACTCAATTTTAAGATGCCGTTAAGTATCGTGCTGTCTCTATCACTTTAAGATAAACTGAGTGTGATAGCGTGAGACTTAACGGCATCTTAAAATTAAGTAGCGTCTGGTCATTTTTTTTTATAAAGCTTTTCTTTACGTTTACGTCTAGTAGTAGTGTCGCGCTAGCATCTCTACATGCCAGCATGAATGGGTCAGCACGACCGGGGAAGCACTACCCTCCCGAATATCGACGTCAAGTAGCAGTATGCATACTGATATGATTATTAGTTACCGTGAGTTTTTTTTGGTGTTTCGTCACAAAAGTCAATAGTTAGGAAATACCGGTACCATGTTAAAAAAAACATTAACCTGTTAGAGTATTTTAAAAAGATTTATTTATACAGAAATATAGATCACTTCTCATTTGGATGCCTTCCTTTTTCTTTGGTCCAAATCTAAATCCTGGCAACCATGACTTGGCAATCCATGTTTTAAGAGAGCTAAGTATAATATTAAATATACCATAGTAAAAACAAAATCATTGGCAAGTAACATCGCGAATAAGCTCTTTATTCCTTAGTATTTTTTTTATAGGAATTTGTTTGCTTAAGAAACTACTTATGCAAATGGAAAGTAGGTAGTTCGAAAATATGGCTGCCGTTTATCTTCAACGAAGTATACATAAAGCCTCTTTAAATAAGACTCAAGCTAATAACTATGATTTATACATCAAAGGAACCGTCTCAATTTTCTCTAGAACAGAAAAGGTTAAACATCCCGTGCATTTTTTTTTTCTTTAATGAGTAGCGCACGCCAACCTAGCCGAACAGCCTTCTTTTTCCATTTTATTTCCTATTTCGGTGCCTACTCCCACCATTTGCCGAGAAAATGGCGGCTGCGCAAAGTCAGTGTTGTGCGCGACCACGACTCGTGCGCATGCCGCGGTGCGTTCGAAGCATTCAAAATAAGAACGAAATCTCCGAAACAGTGTTTTGTGTTCGAAAATCGAAATTCAAATTCGTGTTTTTTGACACCAGTGTTCATAATGCTTTAGTTATTTTCTCCCTAAAACTGGTTTTGGGGTGTTTTTTTCTCAGTTTTTTTTATACAAAGCGTGGACAAGTGCAAGCTATTGTTTTCTTTGTTGACGTGCACCAGCTGTCAAAATTAACGGATTATCAAGGTGAGCCGATTGATTTCCGAACCGTTCTTATTGTTTTTGATACTTTGCTTCTGTATAAATTTCGTAAAAAATAATGTAATCGAGTTTTTTTCTCATTTCGCAATTTATCAAAAACGGGTTTCGTATTTTCGTTGTTATTGCTAAACTTTTGCGTATTATCGACGTTTGTTGGGTTAATGTGTAACAAAATGATCGTTTTAACTTTATGCGTGGCTGTAAATTGTTGAATTATGTTATGTTGTTGTGTAGGTGTAGTTATTGGTATGTTTACGAGTTGGAAGCGTCATGAGAGATGTGTCTGTATCTGGCGTTTGATGATCTATATGAACAGCTCATTAAAACATTCGGGTCACGGACTGTGTTGAAAACATCGTTGTTACAGAAATATATAAAAAAAAACAGACGAACAAATTTATAGAATCCATTTTATTATTATAAACACTATGTTTAAAATAAACAAAATCGAATATTTACCTTCTATTCAATGTAAAACAATAGACGATAATTGAAATGTGGGTAGTTTTTTAAATTATTTTTATCTCTTATCCGAATAATTTTATTCGTGTACATTTTGGTATGTAGGTTGGTCATAGCTAAATATAATCCATGCGGATCAATGAATCTGTAAGGTTAAAATCTATGCTGATCAGTGAATCTGTAAGGTTAAGCTGCGTTTGCCGCGGTCAGCCTATGGATGGGTGACCGCGCACATCGAAATTGGCGCTGCGCTCCATACTCACAGAACGAAATGCAACAGTACGCATACTGCTAGCACAATATAAGACTAGTATACAGTTTTCTTTGGGAGGGTAGTAAGTAGATACTTCCCCAATCAAGTCGCTTCGTATACAAACTCAGATTTTGAAATAGGAAGGCTAGGAAGACGATGATGGGCGCAGGGACTAGTTTTTAGCTTGAGGATATCTGTAAGTATTGCCCAGAATTTGGAGTGCATTAGTCTATAGTAGGTATATGAAGCGGCGGTAGCCTAATGGCTAGGGCGTCGGACTTGCGATCATGTGGTTGCCCGTTCGAATCCCACCCATTGCACTACCGACGTGAACCCTCTCGTAACACAAGAATTTAGCTTAGTACGAGGGGTTAACAAGAATATTAGTAATTTGTGGCCCACATTGCTAGTAAGTTTAAAAAAAATAGTCGCTTCGTGTAAAATACCGATATAACAAGCATACCCAAAACGTAAGTAATTGGTACTATGATGTATGATTGGGATTAAGAGGTAATAATGATATTGAAGTTTCTTAATAATTGTCTGTCACCTGTAGCTAGCTAGCGTCGTATGGTCGTATACTACGTTCACATTTAGTCGTCAATTATTATGAAACCTAGACTTAGCGTCAATGGCCTTAGGTAGATCTAGATTAAGCTTCAGTATACATTCTTTAGTGTTGAAATCATTTTGGATTTGCAATTTTACATCATACATTTTTTTGCATAAATCCGGTTGTGTACTAATTATTGCGATAAGCATTATAATTTTGTATATTACGATTTACAAAATAGAATAGATGTTGTGTAGTAAATGTATTCGCTAGTATCCGTAATGCCTATAGTCAGAACGTGCTAAATAAATAATGACTAGAATAAATTAGCAATTTATTAAAAACGTGCGGCAATGTTTTATTAATTATAAAATTGATAAAAAACTTCACATCAATGTGAAGGGGACATCGCGGATATTTTCATCATTAATGTACAGGACATTGGTGATGAAAATGTCCCCGAACCCAAAAAGTGATTTACAGATTTAGTGACAGCTTTAAACCTGTCAAGCGCCAAATTGTAGACACAATGCAATATCTATTATTTTGTCCTCATGAGTCCACTACACCACGTGCGTCAGTGAATTAATATTGTTTTTACTGTTAGAAAGCATATTCTCCAACTAAAAAAACTGCTGTACCTACGTCTTATCTTAATTACTTGAACAGATCGTGAGATAGATGATAAAACTTTAGCTGGTACTTTGCTTCCAAATTGTAAACCTTTGCCATAAAAATACCGCAGCGCTGATTTTCAGATAGGCCCTAAATTAGTGAAACCACGGCCAGTTACGAAGCTGAGGACTTAAATATTGAAAATATTAATAAATACTTATACATATGTAAAATAAATTAAAAAAATATAATAAATTCGATAAGAAAGGTGTATACCATAAATAATAATATTTACATTAGTATCATCATCGTCCTTCTATGACCTTAAAAGGTATCTCAATCTAAGTAAGACTAAGCTAGTGAGCCTATTGTAATGCACACACGATGATTCACCATGGATTGGAGTCAAGGCCTGCTTCGCCTCTCTCCGATCAATTAGACGAGATTAGGATATATTTATTGATAATGCAGTTCAGATTTTTCTTTATTTATTACTCTCCAGATCCAAATTAATATCCAGAATATTACTTATAATATTACTTAAGCGTAAATGATATTTATTTCTGTAAATAGATCCTTTAAAGACACTTTTAGAAGTCATATTTCTTATACTAGATGGCGCCGGCATTTCGTATCTGACAATCTCTGAGAAGAAATGCCGAAACGAACTCGAAGAATCACCAAAATAAATTCATAATTGGCCGAATGATCGCATAACAAACGTACAAAAAAAAAGATACATTCGAATTGGGAACCTCTTTTTGAAAAATCAGCCTACACTTCTAACAGTGGTAGGTACCCCGGTAGACAGGTGTTGTCAAGTGCCAGATGGTAACCACTGCCGTTGCTGACCACCGACCCAGAACGGTGACCATTGGACAACGGTAACCGTTTGTAGTCAATACTTACCGGCCATTTCTACCATTGTAGGTAATCGGTGTGGTTTGTGGGAAGGTTACAAATGAAAAAGGAGGCCTTTTTTGTTGTTATTTTTTGTGAAGCGGCCATAACGCCGCGACGTGAGACTTCGTACTGGTATCTGGTTGTCAGTTCGATTTCCGACTGGTATAGGTACTTAGTTTATTTATTTACTCTTTAATCGACTTATAAAAGGCAATTAACTATATTATGTTATTTGATTGTGGATCGATTTCAATAATACTTTTGTTGGTATATCAAAGAAGTATAGGACTATAGACCTCAATCATAATAGCAGCCAAAAGAGGTCTCTTTGATCGACAGATTCCCCCACAGACTTCCACAAGGTTTTATGTCGCCTGCATCGACTCCTAGCAACCTTTAACAGCTCGTTTGTCCATATCGTTAGGGTCCATCCAATGCTGCATTTTCCGGTGCGTGGTTTCTACTCGAGAACCTGTTCACCCCATCGACAGTTCATCTTCCGTCCATCAGTTCTACGCGCTACGTACTCCGCCCAGGACCATTTCAACTTGCTAATCTTGCTAATTCCTCAAAGTTTCCACTCGACATAAATTTCATCTTGGTCAGACAGACACAGAGACTTGAAAAACAGTGACGAAGTTATCCTATTACAGTTTCGTTTCCACATAAAAATACGCGCTTTGTCGTTTTCTTGCGGAAAATAGCCGGCTATGCCATACCACAGAGTTCCGTTTTTTTTTTGAGGTATGAAACCCAAAAATAACAACTCTCAAACTTAAAACAACAGCAGCACTAAGGAGGCGTAAATTTCGTAATTTACCAATCTTATAAAGAAATCGGATGAGAACCGGTTGGTCAGCGAAAGTGTTACGCAAGTATGAGATCACCGCACGCCCCATAACATATAAGTGAGTTGGCATTTGCATTGCAAATTAACAGATTATAAGTTAAACATCTGACCAATCGATGTATTTTTAAGCCCTACCTACATCTAAAACGGTAGGAAAGTCAAGAAGTTTAACTTAGCCTAGCTTAGTCGTGCGCATAAGTGACCAGGAGCGGTCACTTTAGTTCACAGCTCGCAGTGAACAAGTTCATTCTTTTAGCTGGTCAGCTCCCGTCTCGAAACAGAGAACGACAGATCGTTCGTATACGATCTTTGACGTCAACGTGTTTATCCGGGTAGTGTCGTGCTCTTGCTCACTCTCGGTCACTAATCGGTCTCAACACGATAACTAAAGAAATAACGAACTAAGGAGTGAGGGATCTGGGAACTAGTTCGTTCAGTTCATCTGTGGTAACGTTCAAACGACCTAGTTCGTTCACGAACTACCTAAAGACTACCTTGTACGGAGAATCTTTACGGAGCGTCTGCCAGGCGTCCCTAGACAGTCTGGGCAAATCGGAAACGGCAGGGTATATCAGACTGGTACCGACCAATAACTGCACTTGCCCCTATTGGCCATGGGAGACAATACATTCGCCACAACCAGGCTTTAGTCCCTCGTTTGCTGGACCTCCTCAGGGGGCGAGGCCTTACCTTGCCATTTTACTTGAACTGGCTGACTTGTGGACTCCACAAATCAGCTGCTCTCAGGCCACTACTCATGGAGGTGCGTTTACTGTGCATTAGAAGAGAAGTAGTACCACACTCTCGCAGAAGACCGACGTCCGAGTAGTAGCGTTTCGTTACTGCGCTTCGTTCGGTGAGCGAGAGGGCCGGAGGCCCAATTCCTCCCCCAATCCCCTTCCTTCTCCTTTTCTCCTTCCCCTCCCTTTCCCTAAATAGGCTCGGCAACGCATCTGCAACTCCTTTGGTTTTTCAGATGTCCATGGGCGGCGATGACTACTTACCATCAGGTAGCTCGCCTGCTCGTTTGCCGAGTAATCCCATAAAAAAAAAAAAAAAAAAAAGTATTCAATACTCGTGACCGGTCGTTGAGCTCCCTACAAAATGGTTGAGCTACACGATGACTAACGTCTGCGTGCCGTCAGTTAGGACAGGTCAGTTCAAAGCTGCTATGGCTCTTTCTTTAAAAGGCCTGTTCAGATTTTGCCCTACATTGTTAAACTTGCATATTTAATAATATAACTATTGACTGGACTTAAAAGAGACTGTGATTCTCTGAGTTTGTTTCGTGCATTTCTTCTCAAAGGTCAGGTATTTTGAAAGGAAATCCCGGCGCCATCTAGTTGAAAAAAAAATTAAAAACATCGACTTGTAAAAGTGTCTTTAAAAGATCTATTTACAGAAATAATTATCATAATTATAATTTTAATTACTCTGTCGCGTCGCGTTTTTTGCAACCATATCTTGCTCGCAGTAAAAGCCGGCAGTAGGTACATATCTGCCTAACTTTTTAAAGAAACCGACGTGATGTTTGTATATTATGTTAAAATAATTAATACGACCGTAGTTTCTACTACTTCACACACTTTCTTAATCGTAGCTATTGTAACCCAAGTTTTACATTTGCCTCATAGTGAACATTGTTAAGATTTTGAGAACGTTATTAAAACATTAATATTTAAACAATACTTTTTTTAATGCGTGCTGCCAACCTTCAGGCATTTAAAGACCAAGCACGACACTCAAAAGGTTCACTTGTTCGGTATTTAGATTTTCAAATATTTTAGGTGAGATTTTGAATTTAGAAAATATCACGAGGTATCCGACACATTTTAGAGGACGCCATTAAAGTTCTGACAATGTCTATACATTGTCAGAACTTTGCGCACTCAGTCAGCGTGTTTTTTTTATGGGATTACTCGACAAACAAGCAGTAGTCATCGCCGCATACTTAAAAAGTCAGCGTGGTGGACAATTGTCATTCTATTAATCTTATTGATACTAGATTTGAACTAATATCCGCGTTCAAATACCATAAATGGCATTTCAATCCATACTGAGAACGTTTCTCATCATGGATTAATTTATTTAACTGCCTCATTACGCTAGTTGTCCTAAGCGCGACTGCTACGCTAGATGTCCTGAGTTCGATTCCCAGGTCGAGCAGTGTTATTAGGTTTTATATAAAACTCTCAGTAGCAGGTCGGAGTTTGGACATGTGCCCGGTGAATGGTAATAGGCTCGCCACCTATTTACATGGGACCTAAACATACCGGCGACGACGACGACACTTGATATTGTTTTGAAAAATACAGGATGTATGTATGTATGTGTGTTTGTGAGTGTGTGAGAGTGTGTAGGCATATTGCAAAATGAACCTTCTTTTACCACTTTTGGTATTGTTAAGGTCGTCAGCTGACTGCAACAGCTTCCTATGCGCCCACGCAAAACAAAATTACCATACATATGTTATGTCAGAATTGAAAATAGAGTCATTTTAGATTTTAATGACGTCATTAGTTATCGAGGTTTACATAACGATTTAGATCCATGCTATGGAAAACATAAAGATTGAGTAATTTTATGAGTGGGTGTTGCCTGCGGTTCATTTATGTCCAAAAAGGATTATTTATTATTATTTTTAAACGTGAGGTAGCCTATGTCCTGCTACGGCATGCAATCTATCTCCTCGCCATGCCAAATTTTATCGAAATTTGTTCATCTGTTAAGGCGTAAAGAGATAACAGACAAACCGAGCTCCATTCGCATTTAAAATAAAATATTGAAAAAATATTGTATTTTATTCAGCCACTCTTTTAGTATACTTATTCATATTTACAACTTTTTTAGTCATATGCATGGATTCACCCTCCTCATCACGTTCCCATACCAAGACAAACAGAACCATTTCTATGTAGATACTATTTATCTATTAATACTATGCCAATTTACGGTTCTAAAGTGATGAGGTAATCACACACACGCATAGCTGTGCCTTAAATAAAATACCGGTAAGTGACATAACTTATTTATGGCTTTATAAGAACCACATGTGGGAATTTACTCCGTAAAAAATGTGAATTTTAACAAGGGATTTTGGTTTTATAGGATATTAAATATTTTCTAGGGACTAAGTACTGGTTTTGTGTCGAATAAACGAGGTAGGTACTTGCCTTCTGAGTGTCAGTTCCTGTGTTTCAATACCAGGTCAGTCAAACTATAGGTACATTACGTTTTACTGTATCGAACATCTCAGTAGCACCCCCACACTTGTAATGGCAAAAGGCTCGCCCCTTTTTACATGGAACCTTTGTAGTAGTAGTGCCTGCTGGCATGTCTACATGGCAGCATGAATGGGTGGGGCGCACGACCGGGGAAGTACTACCCTCCCGCAGAATATCGACGTCAAGTAGCAGTATGCATACTGTTGCGTTTCGTACGGTGAGTGTGGAGCCCCAATTTCTCCCTCAGTCCATTTCCTTATCTTTTTCTCATTCCCCTCCCGTTTCCTTAAATAGGCTCAGCAACGCATCTGCAACTCCTTTGGTTTTGCAGATGTCCATGGGCGGCGATGACTACTTACCATCAGGTAGCTCGCCTGCTCGTTTGCCGAGTTATACCATAAAAAATACCTATACCTACCTACCTACCTACTGGCGAACAGTAAACTTTAGAAGGTAGGTAGACCTCTGCATAACTCTTTCGAAAATACAGGCGTGATGATATGATTGAGACGCGAGTGTCGGCTTCTAAATATAAGCAAATCACAAAAAACACATTAAACACACACACACACATTACATTACTTTAAAAATAGTCATATACATATGTGGTTATATACAACGTGTATGTACAATCTTACATAACGACAGAACAAAGAAAATACCACAGTCGATTGTGTCCAGGTATTCTCACATAATAAAAATTAACACCGATTTCTATCTAAGTCATTTGCAGCTATTTGCATAAATATCTCACCGTTTAGTTATAGGTATTTACGGTATCAACATACTTGAAGTGAGTTCCAGTTAGGTTAAACATGATAGGAAATACTGAAGCCATCGACGTGTAAACGTAATAACATAACATACCATCACGCCTGTATTCCCCCAAGGGTTAGGCTGAGTACGAACCTACACACAAACTTCGCGTATATGTTTAGGTCCCATGGAATAGGGGATGAGTCGATTGTCATCAACCGGGCACAAGTCCAGACTCCGAGCCACTGAGAATTTCATAAAAAAAACCAATAACACTTGCCGTATTACACAAATGTTCTCCCGAAATCGATGCCTCCCACCCCCCTTAAAGCAAGATAACACAGTATGCCATGCTGTGTCCGAAGAATGCTCAAGTCTTCTGCAACGATATCAACAAAATACTCGCGTGAAGGTATTGAAATAAGGTTAAAAATCACCCCAGCTTACAAAATATCTGCAATGACGTTCTGCGCACGGGCAGCTAATAAACTTCTTATATTCCTGCGCAGTAAACAAGCCATCTTTATTACCTTAAAAGTATTCCGAAAGCATATAAACAGTGATTTAGCAAAAATATTTATATACATATTAAAATAAATAATCGTAAATCATTAAGATGTTTGTTAGCTTAGTATTTAACGTTTGCTCAGTAAAAGTTTTAATGTGTTTATAAATTATAAATAACATTTTTGCACAAGCATAATATGGATATACCTACCTCACCACTAAGGCATGTAGCTTTGACTTTTTCGAAATCATTTGCGTAAAATATCACTCGAATAAACGGTATTAAAGCTAAAGCGTCAGACTTGGGCGTGGAATTATTTTTATTCTTGGTTTATCGCAGATTTTTCGGCTATAACACATTCTAGGTACATGGCAGTAGAAATTGCGACATCAACAATTACTGATTCACGATCGAGTATAAAAACTTTTGCTTTTAAATCGCTATCGTAGGAGATTTAGGTGTAAAGTGTCATGTTTTGCCGACTCCACTATTTTACACCAAAATATACGATACGATACAATTTTTGAGCAAAAGTTTTAATATTGAATTGTGAACAAGGCATTTTTGCTGTCGTAATTTCTACTGCCATATACCTACTGCCTACCTAGAATGTATTATAGACGAACAAATTGAGAAAAAATAATAATATGAATTTGGCGCCCAAAGCTGAACGATTAGCCTTAAAGAAAAACTGAGAGCTGAAAGGATAGAGGATTGAATGATGTTTACATAGTTATATTTCTAGAGACTTAACATACCATCACGCCTGTATTCCCCGAAGGGTTAGGCAGAGGTGTACTTAATGTACACCCACAGTTCGCCGGTATGTTTGGGTCCCATGTAATAGGGGGCGAGCCTATTGCCATTCACCGGGCACAAATCCAGACTCCGAGCTGCTACTGAGAATTTCATAGAAAAACTCAATAACACTTTGCTCGACCTGGGGATCGAACCCAAGACCTCAAGCGTAGCAGTCGCGATTGGGACCACTAGACCAACGAGGCAGTCATATTTCTAGAGGTCTAACTTAAACCTACTCTTAGGTACTAGCTACCTATTTAATTTAATGCCGTAGGAGCTAGCTTAAGCCTCACGGCTATCGGATCGTGAACTAATTTGTTAATATCTGATTTCACTACCATGTACCAGCTTACGATCTAGACACGAAGTGAACGGTTTTACGATCCGTTTTCTAGGATAAATGTTAATAAAAATTATCAATTACATGCTTATGCACTAACCTTAGGACAATTATGTGCATGATTTTATTTACGAAGTTTAGCTGTTCGACTGCCTCGTTGGTCTAGTGGTCCCAATCGCGACTGCTACGATAGAGGTCTTGGGTTCGATCCCCAGGTCGAGCAAAGTGTTATTGAGTTTTTCTATGAAATTCTCAGTAGCAGCTCGGAGTCTGGATTTGTGCCCGGTGAATGGCAATAGGCTCGCCCCCTACTACATGGGACCCAAACATACCGGCGAACTGTGGGTATACATTAAGTGCACCTCTGCCTAACCCTTCGGGGAATACAGGCGTGATGGATGATGGTATGTTTAGCTGTTGCCGCAGGTTTTAGTCGCGATTCAAATGGAGTTTTTTCTTACCATTCATGCCTGTATTCTCCAAAAGTAATAGAAGACGACCCTATTGTCATTTATCGTCCTACTGCTGGATATCGGTCATCTCTAATTTTGAAAGGGATAGCCATTAACCGGGCACAAATCCGAACTCAATCATATCTAAAGTAATCTGAAAGAAAAATCTTAAAAAAGACTACTTACTAACGCGGCTACTGAAGCTGGCGGGAGATTCTGGTTTCGATTCCCAGGTCGAGTACCTTCGTATTAGTGTAAACACCTCTGTCTAGTCCTGCAGGGACAACAGGGCGATGGGTAAGTGTTTCAAGACATTAGAACCAAAGAGAAAGAAGCCGTACTTCAGTTAAATAATACCTCTAACCTTTATTCCTTCACTGGATAATAAAATACTACCTACTTTTAAGGTTAAGTTTAACTAAACATTGTAAACATTGACCGTGGGAATGAAATAGCTAGCTGTAACTGCTACGTGCGTAAGCGCAACTTTTTAATATCCTTCATTAAACTCCATGAAAATAGTGGCCTGGTTAAGCGGTATAGTGAATTATGAAGCCCATTAATTCTTGTTAATAGCTCCGAAATTATCATTTAGTATCATTTCTCATGTTACTATGTAGATTGTAATGTTCGTTTGTACAAACGTTTATACTAAATTATTGGCCGTTAGTTATTTTGTATTGGTAATGGATCGGAAGATGGAAATTGTTACAGGCTATAGATTGTATACCTGTTTGTGTGTGGCTCAAGTCATGAGCGAGCCAGATTTTGGACCAATTTTATTAAAAAAATCTAGCTGTGCCCGCGGTTTCTGTTCTTTGCATTCTGCTCGACTCATAATGGTCGAAGCGTAATATTTAATATAGTGTTAGTTACTCCTAACGACATATGCTATCTGTCAGTTAAAATCCCGTCAAAATCTGTGCAGCTGTTTTTGAGATTAGCCGGATCGACTTGACGGATAGACACACATAAACATAAAAAAAAAACAGACTGTCGGAATGATTAATTGAAAAGGATTTCCACTTTAAAGATACGTCGAAAAAACTAATTCAAACATTTGACTTTGTCTTTGAATTATTTCCTGAGTAATTGCCAATGTGATCTTGCAGCCCCTCTGATCTTTGTCAAAGAATGCCTCATTCAAAACGTGGTCCGGTTAGACAACATCAAATTCAAAATGGCGCCGTACCTGACGAAGGTTGTTGGTGACATCATGCTATTTGAATGACTGAGACTGTGTAGGTAGTTCGAGTTTACATTGTTTTAAAAAACCTACGTGTTAAAACTCCTTTTTAGGGTTCCTCAAACAACAAGGAACACTTACAATTTCGTTTGTCTCTCCACAGAGACTCCTAATACTAGATGGCATGGATGGACGACAAAGTGGTAAAATATATTTTGGGATAGGTCCACAATCATGGCTACATGTCAAGCTATGAGAATGCATTATAAGCCGACCTCGTATTGTATAGTCTTTTCATATAGTGAAAGGTCAGCTTATACTGGACGTATAAATATAGAAAATGCATAGCCGTGCAGGTATACGCACCCCCTGTATGAGAAGTAATAATATAATTGCGAAACAGAGTATTAACTTAAGGAAAAAACATTATTTGGTACTTAACTAACACCTTTTTAAATCATAGATACAACCTACATCCATGTTCAACTTTTACTATTTAAGGGTTAAAACTAAAAATATACCAGGCTGTTTCATTTTTTTTTTATGGGATAACTCGGCAAATGAGCAGACGAGCTACCTGATGGTAGTAGTCGTCTCAGCCCATGGAAATCTGCCTCCTATTTAAGGAAAAGGAAGGAGAAATGAGAGGGAAGGGGGCCGAGCGAAGAATTGGGTCTCCGGCGCCATGTAAAATAAAATTAAATAAAATAAAGATTTATTATAAAATGCATGCAAAACGGTTCAACATGTTTGCCGCATTGTTAGGCGTACAAATATTTTGTAAGTTTATCGGAATGTAAATGATTAACATCATTTTTTTTTCTTTATGGGATAACTCGGCAAACGAGCAGGCGAGCTACCTGATGGTAAGTAGTCATCGCCGCCCATGGACATCTGCAAAACCAAAGGAGTTGCAGATGCGTTGCCGAGCCTATTTAGGGAAAGGGAGGACAAGGAAGGGGATTGGGGGAGGAATTGGGCCTCCGGCCCTCTCGCTCACCGAACGAAGCGCATAATAATGGCAATAGGCTCGCTCCCTATTACATGGGACCTAAACATACCGGTGAAATGTGGGTGTACATTAGTACACCTCTGCCTAACCCTTCCGGGACTACAAGCGTGATGATATGTATGTTTTTAGTAAATATTTACAAGTTTAGTTCAGTTAGGTGGTTCACCTATGCAAGTCATCACACGCAAAATTCTTGACGCAAATATACCAGACCCAACCGTTACTAATTTAATTGAGTTATTAACCGTTTATTTGAAAGTAAACATCAAAAGCTTCAATACATTATAACATTAAAATGAAACGAGGCAAACTTCATAATAATAAAATCTAAAAATAATACCTTTAAAACACAACATTCCATTAGTCAGGCGAATGTCGTTAAATCAACCTACATACATTTGGAATTACGTATTATCTTATAATAAACTGTTTTACTAACTCCCCCCTCCTTACGTTCAAATCGTGTTTCCATCGAATGTATTCCCTTGAATATATCCTCAAAAATATCAATTTATTTTCCCAGATTTAATTTTACTATTTGCATCTTCAGTAAGTGCTGTGATAGTCTAGTCGTAAGACCATTGACCATTTGACTGCCAAGTCAAAGGTCTCGAGTGTTCGAATCCAAGGCACGCACCTCTGACTTTTCGAAGCATGTGCGTATTAATAATTAATTATCACGCGCTTAAACGGTGAAGGAAAATATCGTGAGGAAACCTGCATGTCTGAAAGACTTTCTTGACGGCGGCGGCGTGGGAAGTCTGCCAACCCGCAGTAGGCTAGCGTGGTGGACTATAGCCTAATCCCTCTCGTTCTGAGAGGAGATCCGTGCCCAGCAGTGGGACAATGTAATGGGTTGATGATGATGATTTGCTACTTCAAAAATTATTATTAAAAACAATTGTTTATGTGGGATTGGAAGTACAACCCGGCCTTAATCAATTCGCACTCATTTGGATAGAAACATACCAACATTTAGGTATAGAAATTCTAGATTTTACGTGTGTCTGGATTTAACATCATGACCTAATTATGTCGACGGTTTGGTAACTGATAGTTTAGCCACAAAATAACACCATTTTAAATTCGTTTTAATATATCATATGAGCCTTATTTTCATCGTAAAACAGCAGTGGTCTTTGCGAAATGACAATGGGACTACCAAGATATACCTAGATCTAAGATAGGAATCCAAAGCGCGCATCTACTTATACTTTTAATACATACATACATGTATGTATTAATATACTAGAATCTATACTTATATTATAAAGCTGAAGAGTTTGTTTGTCTTTATCTCAGGAACTGAGAGTCCGATTTGAAAAATTATTTCAGTGTTAGATAGCCCATTTAGCGAGGAAGGCTATAGGCTATATATCATCACGCTAAGACCAATAGGAGCGGAGCATAAATAAAAAATGATACAAAAATGGGAATAAAATTAATGCAGAAGAGCCGAGAAACCACGCGGGCGACGCTGTGGGCGGAAAGCTAGTTTTGTAAATAAAATTAATTATCAATATTTTTTTATTTTTTTTAAGTTGTTTATACAGTGAAGGAAAACTATCGTGAGGAAACCTATATGCCCGACAGATTTTCTTGACGGCTTAAATCGAACTCAGTCAATCACATAACACATACTTCCAGAATAGTAGACCTAACCTTATACCCCCTATTCTAATCGGAGACCCGTACCTAGCAAATATTGGGGTAATAAACGAGAATTAGAAAATCTCTCAGGCGTACAAGTTTCCGTACCGTTTAAACGATATAAAATTAATCGCACGTAATTTCGAGATAAAATTAATGACGCATACGCACGTGACTTGAAGGTGCGTGCCGTGTATTTGAACTCGGGACCTATGACTTAGCATGTTTATAACATCAGTCGGTCACTATGGAAACGATCCCATTCCAACTAGAGGTCGCCCGTTGGTCGAAATTCGACCGCAATATTTTTCTGCACTCCTTTATATCGCATGCTTAATATAAGACTGACCTAACCCAAAATAAGTCACTTTGGAAAATCTCAAAAAACGTTTCGTCATTTACCTACAACTGGTCTGACTTTACAACATAAACCTCCATGAAAATAGCTTCTTAATAATACATTATGTATTGTATGAATAGTTGATTGAGTATGTTATTATTTATACTAAAATAGTTTTCTTCTCGCTTAGTGGGTCTATTAGTAAGCGTGCGATATTAGCTTTAAATATTCTAAAAGCTAATAGGCTAGCGTAGTGTAGGGCGCCCGCAAGCCAGATGGAGATATGTCTTGCGGAAGTCAGCTGGCAGTGACTGGATGAGGAAAGCCGAAGATCGGGCTCTGTAGCGGTCACTAGGAGAGGCTTATGTCCAGCGGTGGACGAGTATAGGCTGACGATGATGATTATTCCAATTGCTAACAAATATTGTGAAGTTATTTTCCATTTACTTTAGATCAGTTCAAACTTGAGACATATTGTGGAAAAAAATAGGTGAGCACTGATTAATGGGAGAGAGAAGAATTCATCTCTGTGTCGATATTAGTAAGTCTACTACGGATCGAGATAGGCACTCCATGAGTCCATCGGGCGCCAAACGGTATAGATGGACCTCTGACTTCCATGAGCTGGAAGCATGCGGGCAGCTACCATGCCTACCCAACCAGACAAAGTCCCGTGTAGGCTTTTGAAGGGGCTATGCGAAGCAGTCAGACCAGTAAAGGTTGTGGTCAAAGGGGCAAGGGGAGATAAGTCCGATATACCCTGCTGTTATTTAATTATCTGATTATGCGACCAAGTTATCTTCTTAAAATGAATTGCCATGTGTTAGTCTCGCTAAAACTCTGGAACGACTACACGGATTTGGCTTATTTTGGTTTTGAAATATTTATGGAAGTCCATGGAATGTTTAAACGTTAAGAAAATATGGAAAATTGTACCCAATAGGTGCCACTGCGAACGGATTAGGGCAGGACAATGTCTGTCGAGTCCACTAATCTAGTATATATTATAATATACATACAAAACAGCATGGCACCTAAACAATTGATGCATTTGTATCCAAACGAAAACAGATGAAATAGTAAGAACAAAGAAAACTGACCTAAAATTAATAAAACTGTTTTCAACAAAAGCAAACCATCAATTTAATAACGTCAGAACGTACAATACGGCATTCGTTTACTTTTAAACGGCATACTGTATATCATAATGTAAATATTTTGAGGAAAAACTTTAAGTAAATATTGTTTTCTGTTTACGGCCAATACCTGTATCATTTTACTGGCTATAAAAACCCCACGCCGTTTTTTTTCCAATGTTAAATCAATATCTAAGGAATTTAGACTTTATCCAGTGAACAACACCCATTTGTTAGTAGCCTTATCTCTGGGTGTTTATATCAAACTTTTTTGACACGTAAGTATAATATTATAATAATATAGATGAATATTTGTTTATTTGTTTGTTTAGTTCCTATGCCATTTATCAAATACGATGAAATTGTTCTGTGTGCAGGCCCGCTAAGTTTACGAACAAAAAAAAATGCAATACATGCTAGGAATTGAAAAAAAATACTGCTAAAATTAATAATATTACTTGTAAATTAGATAAATTCTTAGGCAGAGGTGGACTAATATACACTCACATTCGGTATGTTTAAGTCACATGTAATGGAGGCTACTGAGAATATCATAGAAAAACCGCACCCAGGATGTCTAGAGTAATAGTCGCGTTTGGGACCACTAGACCAATGTCGCAGTCCTAAATGTGGTAACTTAAAACTTGACCAAAACAATTCACCTTTGATAAATTATATAAACTTACCATTACAAAAATCTTTTTTAAAAGTTTATTTCTCAAGGGGGTATCCCATCCCGAACATAATGGAAAAATCTGCTAATGTACACCCCAGTTGTTTTTAGGTCCCATGAAATAAGGAATCATAAATAACACGTCGGCAACATCGACGTATGGCATCAAACAATGGAAATATTCTGGAAGCGATCCAAAAGTTTTTACCTACATGTTTATTTGTCACGGAATATGTCGGAAAATACGCAAAACACAAAGTATTACCTACACATACATGGCTATACAAGGCGGCACAAGCTATACATATCCAGTTTAGACTGACCTCCCATTGTAAAGGTTTTTCGTACAATTCAAGGTCAGTCTATACTGGTTTTGTATAGCATAGATATTTTGCAATGTGCCGATTTTCCGGCGGTATAGGATTTAGTACATATCACACCTATTGGAAATCTTCATGAACTTTTGTTGCCTGGGAATGTGACGGAGCAGGTCGGATTCCACCCAAGGTGGGTGACCTACCGATTAAAACCACATGGGTGTTTCGCCTCTCCAACTTTTGAAGTTATGGAAGCGAGGCTTCCCTCCTCCGCGAGTCGAGCCGACTGTTATTCTAACCTAACCTATCCATAAAGTCGAAATTTTAGAAAATGCTAATGACACACACACGCACTCACTCAATTACATTATTATAGTTTGTTTTTGTTTTTCTTTTATTTTAACACTTAAGTTTACTTTTCTTAGAAAGTTTTAATAAGATTGTTTTATTTTATGTACGATACAATGTTTATTCCTTTACGTGTAACTCACTCGTACTAACTCCAGCGGTAATATGCACATGTATAATATTTTCACAACTCAGGCCCCCAAGAGACAGGCGTTGCCTAGTTTGGGGACCACCGGTCGCATCAATTTATGTATCTTTTTACTAGTTACAGACGTAACATTGTTGTTAACCTAATCCTAAGGCTCCCTGTAACAATGATTCAATAAATATTTTATTATTATTATTATTAATTCCGAGTTATTATATTTTGGCTTCTGACCACAGTACAATTTTTATATGACCTAGAGGTTCAGGGCAATATCGACTCTCTTGCTTGCTTAATACGAGCCTCTATTGATATGATATATATTCAAAACACCTGTATATCCCTACATACACTCATGACTAACACCATATTGTGTAAATGTTTTAAAAAGTATGCCAAGGTTAATGTAGCCATTCATTGATGTACACCCACGCCCGCATAATCGATTCCTAATTAGTCGTCGAAAAATGTTGTATAATCAACTCGATCGATGGATTAGATGCTTCGATTTGGTTAGGTGATTTTAAATATCTTTCATTGAATTTAAATTCATACTTAAATGTTAAATTGATTTCGGCAAGCGTATATTAAAAACTTATGAATTACAAATAATTATTTTTTTATGGGGACATAATTCATTATGTACTTAAACTAAAGGTTTTTAAAATATAGGTCTGGTTTTTAATTTTTTTTAAGTTAATAAGGATTACTACCATGTCTAGCCAATTCCCCCATTCGCTTGGCAGTCTTAAGACGGTATGTTACATTATCACTACTAAACTACCAAAACTAACTTGCACCACATAATTAACTCAGCATAATAAGCATATTCTGCCCACTGCTGGGACACAGGCCTCCTCTCGGTGAGAGGGAGTGGGCCGTAATCCACCACACAGTCAAGTGTCACATATCTTCGAATTTTTGGATCTAAGACATGCCAGTTTCCTCACGATGTTTTCCTTCACCGTTTTTGTGAGCGGTGTTGATGAAATAATTTACACAAAGTAAAGCGCCTGTCTGGGTTCGAACCTGCAATCTACAATTCATAAATCGCGATCGTTATCACTAGGCCACCACCGCTCACTAAATGAATAATTTAGACTTGACATCACAGGCAGTGGTCTCTGTAGCTTAGTTGGTAAAGCGTCTGGTGTACTTAACCAGAGAGACGCAGGTTCAAACCCTGCCTGAGATTGAATTTTTCTTTCACTAGAAATTTTCTTCATTAGAAAATTCATATATTTGTAATTTAGACTTGTTTGACATAAAGATTTTTCATAACATATACCATCACGCCTGTATTCCCCGAAGGGTTAGGCAGAGGTGTACACCATCACATTTCGCCGGAATGTTTAGGTCCCATGTAATAGGGGGCGAGCCTATTGCTATTAACCGGGCACAAGTCCAGACTCCGAGCTGCTACTGGGAATTTCATAGAAAAACCCAATAACACTTTGCTCGACCTGGGGATCGAACCCAGGACCTCTAGTGTAGCAGTCGCGCTCAGGACCACTAGACTAATGAGGCAGTCAATTTTCATAACAAACAGTATCTAATCTGAGTGGTTAGCGAAGAATTTAATATCTAATAGATATTCCATTCAAGTTGAACACATAAAAACCTAAATTTATTCTGTACACGCACCAAGGTTAGACTCGTGGGTGGCTTTGTCAGACAATATTTACATACAACCGATTGAAGGTTTTGTCGCATTCGGACCACTAAAAAGATAAGTACAGAAGTTTAACTATTACCGGCTGTGTATTAAGCTGGGTTATACATTGCAAGGCCAGCTTAAGGCTACAGCCTTGGTCACGAAATTATTTTTTTCTTGGTTTTTCGTATATTATTCGGCTATAATTGGACGTAGTTAAGCAGAGAGGACTCAATCAACACAATGTCACTTTTGAGTGATTGAAGTTTCAGCTGTGATTTCTCTAACACAAAGTTACACTTTTTTTAATTTTTGACCCTTATTATTGACAGGAGAGTTTATATTTTATTTGTCCATCAAAATAATGATATATTTTGCAATACATTACGAGATATAAACAGTAGTACGGTGACATATTTAACTCGGCCATTGTGTGGATTGAGTCCTTTCTGCTTAACTACGTCCAATTACACATGTACCTAACATGACATTAGAAATGGAGACATCAACAATAACTTATTCATGATTGAGTATAAAAACTTTTGCTTAAAAATCGCTACCGTAAGAGCTATCGCTATCGTAAGAGATTTAGATGTAAATTGTAATCTTTCGAGAAATCCTATTTTACACCAAAATCTTCACTCGTCTTTCGTTGGGCGCCAATTTTTTTGTTTTTTTGCACATTGTAAGTACGTCGTTTAGAAATCGTTCTAGTCGCAGATAATTGTGTAAATTGTGATTTTTGGAACCCTCTATGCCACCCTACTATCTGCTACAAGAAAGATTTTTAAGCAATTTTTTTAGTAATTAGTTGTGAATAAGTTATAAGTACCTAGATAATTCTAGGATTCACTATGAATCCAAAACATATTAAGGATGCGGACATTTGTACTTTATACTAGATATATTTATTATATCTGAACTTGACGCCAAGCGCGATGAATTAAAAGCCCGACCAGCTGCGGCATTCGCTTACAATATCGTTAATGGTGAGCTCACGTGCCCGCAATGCGCTAGAACTTTTACTAAGAAAATCGGCTACATAAGCCACATGCGAGCTCACCAGCGACAACAGAGTCCATAAAGCTGTCGCCGTGACCGAAACCGGTCGGACCAATCATCATCATCATCATCACGTATCCTAGAGAATCTCTAGGATATGTATGTGTATCTCTAGTAGAGACTATAATAATTACTCTTAAATTATTTGACATTCTTGTGCAAGTTGTTAAGAAAGCAGTGTGCTTCATTGCATTGAATTTGGAGCATGATTTAAGCATAAGTATTTTTCATTTCTCATTCTCGGAAAGTAGTGTTTATTTGATCTGAATAGCGGGTGGAAAATGCTACTTCCCACCCTTAGGCGGGAATAACTCATAGTAATTACTTTCCTCCCTAGGGTGGAAAGTAAATTTGAAAATAACAAAATTTGGTTAGGCGGTCTGCTGTAAAAAATCTAACATAATTAAGAAAAAAAATGCTGCGGTCTTGTGTGTTTATAAACGGCCAGTGTGAATTTAAAAAAAACGCGTGCGGCTGAGGCAGTGACGCGGTGTGTTCCATAATTAAAAATTTAAATAGACTATGATAATATAATATAATTTGGCGGGATACTAACTTAACTTTTGCTATATCGAAATCTTTATTAAAAATGAGTTCAAGTGATTCTGACATATTGACCCCAGATTTTGTTAAAAGACGAGGCAAATACAGAATACATAATCGAAAATCTCTTGCCAGAAATTTCTAAACAAAAATACATACAATGATTTTATGAAGTGGCGAGCAGATAAAAATAATAATAAATATTTACAAAAAACTATTTTCTACTTTCCTTATATTCGAAAAGAAAAGTAGAGTGCTTAACTCGGGTGAAAGACATCAATTCCTACTCGGACTATAGCCGCCCTCGCTACGCTCGGGTGTCTAAATACCTCGTATGGGAATTGATTCCTTTCCACCCTTGTGTAACAATCTACTATACCATGTGAAAGCCACACTAGTGGTTCACGTGCGAAATACGTTGTATAACTGTCAACGTTGTCACACACAACGAACCAAGTGCGGAAAAGTAATCCAGTATAAATTGCAACATACTTATCTGATATTGCGACAGTGTTGCCATTGAAAGGAAATTTCCAATAAGTATTAAAATAAAATTATTGCAAGAAAACCTCAGATAATACTATAAAGACTAATACCTCATTAGTCTATTGGTCCTGAGGGCGACTGCTAAGCTACAGATCCTGGGTTCGATCACCAGGTCGAGCAAAGTGTTATTGGGTTTTTCTATGAAATTCTCAGTAGCAGCTCGTAGTCTGGATTTGTGCCCGGTGAATGGCAATAGGCTCGCCCCCTATTACATGGGACCTAAACCTGAAAACCTGCCTAACCCTTCGGGGAGTACAGGCGTGATGGTATGGTATGTTAAAGCAAACTGCAAGAAAATCTCAGATATACAATTAATAATTTTAAGTCTAAGATATTCCCTTGAAAATAAATCTGTTAATGACTGACATAAATCAAAGTGGCCACAAGGATTTTCAGTCACCGGGCCAGATAAGCTTGTCACACTACTTTTTACATTTCGTGGAGCAGTATACCATAGAGTAAAAAAACTAAGTTCTTATTTCAAATTAGAAATTCGCGCCAATCCTAAAATGTATGGTATTGTCTTTTTTTTTGTTGGTGTTGTCCTTCTGCTACTCTTTGTTTTTGTGTCATCCAAAATGTGTGTCACCTTCGATCATCGCCTTCGGTGTATGATATAATGGGTTGTGTATTCGATATTTTAATGGCATAATAATTTGCGGCAATTTTTCAATTTTGTTAGTCCGCATAATTTAGAATATTGATAAAAATACTTGCATATTTTAACGAGAGCAATATAAAACTTATTCGTTTTATTAATTATTATATTTCACCCATTAACTTAATCAATAGTCTTAATAGAGGTCCGGAAATGTATATAAATTATATTTAAATGTTAAATGTGTTAAAATTTGTCAACGTCATCTTTTTAAAGTATTTTTATTTCGATCATATTATTGCTATTTGGATTTTTATTTAGACATTGAAATAAAACTACTTTTTACGGATTTTATCGCGTTATATTGATATTTTTAAATTCCCGACGTTTCGGATCCTTTACAGCATCCATGGTCACGGGTGGACTGAGGTGTTGGTCGTCCAACTGTCGTCCGTCTGACGTGTTGGTGGTTGTCAAAATTATCAACAGCTACCCTACATTTTGTTGATTATTTATTTAGACATATTGTAACAGGCCGATATCTGTTCATTATAGGTATTGAAGTAAACTAATATAGTCTTAATTATACTAGTCTTCATTAGAGCAACTGAAGTCAAAACAAAATTTTCTGTCTGTTTGTACACGCATCACGCAAAAACTATTGCACGAAATTGGATTAGGTCTTCACAGTTGTAATGCTGGAGGTCTAACTTAAAATCTGGTGCATGTTTCATGTTAATACGCCGCCTAGAAGTCGAGCTATAGTAAATACCCAAATCCTTTTTGTATGTGAGTGGAACCGAGGGCAGCGGCTAGTGGATTACAAATTTATCATCATCATCATCATCATCCACAGCCTGCGTTCACCCACTGCTGGGCATAAGCCTCCACAAGTTTGTGCCATCCACCACGGTCCCATACCACTCTCATCCATGTACGCCCAATGACGTAAATAATGTCGTCGATCCATCTTGCTGCTGGACGCCCGACACTCCTACTGCTATCTCTCGGCCACCATTCAGTCGTTGCCTTACTCCACCTGTCGTCACTCCGTCTGGCCAAGTGTCCTGCTCACCTCCACTTTAATTCCATGATCCTTCTTCCAAAGTCCTGAACCTTAGTTTGTTTCCGGATCTGGATGTTTCGACCTCGGTCACTTGGTTTGATGCCGAGTATGGCACGCTCCATGGCTCTCTGTGCAACTCTCATTCTGTGCACAGCCTCAAATTTATATGCTTGTTTAATTTCATTAGTATGAAAATAAAGAAGGCAAAAAGCTGATGGATAACGACATAACAGATAATTTTGTATGGTAGTCATACAAAACCCATACAACTCAGTGATGCTGTCATATTTTATGTTTATGATATTAATTACAGTTCTAAGAAAATGGTTCTTTGAATAATTGTTTTTATTTATTTTGCTAATGATAAAGGTTAGAGGTTTTAGACACCTGACAAGAAAATTAATGAATTTAGTGTTCATCTTTAATAATAATCTTCATAATTATATTTAACCTTAATGTATCTACATATACCTATCAGACTGCCTCATTGGTCTAGTGGTCCCAATCGCGACTGCTACGCTAGAGGTCTTGGGTTCGATCTCCAGGTCGAGCAAAGTGTTATTGAGTTTTTCTATGAAATTCTCAGTAGCAGCTCGGAGTCTGTATTTGTGCCCGGTGAATGGCAATAGGCTCGCCCCCTATTACATGGGACCCAAACATACCGGCGAACTGTGGGTGTACATTAAGTACACCTCTGCCTAATCCTTCGGGGAATACAGGCGTGATGGTATGTTATGTTATACCTATCATACCTACAAATGATCATTATTCAATTTAATACACAATTTTTATAACAATACAGTCTTTTATAAAAAAAAATATATTTAGGTAATGAATTACTCACCTAATTTTATTGCAGTCTAAAGAAATTACCGCAATTATTTAAGTGTCTCGAAAATGTGCAAAATATGTAAAAAAAGAACTTATATACTATAGACTAAAAATCTAAAGTTAATTTGTAAAAACAACAAAGATATTATATTTTATTACTGAAGAACACTCGTTCTTGTATAATTGTAGCCATATATAGTAACTACATCTTTACTCAGTTACATCTCCATATTTAATATCCAAAAATTGCCAAGTACCTACACAAACAAAAACACAAAAAATATGCCAAGTTCGCCATTTCTACAACATAGTGTACCCCATCATCTGATGGTGTCATGGCGACCGGTCTTTAGAGGACGTTTTTGGACAGTAGCCTCACAAGAGTGACCTACAGGACTCGTTCTGAGTAAGACAACGGAATACATTAAGAGAACTGGTTTCATCATGTAGGATTATAATGCTTGGTCTCAGTATCAAGCTGAAGGGATAAGAGAAAAATGTGAGTTTTAATTTATCTTAAACTTGGTTTTGCTCTACCGTGCACCCTGATTGATAGTTGTTGCTTATCATTGGATAATCCGAATGTCTCCTAGTCAAAAATTGTGTTATAGTTCAAACACTCACGCCTTCTTCCTATAGGGGTAGGTAGAAACTATAGAACGCCATTTGCTACGATTCTTGCATACCTATTTACTTCACCTGCTTCATCCACATCAGCTCTTGCTTTCTTTCTTTTGGTTTCTGCTGCATCCCTAAGGACTTTTTTAAACAACAAAATTAATCTATGTCCGCCTCCAAGATCGAATCTATCTCAATAACAAAGTTTTTCAAACTTTACTTTCGCATTTATAATATTAGGCTATTTTATGCCTAACTGCACCTACCACAGTGGATGGGTGACCACTTTTAACACATTGAGATCGCTCCGTGTCTAACCACGTAAACCCATCGGTGCTTGTTGTCATACGAACATCTAAGTCAGTCTATCGTCAGTGGTAATCAGAAGCCCAAAATGCCTGACAACCAGTCTATCCTTCGAATATCGGTGTTACTGAAGAAATTGGGATGCGTAGGTCTTATGACAGTCGTTTGCGTAAAATACTGATATTCAGCTGCACCTGTTTAGATTTAAACAGAAAAGGCCAGGAAGATATAAATTGAAATAAAACTACTTTTTACGGATTTTATCGCGTTATATTTATTATTTTAAATTCCCGACGTTTCGGATCCTTTACAGCATCCATGATCACGGGTGGACTGAGGTGTTGGTCGTCCTACTGTCGAAATTATCAACAGCTACCCTACATTTTGTAGATTATTATTTATGCCGGTCACGCAGAATGAGCTCACCATATCCTTAGGTCTCACAGTCTTGTGCTTGGATTTAATGGAATCTATGATGGGGTTCCAAGCAGATGGTAAGGCCCAGCCATCTTCTCTATTGAAATTTGGATGTTTTTTTTAATTTCAATAGCCTCGCGAATCATCCTAGGTAGGAATCGGTTTTCTTTTGCAAGGACTTGTGGTTTATCAAATCTGATGTAGTGCTGGGCCTTGTCAAGTGTATGTTCACAAACTGCTGACTTCCCGGAACGACGGTGAACGACGGTGTTAGAAACCAGTAAGATATAAATTATTACCTAAGGGTTAAAAAATATAGATTGCAGAATATCTCCTCACAAACGCTTATAACTTGCACCAAACAACACGCAATTAAACACGCATGTTTTTTTAAGTGCAGCGCTTTAACGACGAGCGAAAAATTACTTAAAAGCGACACAAAAAGCGCTGCTGACCGCTGCAAACTAGATTGAATGTCAGCTAAATGTCAAAAGATAGTCATTAATACTCGGCAAGTTCATCTGTTTATTGCTGGAATTTGGCCTCTAGAGATGAAAATGCCATTATGGTTAAGTATGGTTGACCTCGTTAAATGCATAATTATTGTAAGTACCTACACATCCATGACAAGGATTTCTTATCTACTGCCATATCAGTGCATTGACTGGAATTACTTATCAGTGTATGGCAAAAAAAAAAAACGAGCGTTTAAAAACTTATATTTTATTATTTATCTTCAAAAACTTATTACATACCATCATCATCACGCCTGTATTCCCCGAAGGGTTAGGCAGAGGTGTACTTAAAGTACACCCACAGTTCGCCGGTATGTTTTAGGTCCCATGTAATAGGGGGCGAGCCTATTGCCATTCACCGGGCACAAATCCAGACTCCGAGCTGCTACTGAGAATTTCATAAAAAAACCCAATAACACTTTGCTCGACCTGGGAATCGAACCCAAGACCTCTAGCGTAGCAGTCGCGATTGGGACCACTAGACTAACGAGGCAGTCTTATCTCAAAACTTATTACGAGTATTGATATTAATTTTGTTGATTATTTTTTCTTGATATTAAGAACATCTTTTTTACTTTATTTCATAACTAGCCGTAGCCCGCGGTTTCACTTGCTTCCCAAAACTATTTACTTACTATAACTCGGCTTCGTATCAACATGAAAAAATCATCAAATTTTAAGTTAGAACTAGACCTAATCCAATTTCGTGCAGTAGTTCTTGAGCGATGCCTTGATAAACAGACAAATGTTCTTAAGATTGTTGTGTTGGCTTCTGTTGCTCCAATAAAAATCGGTCCTATTAGTTTTCATATGCATTGCATTAATATGAATCTTTACCCAATGCCCATACAAAACATAATAATATCAGGGATATCTAATTCTTGTCAATCAAGGCCAATATGACGGCATATATAATTAAACAAAACGCAATCGAAAAACTTGTTTTAATAATTAATATTGTAGTGTTAACTTTTGTCATTTCCTGATAGTGCTGTTTTATTTTAACAATGAAATAGGATTTATTTATTACAGATACACAAAAAAAACAGTATTTTAAAACTGAATGCATTGTTTTTGTTTGCAAATCTATTTGCAAGTTTTAACTTTTTAGTGAATGATTTCCTTGTAAATATTTTATTTACTTGAGGTTTGCTAACAAATGTAACAATAATAAAAGCACAGTAAAAATAAAGGAAACAAAGATTATGAGTTACATTTTTACAAGCAAACACCACATGCACTTTTAATACAAGATTTACTACCTAAATACAAAAATTTGGTTTCAAAATGTTATACTTATCCAAAAAAGTTTCAGAAGTCACAGTTCCAGAAACTATTTCAGTCATAATTAGAAATAACATTATTTTATGGTTTGAAGGCAATTTAATTTTTTTGTTAAAAGATAATTTATTTCTAAATTTTGGGTGATCACCCAAAATCTTCACCAAATTTAAATAGACATGATGGAGTTGCAGTGATATCCTAGTGATCTGACCATTGGACTACCAAGTCAAACGTCTCGAGTTCGAGTACAAGGCACGCACCTCTGAGTTTTCAGTCATGTGCGTATTAATAATTAATTATCACGCGCTTAAACGGTGAAGGAAATCATCGTGAAGAAACCTGCATGCCTGAGAGATTTTCTCGACGGCGTGTGAAGTCTGCCAACCCGCAGTAGGCTATCGTGGCGGTCTATAGCTTAATTCCTCTCGTACTAAGAGGAGACCCGTGCCCAGCAGTGGGACAATGCAATGGGTAGGTGATGATGAAGTTGAATAAAAAATATTTAAAAAGATACATCCGACTACTTTTAAAGTCGATTAAAAACATACCGAATTAGACAATATTTAAAAAATACAGGTTTCTTTTTCAATTGTTTTGCAAAATCGTGATTAATCACAACTAAGTCAGGATGTTTCTTCAACAACTAAATTGTTTATTTATCTTGTTTTGTTTGTAATAATTTGCATAATAACTTGTATGTGTCGTATCCGCAAATCGTAAATATTTTATGTTATTACATCATCGCTGATTTTAGTCGATGTTCCGAGACCAATTTTATTGTATTAGACGTTCTGTTAGTTTATTTTTGTGATAAGAACAAAGTATTTAATTTGTTCAATACCTATGGAGTTCTAAGATGGGATATAGATACATTAATTTAGGTTAAGATCATTAGTCTAGTGGTGCTAAGCGCGACTGCTACGCTAGAGGTCCTGGGTTCGATCCCCAGGTGGAGCAAAGTGTAATTGGGTTTTTCAATGAAATTCGCATGGCAATAGGCTCGCCCCCTATTACATGGGACCTTAAACTTACCGGAAAAATGTGGGTAAGTCTAACCCTTCGGGGAATACAGGCGTGATGGTATGTTAGATAAATCTCCTTAGACCTATAGATACTTAGTTAGTTTATTTTATTACTAACTAAAATATAAAACAGATAAATTTACAAAAATCTTTTCAGCATCGCTATCAGAGAGCTGGCTGTATTGCCATGTTGTGATTGCCAAAAATAATAAAAATTGTTTGTAAATGGAGAATAAGCTATTGTGGGGCAACGCGTTTAAAAAATAACTGTACGATAATAACAGTCCGTCCCGGTGAATTTCTTCACGAAACTGAATGTCATTTATATCATCACTATTGTTCCTATGTATGCTTAGATCTTTAAAACTTCGCAACGGATTTTGATGCGGTTTTTTATAATAGATAGCGTGATTCAAGAGGCAGGTTTATATGTATAATACTTACATATTATTGTACAGAAAAGCCGAGAAACTACGCAGGCGAAGCCGTGGGCTATAGGCCGACCGTTTAACTCGTGTATCGCCTGCGCGGTAAGAAGGGAGCGGGGGGAGAAAAATAAATACTTAAAAAAGATACTCATTCTTATTTTTTATTATTTTTTAGCATTAAATATTGCGAAATTTTCACAAAGAAATGAATTTTCTAATTAAAGAAAATTTCTATGTACTTAACCAGAGAGACGCAGGTTCAAACCCTGCCTGAGATCGAATTTTTCTTTCACTAGAAATTTTCTTTAATTAGAAAATTCATTTCTTTGTGAAAGATACTCATTATTTTATTCTTTACCAACAATGTCTATCTCGAGATAAATCTTTGGATTATTGACTCCGTGTGTAGCGTTACCCGCCCCCGCTCCCTTCTTACCGCGCAGGCGATACGCGAGTTAAACGGTCGGCCTATAGGACTTAATATAAGAATTCAATCAAGAGCAGTGATGGCCTAGTGATAGCTCATTGAACTGCCAAATCAAATGTCTCAAGTTCAAATACAAGGCACTCACTTCTGAGTTTTCGAAGCCATGTGCGTATTAATAGCTATTTAACATGCGCTTAAACGGTGAAGGAAAACATCGAGAGAAAACCTGCATGCCTTGCATTTTCTTGACGGCATGTGAAGTATGCCAACCCGCAGTAGGCTAGCGTGGTGGATTATAGCCTGATCCGTTTCATTCTGAGAGGAGATACGTGCCTTAATCTTTAAAATGTTGTTGCAATTAATTGCGATCAAATCATCCATCAGTAGTAGACATGTCATTTCATTTATCACAAATAATACGGTTACCGTACAAGTCAATGATTACATTCCACATAGTAATCTTGACAATCATACTCCGATTATCGAGTGTTTACAAAATAACGGAGTGTATCACCGATAATTTTGTAGTCTGTACGATTTGTTTGACTTACTATATGACGCTTACCGTAACTCGACTGATCTTAACTAGATACGGCTCGGTGGGGCCCAATAGTAAAGCGGTAGCGATTTAAGAATGTAAAAGAACTAAAGTTGTCGGCATAGCCCAAAGGATTAGCAAGCTTAAGTAGCAGTGGTCGGGGCCCATAACTCGTAGAACTGATAGCACAAAGGTTCTCGAGTGGAGACTACACACCGGAAAACGCAGTGTGGGAACGACCTCCAACAAGATGAACAGACAACCTGGTAAAGGTCGCTGGAAGTCGTTGGATCCAGGCCCTAGCAAATAACCGGTCGTTGTGGAAGTCTATGGGGGAGGCCTTCGTTAAGCAGTAGACTTTAGCTGTCTGATATGATGATGATGATTTTAGAACTACTAACAACTTCTCCAAAGTCACGAATATTTAATTTATTTTTTAGTTTCGTATAGCCGTGGGAACCTGTTGTGTACATTTGTGTGTGTTTCAAAGCATTGGTATCGCGCGAACCTGTACTGAATGACTTAATAATATTTATAATAAAACTTTCTTTGGAAAAGTTGTTTGTTGTTGTTTTTCACAAATTAATAGATAACCTATCTATATTTTTAATGGGTTTGACCTCCAGAGTCTTCAGTTCGGCGTTCTGACATGTTACTACTATGCTAGAGTGACTTTCCTTTAATTTAAGAAACTAGTATTTTTTTTAATAAATGTTCTTAAGATGACATGCGATACCAATCATGATACCATTAGGGAATAGCTCACATCTTAGTCCAAAGGAAAAACGCTAGTCCTTATCGTTGGGAGTTAAATAACTTACGTATTAAAGCGGCAAAGAAATGATGGATAGATTGTGTGAAGGGAAATATGATTGAAAAGGGATCGAATGACGAGATGACGATTAACAGGGATAAATGGAAGAAAAGGACAGGCTGATCCCAAATAAATTGGGAAATAGACAGGAAGATGATGATGTATTAAAGCGGCATTTTTTTTTCTGATCCGCTTTCGCTTATGACTTGGTCAACGTGTAACAAAGTAACGGGCGATCCAGTCACTCATTACACGCTGCTCAGGCGATCGACAGCGTCATGGCAGACGGCACGATGTGCGGTTACACGCGACAAGTACACAGCACAAGTACAGTATAAACGATGATAAGAAAATAACGTTGTTTTCATCATTCATGCTGTGTAATTCTGGCTCGTGGCTCGGTGACAAACATGATGATCCGCTTTGATGCGAGTTGGTTCTTTTTACCCGACTATGAAAAAGGGTAGGTAATAAGGTTATTCATCAACTTTAGTATTTTTAATGACGTTTATAAAAAAATACGGAACCCATTTTACTATAATTAAGTGAAAATTGATTTGCTTTCTGTCAGTCCATTTTTTTATTTTATTTTAAAATCTTTTTATTGTGTTATTATTGACAAGCCAATCATTTGCCGCAAGCGAATGCGAAATTACCTGTTATATGCATTTAATAAACTCATAATTAGGTACACACAATAATTTGTGATTTCAATTGTAAATTGCTGTTTTATGGCAATTTATAATATTTATATTAGCCGATCCTGTGGTCAACATCCTACATCAGATGTCCTAGTGATACATGCATCTCTCACGCCTTTTTCCCATAGGAGCAGGTTTGGATTTCGTAGTATAATTATACTATTTGTACCATTATTTCATTGTGTGTAGTATGTAGTATCGTAATGCGACTATACTACGCGAAAATACCATAATTTTGTTGTCGACCGTTTTGTATGATAATTGAGTAGTTTCTTGAAAAAGTGCCACACAAAAAGTATGAAATGGGTGCATATCAGACTTTTCATTAATTTAAAAACGTCAATCAACTCTTATTCTGCCATCTAAATGTATTCTTCTGGCAATACTTCATTCGTAAGTATTTATGATTTAAGGCTAAACGTTCAGCCTTGGGCGCCAAATTCACAGTTTTTTTTGGTTTTTCGCAAATTGTTCGGCTATAACTCCATACTGGTTACATGGTAGTCGAAATTGCGAATTTCATCAATAACATATTCACAATTGGGTGGTAAAACTTTTGCTTGAAAACCGCTATTGTAGGAGGTTTAGGTGTAAATTGACATTTTGTCCGAATCCACTATTCTACACTAAAATCTTCGAGGATAACGATTTTCAAGCCAAAGTTTTAATACTTAATCGTTTCAGCCTTAAAGTTCCATTAAATGGATTAAATGGATACGTTACAATATAAAAAAACATGAAACGTCAAACGTAGTATAATTTCGGACCAAATAGTATAATGTTTTAGGTTCCATGTCGTATATTTTTTGGAGGGTCTGAATCCAACCCTGCATAGGAGATATGCACAAACTATAGAACTAAACGCTGTACAGCATAGAAATGTATTGCTTTCTGATATCTGTGGTTTAGAGTAAGAGTGACCTGTAGATATACATTATAATATGTATATATAATGCATATAATCCTACAATACCCTGAATAAATCATACAACAGTTCCCGCTACGGCGTACACAGTAACAGTACTTAGTGCGCTAAGCAATTAATTAGTAAACAAATTGTATGCGGGAACAAACAATCCGGAATGTGTGAACTAGTGAGGAGAACGGGGTTAAGTATAAGAACATGCTACAAGAAATATAATGTATCAGAATTTATAAAATGATTTGTTAATTTTCGATTCAGCAAATTGCCTGTAAACACAAATTGTGTTTTTTTTTAACATAACATAACATACCATCACGCCTGTATTCCCCGAAGGGTTAGGCAGAAGTGTACTTATGTAAATACACAGATTAGTCCCATGTAATAGGGGGCGAGCCTATTGCCATTAACCGGGCACAAATCCAGACTCCGAGCTGCTACTGGGAATTTGATAGAAAAACCCAATAACACTTTGCTCGACCTGGGGATCGAACCCAGGACCTCTAGCGTAGCAGTCGCGATTGGGACCACTAGACCAACGAGGCAGTCGTGGTTTTTTTTACGGTATTTATATAGGTATAACGATCGAGTTGCAATACAATAACTGATGTATGGGTCTTCTGTAGGTACCATGATTGGACTTGGACTTAAATGAGATGATGATTTAATTTTGAATTATTGATTTGATATGTTAGTTGATAAATAAGATAATATAATCCTTCTTATAATATACATTTTTTTTGCGCAAATTATCTTCGTTACCTGTTTATTCATTTAAACCAATTTTGATCATTATTTTTTTATTTTTTTAGAGGAGACAACCTAGAGTACAATCCCTTTTTAATTTAGATTATGTCTGTGCGTCTGAATAGGACATAAAAAAGTGCCTTAAGGTGGTGTTTGCTTTTTTTAATTGCACAAACATAGTTTAAAAAAAATGTCTGCGAATTATTGTTGAACAGAGTCTATCAACAAAATCAAACCATTGTTTTTTCTGCCTGTACTATAAAGCTTTTGTCTAAGCTCATTCTAATATTATTCTGACCTTTATGCGCTAAAAATCTAGTTTTTAACAATGCGAGTTACAGACGGATTAACATTTAGGCCAAATCAACTTGTACTAAGAGATCTATACTCATACACTAATAGGATGCAAGTATTTTTGTTTTTGGCTACCACTACCTGAGTGTAGTGATAGCCTAGTGATATGACCATTGGACTGCCAAGTCAAAGGTCTCGAGTTCGAATCCAAGGCACGCACCTCTGTCTTTTCGAAGTCATGTGCGTATTAATAAAATTAATTATCACGCGCTTAAACGGTGAAGGAAAACATCGTGAGGAAACCTGCATGCCTGAGAGATTTTCTTGACGGCATGTGAAGTCTGCCTACCCGCAGTAGGCTAGCGCGGTGGACTATAGCCTAATCTCGTTCTGAGAGGAGACTTGCCTAGCACTGGGACAATGTAATGGGTTGATGGTGATGGTGAACCACTACCTATCTTTAAACATAACATACCTTCACGTCGTTATTTTCCGAAGTGTTAGGCAGAGTTGTAGGTACTATTAGTACATTTCGCCGGTATGTGTAGGTCTTATGTAATAGGGGGCGAGTCTATATGCCATTTCTCATCAACCCATTACATCGTCCCACTGCTGGGCACGGATCTCCTCTCCGATCCTCTCCGGCTATAGCCCTCCACGCATGAAGCCAAACTCGAAACTCCTACTGAGAATTATACAGAAAATCCCAGTAACACTGCTCGACCCGGGAATCGAACACAGGAACTAGCACAGTACAGTTTTTCCTGGACAAAATTGTCACCTTTTATATGAATGATTGTAATGGCTTTCTCCCATACAAATTATTTTTATCATACGAAACTTCTAAGCGAAAAAGTTGATAAGTATTGTTTTTAATATTTTATTTCAAATAACACAAAACAACGATATTTGCGCATATTTATGCGCTATGTTGGTTGAACGTAGTAGGAAGCGAGACGAGAAGGACCGAAAGGAAATGCTGTGTTCAAAATAAAATAATAAATAAATGCAGTGCAGTGCTAGTGCATTGTTTCATTTTAAAATGGCTACGAGGAATCTAACAGGAAACAATTTATAAACGTGTAACAAGGATATTATTTTGTTTTGCAGCAGCTAAATAATCAAGTCTCAAACATTTATAAAAGAGGTTATACACTAAACTAATTATCACGCGCTTAAACGGTGAAGGAAAACATCGTGAGGAAACCTGCATGCCTGATAGATTTTCTTGACGGCACGTGAAGTCTGCCAACCCGCAGTAGGCTAGCGTGGTGGACTATAGCCTAATCCCTTTCGTTCTGAGAGGAGACCCGTGCACAGTAGTGGGACAATGTAATGGGTTGATGATGGTGAATAACTTTACCGAAAAATATTCAATATTGTTATACTATTGCCTGATAAGTCTAGTAGTCCTAAACAACTTTTACGCTAGGGATTCGATTCACAAGTCGGGCAAAGTGTTATTGGGTATTTCTATGAAATCCTCAGTACCAGGTAGTTCGGAGTCTGGATTTGTGCCCAGTTAATGGCAATAGGCTCGCCCCCTTTTACATGGGATCTAAACATGCCGGCGAATTGTGAGTGTACATTAATATAGGCGTAATGATGGTATATATCCGTTATTTCTATTCAACAGTACAATTCATTAAAGCTCTATAAAGATTATCTCTTGAATTAATTCCTAATTAAGTACAACATTCTAAACACACCGAACATTGTTTTTAACTGCAACAACTCGAAGTCACGGCTTTTTAACTCGTCTCTAGTTCAAGTTTAAAATAATTCGGGTACCCACCATCGACACAGTTGGCAAGTGGACCGTGACAGTTAAAATTAACGTTAACCATAAAACGGTATGGTTATGGTAAACCACACCGTCTAGTTTTGACTGACTGTATTTTGTTTACTGTTGGTTTTGTAGATTTTTGAAAAGTTTCATAGAAATATAAGTACCAGGTATCTCAGTATTGCCAAATATTTTGCCACTAACGTTATTTTGTTCCGGTTTAAGTTGCCAGTGAAATAACTGGACAAATTTAGGCTTCTGAGATAAAAATGATAATTTGAACGAATTAACTACTTTATTTGAGCACTGAAACAATTGTAAACGATACTGCCTCATTACGAGTAGTCTAGTTATCATAATCGCGACTGCTACTCTAAAGGTCTTGGGTTCGATCCCCAGGCCAAGTAAAATGTTATTGAGTTTTGCTATGAAATTCTCAGTACCAACTCGGAGTCTAGATTCGTGCCCGGTTAATGACAATAGGCTCGCCCCCTATTACATGGGAAATAAATATACGCGCGAATTGTGGGTGCACATTAGTACATCTCTGCCTTACCCTTCGGAGAATACAAGCGTGATGGTATGTTATGTTCTATATACGTTGGTACTAAGAATTAATGTGTAATGAGGTAATTAAGATGATGATGAAGTTTGTAACTTCGGTATCTCTTCTGATCTGATCAGATCAAAAGAATTTTCAAAGACTTCATTGCTATTGTGCATTATGATTGTACAAAGCACTATTGATAATATCCTTGATATACCATTAAAGACACAACATTCATGTAAGCATACATAATAAACCGGTTCTGCTTTAGTTTTCCTCAATTAAATTGACTTACAAAGACATGATGAAGCGGAATCTTTATAATTATGGTGATGACATTCTACAACGTCATGAAACATACCTTCTCACCTTTATTCGCCGTAGGGTTAGGCTGTGATGTACAGTCGACAGGACATCAGGTTATACAAAGCTGTCAAATTTCTCCGAATGATTTTAAACCTTAAAATGTTGATGATTAAGTTCAAAATCAACTGAGATAATTTGTCATTTTGTGGTAATTTGGAGTGCTGGCCACCGTACTTAATGTACACCCACAGTTCGCCGGTATGTTTAGGTCCCATGTAATAGGGGGCGAGTCTATTGCCATTCACCGGGCACATATCCAAACTCCGACCTGCTACTGAGAATGGGAAAAAGACTTCTAGCCTAACAGGCCGGCTTAGGACTACTAGACTAATGAGGAGAACTTTTGAGGCTTTTTTTTGTTTAATAAAAATGTTTCAAATTTAATTTTTTTAGTCACTTCAAAATAGAGTACATAAAAGTTCTTAATCTAAGTTAGTCTCATCTATTTAACTGACCAGCAGTAGGTGAAATATCAAGTTTAATAACATATTAAGTTTATATTCAATTACATTAAATGATATTATGTCACTAAATTAAAATAAGTCATTGACAGAATAGAAAGATTTCTCTAACAGCTATTGCCTGAGAATTATTTTTAAATTTTGTTATAGGAAGGTCTTTAATATTTTGCGGTAGAGAATTAAACACTTAAATGCACATAGCGTAGGAGTTATTTTTATACATAGTAGTTCTAGGGACTTCGTTAAGTACAAGTCGACCTCCATGCCTTGTGTTTCGAGGAAATATATCTTTAGCTCTTGTAAATAAGTGCGGTTGTGTTTTTACAAATACTCCATTGATTGGAGTACTAAAAGCCATTGAACAAAAGTTGTTGTTTGTTTTACCTATAACCCTGTACCTATATGACTGTGCTACCCTCATGTATCGTCGTATCGTGGTCCATCTCTGGTAAAAACCAAAGCTACCAAGCATAGAAGAAAGAAATGAAGAAAAACCAAAACAAACAAGCATACGTTAATGGTTGATACGCAAAGGTTGATACATAACAATAGAAAAATAATTACACTTCAAAATAAAACTAAGACTACATTAGAGATACCACCCATGTGGTCGACGTCGGCCATACCTGTCATTTTGACAACTCAAGCGCTTACGTCACAAATTATGATATAATGGTTTAATAATGGATACTATCACACGTCATCTAAATTGTAGTCCTGTCTGTTAGAATGTTCTGTGTAGATTGGTTTTAAATTTGTTTTTTTTTTACAATGGAACCTCCCAACCATACTTGTAGGGTGGGGATTTGAACTCCAAACGTTACTAACATATGAAAATTATGAGAGTTGAATTAGGAAAGTTTGTATTTTAAAAATTAAAAATTCAGGAAATCAGAAAAAAAAACCAGAATCGCCCTAAGGGAAATCATTGTAGTTGTAGCCCTATTAAAAGAGCATAATAGAAATTGGCATAAGTAATATTTACAAAACTTCGATACTTAGAACGCAATAAGATTTTTAAGAAAGGAAACAAAATGTTTGTATTTCTATTTTGTTTATTTTAAAAATACATGAGATACATATTTATATTTATATATTTCACATTAAGAACACTACGCCTACAAACTACCAACTACTCTAAATCGTATAAAAAGTACCTATAGCAAAACAGTCATTCTAAGTATACGACGAATAATCTAAATAAGACATGATAGCAACAGTATAGGGATTGAAAGATTACAATGATTTACAATCCTGATTAAGCGCAAGCGCAATCCTCACAGGCAATAATCTTACCGTCCTTATCCTTACACACACATACACAACTCTTGCCTTTGGTTGGAATACAGACGCAACATTCACTCACACACTTGCAAGCGTCGTCATTAACACAGTCATCACAACGAACTAACTTGCCATTCTTCTCACACACACTGATGCAAGCCTTCCCATCTGTCAAGAGACATACACAATTATTGTTGTCACATTTCTTATCAGAGCAAGAGCAATCACGGCATACAGTGACATTTCCACCATTACAACAAACGCAAATACATTTAGCACCTTCAGTTGGGATGCAAGCACATTCTGGCTTATCACATTTGTCAGAACCATCGCACTTGCAGTCATCACAGTGTATAATCTTGCCTTCGCTGTTCTTGCATACACAGATGCAAGGCTTTCCTTCTGTTAAGATGCAGACACATTCAGACTTGCTACATTTCGGAGCAACCACTTCCTTGGCGTCGCAAGTACAGTCCTTGCAGACTTTTATATTTTCTTTTGCATCACAACAAACGCAAACGCATTTAGCGCCATCAGTCGGGATACAAACACATTTTGGCGTGTCACATTTACCAGAATCATCGCACTTGCAGTCATTACAACGTATTACCTTACCTTCGCTGTTCTTGCATACACAGATGCAAGGCTTTCCTTCTGTTAAGATGCAGACACATTCAGACTTGCTACATTTCGGAGCAACCACTTCTTTGGCGTCACAAGTACAGTCCTTACAGACTTTTATATTGTCTTTTGCGTCACAACAAACGCAGATACATTTAGCGCCTTCTGTTGGAATGCAAGCACATTCTGGCTTGTCACATTTACCAGGATCATTGCACTTGCAGTCACCACAGCGTATTATCTTGCCTTCGCTGTTCTTGCATACACAGATGCAAGGCTTTCCTTCTGTTAAGATGCAGACACATTCAGACTTGCTACATTTCGGAGCAACCACTTCTTTGGCGTCACAAGTACAGTCCTTACAAACTTTTATATTGTCTTTTGCGTCACAACAAACGCAGATACATTTAGCGCCTTCAGTTGGAATGCAAGCACATTCTGGCTTATCACATTTGTCAGAATCATCGCACTTGCAGTCATTACAACGTATAATCTTGCCTTCGCTGTTCTTGCATACACAAATGCATGGTTTTCCTTCTGTCAAGATGCAAACACATTCAGACTTGCTACATTTCGGAGCAACAACTTCTTTGGCGTCACAAGTACAGTCCTTACAGACTTTCATATTTCCTTTTGCATCACAACAAAGGCAGACGCATTTAGCGCCATCAGTCGAGATACAAACACATTCCGGCTTGTCAGAATTACCAGAATCATCGCACTTGCAGTCATCACAGCGTATAATCTTGCCTTCGCTGTTCTTGCATACACAGATGCAAGGTTTTCCTTCTGTTAGGATGCAGACACATTCCGTTTTGCTGCATTTTGGAGCTTCAGTGTCATCCTTTTCTTCAGCTTTGCAAGTACAATCCTGGCAGACTTTGATGTTGTCCTTTGTATTGCAAGTGCAGTCTTTGCAGACTTTAATGTTGCCCTTCACATCGCAACAAACACATACACATTTAACTCCTTCAGTAGGAATACAAACGCAACTAGCCTTGCCACAGCTTCCAGCTTTGTTGCACTCACATTGCACAATATTTCCGTCCTTCTTGCACACGCAGATGTAAGACTTTCCATCAGTTGGGATACAGACGCATCCAGGTTTATTGCATCTCTTGAAATATTCCTTGCATTCTTCGGCGTTTGTGCAAGAGCAGTCATTGCAAGACTTGATGGCATTATCTTCATCAGTACAAATACAAAGACAAGTCTTGCCATCTGTTGGAATGCAGATACAAGATGAGTCCACACATTTCCATTCATTTTCTCCCGTTTTAACGGCCTTACAGTCTAAGCAGGTTACTATTTTTCCCTCGTCATCCTTGCTCAAGCAAAGGTAAGGTTTACCTTCAGTTGGTATACAGATACATTCACTCATTGAACAGACCAAGGTCTTTTTAACTGATACTTTGCAGCACGGCATGATTAGTTCTGTAAGCATAAACAAAAAAGAAAGTTAATATGTATTAATAATTTAAAAGCAGTGATAATCTTGTTATATGACCATTGGACTACCAAGTCAAAGGTCTCGAGTTCGAATCCAGTGCACGCACCTCTGTCTTTTCGAAGTCATGTGCGTATTAATAATTAATTATCACGTGGTTAAACGGTGAAGGAAAACATCGTGAGGAAACCTGCATGCCTGAGAGATTTTCTTGGCGGCATGTGAAGTCTGCCAACCTGCAGTAGACTAGCGTGGTGGACTATAGGCTAATCCCTCTCGTTCTGAGAGGAGACCTGTGCCCAGCAGTGGGACAATGTAATGGGTTGATGATGATGATGAATAATTAAATAATATCCTCCTTTGCCAAGGAAATTTTATTGAAAACTTTTCTTTAATTTAATCGTCAAACAGAAATGGACACACTGGGGAGTGTTAATATTTGACATATATTAGTATCACGCCTGTATTCCGTGAAGAATTAGGCAGAGGTGTACTGATGTACTCCTACAGTTCACCGGTATGTTTAGGACTCATGTATTTGGGGGCGAGCCTGATTTTTAGAAAAACTCAATAACACTTTTCTCGACCCGGGAATCAAACCCAGGATCTCTAGCATGGCAAGCGCGCTTAGGACTACTAGACTAATGAGGCAGTCAATATTTAAATTATAATTAACCTTTTGAACGCCATTGTCACATATATGTGACAAACGCAATCTTACCCTGAACGCCAACGTCACAAATATATGACAAAATATACGTCGCCCATTTTATGAAATAAACAATTAAATCATTACTTTACTGTGTTTTCACTACCTTGTGTAATTTGACAGAAAAAGTGGCCTGGCGTCAGGGGTACGGCGATACGTTTATACTCTGGCGTGCAAAAGGTTAAGACGGATTATTAATTTAACTTTTAGTCAAAAGGTAAGAATATATTAAACAAATTACCTGTATCACAAAATGACTCGTCACTTAAAAAAACAAACAATAACAATTCACTATTTAAATATTAATTTTATCAACGCTTCAACTCGTCCGTACGTCTAATCTGTTTCGATGTTGTTACCTTACTGATAAGACAGTGCCGGACTGGGTGCACATTTATATTATAGTACAAAAACAAACTCGTGCGCAAAAGATAAGTGTCGTACGCAAATTAAAACGGGTGCAAATGACTCATGAGTTCATGATGTTTAATACTTAGGTGCCGTGTGAAATAAGGTTTCAAGTATGTTCTAGAGAACTTTCTTGTAAAGTGCCATTAGTCTGACTTATTAGTCGCGACTGCTACGCTAGAGGGCTTGGATTCGATTCCCAGGTCGAGCAAAGTGTTATTGGAATTTTCTATGAAATTCTCAGTAGCAGCTCAAAGTCAGGATTTGTGCCCGGTTAATGGCAATAGGCTCGCCACTCGCCGTGTGGGAAATACAGGCGTGATGGTATGTTTATGTTTTATGTAAAGTTCCATTTTTCATTTCCATGATGTAACATAGTAAAATAATTAGAATAAGATTTTCCAATACCGTAGCCTTTTTGGGGTTATTTTTTTTACTGTGACGATTGTAAAGAAAATATATATTTAGTTGGTGCCGTCCGCATAATGAAATGAAATGGAATTTATTATTTGTAAGAATTGTAGTAAATTATAGTTGGTTCAAATTAAATAAGCACTAGGACAGTTCGCTAAATATAGCATACAAATTTAGATTATTTTTACAGTTATTCATTTTAAGGAACAGATATTATTTATTTAAGTTTAAGATACTCATCTACGGAATAAAAGGTTTCTTGGTATAATATATATCATACTGTAATAATATATCATACCTACTGTTTTTGGGAACCTTTACACTTGGTTACCTTTACCTTTACCTATACACGGTATTTTGAAGTAGTTAGAGAAAAGAAGGCATCCTTTAGTGCCGTGTGCAAAATTTTATACGGCATCATTTTTCCTATGTACACTTACTGCATTACATACAGGGATTTCTCGATTTCTATTACATAGTTCTATACTTGAGACTACCTCTTTATTTGATTGTATATTGTATTGTATTGTCCGAAGGGTTAGGCAGAGGTGTATTAAGTTACACCCACATTTCGCCGGTATGTTTAGGTCCCATGTAATAGGGGGCGAGCCCATTGGCATTAACTGGGCACAAATCCAGACTCCGAGCTGCTACTGAGAAATTCATAGAAATTTTTAAAAAAAGTTGAATCATAACATGAAGAAAAGAAAGGAGGAAAAAGCTAAGAAAAAAAGTTAATCTTAAGTTAGGGGAGGCCGTTGCCCAGCAGTGGGACACAAAAGAGGCTACATAAAAAAAAACTACTCAACTAATATATTAATCGCCTTGGACCAGTTTATCGGAATGGATCTGATGTTTTGGTCGCAGAGCTGAGGGTATTGCAAATACATTGAGCGTGGGCGATGGACTCAACCGCCTTGAACACCAAATACGGACCGGTTCCTGACAGTTGGCATATTAAAGTGGATTATTTTAACTATATGACGAATATTTTAACTGTTTGCAGTTAACGCTCAAGCAAATATTGAAATTAAACTTTAATAAATTTTGTTCTGTATTTTGAACACATTATAACAAACATAAATTACATACCATCACAACTGTATTCCCCAAAGAGTTAGGCAGAAATAAACGAATTTCACCGGGCACAAATCCAAACTCAATAATACTTTGTTCGACCTGGGAATCGAATACAAGACTTCTAGCGTACCAGTCGCGCTTTGGACCACTAGACTAATGAAGCGGTTACAAAGCTACAGGCATAAGAAAAAATATAACATTCAGGAATTGATCCTGAAACATGCCAATTGTTTTACGTCTCAGGCTGTTCCAAATGAATAACGATAAAGGAAACTTTACAGAAATATCTTTATGTGAAAGCGGATATAAAAATATTTTTTCTGAACAGAAGGTACCGAATATAACTATAGTACCTAATTATAATCTTGTGATATTAATAAAAAAAAAATTTTTTTTATTCATTACGGAAGTCCATTAGAAAAGAAACACCCAACAAAAATGCAATACAAGTATGTAACAGTTAAAAAGAGAAATTAGACTTTCCAGAGAAAGTACGGAGAGCATGGTTGCAATTTATTTGCATGCTAAAGATGCATGACGCAATCCTTCCTACATAGTTAACATCCTTTTATGACTAATACTTTGCCTGTAAATGAGTCAAGTGTTCCCTTTACACAATCATTTATTTAGTTATCATCAGCTCTGATCACGATTTGATCTATTAGAACTGTGATCTGAATCCGTCTTCCAAATATTCTACTGTTAGAAATAATGCGTTAACATTACCCATAGTAAAGTTATTTTAGTGAAGGATAAATTCGACAGCGGTATTCGAACCTGCGTCTTCTGGTTAGATACTCCAGACGCTATGACCACTAAGCCACCGCGAGTCCCATCCGCCAGATAGTCAAAGTCAGTTGTTTTGCGAAAATTAACCTGTGCTAACAAAAATAATATTTAATTCTGCGAATATATAGTATAAACACATTTTGCCGACAAAAATTCAGACAGGCAAAAACTTGAAACTTATTATTTTCCGAAGATTAAAAATAGGTATAGTTACAGAAATTCAGGAAGTCTGCGCTGCATTCCATGTTCGTCGTTGTGTGAAATGTCCGGAAGTGAGATTGCGTCGCGACATTTTAAACTTCACCGTTCATTGAATTTATTGGCTTGTTCCTTTTATGATGTACCTGCTGTACTGAAAATTATTTATTACTGATATTGTAACTTCACCATCATCTGCCTCATTAGTTTAGTGGTCATAAGCGCGACTACTGCGCTGAAGGTCTTGGGTTTTATTCCCAGGTCGGAAAAGTTTTAGATGTTCATCATTAGCCTACACGTCAGCTTCCACTCCTAGCATTAATTGAAGGATAGACATGGCAGACTTTTTGGGCTAACAACCACTAATAAATTGTCATAGGTGTTCAAATATGACAACCGAGACTCTTAACGGGTTCTCCAATGGCTCTGAAGTTCTCCAGGGATTTCGGTATGCTAAGAAAGGCTACCCATCCTTAACACTGTCCACGGCAAGCATCGATTGACCAGCATAATTACTACTTAGCCAAGAATATGAAAGTAATATACATACATATTTAAACTTGCAGTTGTAATTGCCTCCAAGGTTGACATTACATACAAATGTTACATAATCGTTACAGTATAGACTGTGTGTGTATCCATCATCACTATGTAACAATACCTTACACAATGTCTTCATAAATAATATCACCTTGGATCAAACCTTCGGACGGACCACGCATAAGTGACGTCATCTTACTCATTGATGAATAACGCCTTCGTACTAAGTAATAATAATTTAGCTGTTCACTGTGTCGCTACAAGGCAAGGGGTTGTCCACCACATTTTCTCAAGTGAACAGTTTTTAACCCCCGACGCAAAAACGGCGGGGTGTTAAAAGTTTGACGTGTATGTTTGTGTGTGTCGTAGCATCGTAGCTCCCGAACGGATGAACCGATTTTGATAAAGTTTTCTTTTAAAGGTGAATTAGAATTAGAATTGTTCTTAGCTATGTTTAATGAAAATCGATCGAGAGATAATGCAATTGTCAAGGTTTTTTTAATTTTTGTTTTATTGGGCTTTTCTATGAAATTCTCAGTAGCAGCTCGGAGTTTGGATATGTGCCCGTTAATGGCAAAGGGCTCGTTCATTCGTGTTGCCCATCGTGCACATTATGTACATCTCTGCCTAATACTTCAGGGAATACAGGCGTGATGATATGTTTCATATTCTTATCAGCATTTTTAGCAACATAGTTAGGTACTTACAATTTATGAGTCTAGAGTATCGTTCTGCTATCTTAAGGACCGTTATCTACAATTTAATCATTGCTATTGTTTTAACGTGATGTTGATAAGTATGCAAATTGTTACCTACTTTTATCTATAATCTGCCTCGCCTAGTTGTCGTAAGAGCTACTGCGACATAAGAGGTCCTAGGTTTGATTCTCACGTCGAGTAGTATTAATGGGTTTTTCTATAAAATTTTCAGGTGGTATCATTATCTTTGTAAGGTCGCCCCTTATTATATGGGACCAATTCCTCCCCCAATCCCCTTCCTTCTCCTTTTCTCCTTCCCCTCCCTTTCCCTAAATAGGCTCGGCAACGCATCTGCAACTCCTTTGGTTTTGTAGATGTCCATGGGTGGCGATGACTACTTACCATCAGGTAGCTCGCCTGCTCGTTTGCCGAGTTATCCGATAAAAAAAAAACCTAAACATACAGGCGAACCCTGGGTTTACATTAGTATACCTCTGTCTATCTTCGGGGAATACAGACCTGGTGGTCATATTATAAAATAATATGTTATGCTTTTGTAATCTCTTTTTAAGAACATTTTCACTCCAGATTTGCCAGAGTTGTAGCAATTGATTTTTCAATGGTATTCGTTAACAAAAATAATAATAATACTTTCTATTTTAATTTTCAGGTAATTAAATTCAAGATACAATCTAAATCATTACTTCGTTTGGTAAGTTTATAATATTTTTTTAATATGTTCGTTCATTGTATTTGCACGAAATGCACATGTTATTGTCCTGTACGGGAATCGAAACAGAGACCCGTGGCGGTGGAAACTGAAAACGAATGTTCGAGCTAATTGTTGCCGCAATTCTTAGGAGGATATAACTCGAAAAATATAACTTATCTTTAATGGGATATTCAACAGATTTACTTGTTACCAAAACAAAAAAAATACTTTTTTTTTTTAAAAAAAAAAAGGTTACTAGCAATGTGGGTCGCACATTACTAATAATCTTCTTAACCCCTCGTACTAAGCTAAATGCTTGTATCACGAGTGGGTTCACGTCGTTAGTGCAATGGGTGAGTTTCGAACCAGCAACCACATGATTGCAAGTCCAACGCCCTAGCCATTAAAAATTCAAACTCTGGGTGTACAGTACTATACTATACTTCTTAACATCATCATCAACCCATATACTGTCACAAAACTGGGCACGGATCTCCTCTCACAATGAGAAGGTTTATACCAAGCTAGCCTACTCGAAGCTAGACTTCACTCACAGAAGAAAAAAATTCTGAAGCAAGTTTCTTCACGATGATTTCCTTCACCGTTTAAGCCAGTGAGAAATTCATAATTCATACGCACATGATTGAAAAGTTGTTTGTTTATGGAGCGCCGGCTACCCAATTCCTCCCTCAGTCCCCTTCCTTCTTCTTTACTCCGTCCCCGTCCTTAATAGGTTCGGCAACGCGTCTACAACTCCTTTGGTATTGCAAATGTCCATGAGCGGTGATGACTACTTACCATCAGGTAGCTCGACAGATCGTTTGCCGAGTGACCCATAAAAAAAAATCTTACGTATTAAGTCTAGGTAGTACAAAGTCATTTACCTCATACCTCAGTCATCTTTTAAACAAAATATCGAAACAACCAAGCTACTTTTTGTGCCAAAAACTAACGCCATTAGCGCTAAAATAAAAACAAGCAAAATTAAAGATTCCTTGTTTCCCTGTGTCGTAACCAGGGCTTATATCCCAGCTTAGGGTCACGTCGTGAGGTCTTCAGATGAAAGTAAGATTGCCGTGCCGTCCCTGTCACGGCGACGGATCCGACCCACTTTTAACAGCATGACTCTCTGTGACTGTGACGACGCGGTCTTAATACCTCAATACTTAGGTAAGCAGGAATTTTTATTTATTAAGGTTTACCCACAACTTGTGCTTACAATATTATTTAATTAGGTATATCTTATGTTTACATTATTACAATGTTGGCCTTACTTAGTAGAATAGTACTAATAAACTTTTTAACGTCATTTTTACGTATCAGACTGCCCCTAAAACGCCCGCCCTTCAATAACCAATAACGGGTTAACTAACATTTTCAAATTATCTTTTTGTATTTTTATGCAAAGATTATTAAGTTATTTTAGTGAAGGAAAAATACATAATTATATACTACCTATAATATACATATATATATTTTTAAATTATTCGGATACTAGCTTTCCGCCCTCGGCTTCGCCCGCGTAGTTTCTCGGCTTTTCTATACTAAAATATGTATGTATTATACATATAAACCTTCCTCTTGAATCACTCTATCTATTAAAAAAAACCGCATCTAAATCCGTTGCGTAGTTTCAAAGATTTAAGCATACAAAGGGACATAGGGACAGAGAAAGCGACTTTGTTTTACACTATGTTAAGATTAAGAAGATTAAGATGTGACAAAATTACAAGTAAATAAATACGAGCCATACATATATTAAAAGGTAGATACTTATTAGATAGGTTTAGAGTTTGTTTTATTCTGTTTTGAGTGTCTTCAGAATTTTAGATTTGAATGAGCTTAAGCAATCATTGGTAAGGTAATATCTTGGAGCCCCCCTCCAAAATACGTTATGAACGGCCGTTTATTTTTAGTCGGTACGAGTCCGACATAACCCTTCGCCTTTCCGCTGAGGGGCGGAGGACATCCATGAGGAATTTCACAAGGAAAAAAAAATAAAAATAAAATAAGGTAGGGTAGGACGGGGCTAAAAGGTCCAATTTACACATAGCCTCCTGTAACTTTTTAACTGTTGGTTTCTAAAGGAAACTCTCATCTGTTTTGAGTAGCGTAATTCTTCATGTTTAAGTAGTAATAGTTGAATTTAGCCAATATTATATCTAAATGCCAGATAATCATTATTTAAAACATTGTGTCCAATGGTCCTTCTTACCCCACCAGCGGGGTAAAAAGGACCAGGGCTGGGGTACTAAGGACCAACATTATCTTATACTATTCTTAGGTCAAGGAAACATTATAAACGTAAAACATGCAAAATCAACAAGTCTTTATAATTATTTGAGAAAAGGAACATGTTAAACAATAAATCTCATTTGTGAAAGCTTAAAGCTGTAGGAAAACATTTCGGTCTTAATAATTAGTCGTTACCTTGTTTTAAAAGTCTATCTATAATATATTATATATTATACCTACCTTCAAAATAACCTTCTGTAACATGTATTATATTACCCGTGTTAAACTAAGAAAGAAAATCATTTTTTTTATATACTACAAAGATTTTTTTCTTTATTAAGTCATTCAATCTCAGCAGGTTAAAAAAGTCCAAATGACCGGACCTTTTTACCCCTATGGTAGGTACACTTTTATTAAAAATTATAGAAAAAAAACTTAAGTGTCCTCTAAAATTACTATAGCATGAAGTGAAACATGTAATTACACACAATAATATATCAAAAGCTGAGCTTGGTAATATTGAAAATACAAATCCCAGCCTAAAAATAAGAAACAAGAAAATTATTACTTATGTGTTTTTTTTGCATGCGGTCTGCGTGCACTTTTAACGGCTCTGGAAAACTCACCGCACGAAGTGGTATGTGTACCCCTACCGTAATCCCTTCGTGCGCTTGTCTTTTAATTCATTAAAGCGCTCATAATTTCGGAGATATGCATAGTGGACCTTTTTACCCGCGGACCTTTTAGCCCCGTCCTACCCTACCTACCTATAAGTATTGAATTCTATATAGTTTTTAGTCCGACTATCAAACAAAATATAACACACCATCACGCTTTTTAGAGGTGTACTAATGTACCAACCACACTTCGCCGGTATGTTTAGGGCCCAGGTAGGGGACAAGCCTATTGCCATTAACAGGGCACAAATCCAGACTCTGAAGCTGTTACTGAGAATTTCATAGAAAAACTCAATCACACATTGCTCGACCTGGGAATCCAACCCAGGACCTCTAGCGTAGCAGTCGCGCTAAGGACCACTACACTAATGAGGCAGCTGTACTTATAGTCCGACTATCACCAGTACTTAATGACAAGCGTATGTCCTCGAGAGATATTTGTTCTTTAAATTTCTTAACTAGCTTCCTAAATACCTGACACCTCTCACAATATGCATAATATTATACATATATATACACAATCACGTATCCATACAAAATTATGCAACATAATTGCTTTGCCAATAAAACTAGACTACACAATCAGATCTTAAGGCGCGCCACAAACGTGGACACTTTTTGCTACCGACATGACAATGGGATCCCATAACTAGACTAATGGAGTCGATAAGGAATTGTTTCATTTTTTAAACAACTGCTTCATTAGTCTAGTGGACTTACGACTGGTACGCTAAAGGTCAAGGGTTTGATTCCGATCGAGCGAAGTATTACTGGGTTTTTCTATGAAATCCTCAGTGCAGCTCGTAGTTTGGATATGTGTCCGGTGAATGTAATTCTTATTACATGGGACCTAAACATACCAGCGAACTGTGGGTGTACATTAAGTACACCTCTACCTATCGGCGCGACGGTATGATGTATGTTTTTATGACAATTCAAAAACAAGGTAATTTTCATCTCATCTCCTTCCCCAAATTTATTGCCATCTGAGGTCAGTCTGCCAGAAAGCATCCTTGTTGTTACGCCATTATTTATAAAAATATATATACATATATTACATCGTTCTAATTCCAGACAGCGAGACTATCTGGATTTTTATGGTAAAGAGTTGTCCGGAAGCCCAGTTAATTGCAAGAAGTTCACCGCCTCTTGCATGACACCTAAAAATAATAAATTGCCGGCAAATTGTAGTTGTGTCAATGTTGACAGTGTGTGTCTATGTTTGCGCCGCGCCTTAGCTGTCTTTCCCAACACTGTAGATGTCGTTGCGTACGCGTCGTTCCCAGGAAAATACCAGGGTTTTCCACACACGTTGAGAAATTGCCGACTAGACCATTTTCCAGGTGTGGGAATTAAGAAAAATAATGTGCCTGTCTACGTTATCTTATGTTTCACACATACACTTTCAAAGTTAGTAAAATACTGTACTTAGTTTTTTTATTATTGTATGATATGAGCGCCAGTGGCCCAATTTCTCTCTCAGTCCCCTTCCTTCTCCTTTTCTCCTTCCCTTTTTCCTTTTCTTTAAATAGGCTCGACAACGCATCAACAACTCCTTTGGTTTGCAGATGTCGACGGGCGGTGATGACGACTTACTTACCATCAGGTAGCTCGCCTACTCGTTTGCCGAGTTATCCCATAAGAAAAAGTTTTTTAATTGAGCAAAGCACTTGAGGACCCCAGGTGTGCAAAACAGATTTTGCATTGTTTCTGTAGTTAAATACTTTAGATCAAATAATAAGTCACCTTTTATGATTATTTTATATCTATCGACTGTTCGTCTGTTTGGATTAAGTTCTTCAGACACTTTACCCGTGAAGAAATGCTTCTCTGTAGGGAAATCTAAAGGGAGATATTTTAATAGATGACTTCTTCTATTATTTTTGTGCTTACGAAAAAGCTCTATATATATTATCCACGGCAAAGATCAATAATCCTTTTTTTAAAAGCATATTATGTCATTTCATTCTATCTGATCTCGTTTCAAGCAAAATAGCCAGTGTGATTCATTTGGATATTAGCATTTTAATTGGATAGACAGCATCCATGTTTGGCGTGCTTACAAAACAGGTTGACATGACAGATTTGACTTAATGCCACCACGCCATTTATAACGCCTTTCTTATGCTATAATTCTAGGAGTTGATTAAAAGCTTAGGATCTGTATTTATGTTTTACTGAAGAATACTTTGAGGATTTAGGGCCTGTTTCACCATCTCCGGATAAGCACTATACTATCTACCAGATAAATTCAAAGTTGGAACGGAATTGGTATTTATCCATGTGGCAGATAAATTTATCGGGGACTTATAAGGAGGCGGTGAAACTGGCCTTTAAAGTTTCTTTCTTACTCAGGCTTAGGCTTGGCCTCTATTACGTGGAACCTTAACATACTAGCATACTGTGTTTGTACATTAAGTAGGTACACCTCTGCCTAACCCTTCGGGGAATATAAGCGTCATAATATGTTATGTTAAGTTATTGTTTGCATTTTAAGTGTAAAAGATTTGTTTACAGAAATAAAATAATTCGTAATCTTGCACCTAGAAATTTGATTGTAAAAGTTGGGTGACAGCAGCTTCATTTAAAATACTGATGTTTGCCTTGATTTTCACAATCAATATATTCTCACGCCCTTAATATTGAAACAAACCCTCTTAAACCTCAGTATACCCTAATTGCGAATTCCTATTGTAACGCATAATTGCACGTTCACCCACACTGTACCCTGTAATGTAACCCTAAACGCAAACCGTGTAGTTATGGTAATGCGATATGGTATCGCGAGGTTGTAGTTTGGAAATCGAAAGTAGACTACATGTTGCGAACGAGATTGTCTGCGTACATTCGAGAGAAAAAGTGTTAAGCGATTGTTTGCCCGACAACAGAGGAGAGGTCTTGTGACTTTGTTATGTATTTTCCTTTTTTTTATTCGGCCATTATGATCCCACTGCAGGGCAAAGACCTTCCTATTCTTCTTCCACTTCGCTCAGTTCAGAGCTGCGGCCAATCCCTCCAATAAAGATCAAACTCGTTTTTGTATTTTCCTATAAAATCCTATAAAAAAAGGTCAGGTGCGTGTATGTATGCGAGTGTATGTATGTTAGTTTAAAAATATTATCATGCATTATGTACGCATAGAGTGATTGTATACTTCTTGGTTCATAGACAGGGTAGATTACTGAATTTATGCATTCTATAAAAGTTCTTGAACAGTTCTAGGGCACTTGAATCTGTTAATAAACTTATTTAGCTATAGTCTTTTGTAAATAAATGAAACTAAGTAAATATAATAAATAATATCTGAATAAAATACTGTTTCTTATTCACAAAATTTAAGCATCGGATGAAGAAAACAAATAAAATAGCTTTGCCGAATTAACAAAGTCCCAACAAATGAACCAATAAAAAAAACTTGCGACCAAACCTTGCACCGACCCGTTTTAAAGATATATGTCAGACAGCCAACAGACGGAGTGATGTCATTTACAACCTTCCAAATATGGCGACCTGGCCCGCCATGTTGCATGACAAGGCCTGTTCTGGCTACGTTTCGTTACATGTACCTATTTTGTCCCTTACATTAATTAGCTTTCGCTCCCAAATACGTCCAGGTGGATGTTCTCACAATAAATATAATTACCTGGGAATAATATATAGCTCTATATAGTAAAAGAAGTTGATCAGAATTGGATCATTCGGTCCGGAGGGAACTATGGATTGGATCGTAACAACGTACATTCAAACTCAAAAACTTAACAACTATTACCTCTTTAAAAAAAAAACAGTGGTTTGTTTAAAAATCGCTTGAGGTGTGGTATAAAAGATATAAAAATATTGTCGTTGAATGTTATCTACGTCCTTCTGACAAACGTATAGTGACAAAAATTTTAAAATCGAGTAACAAATTTCTAAGATAAAGTTTGTAGTGTGGATGGAGAGGGGATGCGCTGTCCCTTTCTTGTAAAACGAGTCTCAGCATAGAAATTGTATGACACACCCAACAAATGACATCACACAATAAAAGCTGCTACAAAATTGGATCTATTATTTTAGCCTAAGTTAATATTAAAAGGCTTATCCGCCCGCCAGTACCTGCCTCCTTTTATGGCGATCTCTCATAAGGTTTATTCCAGTTAGGAACAGCATTGCATAACTCCGTCTAATCTATTACGAATAATCGCTTAAGTGCAGGATCAGAAGATTACACTGACGCATTAGTGGCGCCGATTTAGATATGTAAATGTGAGAAATCAGGCTAAATATTCGCCTGAATTTAATATACATATAATATTGTATATATATATAACATAACATAACATACCATCACGCCTGTATTCCCCGAAGGGTTAGGCAGAGGTGTACTAACGTACACCCATAGTTCGCCGGTATGTTTAGGTCCCATGTAATAGGGGGCGAGCCTATTGCCATTCACCGGGCACAAATCCAGACTCCGAGCTGCTACTGAGAATTTCATAGAAAAACCCAATAACACTTTGCTCGACCTGGGGATCGAACCCAAGACCTCTAGCGTAGCAGTCGCGATTGGCACCGCTAGACTAACGAGGCCGTCTATATGTGTATATATATATTTAATATATATATAGTATAATGGACTCTGTGGTGCTTACTAGAAGATAGGAGAGGCCTAGCGCAGTGGGCGACTATAGGCCGATTTCATTGATGATAAAACTAAGTCATAAGTAAAAGGTAGCGTTAGCAACTTTTGTTATTTTTAGTAATTAAAAAATAATTCATGCAAAAATTAATTATTTCTACTATATTTGCATACTGGTACTTAAGTAGAGGTATTTTTCAGACTAACTCTACGAAAATTTCATTCTACAATTAGTATTCTTAACTATTTAACTGTGCATTGTTCCTTAAATATTACGTGCCAGTCAACACACAAAAACAAAAAAAATCACATCAACACTAAACTTTTCATTACGACTGTACACATAAACAAACACATCAGTGAAAGTGTTTGACCATTGTGTCATTGTCTGTACGCATGACCGTGCAGTGACCATTTACAGACATTTACCGAACATTAACCCTGTGTGACGGGTTGAGACAAGCTAAGCGACAATGAACGAAGATTTCGAACGGCAGAAAATAATTCTAAGTACCTAATTTTGGTATGACCACATAAAATTATTATTGACCTATGCTCTAAGTAGAAAATCTGACAGCTTATGCAATGAAGGTTCCTAAGAGTGGATACTACTTATCTTGTAAATAAAATCCACAATCATTCAATCACTCATTCCATTCCTTTCATTCATTCAAAGCAATTATGTGTCATTTCTCGCAGTGCAACGCAATTTTTTTTACACAAAATGACGTATGTCACTCGTATTATACTCGTATCATAAAAAAAATACATTTACATACTGATAGCTAGTGCAGTAAATGTGTGAAACTACAGACCTAGACCTAAAGTTGAGTCCAATTCTTAAGAAAACGTGGTGTGGGCCGCGTGGGTACGTTGCAATAGGTGCACGACCAGGACGAAATTTTTCTTCCAGAGACATCCACATGTGTCATAAGATATATGTTCAATGTTATGTGCCAGGGTCTACGCTAGCTACTGAAGCGTAATATTGAGAGCAATATCTCATGTAATATTACTATTATGTATAACATGTTAAAAACAAGTCTATACCTAAATACATAATAATAAACCTCGAGTAAACCCTAATCTATATAACTACATAGTAGTTGCATCATTACACTATGGTAGTAGTTTGTTACAATACTTAGAACGAAAAAAGACACACACACAAAAATATATTTTATAATATGAAGAAAATTCGTGTTTTCAATTTTCGCACGCAGCGCCATCTGTGGTTAAATGACAGAAAATTCATACATGTTGACCTATCTATAGTGAACGGAGCCAGAAACCACACACAACTGAACTAGGTCAACATAAACATGTCTTTGATAAAAAGTCCCATTGCTTTATAGGCTAACATAACTATTGTCTGGACTTTAAAAGAGACCAAGATTCTCTGAGTTTGTTTCGACGTTTCTTCGTCAAAACGTCGGTGCCATCTAGTTAAAAAAAATGACTTGTAAAAGTGTCTTTAAAAAAGATCTATTTACAGAAATAAATTTCATTTCGTTTCAGGCGTTTAATATCCTTTATGGTATAAAACAGAAAGATATCAAATCAAATCAAATCAAATGTATTTATTTGCTAAAATATGGTATGGTAAAAATACAGGTGTTGGTCTTAATTTAAAGTACGACATATTCTGCCTCATGAGGCGTGCAAATTTATATAATATCTTATCATCTAAATACTCACTAACGCTGTAGTCTTTTTTCTGTATCAAAAAGGTGAAGAGTTTTTAAATTTAGCAAAAGATACTTGAGATTGTAGCTTAAACGTTATTAAAGTATCACTTGAGTACCTAACTACATAACATAACATAACATACCATCACGCCTGTATTCCCCGAAGGGTTAGGCAGAGGTGTACTTAATGTACACCCACAGTTCGCCGGTATGTTTGGGTCCCATGTAATAGGGGGCGAGCCTATTGCCATTCACCGGGCACAAATCCAGACTCCGAGCTGCTATTGAGAATTTCATAGAAAAACTCAATAACACTTTGCTCGACCTGGGGATCGAACCCAAGACCTCTAGCGTAGCAGTCGCGATTGGGACCACTAGACCAACGAGGCAGTACCTAACTAGTCTACATTTATTGCCACACGCTTCGTTTCGCTACGGTGTTTTCTTGTTTACAAGGCTCCATCGCTTCCGCATTCATGCATTTACTTATAATTCTACATATTACCATATTACTGCACGGGTACATCATCCATTCTTGGTATGATGCTCTTATTAACTTAAAATTTTGTCAAGCGATTGATACTTTGTTTACCATCACACCTATATTCCCCGAATATAGGATACCGAATATAGAGAAGGTATACGAAGAAGTGTACTGATGTATACCAACAGTTCGCCGGTAGGTACGTGTAGGTCCCATGTGATTGGGAGCGAGTCTATTGTCATTATCCGGGCACGTATCCAAACTCCGAGCTGCTACTGATAATTTCATAGAAAAACCCAATAACAATTTGTTTGTCTAGTAGCGCGTAGGACCACTACACTAAATGGAAATAAGTTAATTTTTCACAGTAAACTGTACTTTGTTTTGTTTAATAAATGCACAAAAATAAAAGAGGTCACAAAACGTAAAGAAACTTTGACAGGGTTACTCGTAGATTAATTACGCAACAATCAATTGTTTACGACTTTGGCATTCGCTGAATGCTATCGGTACCATTATAGCTCAGAGGTACCCAAGTCTAAAATATACAAAAAATGTGTTTAGAACCAGAAAACTTATTGTAATTGTCACACTAATGGTGCAGTGCCTGAGCGAACAGTTTCTGAAGTTGCCAGCTCGGTTCCCAAAATATTTATACCTTGTATAACTATGCGATAGTGTGTTTTACTCGTTCATATTTGTTTTAAATAATTGTGTATTAGACTGCCCAGGCAGCCCTAATTTAAATTGATCTTACTTACACGATGTAGACCACTTTCAAAACAACATGTTCATAGTGTTACGACATTCGCACAACAAAACGGGAAACGTTCAGCCCTTGCACGTCACGTCAAAATCCGCAACCATTCATTCGCTCGTTCCATTCCTTTCATTCATTCAAACGCACTTTTGTGTCGTTTCTCGTAACTCTATTGTTTGAACACAAAGTGACGTATGTCACTCGTGTTACATGGTTGAAAAATGTACGTAATTTGTTTGTTTGTCTGTATGTGTGGTTGTTACGTAACTGTTATATGTATTTTGAGTAATTATGTGGGAAAATCGTATACTTAGCCTTGTAGTTATTTTGCTTATATCTAGTATAAGAGTCGTTATTTTTTAGAAGGATTTCCACATTAACATAATTAACAAACCATCACACCAATTTTTCCCTGAAGGGTTAAATAGTGATGTGCTGTGTACACCAGGTGAGCATAAGCCCAATAACCGGACACCAATCCACCCAATAACACTTGCTCAACCTGAACAGGATATTTCGTAAGTAGTCAATTGTTTATTTTATGCATTCATGTATTATTATCGTTTATACAAATAATGATGTGTAATATTTTTAAATATGAACCTTATCTCTACGAGTATTGGCCAAAAAAAAAATTTGATATAGGTACCTAGCTGTAAATGCAACATAGTAACAATTATGACAGCTAATTATAAATCCACGTACTTCCACAAGAAAGGTGAAAATTACATAGACAAACATTTCCTCATGACATTTTATGGCATATCTAACGTTTTTTATAACGCCAACGGGACTCTAGATATCTCAACAGATGGGTGCGGCATCCTAATGAAGTAGGAAGTCACGTAAAATACTGTTTTTATGTTTTAAATGCGACTTAACTGTACACAAACATTTTAATGTCTCAGAATTCGTTTTAATTTGAACCTCCTTGTGTCCCGATCTTCGTGGAGTTTTTAGAACGAGCTAAGGAATTTGAAAAAGGAACAAATTTCAAACTTTTCAAAGATAAATATTAAAACCATACATTAAATAATTGTGTAAAACGTAGAGGGTTTTTTATTTAATCTGTATGTATTCAATGACATGCGTAACTCAGCATGTGGTTATTGCATAAACTGGCCTAGTGGTTGCAAGTGCAGCTCTTGAGCGTATGATCTTAACTTCCATTCCCAGACCGACCGCAAAATGTTATTGGATTTTTCATTGAAAATCTCAGTATCTCAGCTCTAAATTTTAATGTCTCGTAATAGAGTAACACCTCTACGGCATGATGGTACGTTATTTAGGCATTACAGGCACTCATTACTTATTACTGTGCTAAAATGAATGGCATCCGCCAAACTTTATTTCTAGAATTGAAAACAAATCCGCGAAGAGAGAAGGGTCACTCACCTTTTTAAAAATTCTTCAAAGCAATCCCGATATTACCAGACTAGCAATAATTTAGCTAGACCCTCTTTGCTCATGTAGCCTGTCATAATTTCTAACATATCTCGCGTTAATCCTAATAGTAATTTTAATACAAACACCATTTCACCCCAGTAACTCAAACAGACGCTGTCTGTCGGATTCCCATTAATAATTTCATCTTAGTTACAAGTCCGTTAGAATTTAATTCTGTAAAATATTAGCTTATGTAAATTGTAAATGTGTGAAGTGTATTAGAAAGGTTTCATTGGTTTAATTCAAACCTACTTTTGTTAGACTTTATGTTAGGTAGAATGGTGATAGCCTTTGCCTGTTGACGAAATTAAAACAGTTAAAATGTCAGGTTCAATGACAGGACAGAATAGAAAATTAATATGGTCGAAAGACAAAAAAAAGGAAGATCGATGTCAAATTCGTAAATTGATTCTATTCAAAGTTTGAAAAAGAGCAGATTGACAATATATTTTCGATTAGTTCATAACAATCTAAAGGTGAATTACTCATAATATTCATAAACTATTTTCAAAAAAAGAACGTCGCAGATACCGTTTGGGCACTGACTCTATTATATTGGTGACTTAAATTTAGCGAAACATATTTTTTTGTTCAATCAATCAATCTTATAATAATAACTGTATCTCTTATTTTTTACAATAAGATTTCATTAAAATATTACTAAATACTCGTTGTTTTTTTAATAAGTCGCATTGTCACTTTTATATAAATGCATTCGCGATGCGTTCCGATACACGAACATCAATAGTCCTACGTCAAATCGATAAAAAAATTTGATACAAAAAATAAATCGATTGAGGTACATGACTACGCTTGTCACAATAATAGGAAAGAAAGTGAATTACAAATTGAAAAGGAAAGTACGGACGTGGTATATAAGGAAATCATTGAATATTCTCGGTAATGTTTTGTTCGAGTGATTGAAATACCATTAATAAATTGAACTGGCTGGGAAACTATTCTAGAACGAAATTTGGTGGAATTCTCAATTCGAAATTCAAATGAAAATAATGTTCCAATCACCAATTCCAAATCAATCGCCATTTAGTAAGTTGGGTGTGTTTTGTACATAGTGATGTGGTGATTGTTTGCATTTACTCAGCATTTCCTCTAGTTTAGTAGTATAGTAGCCACGCAGCTGCGATAACAACACTCAGCATCTTTTAAAAATATTTACTAACAGTTTTGCTATTCACTAAAAGACCGGTACTAGAATACTATATTGTGAATGTCCTTTTCATGATTTTTATTTAAATATACTACATATACGTAGGATTTAAATAGGTAGTTGTCTTTCGAGCGTATGGCACCCGTGGGTTGCAGCTGAAAATCAGCGTCAGTGGTACCTAGCATCACTGACATAATGCTGAGCTGTGGCCCTTTTGGCACAATTAGGTACTATATAAAGGCATTTATCTTGTTAGTTTGTTAGTTTTAAGTAACTATAGTTAAGGTTTTACGTATGCTATTAGTTTTTGTGCCAATAAACACATTTTCTTTCTTTCTTTCTTTCAATTCTGTTATCTTTGTACTCTTTATAGGGTTATTCGGAAAGAAGTTATTATAGTGAAGGAAATTTTGTTGAAACTTTTGAAAATACAAAAAAAAACTCAATTTATTTTTACTACTACCTAAATGTAAATATGTAGTATAAATCCTATATATAGCGGAAATATCCTATATATCCTATATATGAGGTCCCGGGACGCTCAGCAGTTCCGATTGAAGCCACTAGATCGACGCGGAGTACCTTCACATTATAAAGATTTAGGTAGAGAGTAGGTTAGCAAAATTTCCCTATAAATGCCAAAGTGTCACATCAATTAACAATTAATTACACTATTTTTGACCTTTAATTATACAGATTTGCTATTCCGTCGTTATGAAGTTATCCATGCAAATGTGCCTACATGAAATTTACATAATGAATCCATGCACGATTCTTATTTAACACACTTTTTCAATAGTGCCTTATTAGATAAAACGTGTCAAATTAAGCAAAAACAACTAATTAAAATATGCCTGTAATTAAAAAAATACTTCGTGACATTAAGAAGTTATTAAGTCTTATACAATCAGAATAATATTTAATATAATAAAGCTGAAGAGTTTGTTTGTTTATTTGAGTACCAGTCGGATTAGCAAATATATTTTTGTATATGATAGCCATATTCGTGAGAGAGGCTACAGGCTATCTAACATCACGCTACGATCCTTAGAAGCGAGGCAAAGCAGATGAAACCGCGGGGCACATTTAGTACATAATATTAGTACACACATATCATACATTTAGGTATGTGAGATTTTAAAACAATTGCACTTACATAATCAGCTTGCTTAACCTTCCAAGCCAAGCCAAAGGGCCAAAGAGAATCTCATACGAGCCCATACAACAAACAGATCACGTCCAAACCATCACGTATGGTGTCAATGCCATTGCCAAAACACCAACTTAAATGCACACTTGGTAACCAAACTCCATTGAAATCTCAAACTTATTGCTTTGTGTTAAAGTGTTTCGGGAAATTGTTATGAAATGGTTTTTGGTAGCGATTTTCTGTCAGCAATTATAGTTGGCACGATGACCCTATGATATTTGGTAACAGACATAGTCATTGCTAGTAATGTTGATTTGTTTTTATGGTTATGAGCGAATTCTTCGCTTGCTTTCACATCTCTTGATGAGATTTCATAGGTAGATGACGCTTGGGAAATTACGTAAATGACATTAGACTTGAACATTATAAATGATTTTTAAGACGTCATGTAACATAGGTATTTATACATATAATAATATTGTAACGGGCCGATGTCTGTACATTATAGGTATTGAAGACGAAACGAATATCGAGGTCTTTATTAGAGCAACAGAAGCCAAAACCATTTTTTTTTTTAATTTTTGTCTACCTATCTGTCAAAAACTACTGCACAAAATTAGATGAGAGAGTAAGGCAACTGTAATCCCCAGCCCTTACCCGTTATTCATCCGACTCTTATTCTTCTCCTACTACGATTTTTATCATAATGAAACACATAACAAACCCTTTATTACAATTCATTCCTCAAGGGCTCAAACCATTACATTGACCCACTTCTGTGCACAGGTCTCCTCTCTCAGAATAAAAGGCTATAGTCCACCACGATAGCCTAAATCGGGTTGGCAGACTTCACATGCGGCCGTCAAAAAAATCTCTCAGGCATGCAGGTGTCCTCAAGATGTTTTCCCTGGCGCGTGACTTCGAAAAGTCAGAGGTCTTGGATTCAGATTCGAGACCTTTGACTTAGCAGTCCAATGGCCTTATTACTAGGCTATCACGAAGTAGGCTAGTTTCAGGCTAGGCTATTCATTTTAATCTACGCATCCGTCGCCAACAACTATATGTATATAAACAAAAAAACAAGTGTGTTGTCTGACGGCAAAGCTAAAGGCGTGCCTTGTTTTACTGCGTAACCCTAAAAAAGCTATAACAATTAGATACTCAACGCGTATTAACCGGTAAAGTCTATTTTATTACGGAGATGCGCAATGGTTAGACTTTCACTAAACTTCCTGAGTATCTAGGTAATGCCTAGGTATAGTGATGTAACCACTTCTGGTCGTGTACCCATATTGATTGATTTAACATTCATATTTTATTATCGTCTTGTATTGCATTTGCGTTTTTAAACTTTGTGTTTAAAGTTTAAAAACGCAAATGCAATACAAGACGATAATAAACATCACATGCACAATAATTTTAATGCCTTAGGTATTAGTCTAGCGATCCCAAGCACGGTCTTATGTTCGAATCCCAGGTTGAGCAAAGTATTATTGAGTTCTTCTATTCAATTCTCAGTAGCAGCTAGGAGTTTGGATATGTGCCCGGTGAATGGCAATAGGCTCGCATCGACGGTATATTTAGGTACCATGTAATAGGAGTTACATGAAACCTAAATATACCGGCGAACTGTGTTTGTACATTAAGTACACTTCTGCCTAGCAACCGGGAAATACAGGCGTGATGGTATTTATTTTTTATGGGATAACTCGGCAAACGAGCAGGCGAGCTACCTGATGGTAAGTAGTCATCGCCGCCCATGGACATCTGCAAAACCAAAGGAGTTGCAGATGCGTTGCCGAGCCTATTTAGGGAAAGGAAGGGGAAGGAGAAAAGGAGAAGGAAGGGGATTGGGGGAGGAATTGGGCCTCCGGCCCTCTCGCTCACCGAACGAAGCGCAGTAGCGAAACGCTACTACTCGGATGTCGGTCTTCTGCGAGAGTGTGGTACTTTCCCGGTCAAGCCGGCCCATTCATGCTGCGAACAGCGTGGCCCTACCACAATAAAAAAAACAAAATGTTATGTTAGGAAACAATAATATCCAAATACTGTCCCTTTACATTTAATATACAGACAGACACACAAATACACAGATACTATCTTATAATAACACCCCTCTTTTTTCGTCCGGGCGTAAAAAGAGTTTGCATTATGCATGCCTTCTAGACTTGCAGACATAAGTATCCTCTCCTTTTATTTGATAAACCATTATTAACCGTTATAGGTATTACTGGTTACTGAATCTTTCAAATATTAGACATTGAAATGAAACTGACTGCCTCGTTAATCTAGTGGTCCCAAGCGCGACTGCTCCGCAAGAGGTCCTGGGTTCGATTCCCAGGTCGAGCAAAGTGTTATTGGGTTTTTCTATGAAATTCCCAGTAGCAGATCAGAGTCTGGATTTGTGCCCGGTTAATGGCAATAGGCTCGCCCCCTATTACATGGGACCTAAACATACCGGCGAAATATGGGTGTACATTAGTACACCTCTGCCTAACCCTTCGGGGAATACAGGCGTGATGGTATGGTATGTTATGTTAAATGAAACTGATCCATTCAAGGAAGTCTACCCGTTACCATGGATCCTGTAAAACGTCCGTAAATTCAAAAAACATTTCCAATGCCTACCTATAGCGAGAAAAAAATCAGTTAAATTAGTATTTAAGTAGTGATTACCTGTGTAATTTGAATTATTGTAAACAAAAATTTACATATTACGAGTATTGCAATATTTGGTCCGATCCCATGAATCGAGTAAAAACAGTTGATTTCTATCTGAGGTTCACTAAATAACAACTTAATTCTTAAGTACACGAAACCGACAGTCATGTCACATAGATCTTCGAAATTTAAAATGTTTATTCAACCTTCAAGCCCATGTTTACTCAAATACGAGTTACCGGTATTACGTAAAAACCTCGGCTAGACTCGGTAGGCGCTAATCGAATTACGGAAACATACGCACGATGACATCTGCACTTCCTATGATGTATTACGTAAACGTATAGAATTTATTTTTTTCTGATTTTGAACTTTTTACTCGTGGTTGGGATAGAAAGAAATACGTGTCATCAAATTCTTTTAAACTCTTGGGGATAGAATCTAATGATCCGCCTAACTATTTACATGTAAGTAATCCATCTCCAAACAGTTTTTTTTTAAAGCTTACTAGCAATGTGGGTCGCACATTACTAGTAATCATGTTAACGGCTTCCCATTGTATGTAAATATAATAAACAAGATTTTGCCTATAGATTCTTTATAGATAAATAGAAAGGCTACTTCATAACTATCTCCAAGATCCCCATATATTTCTCTACCAAAATCGATTCAGCGATTTAGGTGTGAGAGCGTAATAAACAAACAAACAATTTAACTTTCGCCTTTATAATATTTGTTACGATGCCTTATTAGTCTAGTGGTCGTTAACGCGATTACTACGCTTCAGGTCCTGGGTTGGATTCACGAGTCGAGCAAAGAGTTTAAGTAGGTTTAACATTTTTCTATTAAATCATCATTAGCAGTTCGGAGTCTGGATTTGTGCCCGGTTGATGGCAATAGAGTTACTTACACCACTGCCTACCCATTCGGAGAATACATGCGTGATGGTATATTATGTTGTATTTTCTATATTTATGTATATCCGTGCATTTTAACAACTGACGGCTTTATTTGTTGAACTAATAAGCTAGAGCCTTTTAAACGAGTAAGTATGGAGACGCGTGACCAGCTACTTAAGTGGCCTTTTCAATCCTTCACTTTAAAAGCAGGATTGCTAGAAACCAGTAAGTAAAAATGAAAGAGAGAAATATCATTTATTTCCTTAGCAGCAAGGACATACTATAAAAATATAAGAATTAAATATATAAAACAAATGAAAAAATAAATAAAAACTGATTTCAAAAAGAATTAGGTTCTGTTTGATTGTATGTTTTTTTAATGTATGTTCACCGATTTGTCAATTGCGAACCGACAATACGAACCACAAGTTCGGAAACAAATTCAGTTTTCGAAGTCGATGGCGAATAATGTAGCAACTATTCGAAAAATACAATTTGTTCGAAATAACTGCGCGCGGCTGTTTATGTGTGTAAGTTGTCTGTCTCGGTTTGCATATATTTATTTGCGGTATATTTTAATACATAAAAAGAATACAATGTACAATTAGGGACGTAAATGTTTCGCATTTGTGATTATTTTCCTTACTAATTCAGTCATTTAAGTATATATAAAAAAAAACACTTACGTGTTATTGGGTTTTTCTATGAAATTCCCAGTAGCAGCTCGGAGTCTGGATTTGTGCCCGGTTAACTGCAATAGGCTCGCCCCCTATTACAAGTAGAGATGGGCGTCTACCCGGTAAGAATACGAACTTTGGGTAAATAATAATTAATACCAATTTTTACCTTCCCAATTATAATTTATACCGGGTAGAAATTAAAAAAAAAAAACAAATAACATTATAATTTTCACATGTTTGCCAGCAGTTTCAGTGTTGCCATTTGTTGTACGGCTATTCTGTACTATCTTAAAATGGTACACGGCAATACATTAATTAAAGTAAAATAATTATGCAATTCTAATGTTCCAATATTAGTTTTCCAATACAGTTTTATCAAAAATATACTGTACCTACTTATAAAAATAATAATTAAATGTACAGTGGGTTATAGCTGTTACCTGACCCACCGACACCCCGCCGTCCTACCTAGGGCGGGTCAGGTTACAGCTATAACCCACTGTACATGTAGAGATAATAATATATTAAATTATTTATTTATTAAAAATATTGTTTACCCCTACGAATAAAATACCCAAACATCGGGTTTTTACCGGGTAGACGCCCATCTCTAATTACAAGGGACCTAAACATACCGTCGAAATGTGGGTGTACTTAAATTTGCCACCTTTGCCTAACCCTTCGGGGAATACAGGCGTGATGGTATGTTATGTTATAAAACACTTTATAAAGTGATTTTCCCAGCGCAACAGTTCGGAACGGCTAACCTCAGACGCGCAGAGTTCTTTCGAACAAACTGTACTGCTGAATCGAATGGGCTGATCAATTTAAATGTACAGCAAGCCTTAGATTATCTAGATAGATATCTACGACTGGAATTCTAGTTCTTTTATGTAACAGCTTGAAGTGCGAAGTATTTATTACTAGGGTACGCGTAATATCTAGTTTCTAGACCGTGTTGTAACTGATACAGGCGCCACGGGTCTTAGGCTGGTGTTACGTTTGCGACCGCATCCTGCGCGCGCGCCGACTTCCGCTTGTTCCGTCTCTTGTTTTTCAGGAAGTTCCGAGTAGGGATGTAGAATTGCAAGTAACAAATTCAATATCGGTAAATACTTCTAACAAAAAAATGATCTGTGTAAAGCGTCCGGTGTACTTAACCGGAGGGACGCAGGTTCGAACCCTGCCTTAGGCCGAATTATTCTTTCACTAGAAAATGCATATGTTTGTGAAAATTTGGCATTATTTAATGCTAAAATATGATAAAAAAAATAACAAATAAATGTTTAATGTGATGATGAACTAGCCGATGCCCGCGGTTTCAGTCGCGTCAAGAAGGGTTTTTTTTATCTGACAGTTTTCACTGGCAGATTAAAAAAAAAATCCGTCCCGTCAAAATCAGTCCAACAATTTTGGAGGTGTGCCGGAACAAATAGACATACAGACGGACGGATAGACGGATAGATATGTGTTTTTTTTTTAAGTACCTACCGAAAAAATCATTTAAAGGTAGAATGGACTTAGCTATTATAAGCCATGTGATCCACTTTTATTTTATTGTGCAAGTCTTATTCTATATTAGGTATTAGTCAATAATATTTCTCGATCGTCAGTGTCTACCCGAAAATCTGGTAGCGAAATCATTACATTCACTCACTAGAGAGTAAGTGAATGTAATGATTCAACTTCAGCTCAATTTTGACAGTAGAACTCTTCGATCGAACGACCATTGCTCCTGTGGCAAAAATGGCCCATTCAGTACCACATCCGCTAGTTTAACAGCCTACATACGTGTATCAGATTCCAGATAGTATTATTAAGAATTCAACACTTCAAAGAACCGAAAACCTCCTCCATTGATAAAAATTCCCACGTTATCAACGGTACTTAGAAAAAGTTAAGAAGAAAAAATAACTATTCAATCGCTGGTTATCGCTGCATCTGTAAGTTTACTGTCTCAGTAGCCAATGTTGTTTTTTACTATTATAGTAAGCGGATGTTTTAAACGGACCTTGATTTGGAGAAAAAATTGGATCAAAGATAATAATTTAAAAAAATACATGATACGACTTACTTACGAGCATTTTTTTTTCTATAATGACTTATGGTGGGTTTTACTTTAAAAAAACCGGCCAAGTGCGAGTGGGAATTGCGCACGGAGGGTTCCGTACCATTATGATTTATAACGTATTAAAAAAGAACTACTTACTAGATCTCTTTCAAACCAATTTTCGTTGATAGTTTACATGGTAATGTACATCATATATTTTTTTTAGTTTTATCGTTATCTTATTTTTGAAGTTACAGGGGGGGATACACACATTTTACCACTTTGGGAGTGTCCCTCGCGCAAACTATTCAGTTTAGAAAAAAAATATGTTAGAAACCTCATATCATTTTTGAAGACCTATCCACAGATACCTCACACGTATGGGTTAGATGAAAAAAAAATTTAGTTTCAGTTCTAAGTATGGGGAAATAGTACTTTTTTTTAATTTTTTTCTATTTTTGTGTAAAAATCTTAAAGAGGTTCACAGAATACATCTACTTACCAAGTTTCAACAGCATAGCTCTTATAGATTCAGTGAAAAAAATCTGTGACATACGGACGGACAGACAGACAGACATGACGAATCTATAAGGGTTCCGTTTTTTGTCATTTGGCTACGGAACCCTAAAAAGTACCAAGACTAAGAACTTGTCTCACAGGAGCTTCTAAGATATCAACCGAGAACTTGCTAAAGCTATGGTAGCCTGCTAATAATTAATAATTGCTAGTACCTAAGCATTTTTTAAATAAAAAACATAATAGGTATATGTATTATGACTCCGTGAACTGTCAATTCGTAAGTCTCGAGTTCGAAACCAAGGACCGAACTAGTAACTTTTCGTAATGATTTGTTCACATACCATCACGCCTATATTCCCCGAAGGGTTAAAGCAGAGGTTTAGGTACTTAATGCACACCCACAGACCCACAGTTCGCCGTTATGTTTAGGTCCCATTCACGGAGGTCCCATTTAATTGGGGGCGAGCCTATTGCCATTAACCGGATTCAAATCGTAACTCCGAGCTGATACTTTCATAGAAAGACCCCCTAACACTTTGCTCAGGACATCAGTCGCGCTTAAAACCGAGAGACTAATGAGGCAGTTTCATAATTTTATCATCTTCATATCAGCCAAAAGAAGTCCACTGCTGAACGAAGGCATCCGCCATAGACTTCCATAACGAGCGCACCTTCACTAGGGTGTCTGTTCATTTGCGTATTAATAATTATAATTTAAAGAGTGAAGGTAAACATCGTGAGGAAACCTGCATGTCCGAGACATTTTCTTGACGGCGTGCTACGTTTAACAAAGGCAACAGCTATTGAACTCTTAAAACTCCAACACATCGTCGCGAATCTTCTAAAGCTGGGCACCGTATTTAAAAACAATTCAATCAAATCAATCATTTTTTTTATTTCATTTAGCTTTTCAAGCGTTTATGATATATTGACTCGAGTTGCACGGTTCCTAAAAGTTGATCCTATGGAGAATTATCCGGCAAGAACTCCATGGATACTCTTTTAAAATAAAAGATGTTACATTATTCACAATGGCCATAACAGGATGTGAGGACATTGGAGGTTAATGTCATAATTAGCCTAAAGTCATAGTTAGCCTAAAATTTCACACTAAACAGATGATCTATGTGGATATCTAGTCTACACATCATCGCAATATATCTATAATATCTATGAACTACTTAGATATAAATGGCTGCTTGAACCCTTGTAACAAAATAGTACTATTCTCCTTAACGTAGGTCTGCCTATGACATAACTAAATGTTGTAATATAAATATTAATAACATAATTAATACTAACAGCAGATGTGCCGACGGATGAGACATCATACTTAGAATTCCTGTTGAACCGATCATAAGAAAAAACACGACATAAATAGAGATGGCGTAAAATTCTCACATATATAAAATTCAATGTACAACTACATTTTTTTTTTCAACCACGCTTACCATCACACAAGAATCATCCTTAAACGATCATGTAATAGAATCTAAGTTCCCATGTGGCGTTCGAGATTTATGACATTCTGTGATCAAATACTCTCGCGCAGGTGAGTCGTGCAAAAACGCAATGAGATCACCATCGCCGTGTCATTTAGACGTGACATGTACTTCTGAAAGGCTTTAATGTAGAAGAAAGATACAGAAGTACAACAGTTCATTACATGTTCCCTCAACCCTGGGCAGACCACAAGTGATGATATGACATAAGGAGCACATGAACTTTTTAACTACCTCATAGGGCTAGTGGTGCTAAGTGCGACCGCTACGCTAGAGGTCTAACGATCGTATCCCAGGTCGAGCAAAGTGCTATTGTGGATCTCTATGAAATTCTCAGTAGCAGCTCTGAGGTTAGATATTTGCCCGGTGAATAGGAATAGACTCGCGAACCTAAACGTAGGGGCAAACTGTGGGTGTACATTACGTACACCTTTGCCTCTCCCTACGGGGAATAGAAGCGTGATAGTATGAACTTTTTACCTTTGCCCATGTGTAGTCCTGAATATTACCTATAAGGCAATGTAACCTCTTGCTTTTAAATGTTATTTTTTAAAATAAACTGTGGCAAACGAGCATACGGTCCACCTGGTAGTCAACTGGAACCACCTCCCATAGACTGGCTGTATTTTCTAAGCATTGTCTAAGCCTAAATAGGAGGCCCAAGCCTTTAAAAGGCCAGCAACGCACTTGTGACTCCTCTGGTGCTGTGGGTGCCCATGGGCGGCAGTAATCGCTTACCATCAGACGATCTGTCTGCTCATTGCCAATATCAATATCCCTTAAAAAAAGGTTTATATTTGCCAGAAGCAGTTTGTTTCGGACCTGACATACCACGACTCGCTTGGCCTACGACGGTAATGTCCCAAGTACGTGACGCATTCAGATCTGAGCCTTCAATCACGATACACGGCCGCGATACGCCGTGATGACAGATACTAAGGATTGAAGTTTGAATGAGCCATTCCACTAGGAATTATTGGTATGAACGCTGGCAAGATTCTAGGGATTGATGTTAAAAGCATGTGTGAATGGGGTTTTGAGTTTATTGAAGGTTTGAAAGAAGCACGGAATGTTATTCAAATCTTTTATTATAAAAAAAATGATGTTAATTCAGAAACTTCGATAATGGTGGAGCGATTTCCCACCATTTCGTCGACATATGACCAGGACTTGTCAATGGGACCTAATGATGACGTTACCAACTTGTCGAGATTGTGAATTGTATGGCAAAAACATAAGACATATGGTTGTATGACATAAAGTATCCACCTTGCTAAGCGAAAAATAAACAAGAGGGCATTATGATATTAATAGTTCCCGGTAACGCCGCTAATTTCCTGGAAGCCTGGAAGCTTGTTTTTATTGAAGTTGGATAAATCAAGACATTGTTATAATTATGCATGTACTTAGTCATAAATATGACATCCACATCATCTCCCTTCACGAATATTGTCAATAAGGCAATTGCCTAATTAAATAATGATAAATCGTTTATTTCTCACCAAAAAACACATAGTGATTTAAAGTAAGTACTATTGAAGAAGATTCAATTTTGGTCATAGATCGATCTTATGTTATAACAATTGATCAGTAACTACAGCTAGTAGCGACTAGTTAAAATTGTAGTACAATAAAATCACAATGCAATTTTATTTCGATTACCTACTACACAACAAGTTAAAAATATTATCAAGTCCATGTGTAAGATTCAACCCTAATGAGATCTTTTACCGTAATTTGATCAAAACAAAACATTTACGTAATGCAAAACCAAATTCTTAGTGCAGCAAATACTATAAATTTTCCAGATATGATTACTTAGTGTCTGATAGGGTCTAACGGCCACGAGTCGTCCGTAAGTCGCCGCAAACGACCCTAGCCTGCAGCAGGAGTTCTGTCCCTATCTAGCCTTACTTTAACTAATCTAGCCTAGAATTATTTAAGAACCGAAACGACACTCCGATAGCCTATCGTTTGAATAAAGCTAGATAATAATACGGCTGGCAAGACCACACTTTAATGGGACCAAATGGCTGTGTATAATAGGGCGAGCCACGTTGACATATCTTCAACGTCATCTCCTGTAAACTAGCGACGGACATATCTTGTGGGTAAACATTATTCTTTTATAGTGTGGTCTGGGGCAGAGGCGGTGGCGGATTACCAGCTGTTACCCAAAACTTTATTGCCGACAGTCTAGACTGTGACTGCAAGATGAGAGATACAAAGAGATTACGTTCATTTTGACACTTACAATACAAAAATTACGAAAGAGATATCTTGTGTGACGTCAATTTAGGCCCCTTTTTAAGCACTATTCTTTTGATGATGCATACGCAGATGTTTCTGAAGCAGACACAAGATTTTTTATGTGGAAGCCATCTTGGCCAGTTAAAATTTATCAAGATTCCACCAAATCAACAACTAATTCCGATATGAAATAAGCTTTGAACGCACCCCTTTTTTATGAAAGGGGTAGATGGTATAACATATACCAAGGTGGTCATCTCTCTACCTCTTAAGTTTGTTACTTAGACCAAACTTGGACAGACCAGTCCCTATTAAAATAAACTCTTGGTTCTGGTATCGGATACTTAATCATAGGTAGCGCTCGATTTGAAGTACCTCGGGGCTTCCGCGTGACAGACAGACAGACCGACTCAGGACAACCGTTTTGTATTATACACCTCTAACAAATACAGGAAAGGGATCTTCGAATAAGGTCGCTTCACCATGATGGAGTAGCCGCTACTTGGCGAATAAATTTAAAATGGAACGGAATTTGTATAAAATAAATTGCCGAGTAATTTAATGGGAACTTATTCTGTGGTGAAATGTACCCGAATCTCATCCACAAATCCCAACCGTCTTTATGCAAAGTTTTTATTGTCACAATAGTCAAAAAAAAAATTCTGTCTGTCTGTTTGTTCTGGGACAGTTGGACCGATTTTTACTGGCCGATAGCTGATGTTAAAAGATTTAACTTAGGCTATTCGACATCACGCTATTTAGTTATTACTTTTACATAGCTATTTAGTTATTTAATCAAGAGCTCCGAACTGAACTCCTGAACTAATACCGTTTTAGCCTCAACCCGACTCAGCCATTCTCATGTAAACCACAAGAACCCACTAACCACGATCTATGGACCACGATTTAAAAGATACACACCTTTGAATGAAAGCGGATGTTCGCATGCGCAATCCGTTGTAATCGATTACAGAGTAGAATGTGGATGGAATACTCAGACACGAGTATGAAGAGCTTCGAAGAGAAGCACGGCAATAACAAGTAAAAAAAACAAATACTTAAAAGCCAGGATGCCAACTATAAACCAGCGCTGGGTATTAAACATGCCCAGCATAATGCTGAGTCGGCAACCCATTCGAGGCAAGCTTGCTGTGACCTTTTTTTTTCTATATATTCATTTATGATATTATCTGTGTGATGTACGGACCTTGTCCGAATAAATGTGTTTTTCTTTCTTCTTTCTTTCTAAATTTATATAAATTAAATAAATGAAAATGCATCCACTCAATAATTGCAAAGTGAGTGCATTTCATATTTGTGTTTTAAGGAATTACCTATTTCCACATGAATCAAAATTAATTATATCATCGTTTCTCTTTAAATATAACAATTTAACGCTCATACATCATACAAGTAATGTCAATATCCCTAGTACGTACAGTCGCCAGAATATCAGGTAATACAAAACTGACAAATTTCTCCAAATTATTTTAAACCATAAAATGTTTATAATTAAGTTCAAAATTTGACATTTTGTGGCAACTTGACGTGCGACCGTAAACCTACTGTCTAAGTTTTATTAGAAACGGCCGCGATATCACTCCAGTTGCTAACTACTCTGTATACTAGCCGTGCATTGATGGTATTACGCGAGTGAACACCCATAAACTCGACCGCCGTGTGCGCAACGGAAAACGTTTGTATCTTTATGTAAATCTGTCAGTTCTTTGAAGAAATTCAAGAAATTTCTATCTAAAATAAACAATATCAGTATTTGGAGAATCAAACGTGTTTTAAACAATTCGTGAACGCATCGTTTATCAACTCTTGATCGCGATTTCGCTCGGATTCTAAACGAATTTTTTAAACAAAAAATATCCTATGCCCTTTTCCAAAGGTCGATGAGTGTCAATCTGTACACGAGTGTAAGACATAAATTTAAAGTTTCAAGATTTCAATGAAACCGCTATCAAGTATCCGCTATTAAGCTTATTTTTTATAAATTACCGATTTTTATTCGAACCTCTAAATCATTTTCGTGTTTAATTAAAAAAAATACTTTGTTTCAGATTTCATCCTCCTGTTCAACAGCAAAGGGTAAATATTAAATTTATTATTTTATTTTAATGAATATAAAGAAATGGGTAATAAGGGTAAATTAAATTCGGAAAATACTAAATTGTATGACGTGACGTCACCTCAAGACGTTGAATTTGCAAGACAAATTCGATGTCACAGCACTGGCCCGGCAGCTTAGTGGCTAAAGCGTTCGGTGTACTCAATAGGAACGGGGTTCGAATCATGCCTGTGATCCTAATTTTCTTTCAATAGAAAATATATCTACGACTTAAAATTTTAAAAAATCCATGCCATGCCGGTCAAACTCCATAAGATGGGACGTGACGATATTGAGCAGCGTGTACTCACGGCTACAGGTCAACCTATACAAAACCAGTTTAAGCTGATCGCGTATTGTATAGGCTTCTCATACAATAAGAGGCCAGTATAAACTGGTTATGTTTGTACTACACAGTTTGTTAGAAATAACCGCCTGATTAAATATTTTTATACATTAATATCGAAATTAGTAAAGAAAATCATCACAAATGCGAAACATACGTTACACCGACTCTTTCTATTAAAATTCATCACTGCTAAATCACTTGCGAACAACTTCAGACAAGCTTACTTATTTCGAACAAACTGTTATAGATAACGTTGTTAAGATACGATCTCACACCATGGTGTCCCTCATTTAAGATAATAATGTACAGTACACCATGAAAAAATAGTGTGATAAGACAACGTTGCGGACTGAAAGATGATATAATGACACGTATTGAAACGAATATGCTAAGATGGTTTGGGCATGTCGAGAGAATGAATGAAAGACGATTAACGAATGGAATTTATAAGGCGAATGTTAGTGGCAGCGTCGGGAGAGGTCGCCCTAGAAGGACGTACACCGATCTTATCGGCGAGGTTCTCCAAAAAGGTCAGGTGCGTAGTACTCGCAACCGGCGCGTGTGTATGAAAAGATGTATGAATGTGGAAGAAGCGAAAGAGATATGCAAGAGTCGTAGCTAGAGATGGGCGTCTACCCGGTAAAAACCCGATGTTTGGGTATTTTATACGTAGGGGTAAACAATATTTTTAATAAATAAATAATTTAATATATTATTATCTCTACATGTACAGTGGGTTATAGCTGTAACCTGACCCGCCCTAGGTGGGACGGCGGGGTCTCGGTGGGTCAGGTAACAGCTATAACCCACTGTACATTTAATTATTATTTTTATATGTAGGTACAGTATATTTTTGATAAAACTGATATTGGAACATTAGAAATGCATAATTATTTTACTTTAATTAATGTATTGCCGTGTACCATTTTAAGAAAGTACAGAATAGCCGTACAACAAATGGCAACACTGAAACTGCTGGCAAACATGTGAAAATTATAATGTTATTTGGTTTATTATTTTTTAATTTCTACCCGGTATAAATTATAATTGGGAAGGTAAAAATTGGTATTAATTATTATTTACCCAAAGTTCGGATTCTTACCGGGTAGACGCCCATCTCTAGTCGTAGCAAGTGGCAGTCCATAGTAGGAAAAAGGCGTGAGTGTATGTATGTATGTACACCATGACTGTATTGATAGCCAGTGAAAACTAGAACCATAGAGGCTAGAACTACGCGTAAGAGGTAAATCTATTCTGCTTAAGACTAGTGAGTTTCGGCAGCGTGAACACATCATGAAAAGAATGTCTGTACATAACATACCATCACGCCTGTATTCCCTGAAGGGTTAGGCAGAGGTGTACTAAAGTACACCCACATTTCGCCGGTATGTTAAGGTCCCATGTAATGAGCGAGCCTATTGCCATTAACCGGGCACAAATCCAGACTCCGAGCTGCTACTGGAAGAAAAAACCCAATAACACTTTGCTCGACCTGGGGAACGAACGAGGACCTCTAGCGTAGTTGTCGCGCTTAGGACCGACCACTTTTTGTATTTTGTATGTCTGTACATATTTATAGATATTGAAGAAAAACTCATTTACACCGTAGTTTAATAACTACCTCGTGTTCCCGCTGACGAAAAAACATTTTACAAATATATATCTTTCTCTATCTAGCTTTCAAAGAGTGAGAGGGATAGGTAGCCGTTTGCAACATGTTTTGTCGTCAGTGGCAACGCGGGGATAGAGTAAAAAAAACCAAGACAAATATTATTTTTTTAATTTGGCTATCTGTATGTTTGTGCACGCATCACGCAAAAACTACTGCACGAAATTCAGTGCAATTTTCACAGTTGTATTGCTGAAGATCTAACTTAAAATCTGGTGCAATTTTCAGGTGTACCTATATAAAAATTAGACAAGTATAGAAGTTGAGTTTACACTAAGTAAATACTTTTGGAAGGAATTAACATCGTGAGGAAACCTGCATGCCTGAGAGATTTTCTTGACGGCGTGTGAAGTCTGCCAACCCGCTGTAGGCTAGCGTGGCGGACTATATCCTAATCCTTCTCGTACTGAGAGGAGACCCGTGCCCAGCAGTGGGACAATGTAATGGGTTGATGATGATGATGATGATGATGAAATACTTTTGGATTGTGATATAAACAGCACCAGCAAGTCTCCGATAGATGTCGTTTCACTTCAAAACTAACAATGAAAATGCGTAAGCGCATTCACACGCGCCCCGTGTGTTTTCTACCTAAGAACTCCAAGTATTCTACCGTGAAGGCCTACATACAAACTCTATCAATAATGATCATTAGCCCAGATAGTGCTATACTAATGATGCCTACGTTAATTCTAACTCTATAATTAGACAAGCAAAGTCTAAATTAGCATAACCGAAACTGCAACGAGAAAGTACACGAAATATAGAATCTAAATAACAGTGTTTCTGAGCTAGTTACTTTAATGTAGGAAATATGGAGCTTTACATTATGTTCGTGATAAAATTTCTTGTTTATTTACCTACCTATTCTTCAATAGGCTTGCCTGAGGGTGGTCCCATTGAAAATCGACGTCGAAAAGAAACCATTAAGATAGATCGACATGAAATCACTTTATTGTACCTATACCACTAATTATTTTTATATCAAACTTACCACCTCTTTTGTTATAAAAGAAATTAAAACATACAAAGAAAGATACTATAAAAAATTAAAATGCAGACAAAAGACAGTAATTCCTTTTTTGAAATGAAAAAGAAAGAAATCTATAATGAATGAGCAAGCGCATCTCTAGATTGACGTTTCAATTTAAAATCATTTATTTGTAAAATCAAAATCACGCGTGTCGATATCGCCTTTTGTCGGCGCATCACTGGCCCTTTGTGTTGTGTTGTTACAACCTTTTGTGCTGAGCAATTATATTTGTCGATGAAATGAAACGAGAACTTTGTTATTTGTTAACTAAATTAGTTTATAATTAGGTCGTATTTGAACCATTTGCACCGTGGCGAGCGGACGTCTAAAACAACAATATTGTTTTTTATTTATTTTTGTGTTGCCAGCACATTATTGCATTGTAGGTGTATGTGTAGGTGTATGTATGTAGGTGTGTACATTGTACATGTAGCTAAACAAAATCATTTTAACTCCGCGAAACTTTAACTCCTAATGTAATGTCCTTTGAATTTATTGCTTTCAATTAGCATATTTAAGCTAAAATCTAGACTGTGACTTAATTTAACTAGCTAATATTGAACGTAATAGTTGCGTTTCCCACGCGTTCAAACGTCCTTGTGACTAATATGTCGAATATTTGATTGAGCGGGAGCGAGAGCGATTTTGTGCTTTTTGTGTGTTGTTTATTTTTGAGCGTTTTTGTTTGATTAGTAGCAAATGAACTAATATGAAAAGTTTTAAAGGTTGTCGCATTGACAAATATTGTGACGCTAACTGATAATGTGCTAACAGTATTATGTTGTGGTTTAAAGTGCAATGTAGCCCGTGAAATTATTGGTCGAAATGACACTTAACAGCTGAGGTGTCTAGATGACAACGCTGATACTATTGGTGTCGCTGGCGCCTATAGGCTGTAGTTAGGTTTAAGGAATATTTATTCTCAATCTCAATTATCGGTTACCAACAGGTGGCCCGTAGCTACACTTGTTTACTAGGTACATATTAGAGATAGTTACAATATAAACATTTAAAGCATCAAAATCACAATTTCTTGATCCAATTATTAATATTTTGCCTGGTCATTCTGTTGATCGCAAGCGTAGTTACTAAATGTGGGATCCCAGATTGTAGGTACTCCCAGGTCGAGAATTTTTCTATCAACTAACAATAGGAGCTCGAGATTTCGATTCATTCCTCGTTAAGCAAAGCATTGGACTGCCACGGGTATTAATAAAATTATCACCCGCTTAAAAATGGTGAAGGAAAACAAAAAAAAGGAAAAAAAAGGGAGGCGAAGGAAAAAAGATAAGGTTCCCTTCCTCCTCTTTTCTCCTTCCCCTTTTCCCTGAGGAAGGAATTTGGGTTCCAGCGCTCCACACTCACCGTAAGAAACGCAACAGAGTAGTACTTCCGTAGGTCGTGCCGACCCATTCATGTAGACACTACTACTAAACTACATAGTTTGCAGCCCAATGGTTATATAACTACTTAATAGTACTTAAACAGCCTAATCTCGTTGATTCATTTTATTAGCAATCACAATATTCAATTAGATAGGTAATTAAAAACAAAATATCGAGTTGGCTCGCATTAAACGTAACTTTAGTCACGACGGCAATTACGCGGTTGGTCGCCCGCTGTCGCTTATCGCTACATCTTGTTAATGTGACAGCCACTTTACGACCATCCGGGTGCTTGTTGAAGTCTGTGTGTTATTGTAAATAAAGCTGTATAGGGCCGTGTGTACGTTTATTATTTTTTTAAATTTGGAGTGTTTATACAAATGTTAGCAGATATTCATAAATATTCCAAATCTGCGTAAACCTTTTGCATTTTTTTTCTCGTTGAAGGACAAATGCCTCCCTACCCTCCTTCCGTTCCTAAGGGGTTCAGAGCTTTTGTGCCTAATCCTTCCAATAAACGCCTAGATCGTAGAAATTTAGTAAGGTTTATCAAATAATACGTAAATTGCTCATGACTGCTACGCTAGAGGTCCTGGGTTCGATCCCCGGGTCGAGCAAAGTGTTATTGGGTTTTTCTATGAAATTCCCAGTAGCAGCTCGGAGTCTGGATTTGTGCCCGGTTAATGGCAATAGGCTCGCCCCCTATTACATGGGACCTAAACATACCGGCGAAATGTGGGTGTACATTGTTACACCTCTGCCTAACCCTTCGGGGAATACAGGCGTGATGGTATGTTAAATGTTATGTTTATGCTCATGAAAAAATACTGTGACTCTAACCATTACGCATAAATAGTAGTTCATGCAAACCTTAAAACAGTACAGCAATCAAAAAATATTACAGAAGAAAACAAATTGTAATTAAATTAATAGTCAAAGAATAACTGACGTTAAACACATTTTGTTGTGGTAGGGCCACGCTGTTCGCAGCATGAATGGGCCGGCTTGACCGGGGAAGTACCACACTCTCGCAGAAGACCGACGTCCGAGTAGTAGCGTTTCGCTACTGCGCTTCGTTCGGTGACCGAGAGGGCCGGAGGCCCAATTCCTCCCTCAATCCCCTTCCTTCTCCTTTTCTCCTTCCCCTAAATAGGCTCGGCAACGCATCTGCAACTTCTCTGGTTTTGCAGATGTCCATGGGCGGCGATGACTACTTACCATCAGGTAGCTCGCCTGCTCGTTTGCCGAGTTATAACATAAAAAAAATAATAATAATAATTTCCCTGTCTACGTCAATATATGAATTGTTAAATAACAGTCCAAAATTAAATTAAATACAATAAATATCACCAAATATTAAAAATCCATTTAAAATATTTATAAAATGTTTATGGCCTCTCCAGATCCAATATTTAAACAATATTAGCGCATAAAGTAGCAAGTTTGTACGAAAGCCTCCTTATAGGAGTTAGACTCTACTGTTTTTGTGTAGAATGAATTTTCTAGGAGACAGGTAAAATCCATTGCGGAGTTTGCGGAGGCGCGCACCGACTGTTTCCACACCACCATGCGCAAGCGGTGCGCGTCCTTGGTGCGCAGGGTGCGGGCCAGCTCCAATACTGTCCTGGCAATGATTGCCGGGCGACTGGACTGCCCTTACGTCAGGCATTGCTGTAGCAGACATGCTGCTAGTTGTACCTGATATGATTATTTGATGTTTGATTAATGTAATGTGTATTATTGGATTTTTATTTTTATTTTATTTGAATTTTGTGGATCTTATGATTTTATTTCTGTATGTATGTTTTATTGTATGAGTGTCATGATTTCCTGAAATAAATGATATTTAATTTAATTTAATTCAATTGCGCCTGCTTACAAAGCTTAAATACCAAAATAGTATTTCTTAGAATTTCCTAACAGAAAAAACCCAACATCAATATTATAGTTTTATATTTTGTGTATTGTATTTCGTAGAATAATGGCAACTTCTTGATTCTAAAACCAGAACAAGTTTGATAAGGAAATAGCTTTCCAAAGTGACAATCGGTGATTATTTAAAATATAGTTTAAACAAGAATAAAAGAGGGGTCAAAGAACTTTGGAGACATTCATGTCAAGCGATATTATATCTGGTTTCAAATTGTTATTTGGATTAACCGTTAAGGTGTCACCAACATTATGTTATTGTTACAATAAAACTTTTTAAACGTATAATTTTATGCTAAAAAGAGAGCGCACTATAGCACATTGTGACGTCACACCGTGCGTTCCCCATACAAGTTCTATAATATAATAATTATATTCTACTCGTTTTGTGGGAAAGGGACAAAGCATCCCCACTCAATCCTCCCTAAAAACTTAACATTTGAACTGTGTAAGTCGATTTCAATATTGTTTTCAGTAAATTTTTCAAGAGGACTGTTATTTTAATTAATTGAACTACCCTATTTAAGGCATGTTATAAATTGATAGAGCGTCTAGAAACCGAGTTATAAGTTAATAATTTGAAGGAGGCAGGTAGCTGCTAATCTTGTTTACACAGCATAAAACAAAGGCGCTCCCGCTATTTATACGCTTAGATCTTTTAAACTTCGCCACAATTTTTTATGCAGTTTTCAGTAATAGATAGAGTTATTCAAGAGGATGGTTGATATGTAGGATACATGTAAAGAACAGCCGAGAAACTACGCGAGCGAAACCGTGGTCGGAAAACTAGTTTACAATTAAATTAATATAATACAAAAGTATAAAGCAACCAGCTACTCGGGGGTCAAGGCTCCCGTGACCCCCCTGAGCGGGTCCATCGTTGACAGAAAACAGTAGGGGGTCTCTACTGGTATAATCACCACGCAAGCGGTATGATGATACCAATGTTCGCATTCCTTCCCCTAATGAATGCCTTCATTAATATTTAATACCACGTTCCGTTAATGTTTGTTCTGTAGTATATAAATTGTTAACCGTTAATAACTGTTTCAGTTCAGCTCATTAAACTGATTTTTTAGACAATAAATAAACTTGATAGGAAGTTCAAAGCAAATTTATACTAATTGTAATAAAGCTTAGAGTTCGAACACGCTAAGCTCTGGATTTACCAGTGAGATTTAAAAAAATATTTTAGTATTTGATACTACAATTCTTGTGGAAGACTCTTATTGGGCTATCAATAACTAAAAAAGTAATAGAAGGTAAAACAATTATTTATTTAGGATATCCAACGAAAGTTATACACAAAACTCAATGGTATTTTGTAAGTGTACCTACTCCTTCACTTGCAGGAGAATACAGCCAACACAAAGAAAAAAATAAGTAATTTTATTTTATAATTTTTAGTGGAAAGTTTTGTTTAGAAGTACTTGTTAGCCAACTAAACGCACTGCTCCATTAAGACAGCGATGTTTCGGAGTAAACGATAATATCATCGATGTAAACAATTTTTAGATTTTTGTTGATATTTTCAAAACTACTCAACTGATTTCGATAAAATTTGAACGGGACCACCTCTGAAGTATAACCTACCAAACAAAAAAATCATTATACAAATCATTAAAATCGGTCCACAATTGGCGGAGATATCGCGTAACAAACATACAAAAAAAAAAAAAAACATACAGACGAATTGAGAACCTCCTCCTTTTTGAAGTCGGTTGAAAATGATTTTAAACTAGAAATTATTAAATCAAATCATTCAAGTTTTTTTTTATCTCGATAAACGTTCACAGATGTCTAAATTATCTGTCGTCTGTCTGTCTGTCATCCTAGAAGCTGAGTTATAGTAAGTTAGTACCTACTTTCGGAGAGCAAGAAAACCCACGTATAACCGCTATACAAATGAAATTGTCTACGTAAGTATTTAATTTATGGCAGACCGGGGCGTGTTTTACAGCAAAGATAAAATCAATGGCACCGATCAATTAGCATAGTCATAATGTGTTATTTTGACAGGAAGTCGTCTAATTAAATAAGTAATGTTAATTAAATAAACTGATTCGAGGAATTTTATCAAAAACATACCGGCGAACTGTATTTTATGTAGGTATTCTACCTACCTCTGTCTTTTCGAAGTCATGTGCGTATTAAGAATTAATTATCACGCGCTTAAACGGTGAAGGAAAACATCGTGAGGAAACCTGCATGCCTGAGAGAATTTCTTGACGGCATGTGAAGTCTACCAACCCGCAGTAGGCTAGCGTGGTGGACTATAGCCTAATCCCTCTCGTACTGAGAGGAGACCCGTGCCCAGCAGTGGGACAATGTAATGGGTTGATGATGATGATGATGATTCTACCTAACCCCTCGCATTACATACAAGCAAAGGTACTGACAGGGATTTTGCTTCACCTTTTTACCAATAGCCAAACCTGGAATTTTGTAAGAAATAGCGTATCTAAATACGTCTATCACGCCTGTTTTCCCCGAAGAGTTAGGCAGAGATGTACAAATGGACTCTCACAGTTCGCCGGTATATTTCTTGAGGTGATCGCTAGAGGCGCTATACAAGTTTAATATACAAAATAACTGCCTCATTAGACTCGAGTTGAGGTCGAGCAGTGTTATTGCGTTTTTCTATGAAATTCTCTGTAGTAGCTCGGAGACTGAATTTGTGCCCGATTAATGGCAATAGGCTCGCCCTTTATTACATTGGACCTAAACATACCAGCGAAGTGTGGGTGTACATTGGTACACTTCTGCCTAATCCTTCGGGGAGTATAGGCGTGATGGCATATTATGTAACAAAATAATACTAACGACTAATCACTCACTAAACTCTGGTTAGGTTACAAGTCGTTTATCAATCTAGATTCTTGTCCGCCATTTTGAAACCCATAATTGAATAGTAAATGACAGACTAAGCTATAAAATCACCCCATCGACACATAGAAGCAAGCTCCTAAATTATCGTCTCGTAATGGTAGCGGGTTTGGTTCCGACCCAATTCCGCTACAATCGACCATTCTACACTTTCTTATCGCTATTAATTTTCAACCCTAACACTACGCTGTACGGTTGAAATTAAGACGCAGCATTATTAAAAATAGTCTACAATCTATGTTGTAGTTTGTACAATGTACAATGTGTACGGTAGCCACTAGGGTTGCCACGAAATGGAGCTCTACTACCGTTAAAGAATTGGTCCAAAAATGGCAGAAGAACAGAATTGTACAATTTGTACATCCACAGTTCGCTGCTATGTTGAGGTCCCATGTAATAGGAGGGAGCCTATTGCCATCAACTGAGCACAAATCCAAAGTCCCAACTGCTACTGAGAATTTCAGAGAAAAACCCAATAACACTGCTCGACCTGGCAATCGAACCTCTAGAGTAACACTCGCGCTTAGGACTACGAAACTAATGAGGCAATCACGAAATCAGAATTGGAACCGGCCGATGTCTGTACATTATTAGTAGTGAAGAAAAACTAAAATGAGGTCTTTATTAGGACAACAGAAGCCAAAAAAAAACATGCATCACGAAAACACTAAATTGGATGAGGTTCTCACAGTTGTATTGCTGAAGGTCTAACTTAAAATCTGATCCAAGTTCCATGTAGATACGCCGCCTTAATGCCGGGTTATAATAAGCAAATCCGCGGGCAGCGTCTAGTATGACAATAAAAGAAATAACTAAAAATTTATGGATTTTGCAATTTTTCCTTTATCAGCTATGCTATAAGACGTTGCTTCGTACCAAATTTTAAGATTCTGAGTTCACGGGAAGTACCTTGTAGGTTTTGATTCCCTTGCGAGTGTCGAAAATTTGCGGCATAAACGGTTGTATCTTTTGATTGCGTTGGCTTAGAAGTTAGGTTTTTTCACAGCTCCAAGGGACAGTAGACCTGAGTATTTGATATAAATTCCAGCTTGATACCTCCACGCGTTCCTGAGAAAAAGGGTCTTGACAGACAGACGTACGGACGGACGGACAACAAAGTGATCCTATAAGGGTTCCGTCCTTTCCTTTCGAGGTGCGGAACCCTAAAAAATAGTATACTTGATTGGCAACCCTAGACAAAGCGGAGCCGCGGGGCAGTTTATCATTTCGGTCCGTTATCTCAGTAACTGCAATCCGCCCGGCCGCTTCACTTGTGTCAGATTCGCAGGTGCGCGCGCAGCCCTTCGGTTTTGCGCCGGCGCCGGGTCAATGACCAACGGTTGCACCTAATTAATCTAAGCTTTATTAATCTCCCGCTTAAATTTAATTATGGTTATATTTCAATTGGTATCAGAAAAAAGTGTCATAATAAAATATAATATTTACGAAAGGTATCTAAGAATTTAATTAATTGGTAATTAAATAAAACCGCTGAATAAATTAATGATTAGATCCTCGATAAGGATTTCATCGCACGTAATATGACACGTTACACGTTATAAATAACACGTTAATGAGGCCCATGTTATCTTTGTATGCTGACAGAACCATAAACATAGATTTTAATTTAGACACCAGATTTTAAGTTGGACTTCTTATAAAACTGTGAATACCATATCTAATTTCGTGCTTTATTACACACACAGACGTACAAAAATTCTAAAAGTTATTGCTTGAGCTTACATTTCTCTAATAAAGACCTCCATATTAGTTTTTCTTCAATATCTATAATTTACAGACATCGACCTGTTACAAGTTTATTATCTTCTAATATATAAAAATCTCGTGTCACAGTGTTTGTTATCTAACTCCTCCGAAACGGCTTGACCGATTTTTATCAATTTTTTGTGTATAGTTATTTGATAGGTCTGAGAATGGGTCGTAAAGTATTTTTCACCCAACCCCACCCCTCATTTTTAATCGCATTCTCAGTTTGGCAGAACAACGTTTGCCGAGTCAGCTAGTATGTATAGATAAATCAAACACAAATAACTATTCCGTTATTCTAACGACTGTTAGTTAACGATTAATTAACATTTATTAGTATTATATTTGTAGTTTCCTGAATGCCGCTGTAACTCGCAGTAAAACAAAATCTTAATCTATCATTCTTCCGTAATATATTTAATCTACATCATCATCTACTAGTGACCTCGGTCCTCAGTACAACATGTTTTTGTAACATAATTTACACCTGGCTGCATTGTCGTCATGCTCCCTTAGATGTCATTGCTTGCGGTAGCGTCATTGGTCGGGTCACCCCCTTCCCTCTAAAATGGCGAGGGAGGTGATGGCTGATCCGTGCGTTATACTCGTGAACGGGTGCTGCTTGTGGTGACTGGTCGACTTGCTGGCTATCGTGTCTCAAATATTATTTTTTTATTTTTTTCCATTTACGAGTTGACTGAGTTGCCTTGTAGGTCATAGTTATCATGCATAGTATTATTATTAATGTACACTGTACCATACAAAATGTAAATGTGAGTACTATGTCGGTTTTATCTCGTATAACATTTATTTATATTAAAGATTTCTGAAAGTTTTGAGTATTTCCCATGACCTACGCAAATGTCTTGCTGATCTGGTATCGTTGTGCGTCGGGTCGTTGGGCTCCCTAAAAAATGGTTGAGCTACACGATGACTGATGTATGCGTTCCGTCAGTTAGGACAGGTCAACTCAAAGCTGGTATGGTTCTTTCTTCAAAAGGCCTGTTCAGATTTTGCCCTACATTTAACTCGCATCTAATATAACTATTGTCTGGACTTTAAAAGAGACCATGATTCTCTGAGTTTGTTTCGACGTTTCTTCTCAGAGGTCGTCAGATAGGAAACGTCGACGCCATCTAGTTAAAAAAAATATGTAAAAAAACGACTTGTAAAAGTGTCTTAAAAGATCTATTTACAGAAATAAATAAATATCAAATATCATATCATATCATAAATTTTTTCTTTATGTTTGAATTGATTCAATTGTTCTAGTGGCATTTGCTAAGACTAGATATGGCGGAATGTAAACGAGGTGTGACCGGGTTAGCAATAATAAGATAGAACGACAAACATATATTTACTATGGCATCAGATCAAGTAAAAAGTTAAGATGGGACTTTGCGAACAAAGAAGTGAGGCTGGCTAAAACTACGCCTAGCCGTTTACAAACACAATTTTACACTATATAACAATACCGAAACTACGCCTTATCTTGCCAATCGAGCTACCAAGCTATCGAAAGCTCGACTGACTCTCTGTTCGCAAAGTTACATCTTAACTTTTTATTTGATCTGAGACTATGGTGGGTACATACAGCATGAATGCCAACCAACAGTGGGCTAGCTTGGTCATAGCCTAACCCTGCCTTCTAAAAGGAGACCCATGCCCAGCAGTGGGTCAATATAATGGGTTGATAATATATTACTATCGTAGCAAAGTGTCATTGGGTATTTTTACGAAATTCTCATCAGCAGCTCGGAGTCTAGATTTGTGCCCGGTTAATGGCAATAGGCCCCCTCACATGGGATCTAAACATACCTGCGAACTGTGGTTGTACATTAAGTACCCATCTGCCTTACCCTTCGGGGAATACAGGCGTGATGGTATGTTATGTAACTAGCCTATTGTATGATGTTTTGTGAAAAGTCAGAAGTCAAAGAACAAAGTTGTTGTTGTTCCTTTTGTAATCCCCCTTTTTCACTGATGACAAAACATGTTGCAAACAGCTACCTATCTCACTCACTCTTTGAGACGATGTTTGCAACATGTTTTGTCTGCAGTAGGAATGCGGGGTTAGTAATATAGTTCTGCGAGGTTATTTGTGTTTTACCAAGAACATTGTATATCTACTATATAAAAATAAGTCGGGTTTTCCTTCCTGACGCTATAACTCCAGAACGCACGAACCGATTTCCACGGTTTTGCATTCGTTGGAAAGGTCTCGGGCTCCGTGAGGTTTATAACAAAAAAAGTCCGAAAAAAAACAGGGGTGAAGCCGTGGGCGGAAAGCTAGTATTTTTATATAAATGTACTTTTCGCATAATATCAATTGCAATTGACACTAACATTCTGGTCCCACATAAATACTCTACAAAGGGCTACTGGGCAGTGACCTAGCTTTCGCAATGGTAACCTCACGCCGGCACAATAAGGGTGTGGCTAACAAGGCAGTTAAATTCGGACAACAACCGGTAATGATATTAGAATGTCCGTATTAAGGTTTAAAGGCGCGTTCACATAGTCTAGTACTTATTGCACTGCAGATCTGCAGAGGTACTCAACCTTTTTCTGACTAGGGACTACTATGATATTATTTTTGTTAGCAGGGACCACAATGTTAAAATAGAATATACATACTTTTTTTTGCCTTCGGAAATCGATGCGGAGGAATACTTCGACGCCTGGGCGGACAATTTGTTTTCGTATATTGTGTATAGTTTAGCGACAGGGCGTGTCGGACTCCACCCAGAGTGGGTGACTTTAGACCATACGAGTATTTTGCCTTGTTTTTATAGGATAACTTTGCAAACGAGGACGCGAGCTACCTTAGATGGTAAGTAATCATCGCCGCTCATAGACATCTGCAAAGCCAAAAGAGTTGCATATCCGTTGCCGTGCCTATTTAAGGAAAAGGGAGGGGAAGGAGGAAAGGAGAAGGAAGGGGACTGAGGGAAGAATTGGGCCTCTGGCGCTCCACACTCACCGTACGAAACGCAACAGTATGCATACTGCTACTTGACATCGATATTCCGTGGGGATGTAGTACTTCCCCGGCCGAGCCAACCCATTCATGTAGACATTGGACGTATTCCACATTGGGCACCCGTTTAAACGGCACCTGAGTGAATGGCACCTGAGGTATTCCACATACGGCACCTATGGATATTTTTCGCAGGTGCCATTAGTGGAATAATTTATTATTTAAAATTTTATTCCACCAATAGCACCTACGGATTAGTAGGTACTAGTGTTGGGATGTTTTGTATTTATCTTAGTTAACTTTGTCATATTAATGACATATTTTTTTAATATGACACAGTCGGTAAAATCAGTCTTGAGTTATTTATTATGTACTATAAACGTCTAAAGATATAACATAATATTTACTTAAATAGGCACAATTATATTTTTTAAAGGTCAGCGCATAACTTACTTGTGGCTAAAAATGTTCAATAGATATTTTATTAAAAACGCAGTTTTTCCATACAGTGACCAAGAGAAATAAACCCATTTTTGTACTCTTCTACTATATTGTTAATTAATTGGTTCCTACGTTCTGCAAATTTTTGTGATTTTGACTTTTCCATTTTTCCGCGGATTTCAGCGTAATTCTTGCAATTTCCTTGAAGAACCCTTAAAATCTTTGCCAGATTCTTGCTATCATTTCTATTGGGAGCTTTATTAATCACAGAGTAGTATGTCTCAGGATAATTATTAGTCTTGTGAGCCTGACCGTAACAACACCATTTGTTTGACCAGAATCTGTGATCAATCCACTGCGTTACCATGTAATCATTAAAATGTGGTATGTTTATATCGTGTGGACTCTCACTCATAATGTAATGTTTTATTATCATGTTATTATATTAAACCTTCGATCGAAGTATTAAACTTACTACTGATTTTAATCGATTTTTTTGTTTTGACATCCTAAAAATAATAAACATCCCAACACTAGTACCTACTAATCCGTAGGTGCTATTGGTGGAATAAAATTTTAAATAATAAACTATTCCACTAATGGCACCTGCGAAAAATATCCATAGGTGCCGTATGTGGAATACCTCAGGTGCCATTCACTCAGGTGCCGTTTAAACGGGTGCCCAATGTGGAATACGTCAGACATTGCTACAGCTAAAACCTTGCTTCTCCACTTTTTGCTGAGGTCACAGGAGCGAGGTTTCATTGCTCAGTGAAAAGTAGAATAGACTGAGTCAACCTAAAATCAAAACTTAACCTAAGTAAAAATTTAAATCCTTCGCGGACCATATTTTTGTTCTCTGCTGGAAATTAAATATGACAAGGGACAAGATATAACGAGAAATTGAGAGCTATAATATGCTACATTGTTATCTTAATATAAACATATTGAGATGCCGTGACTTATTCTTCATGGTATGACATAAGAGGCGTGGCAGTAATTACAGATGTAACGTAATCGACCACTTGTAGCGCCCAAACAAAGGAGAAGCCAGTTTTTCAGCTATAGCGATGCGATGCTATGTGTTATGCGTATAATTATATTACCATGGCGCCTGTTTTCACCGTTGGGTTAGGCAGAGCTGTACAGTAATGTACACCCACAGTTTGCTGGTATGTTTAGGTCCCATAAAATAGGGGGCGAGCATATTACCCCAACCCGGTAAGAACCCAAACTCCGAGCTGCTACTTAGAATTTCATAACAAAACTCAATAGCACTTTACTCAACCCGGGACTCGAACCTAGGACATCGAGCGTAGCTTGGGACCACTACACTAATTACACATACATACACTCACACCTTTTTCCCATAGAAGTAGGCAGAAACTGCAGAACGCCATTGCTACGATTCTTGCATATTTACTTTTCTTCACAAAGATGAATTGTCTAGGAAAGAAAAATTTGGCCTCAGGCAGGGAACCTATGTCCCTCCAGTCAAGTACACCGAACGCTATACTAACTAACCCACTGATACAACTGCCTGTGATGTCGAATTTCTCTTCCACATTATTTTTATTTCACAGAAAATTTGTCTAAAAATAAGCAGTATTCATTTATCTTGTCATAAACACGCCAGTTAAGGATTCTATGCATCTAACCTATTTGAAGGACTTCACAAATACAGTCAGTGTATTTCTTTCTAATTGTAAAGAAACTAAAAGAATATCGTGCAGCAAGTGATCCATTAATATCTCAAGCTATAAAATATATCTGTTGGTGTGCAACAAGTCTATAAATATTAGACCACAAGTTGATGAAAATAGGTGAGATCAAATTTTTGAGTGATGGCTTTTTGATTAGTTTTAGTCCCGTGAAGATAACGCTTCCGAACCAACTTAAATATAATGACGTTCTTATTTAACTGGAATAATTTATCCTGTGACTTCGTATGCACTGTGGCTACGCTATACGATTCTTCCTAGAGCTTTAAGCTACCGGAACATAACATACCATCACGCCTGTATTCCCCGAAGGGTTACGCAAAGGTGTACTAATGTGCACCCACGCTTCGCCCGTATGTTTAGATCCCATGTAATAGAGGGCGAGCCTATTGCCATTAGCCGAGCACGAATCTAGACTCCGAGCTGCTACTGAGAATTTCATAGAAAAACTCAATAACACTCTGATCGACCTGGGAATCGAACTCAGGACCTCTAGCGTAGCAGTCGCACTTAGGACCACTAGACTAGCGAAGCTGGCAGCTACCGTAAAAGTAGCCCTAATTATTCCTGATGGAGCCCGTTGGCAACTCGATTGACGCAGGCGCAGGGGTTCGATCGTACAAACATACATACTCACGCCTTTTTCCCACAGGGGTAGGCAGAAACTATAGACCGATATTTGCTACGATTACTTCAATAGACTAGTTATAGATATAATAAGTTTTCAAAATCCATATCAACATTATAAACGCGAAAGTAACACTTTCTGTCTGTTTTTTACGCTAAAACCGCTGAACCAATTTTGAAGAATGGTATACAGATAGATTGGACCTTGGAGGAGGACATAGACTACATTTTGTCTCAAAAAGTCTTATGAAATACGCGTTAAACCGCCGCCACCAAGTTTCATAATACAACAACATCAATCCATTACAATGTTCCACTGCTGGGCACGGGTCTCCTCTCAGTATGAGATGGATTAGGCTATAGTCCACCGCGCTAGTCTACTGCGGCTTGGCGGACTTCACACGCCGTCAAGAAAATCTCTTAGGCATGCAGTTTCCTTGACCGTTTAGGCGTGTGATAATTAATTATTACACGTAAAAAGAAAAATCATATCTTTGTGAACATTTCGCACTATTTAATGCTAATATATAATAAAAAATAAGCAGTTATTACACGTGACTTAGAAAAGTCAGAAGTGCGTGTCTTAGATTTTTTGTATTTTTAATCTTACTAGAAATGTGGTTCGCACATTACTAGTAATCTTGTTAACCCCACGTACTAAGCTATCCTTCTATGCTTGTATCACGCGTGGGTTCACGTCGGCAACCGGCAACCACATGATCGCAAGTCCGACACCCTAGCCATTAGGCTACCGCCGCTTCTAATTCTAAAAAATGGTCATCTCACTGGGCCATCACTGCACTATTGTAGTATAATAAAATAGTAATGTAACCTTTAATACCAATACAGAATCCAGTAAGCGATTGAATTAATTGTCGTTCCACTATTTCCGGCAAAATAATTCTCTTGAAAGGTAATTCCCACTGTATTCAAATACACTGCGCCATATTTGGTGTTAAGCCATTCGTGTTATTTTCGCTTCGTGACTGCTCGAAGTTCCAAGGGCTTCAAATGCCTACTAGTTGCATACTAACTTAACTTTACTTATAAACTAAACGGCAATTTAGCGGGTGCTTACCCTAAGAAAGTGCTGATTAAATCAATAGTTTAAAAGTAAAAATTATTAAACGTTTGTCGTTGTGGCTTATCGGAAAAATCTAAGAGAAACATAGTATGTTAAATTGTAGTGCCTCAATGGTACCTATGCAGGTACTAAAATATAACGAAGATGTACTAATAATAACGCCCCTACAACTAGGTGAAACCGACATGGTCCAACCATTCTAACGTCAGAATGGCTTGCCACTTTCCTCTTAATAGTTTCCCCTCTTCAGCGGGCATACCATCACGCCTGTATTCCCCGAAGGGATAGGCAGAGGTGTACTAATGTACACCCACACTACGCTAGTATGTTTACGTCCCATGTAATAGGAGGCGAGCCTATTGCCATTAACCAGGCACAAATCCAGACTGAGCAGCTACTGAGAATTTCATAGAAAAACCCATAACACTTTGCTCGAACTGGGAATCTAAACCAGGCCCTATAGCGTAGCAGTCGCGCTTAGGACCATTAGACTAAAGAGGCAGTAAATGTAATATTTTTTTATAATAAAATTAGTGGCGAACAAAATAGACCGTCTGCGGTGATACTGTAGCCATAAACAAACAATATAAAATACTTAAATATTAAATAAAGCTGTCAAAACACTTAAACCCTATCCCTTGTAAAGTTGCCAAAGAACTGCTGTAGTATTTCTACATTTCCAATTTCAAAAATTCCATGCTTTGGCGGTGTGGGAGCAAAGTATAATTTGGGTTTTCTATATAATTCCCAGTAAGTAGCAGTTCGAAGTTTGATTTTTTATTTTGAATCAATCCAACTAAATGAACCGCTCCAGTAGCAGTTCGAAGTTTGAATTTTTATTTGGAATCAACCCAACTAAATGAACCGCTCCAGTAGCAGTTCGGAGTTTGAATTTTTATTTGGAATCAACCCAACTAAATGAATCGCTCCAGTAGCAGTTCGAAGTTTGAATTTTTATTTTGAATCAACCCAACTAAATGAACCGCTCCAGTAGCAGTTCGGAGTTTGAATTCAACTAAATAAACCGCTTGTAGGTTATAATTGGTGAATCCAATTGAAAATTTTATGATATCATCTGATATCGGGGTTAACGCCCTGCAACCAGCTGGACCAATCGCTAACCTTTTTAGTCTTAATGAATAATAACACTAATATTTTTTTATTTCATTTTTATTGTGGCAATATGAAATTAAAATAATGAAACACCTACGAAATAACGATGTTTTACCGAGGTTCCTACATATACAATCTTACAAGTGTTTTTTTTTATACATACCATCATACCATCACGCCTGTATTCCCCGAAAGGTTACGCAGAGGTGTACTCAAATGTACACCCACAGTTCGCCGATATGTTTAGGTCCCATGTAATAGGAGCCGAGCCTACTACTTGCTGCTACTAAAAAAAACAGAAAAACTAAACAATAACACTTCGCTCTAGCGTAGCAATCGAGCTTTGAACCACTAGACTAACTAGAGATTGCGAAACACTCTACCGCTACTAGCAGAGTGTATATTAACAACCCACCCCAAGCTCAGTGGCAGAGCTCTGATCCAAAAAAATTTAAAGTATACTATTGCGTCATCCGCGATTTTCTGATTAAATATTAATTTAAATAAAGATAACATAAATCACATTTAAAACTAAATCCGAACTAAAATAAATCAAATTAAAAAGAACACGGACGGTTATCCTGACCATCACCCTATTTATATATATACAGCTGAACAAATTAGCTACGTATCTAGAACTACGACATGTCCAGTCATCCATCACAGCTGATCAGTCCTATACAATGGGTATTGTGTTCAATTCCCGAGCAGCGCATTGAGTAAGCGCTATGAATCGATTTACTTACTGTATTTTTTTTTGTTATTTGCATATTGAGCTTATAGCATTATATGCTTATTTTTTTATTATATTTTAGCATTAAATATTGCTGGTTTTTTTATTCTGACATAGAAATAAAGAAATAATTCTGATTAAGTAATGGTGTACTTAACTAGAGGGAATGCAACTAGAGTCATAACGTTTCATAAATTCTTGTAAAGGCTTATTTGAAATAAAACATTTGAACTTGAACTTGAACGCAGGTTCAAACCCTGCCTAATTTTCTTTCAATAGAAAATTCATATCTTTGTGTACAGTATTAGGTATACATATTTCACTATAGTATAAACAGCATGCCAACCAATGCAATAGGCTTGTTTGGAGATCAATTTTTTTATTTTCATTTTTTGCTGGTGTTACGGGACCGAGGTTTCATTCCTCGAGGCCCCAGCAAAGCGTTCCTTTCCTCTCACTGTGAGGATGCCTAGCAGTATAAACCTTACTTGCACCCATCAATGGATTGAACGCGGCAAGCACAGCTGAACTTTAGAGATTGATTGATCAGCGTCGTTCTTTCTTAGCCACTATCTCCATATTCTTGCTTTTCCACTGCTGGGCACAATCTCCTCTCAATATGAGAGATACACACATGATGACGATGGCGATGTTCGACCCTTGGATTCGAACTCGCGTTCTATGATTTGGCAGTTCAATTCCTCATTTCCTCCAAAGCAATCAATCCTATAATTCTTCAATAAAAAAATGCTTAGGTATGCAGTACACTTTTTTCAATTTCCCAACAGTAGGAAGTATTTTTTCATTGAAAACTCCATTCGCCCGTTCAATAGATCACGGTAATCGATTAAAAACAACAAAAAAACAATTGAAACATTACGAGCAATTTATCAGGTAAATAATATCGATATGAATCGATACCTGCAATCGTTGCGCCACTAATCGACTAAGATCGGAATGCTGCCATTGTTTCGTGCAATAATTCAAGTTGTTAACATTTTATTGCATTATAAACTCTATTTGTAGAAGCATTTGATCCATCATTGATTGGGCACGCGTATATCGTTCAAGGTCGAAAGAGTTCGATTTCGTTTACATTAATATTATTCTGTTGGATAAAAAATATTTAAGAAGTTCCATTTTATGTTTTTTTCATTACTATAGGTACCTTTTTATTATTTTGCCCTATATATTATATATAGCTTTCCGCCCCCGACTTCGCCCGAGTGGACGATGCGTTTCTTTTAATTTTACGTGATATTTTTCATGTATTTATGCACAACCATAATACATAGCCTATGCCACTCAGAAATAATGTAGCTTTCTATTGGTGAAACAATTTTCAAAATCGGTTCAGTATATTCAGAGATTATCCCTACAAGCTCACAAATTCATAAACTTTACCTCATTTTAATATAAGTATCTATACACCCCCGACTAATTCACCTTTGAAACAAAAACAAAATCGGTTCATCCGTTCGGGAGCTACGATGCCACAGACAGGCACACACGGACACGTCAAACTTATAACATCCCGTCGTTTTTGTGTCGAGGGTTAAAAAAAGACTGAAGAGAAAATTAACCATTTTTTTTCTTTGTTACAGAAACAGATTGCCTCCAACGATGAACTGAACACAAAACAAACGCGAAACGATGTTGGCTGCGCCTACGCACTGAACGAATGAACGACAATGCACAACCGCCAACTGAAGTATGCGTGACAATCGGATAATGTGCTAATTAGTGAACATAAGGACTAAAAATGGCACATAAGGTGAAAAACAATCATTACGTGGCGACGCACAGGTCCGGGATCGATTCCCCGTCGTCAGCGGGCTACATGCACCGCGCGTCATCGAGAGAAGAAAATGACAGCCACAGAGCACCGTCGGAAAGGACATTATCAGAATATACGGTAAGTTGCCCTGTGGCGCGCTAGAGGCCCAATTCCTCCCTCAGTCAGTCCCACATTTAAGGAAAACAAAGGGGAAGGCGAAGGAATGATCCTTTTTGTTTCCTTAAAAAGACTTGGCAACACATCAGCAACTCTTTTGGTATTGCAGATGTCCATGGGTACATGGGCGGCGATAACTATTTACTCCCTTTTTTCCCCACAAGAAACAATGTAAAATATAAACAAAAACCCAAACCTCCGCTAGAGGTTCTAGATTCGATTTCCAGGTCGCCCAGTATTGCTTTTCTATTAAATTCTCAGCTTGGGACTTGGATTTGTGCCCCGTTAATGGCACTAGGCTTGCCCCCTATTAGCCATAAAGCTTAAAAAACCGGCGAACGCTTCACACAGACGTGATAATTAGTATGTTTATGTTATCTAAAACTGATGTGACTTATATCCACAGACAATGGATGAGCGGACCAGGTCTCCTTCTGGTGAGCACAGGAACGGGAGACGACATCAGCACACGAACGGTTCCCCCAGAGCTGACTCTGGATCTGATGTATACGTCACCAGCGCGGCGTACCGACCACCTTCAGAAATCAGGTATGTTAAATTCGATCATGTAAATACAAACGCAAACGCATCATATTATGTAAAACAACTTCATCTCTCTTGAATTTAGTGTTTATGAATACTATAATACTGCTCCATCTTATATTTTATTAGTTCTAAGCGGCTTCAGTGGTAAATGTTGAGTATACCTGTAATTGGCATATGTATCAGACCTTTTCTATGTATCTTTTCTATTGATTGTTAAATATATATGCTGTTAGTGTACCTAATTAAATAAATAATTAAAATCATGTAGATTAAGTGTAATTGACCAATCACTACATAGTATAAAACAAAGTCGCTTTCTCTGTCCCTATGTCCCTTTGTATGCTTAAATCTTTGAAACTACGCAACGGATTTTGATGCGGTTTTTTTTAATAGATAGAGTGATTCAAGAGGAAGGTTTATATGTATAATACATACATATTTTAGTATAGAAAAGCCAATAAACCACGCGGGCGAAGCCGTGGGCGGAAAGCTAGTACGAAATAATACAGACTCGTTCGCTGTCTCATCTGAAAACGATGAGTAGTAGTAGTGTCGCGCTGGCAAGTCTACATGCCAGCATGAATGGGTCCGCACTAGCGGGGAAGTACTACCCTCCCACAGAATATCAAGTAGCAGTATGCATACTGTTGCGTTTCATACGGTGAGTGTGGAGTGCCTGAAGCCCAATTCCACCCTGAGTCCCCTTCCTCCTCCTTACGCTCAAGAAAAAGATGAATGAAATAAGATTACATATAACGCGCTTAAAGCTGATTGTCTCTCTTTTTTTTATGGCATAAATCGGCAAACGAGCAGGCGAGCTACCTGATGGGAAGTAGTCATCGCCGCCCATGGACATTTGCAAATCCAAAGGAGTTGCAGATGCGTTACAGAGCCTATTTAATGAAAAGGGAGGGGAAGGAGAAAAGGAGAAGGAAGGGGACTGAAGGAAAAATTGGGCCTCCGGCGCTCCACACTCACCGTACGAAACGCAACATTATGCATGCTGGTACTTGACGACGATATACTGTGGGAGGGTAGTACTTCCCTGGTCGTGCGACCCATTCATGCTGGCATGTAGACATGCCAGCAGGCACTACTACTACTACTACTCTCTTTGGGCGCCAAGTGCAATTTTTATTTGTTTTTCGCAAAATGTTCGTCTACCATCCTAGGTTCATAGCGGTATAAATTGCGCCATCAGTCAGTTTGCATAAACCATAATTTTTTAGGTTTTTTTATTGAATACAACTTCTAAAATGGAGTTTTTAAATCTGAATAAGTATCAAAAATATTTAATGTACTTTTCACAAATTGTACTCATATACGTGAGTGAGTGCCATGAAACTGAAATTAGAGTCCGATTTTGTCTCTACAAGCCAGCCAAAAGCGATTTTGCCAAGCTCGCATGATCAGCAACAATAATCACATGTTAAATTGTTCCATGATTTATATGTATAGTTAAATCCATGAATGGGGTCACTGACTCGCGTTAATCCACCGTTAACTTATATTGGTGCCGCCGAATCCCTAAACTCCACTAATTCCGTTCAACGGCGCTCGATACGTGCGCGTGCGCCTTGCGTCCCCGGAATGGGTGCAAACGAGCAGTTTTATTTAAATCCTGTATGGCATATTAATTTTACATTATTAAATAACATAACATACCATCACGCCTGTATTCCCCGAAGGGTTAGGCAGAGGTGTCCCAATGTACACCCACATTTCGCCGGTATGTTTAGGTCCCATGTAATAGGGGGCGAGCGTATTGCCATTCATCGGGCACAAATCCAGACTCCGAGCTGCTACTGGGAATTTCATAGAAAAACCCAATAACACGTTGCTCGACCCGGGGATCGAACCCAGGACCTCTAGCGTAGCAGTTGCGCTTAGGACCACTAGACTAATGAGGCAGTCATTAATAAATATTTTATAAAAATATAAGAAATAGTATCCCACCGGTATTGGGAGTAGGATCTAAGCTATAAGTGGTCAGCTCCCCAAAGAGAGGAACCTCCTAACAAGTAAGACTATGGCAGAAGGCTAAATGGTAGACTATTGCCTAACACCTCTCCTCTACTCTCCACAACAAACTGGTTAATGTTTTTTTTTTAGATTATGTTTATTAAAGATTACTAGCAATGTGGGTCGCACAATACTAGTATTCTTGTTAACCCCTCGTTCTAAGCTAAATGCTTGTATTACGAGTGGGTTCACGTCGGTAGTGCAATGGGTGGCGTTCGAAACGGCAACCACAAGACCGCAAGTCCGCCACCCTAGCGTAGCGCCGCTTATTATAAATGTATGGAACAAGCTTCAAAACACTACCGTACTATGATTTTTCTACATTGTGGATTCCACACTAGATATCTTCCATCTTAAATGCAAGCTACTTGACTCCGGTTCATTGACCTGTGTCTGCGGGTAAAACGCAGCGTTTTACCCGTCCGTCTGTGCAGTATACTCGCGCTAAACAAAACCTTGCACATTAAACGCACAAATTGATGGAAAATTGCTCATAAGGCAATTCAACGGTGCATGCATGAATCATAGATCTTCAGAATGTGCTGGCAATATTCCCAAAACGTTTTCATGCGCTCGCGCCGAGCGGTTGTAGGGTCAAGTAAAAGGGGTAGACTAATTCTTTATCGAGAAAATAATATCCTTTTGACATTATTCAAAGTGGTTTTATAACTGAAACTCTACAAAGAAATATTAAAATTAAAAAATACACGGTTACATTTCGGAGAGTGTGCATCGGAACTACATGATATAGTTCCACCATCCCCGTTCCACTATCGGACGAGCAGAGCTACGGCAAGGCGCCACCGCTACATGGTGGAAGTGCCTAAATCTCGCACGAAACGTTTTGCGTCTACATTTATAGTGCGTACTGCTATATTGTGGAACTCGTTACCGGAATCTTTGTTCCCTGAGACCTACAATTTGGGTGTCTTCAAGACGAGAGTGAATAGGTTCCTTCTAGGCAAGCGCGCTCCATCGTAGACCACTTCGATACTTACAATCAGGCAAGTTGTGGTCAAGCGTAAGCCTATCAGTGATAAAAAAAAAAAATAGCTTCCGCCCGCGACTGTTTTACGTGCATATGATTTTTTGTTTAGACAACATAACCCTTTATCACTCAAGGATCTTTCGATTTTCTATGATTTCTTTTTTTTATATAACCTTCATAGCAATTTTGACAAAAGAGTATTTCATGTAACTATAACTCCTTTAAAAAAATATTGTCACCAGCGTCCCCACGGTAATAATATCTAAAACATTACTATGCAAACAAATTCACAGAACATCCTTATATCAGAACAAATTGTGTTCGGTTTAACCAACCACTACCTATACAGTTAGACTGTAAATCATTGATCATAATAATTCAACCGGGTTCGCTCTGCCGACAGCGCAATGATGTCGCGACACGGGAATCGAACCCAGGAATCTGGGCCACGATTTATTAGCTCTTGCGTACCTCTGAGGTTAGAATGTTAGAGAATTGTGATCCTTATTATTTTACTGTTTCATAAATCCATCATGGGTTCCAAAATCTTTTGTTTAAAATTCTCGTGTCACAGTGTAAGTTACTATACTCCTCCGAAATGGCTTGACCGATTTTTATGAAATTTTATATGAATATTCAGTAGGTCTGAGAATCGGCTACTATCTATTTTTCATACCCCTAAGTGATAAACGTATATTCCACGCGGGCGAAGCCGCGGACGGACAGCTAGTAATTTTGTAAATATACATAGGTACCTACTTATTTTTTTTTTAGTAGATCACAGATCAAATAATATCCATAATACGTAAGTATGTCAACCGGGCCTGGCAAATTAGTGTGCTCTTTAAGAATAAGATTGCCTCGTTGGATCGCCTCCCTTCTGTAGAATGACCACAGCAAGGATAGCTTAACGTTGCAGAGTTCGTCTGTAGTATTCTGCCGCTAATAAATAATATGCTGACATTATTGTGTGCCTGGAAGGGTAATACAGCCAATGAAGTTACTGGACAAATTTGGCTTCTTAGGATGACAGCGCGCTAATGTTATACCTCTGCTGTTGGTAGTCTGTGGTCGCCGCTAACAAATGATACAACTTGGCACAAAGGCCTTGAAGCCATGCCAAAATTATTACAAAAAAAAATGATACCGCTGCTGTTGCTAGGCTGTGGTTGCCGCCTCTATTTACGCCGCTTGTTTACTACGATAAAAAATACCAGAAGCAGGTCAAAAGGACCGTGTGAAACATTCCAAATTCATTACTTCTAAATCAACATTAGGGACGGACAAAAAAGCACTTAATTCGGTACAGTCCACAAAAAAGGCCATCATAATAAAAAGCTTCGTAGCCGTAACAAGTGTCAGGGCGAAACGAATTTACTTTCTACCTTCGTCCTTGAGTTGTTGGTGCGACGGTACTGGATAGGGTTGTCAAGCATAAGAAAATGTCAATGACTGCTACTGTTACTGCATACACCGAGACATATTTTTTTAAAAAAGCTTGCTAACAATGTGTGTTGCACATTACTAGTATTATTATTAACCCTTGGTACTAAGCTAAATGCTTGTATTACGAGTGGGTTCACGTCGGTAGTGCAATGGGTGGGTTCGAACCGGCAACCACATGATCACAAGTCCGACTCCCTAGCCATTAGGCTACCGCTACTTCAACATCTTTTTTTTGACACGTGAAAGGTCCACGTCATAGTGATCATTATAAACAATTTTCACTATAAGACCAACCATGAAATTGTGAAAAAAATTACAGCAATTTGATAGAAAAGTGTTCTACGATAAAATGAAATGTAGGGAATAGCTGCTTTTTTCGCTATTTTGCGGTTGGTCATACAGTAGAAATTGTTTTAGCTTTTAGGTGTCAGACAACTATTATCTCGGTGTAATAAAACTATACAGATACTTAATATATTTTTTTATGTTCTAGCTACCTACTCAAATTTTTTTAAAGGTTTATTAGAGAACTTTCTGTGCATAGTGTACTTATTCTGTGTTCCAGAGCGAAAACCTAACACCCGAAAATAGTTGGTAGATAAGTAACTATTGATTTGCAACAAATGTGTCAAGTTTTGCAAATGATTTAAAACTCGTCTAGAATAATGAAAAGTTGATAACCCTGTCTTCAAGACGCCAATTGAAGCTATGAGAATAACCTCTTTTTTGGTAATTCAATTGCATGACGACACACTCCTTTGATTGTCGCCGACAAGTCCGGAGTCCACCAAATTTTTGAGTTCGTAGCAATTTTATTTTCCCTTTTTAGTAGCGGTATTATGATGTACCAAGACCAACCTATATCGTCAAGAAAATGCTCTACTGGTTTTAAGAATACCAGAAAAATATCCCTGCATTTTTGCTAATTTAAAATGGCAAAAATATAGTTCGAATCCAATGTCAATGTACCATAAATGTCGTAAATATTTTCCTAAATTACCAGCCAGCAATGATATATTATCATTAGATGCGCCATGTACCTAAATGACATTTAAAATTGAGTCGGCGACACTACATTTATCTGTCAACAACTGTCAATGCACCCTTTCGTCATTATGTCAGACAACGACATAAATGTCACACGGTGTTTACAAATCGATCTAACTCGTCACGATTGAAAGCTAATAAGTCTTTTTAAACTACTTATATAATGTCATTTCCAATCAGTTAATCCTTAACTTTGACTTGTCAACTAGACACTTACCCAAAAAACCCATTTAACTGCCACTGTAAACTGGCTAACAACTTTATTTAAAAAACTTTTTGTTTTTTGACATGTTATTATTTATAAGTAAATATTTTGTTCAATTCATAGTGACTAAGGACTTCTGCCTTTGTTAGTTTTTATACAATTTAGTTCGGGACTTTCTAAACTGTCAATGTATTAACAAAACTCACGTCCAGGAATGTCCAATTATTTTTTGTTGTTATTAATAGACATGTTTGAAGTTTGTTTTGACAGCGTTCAATTTGAAGGAGAAAAAAATTAAAGGAGAGAATTCAGTGTTATTGAAAAGTACTGACTCCTACTTAAATATTTTTAAATAAAAAAATCCAAAAACAATCTCATTGGTTTCAAGCACGAATGCTTATAGTGAGGTCCCGTGGCAAATAAGGAGCACTTGTGATTATAGGACTTTTTTATCAGGACTATTTTTTACTATTTTTTAGATATATATCAAATATCAGTCAAATACCCTTTTCTCAGTAGTAATCCAAGCACTATACCTACTGCAAGACCGAAGGATAATGTCGCACACCTAGATCTAAAGAGAGTTAAGTCAAAAATCTGTGTGATTGAGTTAATATGCTCACCATTTCATTTCCAATACGGATACCTATCTGTTTGCTAAAACATTGTTTGATTGGTCAGATAGGTATCCGTATAGGAAATGAAATGGTGAGCATAACTCAATCACACAGTTTTTTGACTTACCTCTGTTTAGATCTAGGTGTGCGATGTGACCTCGTTCTGAGTGACCGGGTCGAATAATAAATGGACAAATATTTTATTAATGACAGAGCATTATTTTATTAGTAGGTAATTTTAGCATATGTCCAACACCTCAGTCTACCCGTGACCATGGATGCTGTAAAGGATCTGAAACGTTGGGAATTAAATAATATCAACATAATGCCATAAAATCCGTAAAAGTAATTTCTGTTATTCAAAACTATGGACAAAGTAATATCTTAGCAATCAACCATTTATAAAAAAAAACCTGTATTCAACCTGAATGGAATTGGATAGGCACACAAGTGGTTCAGTAAATCAGGTTACAAAATAACCCGCTCATAAAAAGTGTCTCGGATACATAATTGTGTAACTGATGATACTAAACTAGTCACGACTGAGATCCGATATCGATTGTTATATCGAATCAAGGTCGAGACGAGTTGACATCGATAAGAAAGCGTGCAGGTTATGCAAGTATCAGAAGAACCATTGGCAGGTTCATCTTATTGCGATACTTTTGGACCGTAGTGATCTTTTGTTTCGATAACGATTTTTAAGCTATAGGTTTTAATTCACAGTAACTATTACTACATTCATATACGGCTACACATCGAACTATACAAATCCAGTATAAGAGTAGGTTGGCCTTAAATTTTACGGAAAGCCTTAAAATAGGAGATCACAAAAATATGAATTTTCTAGTGAAAAAAAAATTCGGCCTCAGGCAGGGTTTTAACCTGCGTCCCTCTGGTTAAGTACACCAGACGCTTTACCAACTAAGCTACCGAGACCACTGCCTGTAATGTCGAGCAAACGTTAATTGGGTTCTTCTATAAAATTCTCAGTAATCGCTCGGAGTTTGGATTTGTGCCCAATTAACACCAATAGGCTCGCCTTAAATTACATGGAATCTAAACATACTTGCGAACTATGGGGACATAAGCCCGTCTATTACCCATTGGAGAATACAGGCGTGATGATAATGTTATTTTACCTAAATTTCCCAGCATGTCAGCAAAAGTTCGTAGTTTTCAAAATAAGAATTACGACCTAGAATGTTTCACAACCGAATTTTCACCTAGTCACACAACTGCGATGAAACCTAAACCTCCCTTTAAGATGGCACAACACAAGTCAATTAAAATTGTGCAAAGTTAGAAAGTGATCCAGATTGCTCCATTCAGTTGCTCCAATAGTTTGACTAAAAAAATCCGTGTAACAATGCCTTAATGAGACTTTTTAAAGTCCTTGAGCAGTATAGCAAAGATTGGCAACCCTTGCTTCGCCGGTGTGATGGATATTTATTCAACTTACGTTTTTTTTTTGACGAGACCCGTGATTAGTCACTGGAAAAGTGTGAATTATATTTAACCTTAAGTAATCTTAATGACACGAATTGAGAGGAATATGCTGAGATTGTTTGGGTATGTCGAGAGAATGGGTAAAAGGCGACTGACGAAAGGAAATTATAAAGCGAATGTCAGTGGACCCACTGGAGGCCTTATAAGTAAGACCCTTCAGAAAGGTAAGGTGCGTAAATAGTTACCGGCGCGTCAAATGGCGCAAATGGCGTTCCGTAGTTTCTGCCTACCCCTCTGGCAAAAAGAGGTGAGAGTTTGTATTAAACCAACTTTACTGCTACAAGTTAATTTACGACCGCGGGCAGATTCGAACCTGCGTCTTCTGGTTAAGTACACCAGACGCTATGACCGCTAAGCCACCGCGACTCCCGCCCGCCATGTCGAAATTTGCCTTCACATTTTTAATTTACGTCTTTGAGGCGACGTCTCGTTTACTGCTACAGTTAAAGTTACCTCCAAACTCCATCTTGTAAAAAAGTAGGACAGAGCACACTCCTGGTATATTCCATTTATTATTTATTGCTTACAGCCAGAGAATAATTGTAATATCTTCTGTTAGACTTGGCCTTGACAAAAGCTAGACAGTACGTTCTTCAGTTTGTCGTGACATACGTGCACTAAGATTAGGGACGAGACGACGCGTGCGCACGTCTCGGTAACACAGGCCACAGCGAACTCTGGAACGAATGCTGTCACGGAACGAGCCACATACCGTAAACATTGATACTACTAAATTGTATACCTAGATTACCAACTTATAGTCACATACCATCACGCCTATATTCCCGATAGAATTAGGCAGAGGTGTACTAATTTACACCCACATTTTGCCGGTATTTTAGGTTCCATGTAATAGGGGCGAGCCTATTGCCACTGACCGGGCACAACTCCAGAGTCCGAAATGCTACTGAGAATTTTATAGAAAACCCAATGACAATTTGTTCGACCTGGGGACCGAACACAGGACCTCTAGTGTAGCAGCCGCGCTTAGGACCACTAGAATAATGAGGCAGTCTTATAATCACACATTATAGTCACATATTAAGTCACATCTTATAGTCTCACTGCACAGAAAATGGCTTGTGACCAAAGATATTAAAATATAGTCTTCAAATGCCGCATGCATTTGAAGACTTTCGTCTTAAGGCTCCTACCTGTTATGAGCTACGGAGCCGAAACGTGGACATTCATAGTGAGACTGTCCACGAGTTTGAAGTCGCACAGCGAGCTATGAAGTGAGCTATGCTCGGAGTCTCTCTGAGGGATAAAATTCGAAATGAAGTTATCCATTGAAATAAAATTACTTTTTACGGATTTTATCGCGTTATATTGATTATTTGAATTCCAGACGTTTCGGATCCTTTACAGCATCTATGGTCACGGGTGGATTGAGGTGTTGGTCGTCCTAATGTCAAAATTATCAACAGCTACCCTACTTTCATTTAATTGTTATTTGATCCGGTCACGCAGAATGAGCTCACCATATCCTTAGGTCTCGCAGTCTTGTGCTTGGATTTAATGGAATCTATTATGGGGTTCCAAGCTGATGGTAAGACCCAGCCATCTTCTCTATTGAAATTTGGATGTTTTTTAATTTCACTAATCTTCTTCAGTGGCTTGAAGTAAGTTTTGATTGAAGCACGCTTCAAGATATAGCCAATCTTGTCTGTGACTCCTCTAACATATGGTAACACAACAGGTAGTCGCTCAACTGTGGTACGTTTCACGCGGTTTCTGTGATGAGGTTTCGGTATTCGGAGCTTGTTGTCGTGCAGTACTTGCTTGAAATGTTGAAGCTCTGCATCCAGGTGTTGCTCATCGTTGGGAATTAAAATAATCAATATAACGCGATTAAATCCGTAAAAGGTAGTTTTATTTCAATGTCTAATATTCGCGTAAGTGTTAGAAACTAGTATGAAGTTATCCGTCAGAAATATAGCTCAAAGGATTGGCAAGCTGAAGTGGCAATGGGCTCGTCACATCTTGCGGAAAACTGAATAATGCTGGAGCAAACGAGTTCTCGAGTGGAGACCGCGTCTAGGCAAGCGTGACGTCTTGCGGAAGGCAGTTGGCAGTGACTGGATGAGGAGTCGAAGATCGGGCTCTGTGGCGTTCACTGGGAGAGGCCTACGCCCAGCAGTGGAAAAGTATGATGATGATGATGATATAAATGAACTCACACTAAATAGCCAAGATTAAAAGCGGTAGACTAATCAGTTACTATTCTATGCCGTAGGTAGTGCGAACCGTATTATGAAGTGATACCTTATTGATTGATTTTATTTTGTTTATGTTTGTTTCAGTCGCCAATCCCGAGCCCCGCGCAGCGTGTACTCTTACAGAAGCGCGGTGGCGCCCTCTGTCGCGTCCACCCACAGATCCAAAGTCTCTAGGAAGGTAAGATCATTGTAATATAATAATCATTGTCGAAATGCACATTAGACTTCGAGGTGAAGAAAAGTTAACTGAACTAGGAAGTTAGGTATCCTTATACCACAAACTAACGAAGTTGTGGTTATTGTTACTCCTGTATCTAAAGCAGGCCTTCTAAAAGGCAATACTGCCCCCTTGTAGAAGCTGGAAACTTTCAGGGGAGCAGTAGGTATATCTTCTATATAACAGTAATAGGCTCGCCCCCTAACACATGGGACATAAACATACCGGCGGAGTGTGGATGTACATTGGTACACCTCTGCCTTAGCCCTTCGGGGAATACAGGCGTGATGGTATGTAGCATCTTATATCTATCATTTTTATAGTATGGGAAAATCTTCATCTCGTCTGCCACCTAGGAAGATGGTAGAGTTTTTTGAACTCTTACCGACTATAAACAGGGACCTTCCCTTTCCCCATAGGGATTTATCACATTCGCCTCCATCATGATAGGTTGTGTAGGTGTACATGTGCAAACCCATCAAGGGGCAAAAGCTTAATTCGGCTCTAATTCGCTTCCTACATTCAGGCACAGGGGAGAACAGCGCCTTCTGAGACCATATCCATTATGATAATGCACGTTAAAAATAATAATATTAGCAGACGGTAAAATGGTTTTGGGAGGATCTATTAAAAAAAACTTATCTTAAAGAGAACAGTCAGGAAGTGAACAGGACTAAGAAATCTGACGAAAAGTCAGTCAGTAGCCAAAACATTAAATCATTGGTTACTGTCGTAATTTGTAGGTGACATCAGAAAATAATTATCCCATGTTTTTCTTCAGAAATCTACTGATAGAACTGATACCAAACCAATCTGTCAATTCCAGGCGGGCGTGAAGGTAGACGCGATGGCCGCACCAAACCCGTTATGCCCCAATGTGAAAGGCATGTGCTGCCTGATGCTGCTCCTCAACCTGGGTTTGATACTCGTCACCCTCGGGTTTGTCATCGTGTTGCAGTTCTTTGAACCATTATTTGTTTGGTAAGTTTCATATATCTATGTTGACATGACAGGACAAGAGATTAATCTCTTAATGGACGAATATAAGCGCACTACTCGTTCAAAATAACTTGAATTTACGAGTACTATACTAACTTAATTTATACTAAGTGCAAGTGGTTTTTCAGTTGTAAATTTTTATACAAACACTCGATGTAAAGACAATTTGTGACATTCGTGATTAAAATGACCTACGATAATATTATTTTCCTTACTAATTTCGATATTTATGTATTGCCGACTGCCTCGTTAGTCTAGTGGTCCCAAGCGCGACAGCTACGCAAGAGGTCCTGGGTTCAATCCCCAGGTCGAGCAAAGTGTTATTGGGTTTTTCTATTAAATCCAGTAGCAGTTCGGAGTCTGGATTTGTGCCCGGTTAAAGGCAATAGGCTCGCCCTCTATTACATGGGACCTAAACATACCGGCGAAATGTGGGTGTACATTAGTACAACACTGCCTAACCCTTCGGGGAATACAGGCGTGATGGTATGTTATATTTATGTATAAAAACACTTTAAACTGTAATACTAGGGACATGACTGATGATGTGTTTCCCATCCTATCGCAGCGCCATCTACCGGGTGTAATTGTGAATCTAAACCATCCGGGTACGCAATCAAACACTCTGCGATCCGTCTAGGGGTCACAGGATCTTAAGTCAAGACCCGCTCAAATACAAACACTAATCGGTCTTTAAAATAATGTTCACCAAAATAATATAATTTTATGCAAAATAGTTTCAAAAGTCGGGGTCTTCGATTTAAGTAGTTGGAGTTGTGGTTGTCAATTAATAAAAAACTTATATTCTTCCAGGATCCTGGGTATAGTCTTCCTGATATTCGGCTTCATCACATTGGTTGGCAGCCTGATATACTGTGTCGTACTATGCCGGGAGAACCCCTACCCTCGGTATCCAGACGACTTCTACTGGACCCACCACTGGTCCAAGACAATAGGGCCTTCGGAGATCCACTACAGTGCCAGTGAAAAACAATACGTTAAAAACGGCCACGGTGATAGATTCAATAAATACAATGGGAAATATTCAGATAGGGAAAGCGCTAAAGGTTATTCAGACAGAGAAAGCAAGCTCAGTAGGTATTGAAAATGAATGATTTCTGAACGAAATGTTCATCTCTGTATTGTTTACTCTATGCAATTTAGAGCTCTATTATTAGTTACACTGTGACTCTAGTGCACAATATTAAAAATAGAATTTAAAAAAATGATAACATTTTGATTTTTGACGCACGGTACAAATTAATGCAACAAAAGTATAATATTTTGTATTCCTGAAGAAAATAAAATGCAAACTTTCTCAACAGATACGTAGGCCTCAAAGATGGATTGTGAAGTGTCTTAACTTAAAATAAAAACACACTGTACATTGTATTGTGTCCCTCAGATCAAATAAATAGTTAAGATAGAACTTTGCGAACAAAGAAGTGAGGCCGGCTAAAACTACGCCATGCCGTTTACAAACACATTTTTACACTAAATAACAACATCGTAGTTTCGGTATACGTGTGTGCCTGAAATTGTTTTTGTAAACGGCATGGCGTAGTTTTATCCGGCCTCACTTCTTTGTTCGTAAAGTTCCATCTTAACCTTTTATTTGATCTGAGTTGTGTCCATTGATTTGATAACGCTAAAATTAAACGTTTTTTTTTATGTTTATTATTCTGATTTTGGCATACCTACATACCGTAAAATACCTACTACTTAATATTTATTTTTGCAAACTGCGCTATCACGGCGCCAAAATATATTTTGTATTCAACTAAAGGGAATTTTATTGGCATTAGTAAAGATAATGTTTTTTATTTATAGATAGGTATATCTACAAAATTATCTTCTGTTTGATAACCTGCATAAAAAATACTTAATAATTTTATAAATGTTAATAAAAAGTTGTAAATCAGTTGGTACTTAGGTCAAAATAATTTTGTTTAGAATATTATTAAAACACCTTTATCATAAATATACCTAATTATATCTAGTAACAATTTGTACTTATATAATTTTAAAAGATTTAATTTAATGTAAATAATGTTTATTAAGCGAACACACTGAATGCCATATTAATTTACCTGTTAATTTAAAAGAGTGTGTAGATTTAATTAAGGAAAGAATATATAATATTGTGAATAACACTATGTAAAATAATTCAAAAATATACCTAATATTGTTTAGAAAAAAAGGACGTTTCAAAACACGCCAGAACCATAATACAATTTTATTTTAAAAAAACTTGTTAAATTAATGAATTTGGCGGAATACCCGAGTGACTTGACACTAAATATTTTTTTTTCAAGTCGCACAGACCGGGATTATATATTTTGAAACATCTGCTTTATAAATAAAATATATTTTGAATAAAATAATATTGTTTATACTGTAACAAAATGTTTGTTTCTCTAGCAAATCAACCATACCTTCTTATATATTTTAGTTTAGCAAAGGTTCATTCAAGATGAGTCATAATGAAAATGATTTTTCGGACAATAAAGCCCAAATAACGACTGATCATGATCTTCATTTTCTTTTACAATGGGAATATTTTTTTATATATTATTACCTTTCCGCTCGCAGCTTCGCCCGCGCACAGTGTGTTATTTTGCCTTAGTTGCGGACATGTCAGTTTTATTTTTTATTTTTATAGATAAAACCTTAATAAATCATTCTCTAAAATACCTGTATTTTTAATTCACTTAATTTGGGAGATACACATATTTTAGTGAAAGGTCACTGACCTTCTTGAAAAAGATTTTCGCCTGTATTTTTTGAATAAAGCATATGTCAGTCTCTTGAAAATTACAAGTTAATTGTTGGTTTGAAATATATACACTGTAAAAATTGCAAGTCCCTAACGTCCAAGGAACGAGAATAAATAATGATTTCGTTAATAAACAAAAAAAATTATATAAAATTAGCTATTTACGGGTCGCGTTTTTTTCTGTTTGCATAATGTACTGTTGTATAGTACCTTCAACTTGAGAAAATTTTAAATATGTATCTAGCGAGATCTTGGAGATATTGCGTTTCTAAGTTTTTTTTAAATTTCTATGGAAATAGGGTTGTCACAAGGTATGAAGATAGTCAATATTAAAGTTTATTACTTCAATCAGTTATGTGAGCCAATTCTCTTTGATTTTTGATGTTTATGGCGTTTACTAAATGTCAATAAGGATCCGATGATTCTAATGCGCGGTAAACAAACTATGTAAAGTATCATAAGCACATCACTATTTAAATTAGCAATTGCTAATATATACATACATACATACACTCACGCCTTTTTCTCACAGGGGTAGGCAGAAACTATGGACTGCCACTTGCTACGACTCTTGCATATTTCTTTGGCTTCTTCCATATTCATACAACTTTTCATACACAAGCGGCCGTTGCGAGTACTACGCACCTGACCTTTTTGGAGAACCTCGCCGATAAGATCGGAGAATGTCCTTCTACGGCGTCCTCTCCCGACGCTGCCACTAACATTCGCCTTGTAAATTCCATTCACTAATCGTCTTTAATTCATTCTCTCGACATGCCCAAACCATCTTAGCATATTTAATACGTGTCACTATATCATCTTCCAGTCCGCAACGTTGTCTAATCACACTATTTCTCAGTCTCAATTCCTAGTTACACCGCACATACTACACAAGGAACGCATTTTCACAGCATTTATTCCACTTTCATGTCTCTTCTGCCATACCCAACATTCACTTCATTGCTAATACCTGACTCAAAAATAATGAATCACAATAAGTAATATTTGCATGAAGTAAGTATTGTATGTTGCACACAGGTGTGGTTGACAACCCACACTTTTAAAATTCAATATTTCCGAAATCCTGGGTTTGTTGCATCTGTTTTTTTTTTGTGGCGATAGTTATTATTGTGATCAACATTTAGGTATTAAAAAAAACGCGACCATGAAGAGAATCACTGGTAAAAAAATATTTACTACATCATAGAAAAAAATAATTGTCACGTCTGTGAGCAAGATTTTTATAGTTTTCAAGAAAAAAATGGTTCTTGAATTTCTATCACACCTAAAAACATTTAGTGTAAAAATCAAATCCAAAAACAACATATTGCGTTTTTATGGGTTTTAGTATTTTTTCTCGATTCTTATTTATTTCTCTTAAACTAGTAGTCAGAGCCGGGGCGGAGTTTTATTAATAGTCTTGTTAGAATGTTAGCTTTCCAAAAAACACATAAAACGAGCATGTCCACAACTAAGGCAAAATAACACACTGAGTCGCAACGCTGGTTGGTGCGTAACTAAAGGCGATCCGGGGATTTGCCTTAATTTCTTGTAGTTGATTTTAGAGTACAGGTTACGTATCTATAGTTTTTCATATAATTGACTGAAATAGTATAGGAGTTAGGTTTTAGCATTTGCCTAACGAGCACGAAACCCTTCTTTATCCCACACAATGTCCTTCATTAAAGATAGATCTAAAACAAATAGTGATCAAATTCAATCGTAAATGTTTTTTTATTTTGACTTTAACTTTCTGCAATATTTTTTCATATAAACTTAAACTATAAACTATCATGTACACGTGACAATTTTAACAGGCAATTGCTAATACCTGACCTAAAAAATGATTAATCACATTTAGTAAGTATTATATGTTGCACAGAGGTTTGATTGACAACCCTAACCCACAATTTCAAAATTCAATATTTCCGAGATCCCGGGGTTGTTGCATCTGTGTTTTTTTGTGGCGATAGAAATGATTGTGGTCTACAAATAGGTTTTTAAAAAAAACGCGACCATGAAGAGAATCGCCGGAAAAAAATATTTTCAATATCATAGAAAAAAAATCATTGTGACCTGTGTGAGCAAGATTTTTAAAGTTTTCAAGAAGAAAATGATTCCCTTAATAAATTCCTATCACACATTAAAACATTTAGTGTAAAAATCAAATCCAAAAACTAGATATTGCGTTTCTATGGTTTTTAAGGATTTTTCTCGATTTTATTTATTTCTCTTAAACTAGTTGTCAGATCCGGGGCGGAGTTTTAATAAGAGTTTTGTTTAATTGTCAGCTATCCAAAAAACACATAAAACGAGCATGTCCGCAACTAAGGCAAAATTACACACTGTGCCGCGTCGACAAAACGATTTTGACTGTTTAGTTTTTTCAAATTCTGGCAGAATATTGCAAATCATCCTTTTGTACATATCTTTTCGTCCACTTCTTTGCTCGGTTACACCACAAAAATTGCCCAACTTGATTATTTACCAAAATATAAACGCAGCTTATATCCTTTCCCAAGGTCTAGTCTATTTTTGTACCAAATTTCGTCAAATACCAAATGGAATTTCATCCCCTATTTCATCCCCACACAGGTCGGAATTTCAAAAACGCTATATCAAATATTAATTTATTTGTTTCTTATCAAGTGCCTTAATATAAAGTTTCATGGTTTTATCGTCAACAATGACGAACTCCCGTACAAACTTTCACTCCCTATTTCAACCCCTCCAAGAGGTTTTTTGCGAAATAAGGTAGCCTATGTCCTTTCTCAAGCTCTTATAAGCTTCTATCTCAGTACCAAATTTCATCAAAATCGGTTGAGTGGTTTAGGCGTGAAAGCGTAACAGACAGACAGACAGAGTTACTTTCGCGTTTATAATATTAGTATGGAAGTAGGGATTTATATTTTTATTTTAAATTTGAGCTAGATAAATATCATCATAGATACAAAAATACAATTTCTAACTGGACCAAAAATCAAACGCCAAATCCTTTTTTAAACATCCCGCCACAAACCACGTGTCAACAAATACAAAAAATGTTGTCAGTTTTCCGATACTGCACCTAAATATAATTGTTTAAATAAAAGAAAATTCCGAAAAAAAATATATATTATAGTTCATTTGGTTTATAATCGTAGGTCATTTTGATTTGTTTTAAATCTACCCACATATTATGATAATGTCATCAGTACTAGTCATCTTTTGAGTTGCGAACTTGCGACGTTGCGCCACTTGCGTTACCGGCTTGTTCGAGGTCAGTCGTAATAACTGGACAATTATTATCATCAATTTGGTAGTTTAGTGTTCTGACTATGCAGTGTTCGTTGCAATGTGAAGTGAAAACAGACAATTATTGAACGTGATAGCCGTGCGGAACTGACTCCATAGTACAAGGTAATATATCTTTTTTCAATTACCTACCCTGTTAATTTTTGCCCTATTTTGTTGAAACCTATTTGCCCCGTAATAATAGCGACGTCGGACTTGCGATCATGTGGTTGCCGGTTCAAAATCCACCCGTTGCACTACCGACGTGAACCCACTCGTAATACAAGCATTTAGGTTAGCACGAGGGGTAAACAAGAATTCTAGTATAGTGCGACCCACATTGCTAGCAAGCTTTTATATAAAAATAAGCTACCCCGACGTAATTTATGAGGATTATGTAATTGCATATTTCATAATATTGAGATGAATATTATGAATGTTTTGGGCATGCCGAGAAAATGGATGAAAGGCGCGTAACGCAAGAGATAATGTGAAATTGAAGCTACCGGGAGGGGACGCCCTAAAGAAACAAGCACCGATCATTTTGGTGGGGTCCTTCAGAAAGGTTAGGTGCGTAGTACCTACCCGCAACCGGCGCTTGCGTATGACAAGATGTTTGAATGTGGACGTCGGTGTTATGAGTGTTAGTCTTATGGGCGTCAGCGTTACGAGTGTTAGTGCTATGGGCGTCGGTGTTATGAGTGTTAGTGCCATGGGCATCGGGGTTATTGGCGCCGGTGTTATGGGCGTCGGTGCTATGAACCTAGGTGTTATGAGCGACGTTGTTATGGGCATGGGCATCGTTTTTATAGGCGTCGGTGTTAAGGCCATCGATGTTATGGACATGTGTGTTAGTGTTATGAGCGTCAGCGTTATGGGTGTCGGTATTATGAGTGTTAGTGCTATTGGGCATCGATATTATGGGCGTCGTTGTTAGGGACGTCAATGTTATGAGCGTCGTTGTTATGGGCATGGGCGTCGTTTTTATGGGCGTCGGTGTTAGCCCTTAATAACTTATAGCCATCGGTGTAATAGGCGCCTTTTTTTGGGCGTCGGTGTTATGAATGTTGGTGTTATGGGTGTCGTTCTTATGGACGTCAATGTTAGGGGCGTCGGTGCTATGAGTGTTGGTATTATGGGCGTCGGTGTTATGGGCGTTAGTGTTGTGAACGTCGACGTTATGGGCGTCGTTGTTATGGGCATGGGCGTCGTTTTTTTGGGCGTCAGTGTTAAGGGCTTCGATGTTATGGCCATCGGTGTAATAGGCGCCTTTTTTTTGGGCGTCGGTGTTAAGCCCATCGATGTTATGGCCATCGGTGTAATAGGCGCCTTTCTTATGCCTTATAGGCGTCGGTCTTATCGACATCGGTGTTATAGGCAGCGGTCTAATGTGTCTCAGTTTTATTGGCGTCGGATTTATGGACGTCGTTGTTATGGGCGTCGGTGATATGGGCGTTGATGTTATGGGTGTCGTTCTTATTCACGCCAATGTTAAGGGCGTCGGTGATATGAGTGTTGTAATGGGCGTCGGTGTTAGTGGCGTCGGTGTTAATGGCGTCGGTGTTAGTGTCGTCGGTGTTAGTGGCGTCGGTATTATGGACGTCGGTGTTATGGACGTCGGTGTTATGTACGGCGGTGTTATGGACTTGGGTGTTATGGACGTCGGTGTTATGGGCGTCGGAGTTATGGACGCAGTGGCGTAGCTACCGGAGGATTAGACGGGGCAGTGCCCCGGGGCCCCCAAGCTCAGGGGGCCCCTCGGACTCTGACCTACAAACTATAAACTGAACTATACCATAGCACTGTTCATACCATTTTAAAAAGGGAAAGCAACGGCCATTGAAGCTGCGAACAGCGTGGCCCTACCATAACAAAACTCTTCTACCGTCGTCACGTCAATAGCGTAAACCTTATTTTTTTGTGTCCCCATAATAAAAATCAAGAGAATAATAAAAATCAAAATAAAGATATATATATATATATATATTGTTAGGACGAGATAAGCCAGTCCGGAAAGCTTTCTGCCACTGGCTTCTGAGCAAAGTTGACAAAGATGCAAACTTTTTGTTTAACATAATGTGGACAGATGAGAGCACATTCACGCGCAACGGCATTTGGAATCGACAAAACCTACGATACTGGAGATAAGGCGTAGTTAACTAATACACGCACACGTGTATTAGTTAACTACGCCTTATCTTGTCAGTCGAGCTTTCGATAGCTCCATAGGTCGACTGACAAGATAAGGCGTAGTTTCGGTATACGTGTTTGCGTGTAATTATGTGTTGTAGACGGCATGGCGTAGTTTTAGCCGGCCTCACTTCTTTGTTCGCAAAGTTCCATCTTAACTTATTATATTTGATGAGACTGGAGTCGCGAAAATCCTCACCTTATGCAAGAGTTAGGACACTAATACCGATATGCCGTGAATGTTTGGGCTGCAATACACGGAGATCACATAAATGGTCCAGTGTTCATCAATGGCAACTGTAATGGACCCAGGTCTGTGGAACTGCTCGACGGCGTAGTGACGGATTACATTGATGAACTACCGATGGATGCATATGGCCGGTTATGGTACCAGCTGGTCGGAGCACCTGCTCATTCAGTAGTGGCGGCCAGGCAGCGCCTTACTGACATGTTCGGTGAGCAGTGGATTGGCAGATTCGGACCTACTCGGTGGCCACTACGGTCACCAGACCTAACACCTCTTGATTTTTATTATGGGGACACAAAAAAATAAGGTTTACGCTATTGACGTGACGACGGTAGAAGAGTTTTGTTATGGTAGGGCCACGCTGTTCGCAGCTTGAATGGGCCGGCTTGACCGTGTAAGTACCACACTCTCGCAGAAGACCGACGTCCGAATAGTAGCGTTTCGCTACTGCGCTTCGTTCGGTGAGCGAGAGGGCCGGAGGCCCAATTCCTTCGACAATTCCCTTCCTTCTCCTTTTCTCCTACCCCGTCCTTTTCCCTAAATAGGCAACTGCTTTCGTTTTGCAGATATCCATGGGCCGCGATGACCATTAAGTACCATCAGGTAGCTCGCTTGCGCATTTATCGGGTTCATCATCATCATCATATCAGCCTATCGCCGTCCCCTGCTAAACGAAGGCCTCCCCCAAAGAGCGCCAATCATCCCGGTCTTGGGCAGCTCGCATCCATCCACCGCCAGCTTTTATCGGGTTATCCCATAAAAAAAATACTAATAATTCCGGCGTTCCATGGCTTAAATTCGCTTTCAATTAAATTCCATTCCGCTCTTTGTGGTTGATTAAATTATTACCTAATCGCCCCCGATATAAATGAATTAAAAGAAATTATCATAAATTAGTTTATATTTTATTACATTTTAGCATTAAATAATACGAAATTGTATTTGCAGTATTGTGCAGTGTAAATCTGAAGAGTGAGCAATCCTGGACTTTGGGTGAAGAGTTAGCAATCCTGGACTTTGGGGTAAGTGAAAACAAAGCTATTTACCTAATAAATAATTCAAAATTAAGTAAGTACCCGCTAATACCGAAACGATCAAGTAGGTATGATTGTTTTAGTTATATTTACACCAAATATTTAACTCACTCATTCGTGTAATGTATAAAAGCGTGAGTTCTGAGTTTGATGCTCTGGTAGGGTAAAGTGCTATTTCATTAGAACATTCTCAGTATCAGCTCAGAGTTGAAGACTTGTGGTCAAAAGAAATAAGCTCACACCATAGACTTGTGACAGCATAAAGCACAAAACATAGATTATAACTTGAATTAAAACTAGATGGAAGCTAAATATAAGTAGCTTGAAATGAATCTAGATTAAAGTCTCAAGTTTCGTACCCTTGACAGATGTCGTGAAGGACATGCCTTGGATGCCTCGCCCCGGATGTTCATACCTTGGATGTCATACCTAGGATGTTGTCGTGGAAGGAAATCCTGGTACTTAAAACACTTTCTAAATATAATTCAAATCTAGTCTCAATGTATCATAAAATGGCGAATCTCTATAAAAAAATATTTACGAGTCACAGATTTATTCCTAGTCTGAGTTACGAGTAGTTATATTTAAATTACTATAGTGAACAACCGAAAAATCATCTGAATATTTGTATTTGCCACATAGTGATTAAATTCCAATTATATTTTGAACGTTTTTAAAATAACAGCATTTTCCTGTTCTATGACAATTTAATCCTATAAACCTGTTGTTGATGTCTAGGATGTCTTACAGGGGTTTTCATACCTCGGATGTCATTCCCGGGCCGGTAGTCGACCTCGAATGTAATGATCGGATGTCATGTCGTGTACGTCATACCTCGGGTGCCATGCCAGTGGCATGCTACGCCGTGGATGAAGTGCTTTGGGAGTTTTGCTTAGAAATTATTTAAAGATAACATTTAATTCAAGTTATAATCTCTTAGTATACAGTCAGCATAATATATCGGAGTCAACAGACTGTTCATAATTAGCTTCATTGTTAAGGAAATTAGCCTTTATCTCTAGGGAATAAAATACCGACGTCAGAAGCATAGTTGCCGTCAGTGGCGTAGCTACCGGAGGGCTAGACGGGGCAGTGCCCCGGGGCCCCTAAGCTCAGGGGGTCCCTCTGACTCTGACTTATAAACTGACCTTTCTTTTTGTCCTGTGTGAAATGGATACCCAATGATTATGTCGGACTCCTACCGACTAAAACCACACGGTGGCCATATCCCGCACATTATGTAGAGAGGCTCCGAGATCTCCAATGGAACACCATGACCTCTCCTGAATAGACCAGACTCTGACCTACAAACTATATACTGAACTAGTGGAAATTTATCCCACATTCGGAAATTAAAATTAATTATATTAATATTTTGTAATTTATACAAATATTAATTGTTTACTTCTTAGAATATAGTTTTTAATAAAAATATTATAAAAAGAAAAATATAAATAAAACCAAATTCCAGGAACGCGACTTTAATAATGACAATTTATTTGAAAAAATACAGGGGAATTCCCAACAAGTCTCGAACATCTTTGTTTGAAACTTGCGAGGAATTCCCCTGTATTCTAAGGCTGGTTTCACAGTCGCACCGTAGAACAGCGCGTTTCAACAGCGAGCGCGTGACGCAAGGCGGGTGTGTGGGCGGCGGTCCTATAGGCATCGGTGTTATCGGTGTCAATTTTATGGGGATCAGTGTTATGGGCGTCTTGCGTTAAGGACGTTGTTGCTATAGACGTCGGTGTTTGTGTTATAAGCGTCGGTCACAGTCATCAGGTGTTAATATAGGCGTCAGTATTGTTATGGACGTCGGTGCTATGGGCGTCATTCTTATAGACGTCGTTGTGGGCGTCAGTAATATAGGGGTTGGTGGTATAGGTGTCTGACTTTTCGGATGTCGGTATTATGGGGTCGTTCTTATGGGCGTCGGCCTGTGGCGTCAGCGTTATGAACGTCGATATAATGGGCGTCGTTGTTGTCAATGTTATGCGCGTCGGCGTCGTTGTTATGGACGTCATGTAGGGGCGTCGGTGTTATGAGGGTTAATGTTATAGGCATCGGCATTATGGGCGTCGTTCTTATGGGCGTCGGTGTTTGAGTGTTGGTGTTATGGGCGTCGGTGTAATAGGTGTCGATTGGCGTAGGTGTTTGAGTCATAGGCGTCGGCGATATAGATATCGGCGTTATCGGGGTCGGTTTTACGGCGTCAGCGTTATGGGCGTCAGTGTTACTCAATGAGTGTCGGTGTAATGGGCGTCGCTATTATCGGCGTTGTTGTTATAGGCGTCAAATTTATTTATCAACGATTGTGTTTTATTTGGGAACTAGAAATTAAAATTTATATTCCCCCAAAGTAGCCCTTTTTACAGAAAAAAACCTTTTGTTTTCATTGTTCATTTATTTACAAGTTATTAAAAATTAACAAATTATATTGAGAAATTACATTTGTAACGTAAAAATAAAGTAGTAACAATACAACTCAATTTCATTGTAACGTCCATAATATCAATTATCGAAACATTAATCGACTAACGTTCACGAACAAAAATACTTTTATTATAAGCAAACTTTGAGAATGATAAAGTATAATTATCAAAATATTCAGAATGTCAGAATTTCTAAAAAATGCTGATAATGTAACAGTCCAAATTAAAATAAAACGAGCAAAATACTTGAGTAAATAAATTAGAGGGACAGGAAAGAAACAAAATGGAAAAGTACAATAAGAAATTGAAATTTTAGTGTCACATTATTTACAAATTTGTCATAAAAAACTATATCAGAAGTTGCTCATATTTTATAAATTTTTATATTTGAGCAAGAATGTGCCAGACGACTTTTCTACCTAATTACGAACTAATTAATCTAAATTATAAATAACTACTTATTTAAAACGTAGAGGTTACAAACTTGTATTTCTCAGATCCCTGACGGTTCAGAGTGTATAAAAATAACGTGTACACGCAGTCAATAGAAATGATAACAATAAAAAAGTGTTTCGTTGAAACCAGCAACTCACTAACACCGTGAAGCGTGTCACCAACGATCACGCGGGGGTTTTCATAATACTGGGCCTGAAACAATAACAAACTTGTATTAACAATTATATTAAACTCTGCTTGAACTGGTTAGGTTTTGAGTTACTTTTTAATGGGCTAGAGTATCATTATGTTTTTTCTAGTCGCCTCTTACACAAAATGTCTCTTTACGTATTTATTTAGTGCCTCACGATTTTATCCGCTTTGCTCGTTCCCTATGGGTCGTAGAGTGATGTAAATAGACACAAATAGATGTTGTTTATTGCAAACGTTTTACATAGTTTCTCTTCAATTTCCATGAATTCCAAAAATGGTTGTTAACTATTTAGGTACCCATATCAAGCTATATAAATCCAGTTTACGCTGGCCTCTGATTGTTTCGAAAACCTATACAATGCGAGAGCAGTAAACTGGAAATTTATAGGTTAACCTGTAGCCGTATGTACGTATTTACGTTAGGTTTCGAGTTTCCTCAGAATTTAGTACTCACAGTCGCTAGTCTGAGTCAGACTCGCTGAAGGTATACTTAAGCGCGGGCCGCGGCCGCGTGGTGCCTCGTGCGAGCGCCTCGCTGTCAGCGTCGGACTCGGACTCGCTCACCGCCTTCTTCTTCTGTTTCTTTTTAGGCGCTGCCTTCTTTTTTTGTTCCTAAAAAGACAAAATAAATTGATTAGGTACATTCTATTTTTTTGAATAAGCTTATTAGAAATCTGGGTCCCACTACTAGTATTCTTGTTAACCCCTAGTACATACTAAGCTAAATGTTTGTAATTACAAGTGGGTTCACGGCGGTAGTGCAATGGGTAGGTTTCGAACCGGCAACCACATGATTGCAAGTCCGAGGCCCTAGCCATTAGGCTACCGCAGTGATATATTATATCACGTGTCACCGCGTAACACCCGCTTTCTAATATTAGGTGTGATACCGCATGATGTCGCCACTGCGTATATATTATGTGGCAACATCGACACGAAAAGTACCTTATTACGTTAAAGAATATATCAAATCAACGGACCTTTTTGCTGTCAAATATGCTGTCGTCATCGTCATCGCTCAGCATGTCCTTTGCCGGCCTCTTCTTGGGTTTTTTGTCGTCGTTCAACAACTTCCGTTTCGGACCCGGTTTCTTCTTGGGCGGCGACTGAGGCGCGGGCTCGTCATCACTGGACAGCACGGTAAGATCCGCCACGCCATTGTCCTGGGCCTTATCCTTTTCTTCTTTCTTGGTGTCCTCAATGAGGGAGTCGAATAGGCAGTCTGAAAAATACAATAACGAAATGGTTGATTTCCCGAAACTGAATAATTTTGTCTTGGTACTACTACATCGGGTGGATGTAGTACTAAGACATTCACTCGCACTCGCACATCCACTCTCCCTCACAAAACAAGTCGCATACTTCAACCACTCCGCAATCGCACACATCGACTCACCCTCACATATCCAGTCCTACATAACAAACATAACATACCATTACGCCTGTATTCCCCGAAGGGTTAGGCAGAGGTGTCCTAAAGTACACCCACATTTCGCCGGTATGTTTAGGTCCCATGTAATATCCACTCCCACACACAAACATCCACTTACACTCGCAAACATTCACACACACACACCCATCCTTTCAAATTGCACATCAAATCTCACACACACTCATACACACACAAACATTCACTCACACTCAAACATCCAGCAACCCTCGCATATCCACTCACACACACAAACATCCACTTACACTCGCACAACAATTCGCACACGCGTGCAGACACACGCATCTCTCTATTGTCACTCGCGAATTTAGTGTGAAAAGTTTCAGAGGGCGATGGGTGTGATTGAATGGGCGTAACCCTTAATAGGTGTAAGTGTGCGTTGCCTACTCAGTGAGTTGAGCGAGTGAACAGTGTAGACGTAGTGTGCGTTGCCTACTCAGTGAGTTGAGCGAGTGAACAGTGTAGACGTAGTGTGCGTTGCCTACTCAGTGAGTTGAGCGAGTGAACAGTGTAGACGTAGTGTGCGTTGCCTACTCAGTGAGTTGAGCGAGTGAACAGTGTAGACGTAGTGTGCGTTGCCTACTCAGTGAGTTGAGCGAGTGAACAGTGTAGACGTAGTGTGCGTTGCCTACTCAGTGAGTTGAGCGAGTGAACAGTGTAGACGTAGTGTGCGTTGCCTACTCAGTGAGTTGAGCGAGTGAACAGTGTAGACGTAGTGTGCGTTGCCTACTCAGTGAGTTGAGCGAGTGAACAGTGTAGACGTAGTGTGCGTTGCCTACTCAGTGAGTTGAGCGAGTGAACAGTGTAGACGTAGTGTGCGTTGCCTACTCAGTGAGTTGAGCGAGTGAACAGTGTAGACGTAGTGTGCGTTGCCTACTCAGTGAGTTGAGCGAGTGAACAGTGTAGACGTAGTGTGCGTTGCCTACTCAGTGAGTTGAGCGAGTGAACAGTGTAGACGTAGTGTGCGTTGCCTACTCAGTGAGTTGAGCGAGTGAACAGTGTAGACGCAGTGTACGTTGCCTACTCAGTGAGTTGAGCGAGTGAACAGTGTAGACGTGTTTGTGTGAGTTTGTGCGCCAACCTCACGTGCACATTCGCTCACAACACAATGGAGTGAGTGAGAAAGAGGTTTTGTGAGAGAGCGTCCTTCTATGAGACAGAAGCAGAAAGTGTATAGGCGTGCGAGTGTAGGGTCGTGTATGTGCGAGTGTAGGCTCATGTTTGTGCAAGTGTAGGGTCATGTATGTGCAAGTGTAGGGTCGTGTATTGTGCGAGTGCAGGGTCGTGTGTGTGCGAGTGCAGGGTCATGTATGTGCGAGCGTAGGGTCGTGTAAGTGTAGGGTCATGTATGTGCAAGTGTACGGTCGTGTATTGTGAGAGTGTTGGGTCGTGTGTGTGCGAGTGTAGGGTCGTGTATGTGCGAGCGTAGGGTCGTGTATGTGCGAGCGTAGGGTCGTGTATGTGCGAGCGTAGGGTCGTGTATGTGCGAGCGTAGGGTCATGTATGTGCAACTGTAGGGTCGTGTATGGTGCGAGTGTTGGGTCGTGTGTGTGCGAGTGTAGGGTCGTGTGTGTGCGAGTGTAGGGACGTGTATGTGCAAGTGTGTTAAGGTAAGGTACCAGTGTGAGTGGATGAGATAGTATGTGTATGAGTTTTTAAGTGTGTGTTTTACTAACCAGAGTCCATTTCGGCGGGTTTTTTGTTTTTGTTATTTTTGACATTGAAGTCGTCTTCGTCATCGCTGAGCGACATGACCCGCGGCGCCTCTCCACCCGAGTCTAACTTATTGTCTAACAGCTCCACTTCAGAACCAGAGTCCGAATCTTCAGAGCCGTCTTTGTATTTTTGGACCTAGAATAAAATAAAAATGTCTATTTTTCAGTTGTTACAATTTACACTGCCTTGTGTGTTACTTGTAATGGTAATGATTGCGCATTCTTGACACAGGAGCAAAGATTAGAGAATAAGGTAGGTAGTGTGTCTGTATTAATTAGGAATATGCATGAAGTTTAAATTTGCCTAATATATTTTTTTCCCGAATCTTAAACATACTTAAAGTATTATTGTAACAACATTTTGTTACATAATTGTTATTTATTTGTATAAAATAATAATTAAAAAGTGCTAATTATGCGAGCGAAATTCAAATTTACAAAACGCGCTGTCATTGGTCGAACGAAATGAAACGTCTCGGGCCACGACATTGAATTTAATCACACAATCGAAAGCTGCTAGAAGAGGAATTATCTGGGAAATATATTATAATTTGTGTGTCTTGAGCGATTTTTGTCAGTGGTGAGACTATATACGATGACCGAAAGAAGAAAAAAATACTTTATCGGGAGTAGTTCTGATAGTATTTTTGCATTTTGGTACTATGCAATACCGATAGAAAGGTTTTTTAGCTTCTTCCATGGTAAAATCTTTAAGAATTAACCAAAACACCTGTAATAAACAAGCACTTCGTGCGATGATCGCGGCCCATGACGTCATCTGAAGCGCGCGAAAAATAGCGGCGTTCAAACAGCTCAATTTTGGATACGTATGTTGAATAATAATTTAAAAAGAAAATTATGCATTCCCGGGAATAATTATATCTTCTATTGCGTTGTTATGATGTATAGAATTAATAAAAACAAATAAAAAAAACGCATGCATGTTCCTAATTTGGGGCGAATACTACTGATAGCCGCAAGGTATTTGGTTATTTATATAAAGACGGTACATTCCACTAACGTGACACAAGACTCATGATCACGTACGTACTGATAGACATTCTTATAAAATTTTCCAGTGTAAGGCGACCTGGCTTTGATTAGATTAGATTAGATTTTGAATACAATTAAGGGTCAGCTAATACTGGACATGTATAGCTTGATGTCTAACCCTATGTATTCGTAACCAATGAGTCTGACATATTATTGAATTTGATAAATTGGTGCACAGTAACATTGTGATGTAGTCCAAACGTACAGCTCAATTTTGATCAATTGTTATGTGGGTTATTTGTGGCCGAAGGTATCCTATCAGTTATTGTTTTTAGAAAGTCTTTAATCAAATGTTGACCTTGGTGGCTGCGCGGCGGGCGTTGGCTCTCTCGCGCGGCGGCGGCGCGGGCGCCTCCACGTCGGAGCCCGAGCCTTCCTCAGAACTGCTGCCGCTGAACGTCATCCGCTTCTGTGAAAACATATGGACATAACATACCATCACGCCTGTATTCCAGTTAGGCAGAGGTGTACTTATGTAAATACACCCACATTTCGCCGGTATGTTTAGGTCCCATGTATTAGGGGGCGAGCCTATTGGGTTGGAGTGTAGCCTTAGGGGCACTATGGAACGAGGACTTAGAAAATTTTTCAAAAATTTTTTAATTTTTTTTTTTTTGGAAATTTTGTTCTTTTTTGCAGCATGAGGTTAACCTTGACCATAGAAACAATTTAGGTCCCGAGAAGCATAGTCCTCCGAGCCACCGTTTCCGAGTTATGGGGTTCCGTTTTTTTTTATTTTTTCATAAAATGCTCCTCATTTCCAAAATGGGAACTCTGGCAAAAATCTTTTCGGGAAAGAAAATGTTGCTTTGGTTGTAACCCATGAGCTGACGGCAAAGAAACCACCAAAAAATAAAAAACTTCAAAATTTTTTCTAAGTCCTGGATCGATCTTCAGCTTGCGTATCCTTAGGGGCAAAGGACTTAGAAAAAAAAATTCAAATTTTTTTTTTACTCAATTCGCCCGTTTTTTAGTCCGTGTCGTATTAACCTTGATTTAGGGTCATTTTAGGTCCCGAGAAGCATGGTCCTGCTGCACCCCGACTCGGACTGGTTAGATTAGAAGGGAATGGCGGGGTCTTGCAGACCCCGCCATTCCCTTCGTGGTTATTTATTTTTAAACCACCCAGAAGTAGGAGCCCCGCGCAGCGGGGCTCCGTCGACTACGCCTTATTTTACTATTTCTGTTTAGAAATAAGTACTGCTTTCTGTATCAAGCTCTTGATCCAACTATTATTTATAATTTTGAAATTTTGACCTTGACATCAAGACTTCCAGGTCATGACGTTCCAGGTCACTTGTACAGGCCATAAAAGGCCTCTTCCAAGACTTTCTAAACATTGACCTTTACCCCAAGGTCATGACCTTTACCCCAAGGTCATGTCCTTCTAAGGTCACCGTCACTGTCAAGGTCAATAACCCCGAGGTCAAGGTCAATAACCCCGAGGTCAAGGTCAATAACACGAGGTCAAGGTCAATAACCCCGAGGTCAAGGTCAATTGTTCCCCCACCCTAATACTCCCACATCCCACCGGGTCCCGAAGGCTTGATAAGGCGATTGTTTTTGGTCCTTTTTTCATAGTGCCCCTAAGGCTACACACTGACCGCCTATTGCCATTAACCGGGCACAAATCCAGACTCCGAGCTGCTACTGGGAATTTCATAGAAAAACCCAATAACACTGCTCGACCTGGGGATCGAACCCAGGACCTCTAGCGTAGCAGTCGCGGTTGGGACCACTAGACCAACGAGGCAGTCAGACCAACGAGGCAGACTAACATATGGACCCTTATATTAATTCATATTCTTAGGCAACCTACGTTCCTGAGACGATTTCCACCTCCTTACTCCACGTTTTGGATATAAGTTAGTAATTTTCTGTATAGCTATTGTAAACGGCGCACTCGCTTTCCCCAATAGAATTGGATGGTGTTTATATAAAGGCATGTGTAAGTATAATTTTATAACTGATACATCCGATTCCTATAGGATTAACTTCTGATCGATGATATATTGTATTAATTTTTTTATGCGAATTCATTTACCTTTTTGGGTTCTTTTTTGAAAGAAATCTTGGTTTGCTTCAAGCCATCGCTCAATGCTTTCTCCACTTTTTCAGCCTTCTCGGGTTTCTCAACTTTCTCAACTTTCTCCTTCTTCACCCGAGACTTTGGTTTCTTTTCAGCACTTATTGGACTAATGCCAGTTGGGTCGTCCTGCGGAAATCAGTGTTGTATATCATAATATAAGTCATATATAGTAAACATTTCATATATGTTAATATGTATGTATATATCATAACATAAATTATGTAGGGTACAATTTTTGCATTTGTGTAAAGCTATGCAAAAATTAATACTTCTCTTTTTAAGGATATAATCAGTGTTTTGCTACTGCTGTGTCCGTACTGCGATTTTGCGCGTGATATTCTAGTCACCATCCACGAGTGTAATCGAAAAACATAAATTCCTCACATAGTGATGTGTAGTAATGAAAATGCCTTACAGCACCTTTTCAACCGACTTCAAAAAGGAGGAGGTTCTCAATTCGTCTGTATGTTTTTTTTTTTTTTTTTTTGTATGTTTGTTACGCGATATCTCCGCCAATTGTGGACCGATTTTAAGGATTGTTTTTTTGTTTGGTAGGTCATACTTCAGAGGTGGTCCCGTTCAAATTTTATCGAAATCGGTTGAGCAGTTTTGGAAATATCAACAAAAATCTAAAAATTGTTTACATCGATGATATTATCGTTTACTCCGAAACATCGCTGTCTTATTGGAGCAGTGCGTTTAGTTGGCTAACAAGTACTTCTAAACAAAACTTTCTACTAAAAATAACAAAATAAAATTACTTTTAACAAAAAAGTTAAACCGCCTTCAAAAAATAATAAAATAATTTTGTCTAAAACAGTTTGGGAAGTCGGTGGCGAAAATAAAAGACCCACTCAAATGGAAGTCACCGACTTCCCAAACTGTTTTAGACAAAATTATTTTATTATTTTTTGAAGGCGGTTTAACTTTTTTGTTAAAAGTAATCATATCAATGTTTCTCCACACCGCAGTAGCATGGATCGAGTGCAAACTCTTAGTAACATTTAAAGATAATAATAATATTATATTCATGTCTTACTCCATACATTAAAGCTCATAGCATACTAACCGGATCGTATTCCTTCTTGATCTCTTTCCTAGTTTTCGCCTTCTCAGCTGCCTGGATTCTCTTGATCAGGTCTTCGGATATTTTAGGCTCCACCCGCCTGCCGTTGTCTGATGGCGCAATGTCCATCAACGACTTGCGATTCTTCTTATTAGCATTCTGTAAAATTATAAAAAAAAATACTCATTTAAAGTCTAGTTTTTCTATCATATTCAGTAGCAGCTCTGAGTCTGGATTTCTGACCGCTTGATGGCAATAGGCTCGCCCCCTATTACATGGGACCTAAACTTTCTGTGGGTCACACATTAAGTACACCTCTGCACAACCCTTCGAGGATTACAGGCGCGATAGTATGTATAAAAAATACAGTCACGAAATGCATTTCCTTCGATTTTTATAATAATTTCCTACTAATAATAAAATATTTATTACCTTCATCCTTTCCATCTGAGTAGCATAAACCAAAAAGAAATATTACTATTATTACATTGCACCTAAAAATTACACGATTTAATCTACCGTTTAACTATAGGAAGGGACCTTGGCAAACATGTTTGTTGGATTAAATAACCAACATGGTAATTGGACAGGGAACATCAGACTGTTTATAATACCTATAGTGCTATCTCACTTAGACAACCTGACAAAGACAGCTACAATTTTGAATTATCATTATTTAATACAGGTTTACTAAATGCTGCTAGAAGAACTGGTCGTTCTCAATACAGCAATTAGAAAACCTTGGGCTTTTATGTGTGAGGAATAATAGTAAGAAAATAACTGGAAAATATTAAATTACATAATCATGAGATAAAATTACTATTACAGACAACGCCCGTGAAGCTATATACCACGGGGAAATGGCGATGGCTGGACATTGGACACACCATCGACGCGATGTCAGCGACTTCCGTGTGGCAACTAGAAGGTTGAAAACTCAGCCGTCAAGTGGCATTCCTAGTCGAGCACTACCGAAAGAGGGATCAATGAAGCTGGAGTATCACGAAGTCAGACAAAGACGGAAATGACGACACCATTTTCCGCGCACATACGACATCAGTACTGCAGACAATCCCGAAACATCACGTCAAGATGGATTCAATAAATCTATTTCATAAAATTCTTTCAAATGTACTTACCGCGGCTTTAGCAGTCTTCTTATTGACGGAACTCTCTTCCTGCCTCTCCTTTTCCTCTATTTCTTCCAACTTGATTAGGAACTCGTCTAAATCTTCACGCCATAACGACGCCGGAGTTTTTGCTCTGCACAAAATATTATAGATCCATTACTAAATTATAGTTTTAATCTACTGATTAGGACTTAGGCCAGACGCCTTCTACAATTCTGCCAAGCTGACGTTTTTACACGCGTAAATGTCTGCGTGAACAATTTGCAACATTAATATCTGTCACCGTAAAATTGTAAATACCGTGTAGAGAGGCGAGAAGTATTGGCCCCTCTAAGCACAGGGAGCATCTTCCGACCAGGCAGGTGTTTTTGCCTGGCGGGCTACGGCCCAACGGTTGATGTCAGGCGGTTGTATATACGCGAGTCGCGCGATAAACTCTACTTGCGCGATTCAGGATTTGCACGACGTAGTTCCATGTAGCGCGCTAGATGTCGCTACAACCGTTAGATTATAATTTAACTCGCGAGATTGTAAACTCACGAAACATTGTAAACCGCAACATACTGCTTAAAATCTATCGCATTATTTTACGGTACAGTCACCATCAAATATATCAGAGCAAACAACTGTTCATAATAATCTGAGCAACTAGAGATTTTAAACCATATCTCACCGACACAAAGGTGTTTTAGAATGAACACTACACACGGCAGCTGTCATTCTTATATATGTATTTAATCCCATTGGGGTATAGTTTAACTTCCCTAGTTGCTCAGATAATTATGTACAGTCTATTCGCTCCAATATATTTGATGGTGACTGTACATTACTATCACAATCCTTTGACTTTTGACTTTGAATATAATTGAAAAGTGGGGGTTGTAGTCTAAAGAATATAATGAAGGGGGGAGCCTTGGTCTTCTGCATATTTATGCTATTAGTTAATTTTATGGCTAATAGAAACCAAAAGCAAAAATGTATATTGAAAGAACATACTTGAGGGCATTTAGTTCTGAAAGTTTCTGGTCCCTCTGCTTGAGCAGTTCATCTTTCTTTTCTTTCGTCAGCATCCACATGGACATGCCCAGCAGGTAGTTGAACTTCTTCACCTCTTTCAGATTTTGGAATGCTTTCTCTGTAATACATAACAATAATAATTATCTTGTCTTTCCCGAAGGTTTAGGCAAAAGTGTATGTACACCCACAGTTCGCCAGTATGTTTAGGTCCCATATAATTAGGGGTGAGCCTATCCCCATTAACTGGGAACAAACCCAAACTCCGAGCTTGGTACTGGGAATTTCATAGAAAAACCCAATAACACTGCTTGAACAGAAATCGAACCTCTAGCATACTCACGCGTGGTTTCACTAGACTAATGGGGCAGTCTTAGTTTAAATCCTTACCTATGCTTTATGTCGTTATTGTTAGAGTTCACCAAATTTTGCTAAGCAGTTTAAACGTAAAAACGTAACGAACAGACGGACAGAGTTACTTTCGCATTTATATTTTAGTTCCTGATATGGCGATTTTAATGTCTGATAACTAGACATTATAGCGCACGCTGAGATATGCCCATAACTAGCAATTTCTGTTGTTACAAAGTGACAAGGATAGAATATTGTATCCTTATCCTTATTATGGGCAAAACACATACCAGGATCGACGGGTTTTCCCTTCTCGGGTTCCGGCTCCGGTTCGTCTTCAGACTCGATCGGTTCGTCGTCCAGCGCCGTGAGTCCCTGCATCTTGCTCGCGCGCTTCTTCCACTCCGAGATTGGATCGGGAGCGTAACCTGAATTAAAATTAGTGAATGTTAGAAAACAAAACCCAAAGAGGTTTATGTGTGAAGCCTTTTTGGTATTATAAGTCTGAATAAAGTAAAGCTGATTACTAAATACATAGGCATTGAATCGGCGGCGTTACGTTGATACTGAGAGACTTTAGGAGATAGATAGGAGATCGGGGTCAATAATACAAAATGTTATCCTTTTCAACCGACTTCAAAAGGAGGAGGTTCTCAATTCGTCTGTATGTTTTTTTTTTTTGTATATTTGTTACGCGATATCTCCGCCAGTTGTGGACCGATTTTAATGATTGTTTTTTTGTTTGGTAGGTCATACTTCAGAGGTGGTCCCGTTCAAATTTTATCGAAATCAGTTGAGCAGTTTTGGAAATATCAACAAAAATCTAAAAATTGTTTACATCGATGATATTATCGTTTACTCCGAAACATGCTGTCTTATTGGAGCAGTGCGTTTAGTTGGCTAACAAGTACTTCTAAACAAAACTTTCCACTAAAAATAACAAAATAAAATTACTTTTAACAAAAAAGTTAAACCGCCTTCAAAAAATAATAAAATAATGTTGTCTAAAACAGTTTGGGAAGTCGGTGGCGAAAATGAAAGACCCACTCAAATGGAAGTCACCGACTTCCCAAACTGTTTTAGACAAAATTATTTTATTATTTTTTGAAGGCGGTTTAACTTTTTTGTTAAAAGTAATTTTATCTCTTTCAAAAAGATATCAAATCAGACTTCAGATTGACATGGCATGGAATAGTTCCAGTTCCCGACAGACAGCACCTGTTCACGAATATGACGTGTGTATGCGTCTTTCGAGTTAACCATGTTGTAGGGAATAAAACAACCCGACAAACAACGCCTCCATCAGCAAGGCATTTATACTCCATTTGGTTAGGTACTTAACTAAAGGTAAACAATAAAAATGGCGGCGTTCAGGGCTCTTCAACCTTTATTGCAATGGTATCTTATGAATTGGGAGTGAAATTAATAACAACACATCTAACAATCAATAAAAACAACGAACCAACAAAACAATAACTAATTAATACAATTTACGGCAAAAGAAACACAAAAACTAACGAAAGTACAAACTGTTACGAATGGCGTCTGGTTACCCGACTAAGTATAATATCGGTTAATTATTCTGCCGCGCTTCCTCGCGCTACTACTTCTTAATTTTTTCGAGTTATCAAAACTCTACTACGTAGAAAAATGTTTTGATTTCCTGTCTTTTTAGGTTCTTTCTAGTAGGCACATTGCAATACTTTATGACATAATTATCAGATTTGATTTATTTATTGGTCGCAAGCTTAAGAATTAATAATTACCATTTAATATTAAACAAAGTAGTAAAATATGCTAGTATAGTAAAGGAAAATTATTTTGAATGATTAAATAATTTATTTTGGTTACGTTTTATTTCAAGATGAAAAATGGACCTGTAAAAGAACCTTTTTTATGATTTGTTTACATTTAGTTAAGTACCTAACCAAATGGAGTATAGGTGAGCATGATAGGCTCAAGTTACGGCCGGCAGACTAAAAATATATGTAAGTATGGATGTTTGTAAGTTACCTCTTTTGATGAGTTCTTCGACCATGACCTTGCGTTTCTTGTTTTCTACGACGAGTCCCTTGTCGCACTTCTCAAGGATGAAGCGAGCTTGGTTGGACAATTTGTCGGCCTCGGCTTGCAATTGACCCTCACGGTACTCCTTGCGCCGGGCGTAATACCTCAATCTCAGCTCATAGAAGTCGCGTAGAACCTCTTCCACCTTATCGTATCTAAAAACATTCATACAATCACACATGTATTCCCCAAAGGGTTACACAGAGGTATATGCAAAACCAGTTTACGCTCGCCTCTTATCGTATGTAAAACCTATACAATGCGAGATCAGCATAAACTGGACCTGTAGCTGTGTGTACACCCAAAAATTGCTGGTATATTCAGGTCTATGTAATAGGGGGCGAGCCTATTCCATTAACCCAGCAAATGTAGTGATTTTTTTTACCATGGAAATTCGTAAAACTATATTTTTCCTGCTCTAATTTGCAAAAATTTTAGGGAAACGAAAAGGATGGCAATAATAGTCATATATGCACCTGCATACTGCACATTTTTGCATAGGTTGCATTCTAATCGTGGGAGAGGTTAACCGGGCACAAATCCAAGCTACTGAGAATTTTATAGAAAAACCCAATAACACTGCTCGACCTGGGGATCGAACCCAAAACCTCTAGCATAGCAGTCGCGCTTACGAACACTAGACTAACTTTCCTTTTAGTTCCACGGCATTCGTTTCCCTGGTAGCATGATACAACCTACTTGTAGGGTTGCTGACTTCACATGCCATCGAGAAAATCTCTCAAGCATGCAGGTTTCCTCACGATGTTTTCCTTCACCGTTTAAGAGCGTTATAATTAAATATTACTATACACATGACTTCGAAAAGTCAGAGATGTGTGCCAACTCGAGACATTCGACATGGCAATCCTATGGTCATATCACAAGGCTATCACTGCACGAACGACATGATAGCAGCTCATGTGAGGCTAGTTTAGTGAACACTTACTTCTTGAGGCAGCAGTTGTGATCGAAAGCGTTCATGCAGGTGAGTGATATGGTAGTCTGCAGCTTGAAGACCTTGTGCACTCCCTCGGCCTCGACCTCGGCCAGCTTGCCGGGCAGCAGGCTCACCACGAACCGCACCGTCGTGTCCGTGTTGTACTCCTACAAAATATCATAAATGATATCAGGTTCATAGGCTCTCAAATGTCATCAAAATCAGCCCGTATTCGTACAAAACGTAGACCTTTTTAAGTGAACGCCACAGAGCCCGATCTTCAGCACTTTTAAATCAGTTGCTCCCAGCCGCCTTCCGCAACGTCACTCGTGGCCAGCGGGCGTTCTACACTATGTTTGCCTAAACGCGGTCTCCATTCGAGAACTCGTTTGTTCCAACGTTCTCCGAGAGACTGGACAGACTCAAAACTACCTACATATATCACTAAGTTACCTTCAGCTACTCAATTTAAAAATAACATAACATACCATCACACCTGTATTTCCCAAGGAATTAGGCAGACTTATATTGCTGTTAACATAGTTATACCCAGTTCACCAGTATTTTTAGGACCCACATAATAGGGCCGAGCCCATTGCCACTATCTAGACTCAAGCACCTTGTTAGATCACTAAAAAGGCAGTTACTATTTTCAAAAATTATTACAAATATTGTGGTCAAAATTGTGAGTGATGCTGCTTTAGCCTCTGATTCTAGAGTGGCCAACTTTCAGACACAAAAGTTTTGATGATTACATTACATTGAATTTTTATTTACTCACCCTATATTCGGATATGACTGGCTTTACTTTATCTGTTCCAAGCATAGGCTCGAGCACATTCTCCTTATAGTTCTGAGTCCACATGCCGACCGGAAGCTCTGTGATTTCGATCTTCTCGCCGGGCAATACAGCCGCCTCACCGGAAATTACGTATTTGTCGCCGAAGCCCTCTATTGTGCCGCGGAAGTTTTTATACCACGGATGCATTGGTTTCGGTTCGTCGCCATCTAACATCCGTCTGAAAAGTAATAATTAATTGATTAATAATTAATTAATACATGATGTAAGTTGAATAACGCGATTCTCTGAACAATAAAAAATAGGGGAGCTTATCGTCGCCTGAAGACCTAAAATGTGGAAGAGAAATGTCCTGAAATTCGAAAATCGCCTGAAATTCGACATCACAGGTAGTGGTCTCGGTAGCTTGGTTGGTAAAGCGTCTGGTGTACTTAATCAGAGGCGCGGTTCAAACCCTGCCTGAGATCGAATTTTTCTTTCACAAGAAATTTTCTTTCATTAGAAAATCATATCTTAGGGGAGGTTATATAATAAAATGTTATATCAGAACTTACCTTATATTCTCTGCAATGTCTCTGGGATTGTAGTTGGGTATCTTTGTGGACCAGCCCGTGCCGATTCCTTCGGCTCCATTCACCAACACCATAGGAATGATGGGGATGTATTGGACCGGCTCTATTTTCTGATTATCTTCGAATTCATGCTAAAACATAAAGTTAAAAGCTATTAAATTTATATTTGGATGTGACTTTTGTCTTCTTTACATATCAAATTGAAAAAAACCTCGTGTTAGAGGGAATAAAGGGCAGTCACTAAAGAAACTCCTGAAATACCTAGGTCTTGTTTAAAAAACTATTAAAATTATCTATAGAAGATCTTATTTCGTAATGTTCTAATGTACCCTTTCTGTACTTAACTTTAGTGTGTGTTGTAACGTAGCAAATAAATGATTTTTCTTTCTTTCTTTAAATTTTTACAGGATTAAATATAATTTATAATTAAACTTACAACAAGCAACGGATCGTCGTGCGGATGGAAGACGAGCCTGGTGAGTGGCGACATGAGCGTGAAGATGTAACGCGGGCTGGCAGAGTCCTTGCCGCCACACAGCCGCGTACCGAACTGGCCCCGCGGCTCCAGTAAGTTGATATTGTTGGAGCCGACGTAGTTCTGCGCCAGATTCACTATCGTCATTGCCAGAGACTGCTCACCTGTTAACGACAATATTGTTCATCATCACTGCTGGGCACGGGTCTCCTCTCAGAATGAGAGAGATTAGGCTATAGTCCACCACGCTAGCTTACTCGGGTTGGCAGACTTTACACGCCATCGAGAAAATCTCTCAGGTATGCAGGTTTCCTCACGATGTTTTCCTTCACCTTTTAAGCGCGTGATAATTAAGTATTAATACGCACATCGAAAAGTCAGAGGTGCGTGCCTTGGATTCGAACTCGAGGCCTTTGACATGGCAGTCCTATGGTCATATCACAAGGCTATCACTGCACTTATTGTTAAATATCAAAAATACAGAAATGCAGTAAATAAAGGTGGAGGTATTCATTTAGCCCAATCTCATAACTAGTAAAGTGGGTAATAGCTGTTACCTAACCCACCCTAGGTGGGACGGCGGGATCTCGGTGGGTCAGGTAAAAGTTATAACCCACTGTACGTGATATTAGTTTTTAGTGTGCAATAAAAAATATTCTATTCTTTCTCAGTGTGTGCGATAATACCCACTTGTGGGCGATGAAAGCCTAGAAGTCCAGAAAAAAATGGGGGTAATATAGCACGCTATAATAATATTAATTAATGTCATTGTGGTTTTTAAGATGTGGTAAAGTAATGAAAAAATAGGGGGCACTGAAAAATAATTGATTTATGACTACCTCTCTAATAAGATCGGTGTTCATTCTTCTAGAACGACCTCTCCCGACACTGTCGCTGATATTCGCCTTATAAAGTCCTTTTGTTAATCTTCTCTCAGTGATTCTCCAAATAAATGAGTTTATGTAATAGTTCTATGGATAATAGTATAATTATACATACCGTGATGATAAGCAGAGTGTTCTGCAACAGATCCGGCCAACTGTGCCACCTTGACCTCTCGTTTGTCATTACGTTTTATGCACGTGAAGATCACTTTACGTTGGCCAGGTTTCAATCCATCCACCATGGAAGGTATTGATCTGAAAAAAAAAACACACAATAAACATCCATTCTATCACGCCTGTTTTCTACAAAGGGTTAAGCAGAGCTGTATGTGTAGGTCCCATGTAATGGGGGCAAACCTATTGCTATTAACCACACACAAATCCGGACTGAGCTGCTAATGAGAATTTCATAGAAAAAGCCAAAAACACAGCTCGATCTGGGAAACGAACCCAGGACCTCTAGCGTAGCAGTTGCGCTTAGGACCACTAGACTAATGAGGCAGTCAGCCTACTAATATTATAAAAATGAAACAATTATTTGTGTGTAACATTAACACGCCAAAACTGTTGAACCGATATTGATAAATTTTGATACAGAAATAGATGGAACCCTGGAGATGGTTATAGGCTGCATAAAACTTAAAAATCAATCTTAGAATGTGAGAAACAGTAAGCGTTTAAATCAATTACAGTGTACACATTAACTTACCTAACATTATCCCCGTTAGAGAAGAGTACCAGCTCCAAATTAACGAAATCTGAATATGAAACAGCCTTTGTATCTTTTGTGTAGAGATATCTCTCTGGAAGCCCTATTTCTTTCCTGCGTTTCACTTCGTCCATGTGGCTTGTCAACCACTCCTTACGTTGGTCAGCACCTTTCTTAGAAAATGCCAATTCAATGTGATGATCGTCTGTGGGTCCTGCATACTTGAACCTGATCCTATGCCTTTCCATATTTTGGAAGTATTCTTTAGCCTCCTTGGATGTGGAGGTACCCAAACCTTTGTAGTATTTGATATTATACGTGTGATGGTTCTCTGTATTGTTCTTCCACTCTTCAAACTCAGGTAACGAGTAAAATGACATTTCTTTATCCTTTTTCGTAGCTTTCACGATAGGAGTAATGAACTCCTCTAAAAACGGCAGTTTCAATAATTCCGGCCAGTTGTGATGTATGAAATTTATTATTAAACCTTTTATGTGAGATCCATCTTGATCCTGATCAGCCATGATCATCACTTTACCATATCTCAATGATTTCAAATCATCGACTGAGTTGTATTTCTTTTTGTACTGGAGTCCAATGATTTTGATCATGTTGTTAATTTCAACATTCTCCAAAACCTGTTTATGTGAGGCATCTCTGACGTTGAGCGGTTTACCCTTAAGCGGGAACACTCCGTAGTGGTCTCTGCCAACCACGCCGAGTCCTGACACAGCTAAAGACTTAGCTGAATCTCCCTCAGTAAGGATAAGCGTACACAAGTGCGCATTTTTAGTACCCGCATCGTTAGCATCTTCTAGCTTTGGAATGCCTTTCAGTTTGCTCTGTTTCTTGCCAGATGCCTTCACTAGTTCTGTCTGGGCTTTAAATTTAGCCCACGTCAATACAGACTCCACTAGGCCAGATTTTGACACTGCTGTTATGAATTTCTCAGAATAATTACATTTTGAACCAAAACTCTTTGCTTGGAGTGTCATGTATTCTTTTGTTTGTGAGTCAAAGGTTGGGTTGACAATAAGACAATTAACAAACACCCACATGTGATTTTTTACTTGAACAGGTTTGATATTGACTCCACCCTTGTTCTTCTTCTTAATAATTTCTAGAACGTTCTTGACTATGCTGTCGGAAACAGTATCAACGTGCTTCCCGCCCTTTGTGGTCGCAATGGAGTTCACAAATGAAACCTGCTGAAAACCTCTGTCGGAGAGCGTAAGTGCGAGTTCCCACCTGTCATTTACCTTCTCATACACAACTTTTAATGGCTGACCATTTTCATCTTCTTTGCCTTTTATGTATAAATCTACATAGTCTTTAAACTTATTTATTTTAAGCCTCTCTCCGTTAAGGTATACCTTGACGCCTTGTGTTGACATAGCAATGTCGTAAGCTCGCCGGGACATAAGAGCAACAATATCGTCTTCCAAATTCTCCATCTTAAACTTAGATAAGTCGGGACTGAATATCACTTTAGTAAAATCGTCATCTTTGCCAGCTTCTTTAACCTTGGGTTCAGAAGCTTTAGTCATGTTAGAGCCCCATGTTTGTTTGAAGTGCTTTTTGTATTGTTTAGATGCAGTTTCTACAGTAAATTTTGTAGAGAATATATTACATAATTTGGCACCGTAGCCGTTCCTACCTCCTGTCACCTTTTCTTCTTCATCATTGTAGTTAGATGATGTCAGCAGGTGACCAAAGATCATTGTAGGTACATACATTTTCTCTTCTTTGTGCATCACCACAGGAATACCGCAGCCGTTATTATAAACAGAAATTGTATTCTGTTCCTGGTTTATGTCAATTTTAATTACGTCCATTTTGGGGTCTCTCTGTTTGTTGTCAGCCGCATTGACTAAGATTTCATCATATATTTTGTATAAACCTGTAATATAATCAACAAAAATATTTATAACATCTATAATACATACAGCCTATATACAGGGCAACATACAATGAATTATGTTAAAAGGTTACCATCACAATTTCAAATTTAAATATGTATGTGCCACTTCCATTTTATATGAATGCACATTGAATATATAATTTATTTTTATATGCCCTTGTAAAAGGTACTGTATGATTACAGTACTTGCACAAGTTTGTTACTTCAATCTGAGCTTATCTTTTTTTTTTTTTTTTTTTTTAAGAAGGGAGATAAAACTCTTCTTAAAAATTACAGACCCATTTCTCTTTTAAGTCACGTCTATAAGTTGTTCTCTAGAGTCATCACGAATCGTCTCGCTAGGAGACTTGACGAGTTTCAGCCTCCGGAACAGGCTGGGTTTCGCTCAGGTTACGGCACCATAGACCACATTCACACAGTGAGGCAGATTATACAGAAGTCCGAAGAGTATAATCGGCCCCTGTGCCTAGCGTTTGTGGACTATGAGAAAGCTTTTGACTCTGTGGAAACCTGGGCTGTTTTGGAATCCTTACAGTGATGCCAAGTGGACTATCGTTATATCGAAGTGCTGAGATGTCTTTATGAATCTGCCTTTATGAATGTCCAAGTACAGGACCAACAGTTTAAACCTATCCAATTGCGCAGAGGCGTGAGACAGGGGGATGTCATATCTCCGAAACTGTTCTCAAGCGCATTGGAGGATTTGTTTAAGACTCTGGACTGGAAAGGCAAGGGCATAAACATAAACGGCGATTACATCTCGCACTTACGATTCGCAGACGACATAGTCCTAATGGCGGAGTCGCTAGGGGAGCTGCAACAAATGCTGGACAGCTTAGCATCAGCCTCACAAAGCGTAGGTCTCAGCATGAATTTGGATAAAACCAAAGTCATGTTCAATGACCACATTGGTCTGAGACCTATTGCTGTAAATGGTCATCTTCTTGAAGTTGTTTCGGAATACACTTACCTCGGGCAGATTTTGCAGTTGGGTAAAAACAACTTCGAGGGGGAGGCCAAGAGGAGAATCCAGTTGGGCTGGGCAGCATTTGGAAAACTTCGTCGGGTCTTCTCATCACCCATACCGCAAAGCTTGAAAACAAAAGTTTTCAATCAGTGCGTCCTACCCGTGATGACCTACGATGCTGAGACGTGGACACTTACAGTGCGGCTTGTCCACCAATTTAAAGTCGCTCAGCGTGCTATGGAGCGTGCTATGCTCGGAGTTTCTCTGAAGGACAGAATCCGCAATGAGATTATCCGACAGAAAACCAAAGTTACCGACATAGCACACCGGATTAGCAAGCTGAAGTGGCAATGGGCTGGCCATATCTGTAGGAGAACCGACAACCGTTGGGGTAGACGTGTTCTAGAGTGGAGACCGCGACTCGGCAAACGTAGTGTAGGACGCCCTCCGGCAAGATGGAGTGATGATTTGCGAAAGGTGGCTGGCAGAAGCTGGATGCGAAAAGCGGAGGACAGGGTGAAATGGCGCACACTAGGGGAGGCCTACGTCCAGCAGTGGACTAGTATAGGCTGATGATGATGATGAGCTTATCTTAAATATATAATATGTATGGTATACAAAACTTCACAATGGACTTAGCTGTAAACTGGAAGAGTATGAAAATGATCCCAAGTTTAGGTATTCATTGAAGTCACAACAAAACTTGCACAAAGAGTACAGTGTACCTGTTCCTCAATCGAAACTTCGAAAGTTATAACAAACAAAAAATAAAGAAAATCGTATATGAAATTGCTCATACAATGTATTTGAGTACAATGTATAATTATGTATTTGAGTTGATCCTCATAATATTTTTTCTTGCTTGTCTTTTGGCACCAAAACATACCACGCCTGTATCTCCCGAAGAGTAAGGCAGAGGTGAACTAATACACCGACATTTCTCCAACATGATTAGGTCCCATGTAGTAAAGGGCAAACCTATTGAGACAGTGAGTGAACCAGGCACAAATCTACACTGAGCTGCTTGCTACTGAGAATTTCATAGAAAAACTCAATAACACTCTCTCTCTCTCTCACGCTAGCGTAGCAGTCGTGCTTAGGACCACTGGACTAATGAGGCATCTGTTGGCACCAAAGGGTAATAAAATAAGAGAAAGAAGTAACAATATATTTCGTAAAGCAATACATACCTGGTACAAAATTCAATTCCCTTTGGACCATGCAATCCTTGGACTTGTCAAAAACCCACATCAACTCGGTGGTCCGCTCAACAGACCCGATATATGTGTCAGGACGTAGTAGAATGTGTTCTAGTTGTGTCTTCTTCTGGTATATCTTTTCAATTGTGCCCTTTGCACCCTTGGTTGGAGGCGGTGCCTCTGCAGCACCATTCTGTGCTGTGCTGTTCATTTTATTGAACATAGCCTGAAAATAAACACCAGTCGGGTGAAAGTTGAACTACCACACCAAGGGACTCATGTATACCTGGTTTTTTTTTTTTTTTTTTTAAACTTACTAGCAATGTGTTTCACACATTACTAGTATTCTTGTTAACCCCTCGTGCTAAGCTAAATGCTTGTGTTACGAGTGGGTTCACATCGGTAGTGCAATGGGTGGGGTTCGAACCGGCAACCATATACTAGCAAGTCCGACGCCCTAGCCATTAGGCTACCCACGCTTCAAATACGGTTTTACCCATAAATGTACACATATACATGATACAGTAGGTGTGACCCAAATTAGTTAGCAATAAAGGCGATTTTTGATTGCAATTGTATAGCTTGAAGTGTTGTAATGAACAGAAGACTTGAATATTCAATGGTGTAAGGACATAGTAATGTTTGATGGACCTAAAATTAGTTACCTATATAGCATACAATTTTTGGAAATGCTAAAAAGACACTGGTATTCTAATGGCATCAATTAATAAAGTACAGTCACCAGCACATCAGGTTATACAAAACTGTCAAATTTCTCCAAATGATTTTAACCCTTAATTTGTTAATGACTGCCTCGTTGGTCTAGTGGTCCCAATCGCGACTGCTACGCTAGAGGTCTTGGGTTCGATCCCCAGGTTGAGCAAAGTGTTATTGAGTTTTTCTATGAAATTCTCAGTAGCAGCTCGGAGTCTGGATTTGTGCCCGGTGAATGGCAATAGGCTCGCCCCCTATTACATGGGACCCAAACATACCGGCGAACTGTAGGTGTACATTAAGTACACCTCTGCCTAACCCTTCGGGGAATACAGGCGTGATGGTATGTTATGTTATTTGTTAATGATTAAGTTGAAAATTGACTGAGAAAATTTGTCATTTTTTGGTAACTTGATGTGCTGGTGACCATACAATAAACATTGCTGTTTTCAATTTAATGAAAGGAACTTCCGAACTACCATGGTGATAAAATCGTTTAATTAAGTGTTTGAATACACAAATATCGAAATTAGTAAACAAAATAATTAGAAATATGAAATATATATCTCTTATTATCTTTACACCGACTCTTTCTATTAAAATTTACCACTTCTAAACCACTTGAAGTAAACTTCCGATCGGCTTACTTATTTCGAACAAACTGTACTGGGTCACGACCCACCAAATGGTAGGCATTGTGCGAGTTCCTTTAATTGGAACTTGACAACTAAAAAAACTCAATTTAATCAACAATTATTATATTTCTATCACTAGGCCTGTTATTTTAGAGTCAAACACTAATCACCTAGGTAACCCATTGTTATTTAGAGAAATGAGTATGAAAAAAACGCTGAAAAGAAGCCTTTTCAGTCTAGAGCCCTAAAAAAAGTCATTTATATAAATATATTAATTACTTACACAAAAAATGAGGTCAGTTACTTTGAGGTTGAATATTGAATTATATATTCAATAAGGACTAAATTAATTTATGACGCATGGTAGTGTGTATGTAATATTAATAACATATTCATTATAATAAACCAGTCAATTGTACTAACATTTGGTATTCCAATAACTATGAATTATTGAATTTAAGGTCTGAACTGATACTTAAACCAACCTCAAATCATACTACAGTTTGTTCGAAATAAGTAAGCCGATCGGAAGTTAGCCGTTCCGAACTACCGCGGTGCTAAAATCGTTTAATTAAGGGTTTTAATACATAAATATCGAAATAAGTAAACAAAATAATTAGAAATGTGAAACATATACGACTCTAATTATCTTTACACCGACTCTTTCTATTAAAATTTACCACTTCTAAACCACTTGCAGACAACTTCCGATCGGCTTACTTATTTCAAACAAACTGTACCTATGACCACTAGCTAATAGCTAAAGAAAGAGGTTTATTTGAGGGTAGTTAAAAAACCAGTACATTTAAAAGACAAGTTAAATTGAAATGACACTTAATCCTCGAAAATGATTATGTGTGCCTTTTGCGCAATCAATCAATAATGTATGTGCAACAGTAAAGGGTTTTGCAAACAGCTTTTACAAATAAATTATATGACGACTGTTTTTGAAACTACCAACTGTCATGTAATTTATAAAAGGTAAAAGTGGTCTAGAAATGTATAAATTATCTTTTAAATCTGGCATAGTTTACTCTACAAAGATTGTAGAAACCAAAACTGAATTATAATCGCAAATCAAAACACTAAGCTAACCGTTACCGATCAAAATGCCGCCAAATGGTTCGCTTACCTTTATATCAGCCATCTTGTTAGAAGTGCTTTTGTAGCGCGTGAAATCAACGCGAAATAGCGTCTGTCTGGAGACCAGAACAAAACGTGTACTAATTTCGGTCGCTGCTAAAAAATAACATTTTTAGATTAATAATTTGCAATTAACACGACCGCCAAGAAACACGAAGACAAGCAAGACGCCAACATTGTCATAAACAAGCTTATTTATTTTTCTAGTTTTCTAGGGTTTTTTTTTTCAAAAATTGACATTGTTTATGGTTGGTTGACGCTTGGTAGTTTCGATCTTTTGGGCTCAGATCAAATAAAAAGTTAAGATGGAACTTTGCGAAGAAAGAAGTGAGGCCGGTTAAAACTACGCCTAGCCGTTTACAAACGCAATTTTACACTATATAACAATACCGAAACTACGCCTTATCTTGTCAGTCGAGCTATGAAGCTATCGAAAGCTCGATTGACTGATTGATTGAGCTTTTGGGTAACTTAAATAAAACAGAATGTTGAGACAAAAATAAAAAGTGATGAATGCAAGGGCAAATACACAAAACTACACATTAAGTTAGACAAATCCAATATAGGCTGGTGTCGCATTGTGCGGAAAACGTTTACAATGCGAGATCAGTTGATACTGGATTTGTATAATTATTGTAGCCTATTTACAACATACATGTGCTTGGATTAAAACACTTAAAACCTGATAAACAGTTTTACAGGTGTTTACCCTCATAATTGGGTGTTTGAAGTTTATAAAAAATAATCAGTCAATCATTTGAAATAATATTGCTACTCATAGTTGATTGCGAGACAATACAATACTACATACATACATACATATTGTCACGCCTGTCTCCCATGGGGGTAGGCAGAGACTATAGATTTCCACTTGCTACGATCCTGGCACACTACTTTCGCTTCATCTACATTCATTAAACTCTTCATGCATGACCGTCGGTTTAGGGTGCTCGGAACCTGGCCTTTTTTAAGAACATCCGCAATTTGGTTGCGGTACGTTCGCCGAGGTCTTCCTCTTTCAACTCGTCCATCCATACTCACCATATATACTTGTTTCGTCAATCTCCGTTCATCCATTCTATCTACAAGACCCAACCATCTTAACATAACCTTTCTCAATCCTTGTTACTATTCTTTCACTCCACAACGCTCCCTTATCACACAGTATCCAGTTTAAGCTGATCTCGCATTGTATAATATAGTAGGCTTTATTTACGTTAGCTGGATGTTGGTGGTGGATTCAGCAATCACTGTACCGATGGTTGTGTCATCCACTGGTGTAATAGTAAAAAAAAAGATCAAAACCTTAGAAGGCTCTCGCCGAGTGGGTACAGGCCCTTGATTCAGAAAGAAGTACTTTTGGACACGGCCCACATTGTTCTCTCTCACTGGGCTCGAGCGCCGCCACCGCCAACTTAGATCCTGCTCCGATGCTGGTGGGTTATAAAATCTTATATTTTTATCTATATCTTCCATTTATTTTCCAACATATTTGTTTAAATTTTTAAATATTTTTACAAATTATATAAAAACATAAAAATATAAAAAAATAGTCATCCACCGGTATCGGGAACAGGGTCCAAGCTACCGGTGGTCAGGGCCCCAAAGAGAGGAACCTCCTAACAATACGCGCCGTATCTAGGAATACCGCTCTCTGTATCACGCCCTTGACCCAGCTGCCTAGCGAGAGCCTCCGCAGGTGTGAGTCGAGGCTCTTGGCTATTAAACCATTTGCGGTCACAACTATCGGTACAATGACTGCCGAGTCAATATCCCACATGTCGACAATCTCATGAGCCAAGTCAAGATATTTATCTATATTTTTATTATATTTTCTATTTTAATAAATTCAATTAAAAATAAAAATACATATTTAATGTGATAAAATTAATAAAGGAAATAATAAGAAAAATAATAATAGGAAAACAATTAATCGATGGTTGTTTAGTAACAATTGCCCGTCGCTCCAAGCCAAAACCAATTAAAAAAAAGCACCCGTTGCTAGTTTGTATAAACGGTGGCAAGCACATCAAGTTACCACAAAATGTCAAATTTCTCAGTTGATTTTGAACTTTATCTTGAACAAATTGAGGTTTAAAATCATTTGGAGAAATTTGACAGTTTTGCTGCTGTACAGTGCTGCTGTAATAGCAGTACCTGCTGGAGACTGTACATACGACTGTCAAACAATGTCGTGCGGTGCCTGGATGCCTGGCACAAAGCCCTCTGTCTGAAGCCAGGCGCGCAATGCCATCATGGTAGCCCCAAACTGACAGCAGTCTGACATTAGAGGTTTGCACCGGAGCGAGATTTCAACAACCGATTGAATTCACCGGTGATTGGGCAATCTCCGGTGAAAAACCGGAGGTCACCGGAGAATAAAGAAATTTTGTTTCTTTTTTAAAATTTATATATTAAAAATGAAGAAATAAGAATAATCAATTGATATACTTTAAAGAATCATTTATTAAAAAAAAAAAGTTTTATAAAGATAACAAATGCTGATTTTGATTTAAGAAACACAACATGTCAACAGCGTCATAGCGTAACATGTTTCTTCTATCATTTAGTATTTGTCCTGACGCCGAAAATACTCTTTCTGACCTTACAGAAGTACCAGGCACAGCTAGGTATTTAAAGGCTATTTCGTCTAAAGGCTTTAAATGTTTTTTGAATTTCCAGAATTGCACAACTTCATCCCATTTGTGGCTTTTTTCAGGATACTGTATTTCCGTATACATTTGAATAAATTCATTGCCGAAGCGGATGTCATATCTGCATTAATTAAATGTCTGCGCTGTATACTTGCCACCCCCTGTGCAGCAACGTACGCTGGATTCGTTCCTCGATAAGGCCTCTTCAATCATTGACTCGACTGGCGACGAAACTATTATAGCTGGAGATTCCAATCTTAGTTTTATTCGTTGGGAACCAAGCAATAATCTGCCTCATACTTCCTGTACGTCAGTGCACAAGTATGTGCGTAGTATGCGCTGGGTTACTCTTTGATAGATTTTTTGTCCAAAAAATCCATATTTGGAGCAAATTAATACTGTCAGAAACTGTTATCACAAAACCTCATATTATGTAACTTTCATGGAGGAATCGTTAGCTAATGCAAGTCCCCTTTATCCAAAGTGGATGTCTATCATCCACCATTAGAAATTTCGCTAAAAGACATTTCCTCAGCCCTTCTAAAGAGCAAAAACGTCCTTATGTATAACTTTTAGAAAGGCAAATTATGAATAAATTAATGCGGAAATCAATGCAATCAATTGGTTTTCAGTACATTCTAACTCATTCGATGTCCATGCTATGGTGAACGTTCTATAAACACATTTAAATAATATCATTGCCAAATATGTTCCCATTACCAAAACATCACCAGTAAATTTCCCGTGGTTCACTAAACCACGTATGAGACTTCTAAACGAAAAGGAGAAACTATGAAAACATTATAAAAAGTACAAGAATCCTCGAGATAGCATAGAATGCAAATTACTTAATAACTGATCTAAAAACATGATGAACATTAGTTACAAAAACTACATGAGCATAATCCTAAACATTTCTGGTCCTATGTAAAGGCGAAAAAGTCCGAATCTTGCTTCAAGTCTATCGCTACCGCTCAAATTAATCTTTAACCGATCAATTGCTACATCGCAGTTTCCCACGGAGTGGAAATTAGCAAATATTGTACCGATTAAATATCGGTCGGATAAAAAGGTCTTTGCGGATGATCTAAATATATATAACTTTAATATATAAAACGAATTCACCTTTGAAACAAAAAAAACTAAATCAAAATCGGTTCATCCGTTCGGGAGCTACGATGCCAGAGACAAACGGACACACACACACAGACACATCAAACTTATAACACCTCGTCGTTTTTGCGTCGGGGTTTAAAAAATAAGATGCGATGATCACCGGAGATCAATCGGTTAATTACCGATTATTTCAATCGAGTACTTTTACCGGTGAATCACCGGTTATTCTCCGGTACTCACTGCTCCGGTGCAAACCTCTATCTGACATTTACGTCTCAAAGTTGCCAAGCTAAAGATCTACAATACAATTCTATTTTCGCAAATGAAAATGAGGTTAGGTTAGAGTAACAAAACGATTTTAGTGTAAAGTTATTGTATGTATAATGTCTTTATTAACGTACGCTTCGACCGTGCTCAAACGCGTTGTGTCGTTAAGGTTTCCTTTTAAATATAAGACCTGTGTAAATAACGTAAAAACAGTATCCTATAGTTCAATTACAACCAAAACAATTCATGATGTTAATACAAACGTAATAAAAGATGTTATTCTGTTTAAATACGAGAACCCTAAGTTTTATAAGTATATGAATATATTTGCAGTAGTTCAATATATGTTCTGGAGTTATTTAGGTATTTTTGCATTTTCCACGCTAAGGGACGCCCCGGTTGATAAATCTACGATCACAGATGATACCCCCTGGTTCAGAAGGATAAATCTTGGGGAAAATAAGTATAGAAACACTCTTGGAGTCGTTTCTGTGGTAGTAGGTTAGTAAAAACGCTTCACTATTGAAAATGTCTATATTTTTTTAATAAAATTAAATTTCAGATATTTGATAACAGTTTTTTATTCCTATAAAATTAAAGATAACTGCCAAATTTGTTACAGGAGTTGGGACTATCGGAATTATCTGGATGTACACACTCCGGTCAGTCCGTTTCTTGATTCTCAATAAAGGCGGCAAGCAGTTGACATTTGTAACATACACTCCTTTTGGTAAAAATAGGATGATGACTGTCCCCTTGTCGGATGTGTGTTGTAGAGAAGCAAGGAATATTGCAAGGGTACAGTTGCCATTGAAAGTGAAGAACAAATGGATGCACTTCATGCTGGACATGCGAGGAGAGTTCAAAAACCCATTATTGTTTGACTGTACAGCCGGACTAATGAGAAAATGGTGAAGAAATTGATTTTTATATCATTTGTACCTGATATGTTTTTTGTTGTAAATATAGTTTTAGCAATACTTTCACAAGAGTTTTTCTATGAGAATCATTACCCCCTACAATTACGACATCCTAATCTAGTTTGGTAGTGAAACTATTATTCTGTGAACGAATAAACGAATATTCTGTGGGAAGGTAGTACTTCCATGATCATGCCGACCCATTTATGCTGGCATGTAGACATACTATTGGGGTCAGCTTCGTCTAACCAGACTTGACTGAATATTTTTACATGTGACTGCCATCAGACCTACATATTTTCTGTTTGTACACACAGCTACAGGTCAACCTATAAAAATCCAGTTTAAGCTGCTTTGGTATTGTATAGGTATTCCATACCATAAGAGGCCAGTATAAACTGGTTTTGTATAGCTTGATGTGTAGCCGTGCAAAAAATAACGATCAATTTAATAAAGCTAGTGATACCTCATTGGTTCAGTGGTCCCAAGCGCGACTACAAAACGGTCCTGGGTTCGATTCGCAGATAGAGGAGCGTTTATGGGTTTTTTCTATATAATTCTCAGTAGCAGATTGGATTTGAATTGGACCTGATTGGCAATAGGTGTGCCCCCTATTACATATTACCTAGTTAATGTGCAGTGATAGCCTTGTGATATGACTGCCAAGTCATAGGTCTTGAGTTCGAATCCAGGCACGCACCTCTGCGTATTAATAATTAATTATCACGCGCTTAAACGGTGAAGGAAAACATCGTGAGGAAACCTGCATGCCTGAGAGATTTCTCGACGGCATGTGAAGTCTGGGAACCCGCAGTAGGCTAGCATGGCGGACTATAGCCTAATCCCTCTCGTACTGAGAGGAGACCCGTGCCCAGCAGTGGGACAATGTAATGGGTTGATGATGACATAGTACCTTATCATAAAGGCGAAATGTGCTTAACCTTTCCGGGAAGACAGGCGCGATGGTATGTTATATAATGCATTCTAGGTAGGGATATAGCCAAACTTCTTAAACGCTCTTAAGTTGCATGCAAGTGCAGTATTCCAAAGAAATCTGGTTATTTTGGAATCGCAAATAGTGTTCAGAGCACTCAAGAAGTTTGGCGTCAGATATACATGGATCTATTGTTCTTGGGCGCCTGGAGCCTTCAAGCGATCCACTAAACAATAATAATAATGTGGAGGTACTTACGATATTTAGCTCTCCGTTTCAAACTGAACACGAGACAGATACAACGCAATAACACTTCTCACACGTAGCGATTTGGTTCAATATTGCATACACCTGAGTTATAAGATTTATACATTCTGGGTATAGTAGTCATCTGTTTTAGTGTGACTACAATGTTTGATAATCTACCAATTACGAATAACATTACGATACGTGCACACTGGTTGGATGCCGGAACTAAAATGAAAAGATTTATATACCACTGTCTCATAGCTGCAAAACTAGAATGAGGGTAGAAAATATTAATAGCTACTTACCAGGTACTAGGTAGTTTTAACTTATAATTCAAATATTAAAACGAAAAGAAATGAAACAACATATCAAGATTTATGCGAAAAATCTTTATTATTTGTTTATAATTATTAGAGTAACGGAAATACGTCGTCTTGTTTCAACACAAAAATAAAGAAGTACAATCAATAACAAAAAAAAAAAAAATTCTTTTTTTTTTATTTACAATATGCTGATTTTGTCTTCGAATGGTAAATGCAAATATTGTATTCTGTATTTGTGTATTCAATCTTTTGACCAGCCAATATCACTACCAAAGTCCTTTACATAAATTTGCACTTACCACAAACAATTAAAAAATAAAATAAAAATGAAAGTCTTTCAATATCATAGACAAATCATTTTACAATCAACTTACTGAGACGTTTATGGTTGTTTTACACTTGCAAAGGTTTTTTATACAGGTTATTGAGAAAAGAGTTATGAACCAGGGATTTAAAAAGTAAAAACATGATTTTAAAGTTAGGCTGGTTTCGCATACATGCCAGGGAGGCAAGTGTGGGCAGGCATTGCAAAATTATTTATGATCTCTTATTTGACTGTGGTTAGATCAGCTGATGATGAACAATAGATTAACATTGTTCTTTAATATTGGACTTCAACGGATAATAGTTGATCCAGGTGATTGATCACGTAATTAGTATAATGAAGTCAGACGAAAACTCATTCATTTCTCTGACTTTGGGAGTTATTGAAGACGGTCAATTTTACAAGTGCAGAACAACCTGATCACTTATCACATATTTATATTACCCTACTGACAATTTTTTATTAATTCTACAAATGCTTTTACTAGCTTGCTACAACAAGCTACGATGGATCGATGGAGTCATAATATGATTTAAAAAATTACATACATCTAGTCAAAGATCGAGTTTTTATTAGAAAACTGTTGAAATGGAGTGAAAAGTCATGACTTGGAAGAAGATCCTCGATCTATAAAATTAAGTACAATATTATTTCTTATTTACAATAGTCATAAATATTTAATGTACTATAAATAATTTAATTTTAAGAGTCCGTAGACTTGCCACGGGAAGCAGTGTGCATTATTGAGAATCTAGTAGGCAATAGTTGATGTTGGCTGGTACCTTCCGACCATAGAAAATGTCTCCATATACATAATAAATTTATATAAAATTGCGCCAACATTGGTCAATTGAAAGAACTGTTCTATATCTATAGGGAAGGCAACAGATGGCAGCACCTCCAAATTTTTCAACAGCCAATCAAAACGTGTTATTTTGACATTTGCAATTACGTCAAAGAGGATTCGGCCAATATGATTGATCGTAAGTGGCGCCAAAATCCTGAGTTCCCAATTTCAAGCCATCGCTGTGAAGACTTGACCATAAAATAAAATAATAAGTTCTACATGCATTGACACACTGCATTGCAGTTACACTTATATTCAACATTTCTCCCACTTTTATTGATTCATATCTTTTTACCTATGCTATGAATATTGTAATCACATAATTATAATATAGTTGTAAATATGGTATGTGGACTAAACTATTATTGGCTTATGGTTTTAGTACACTGAGCTGTGAATGCGAAAGTAGAGCAACAATAGATATATTTTTCCCGCTTTAACTTATTTAATTTCATGTGCTTGTCTCTTTTTTGAAACAATCAGTCAGATACGCTTCAGTGTGCTAAAAGCGTTAATGGCCACTAATCTTACAGAAATCTGAAAGCGGGCTACAGAGCCCGACAGGGTAAAAAGACCGCCTTGAATTAATATTTATAAAAATCACACTAGAAAGTGCTTATTGTGTCCTTTTTAGCCCGTCTAGGCGGCTAACATACATCCCGAGACTTAATTATGTCGTCGCATTATGTCGTGTTTGGCCATGGTTTTGACACGAGAGATGCGACGACAAAATTATTTCTTATACATTCTATGGATATAAAATTGGCAATTGAAAAAATCTTGATAAAATTGTTCGAATAGAATTATGATGCTTAGCTTATCGGTAATTATTGAGTCATTAGCATAAATAAGAGTTTATTCACCATGACTTATCACTAGCGGAAGAATTTAGAAAAGAACTGTATGACTTATGTCATAGAGTCGGTTTTGAATATGGCCGCTAGCGCTGAAATCAATAAGGCTTTAAGTTCAAACATTATTTCAGCCTCCTTTGATATTTAGTGAGTAATAAGTACTGTTATACCTTGTTTTTTTCAGTAGGTTATACTTCGGGCCACTTTCGGTCATTCCCAATAAAGGTAATAAAATAAGTATCGAATTGCATATCCATGATCAATTGATAATTACTGAGTCTATAGCTTACCATTAAGTCTTAGTCAAAAACAAAAAGATCACACAGCAAATCTAGTTTGTTTGTACAAATCATAATTTATAATTTCAGTAGTCGAAGAGACGGTGACATTGAAAGAATGATATACAATTCTATAGATGCAGTTACGTTGTAAGACCTCGGAAAATCGAACATTAATTGGCAACAAGGAGTATCATAAAGTGGGAATTTGAAACATTTTCAATGCGATTTTTTTTATTTATTTGTCAGGTTGACAAATGACATAAGTATAGGATTGCCATACGTCCGGGTTTCCCCGGATTGCTCCTAGTTAAGGGGGCGTACTACAAATTAAACCTGCCCGGTTTAATTTGAAGTCCGGATTTTAAAGTCAACGTTCGTTGCCAGAAGATATAATATTTTTTTTTAGTTTACTGAATGACTTAAAAAAACACTTGACATGTGGGCAACACCGGGGTTCTAAGCTCTAAAATCCGGGCAAGTCACGCTATTTGTTCCGGTTGCAAAACTTTTGAAATAGCAACCCTAAACTAGTATAATTTTGTTCATGATTTACGTTTATATATCCGTTATATATTTACGTCTTTGATTGTAAATTGTCACATTCCATATTAAGAACCGTTTGTTGCTTATCCTTACCTTGATAGCATGAATGAGATATCCATATTTACAAAACGTAGGTATCTTTCTTTACAAGATTATTGCATCGAAATATGCAAGTCGAAGTCTGAGACTCCTGTGACCTTTGTAATCAATAATACATAAAATATTCATGTTATTATTAAATGCACTTTGACATTGCCAAGTTTATTAGTTTATTTGATCGGGTATTAATTATAATTTTAGTATTCAATGATTGGATATATATTAAAGGTCAATTAACACTGAGTTTTTTCTTGCATAACCAACAAAAAAATATAAAGCAATCATAAATTCGTCTTTATTTTTATTGCAGGCAATTAAATCGCTCCAAACCGCTACAAGTGTTCAAAGACTGCGAACACTAATACATTTTATTTAAAAAAAGTCATACACAATGACTGTTACATTGTTTTTACATATTTATTTATTTATTTTTACATATAAGTTGCAGAAAGAATATTTACATTCCTGTTTCATTATATATATTTTTTTACTAAAACTACACCATTCAACAAATAAGTGTGTATTGTGTAAGTAACACGAATAATTATAAGTTACGGTCAATAATTTATCACTTAGTAATTAGCCGTAAATTACGGCTTAAGTTTGTCTTAGATAATGTTTCTTAAGAGTTTTTAAATATTCACTTTTTATCACAAACTGTCTGACACATCTTCACGTAGTTAGTCATACAATAGTTAATTATCTAAAGAAATCATCGCCTTTTGTTTCCGCGAGGAGTCAACACTAAGAAAGTATGTCCAAATAAATAGCGACTTTGATAAATCAGAATATTATCTATTTTGTAACCGCTACGGTTTTCCCTTACATATTCAACGCAAGTCCGTATATACAATGGAAATACTTATTTTCCCTACTGTCACATTATATAAATCAAACCAAATTCTTGTACACTTCTTATTTTTGTAAAGAATCCTACTTTATTAATCCCCCATATGGTAAAGAGACGATGTTACTGTCATAATATAAATTTAAAAAAAAATATTTTGCGTAATTTCTATCAGATACTTGTCATGTTATGTGAACATTTTATAACTTGATAAGTATACCATAATACCTTTGCGGATCCATTGAGAAAAAGAAAGTAGGACCTAGAATGACAATGACAGTGACAGTTCAATAAGTTGACAGTTACTCCTGTCTATTTTATTCCGTTCAGTTTAGAACTTTGCGTATTTTATGCGCGCCTAGTACCGCTTGGCGCGGCGTCAGTCGGACAGGTACCTGTCGGCGCGTGTGACGTCATCCGCCTCGTCCTCGCGGGTCGGACTGATGCTGTCGATCTCGTCCACCTCCTCGAGATTCTTGGTGCTCGGGTTGCATAGTCTGGAAAATATATTTTTACTAGTAATCCAGGAAGTTAACGAAACCTTTCACATTATTGAAGCTAACTTTAAAAAAGTACCTGTCATAGAATAAGTAATAACTAGAAGCTGAGTTTAGCCGTATTTGTGTCCAAAAAGTTAGCATTTTTTTATTAAAAATGTATTTGCTCTTGACTTCAATCTTGCCGCCGAGGCGAGGCAAAGATGAGGGTTGAAAGTGGAGCGAGCACACCAAGAAGATGACTGTACACCCTACTTTTGAAAAGTCTTTATACACATCAAATTGTATCCCATCCTGATTATTTTTAAGCCCAACAGCAACAAACAGGTAGGAATGGCTCAAGATGGCATTATTGAATTAGATTTAGCCACTGTAAGTAATTATGTAGTATTTAGTGTCTCGTCTAGTAATGGGTCGACACGACCGGTTAAGTACATACTACCCTCCCACAGAATACCGAGGTCAAGTAGCAGCATGCATACTATTGCGTTTCGTACAGTGCGTGTGGAACGCCAGAGGACCAATTCCTCCCTCAGTCCCCTTCCTTCTCCTTTCCTCATTCCCCTGTCTTTTCCTTGGCGCGGTAACGCATCTGCAACTGCTTTGGTATTGCAGATGTCCATGGTTGCAGATACCATCAGATGGACCGCCTGTTCGTTTGCCGAGTTATCCCATAAAAAAATAATCCCCAAAAACAACGCTTTTTTAAGAGTAGTTTTTGTCGCTTCACTTTAATGTGTATTAGTGTCTTCTAGGTTATACATATTCTAAGGTCCTGGCTAGTAAAGTGTTATTGGGTTTTGTTATTAAGTTCTCATTAGCAGCTCGGAGTTGAGATGTGTGACCAAACATACCGGTGAACTATGGGTATACATTAAGTACACCTCAGCCTAACCCTTCAGAGAGTACAGGCGTAATGTTATGTTATACTAAACTAACCTGCACTTGCAACAGACGATGCACGGCGCGGCTAACAGCAGCAGTGGACTTGCCACTAACAGTAAAAGTCCGAAGCCAGCGAATATGCCTACCACCTGGAAAACAATAGAAAATTAAATCGTATATTTTGGAAAGGGATATACAGGGTGATTGATGAGACACTAACGATACTTCTGGTGGGTGGGTATTCGACTCTCATTCTAATTATGTAGGTAATACATTCATTTACATTCTAATTAATTTTGAACATGTATCCCTATATATAAATGAAGTGTGGATACATTCCCAACGCGCTTAGTTCAAAAGTATCCAATCCTGTAATCCTTGATAGCGCAGCACATGCACGGTGCGTCCGCGCGGTGTCCATGTGTTGCGTAATTAATTACTTAACTTTCAACGATAACTATTTAAATTTAACGTTTTTTTTTTTCATAATATGATCGCCAAATATCACGTCCTCAAGTTAGTTAGTAGTAGTTAGTTAGTTTCTCAACAGTCTGTTCAGTTTTGTCAAACAACTAGCGACCCGTCGTGGCTTCGCACGGGTGCAATGCAGATGGACTGTTTAATAATATTACTATTATGATTATAATTTTACAGGATGTCTGTATATACAAATAGCTGACCCAAAAGACGTTGTCCTGACATAGTTATACAGGGTGGAAGGGACATCGAAGCACAACGTTTACCATCAATTCAGTACATGGACCCCCTTGCATTGATATTTTTCGTTGGTTATTTTTTTTAAAAACATTTTGATCGTGTTAATACACTTTTGTAGGAAAAATCTGATTTTTTTCTTTTTTATCCGAAGAAAAATATCAACGCAAGGGGGTCCAGAATAATGTACTGAATTCGTGGTAAGCGGATGTGAGTCGATGTCCCTTCCACCCTGTATACACTCGCGAGCAATAAACTGGAACCACTTCGAACAGGAATAAATAATTAAAAAAAACGCACTAAGTTAAAATAGTCGTTAAGTTTTCTATTATTTTCTAATTTCCTTCATTTTCTGATGTGTGACAGAATTCACACAGCGTCGGTTTCCTCACGATGTTTTCCTTCACCAGATAAGGCGAGTGATAATTAATTCTTAATAAGCACATGTCTTAAAGTCAGAGGTGCGTGCCTTGGATACGAACTTGACACCTTTGACTCGTCAGTCCAATGGACATATCACAACACTGCACTTAATACCCCTCATATGAGTTTTTCTTAAATATTTCGAGTGTGTGGTATAAAGACATCGGACATTCTGGCTGTTACCCGCAGTAGGTTAGCGTGTCTCTCGTCCCGACAGAAGACCCGTGCCCAGCAGTGGGACATTGTAATGGATACCTGATATATGGATGGATGGAATGGATATATGATGATGACGATTCGGGCCGTTACAATACCATTATTCGTTACCTACAGGAAAAAAGAGAAGAAAGTGACGAATACCTGTGCACGATGCCATAAAACTGATGCGCGTGAGTGTCCTAGTTTGTTCTTGCACGGTCCCTTGTCATAATGGCGCAATAGAAAATCATCCTGCAACAAACAATAACAAGTTATTGTCACAGATGAAGGCTCACGCGTCAGGGTTAAGCTTAAAACTTTTTCTTATAACTCGTTATTTTCGAAGATTTTTTTTTTATTTTTTTTTTTATGGCATAATTCGGCAAACGAGCAGGCGAGCTACCTGATGGGAAGTAGTCATCGCCGCCCATGGACATTTGCAAATCCAAAGGAGTTGCAGATGCGTTACAGAGCCTATTTAAGGAAAAGGGAGGGGAAGGAGAAAAGGAGAAGGAAGGGGACTGAGGGAGAAATTGGGCCTCCGGCGCTCCACACTCACCGTACGAAACGCAACAGTATGCATACTGGTACTTGACGTCGATATTCTGTGGGAGGGTAGTACTTCCCCGGTCGTGCGACCCATTCATGCTGGCATGTAGACATGCCAGCAGGCACTACTACAGATTTCTGTGTAAGATAGTGGATTCAGGCAAAAATGACAATTTACACTTAGATGTCCTATTGTACTCAATCGTGAATAAGTTATTGTTGTCGTCGCAATTTCAACAGCTATGGATCTAGAATGTGTAATAGCCGAATAATTACCGAAAACCACAGAAAAAAATGAATTTCGCGCCCAACCTCGACGCTTAGTTATATGTATTAACCTCTCCCACGATTAGAATGCAACCTATGCAAAAATGTGCAGTATGCAGGTGCATATATGACTATTATTGCCATCCTTTCCGTTTCCCTATAATTTTTGCGCATTAGAGCAGGAAAAATATAGTTTTACGAATATCCATGATAAAAAAATCGCAAATTTTTTTGCACACTTTGTGTGCAAACTACATTTGCCGGGTTAAGTAGAGTAGAATATTCTTTATTGTACACTATAATCAATAAGAAGCAACATTAATCTAGAAGTAATTTAACTAATTGTAAAGTGACTGTTCTGAGCTACTGAGCAAAATTGGGCTTCGTGTACCTTCAGCGTTATTAAGAAAGCATCACTGCATATTATTTTCTTTCATATTCCCTCTGGGAGGTGCACTTATCGACAAAATTCTTACATGATTAGAGCTTGCAGATCATACAACTCGGTATGTCAGAGTGTGGATATAGATTTATTTTCCACCAGTGTTGCTAAACTTAAAAAGTTATATTGTAACTATTTCTTTAACGAACCCTGAAATATTTGTTAAAATTCCTGTGTACTTTTGTTTCTTTTGGCTTACCGGTGATTTACCTGCTGTCTACCTTTTCTATTGTAAAGCGTGAGTCTAGATTATGTAACAGATTTATTATAACACTTCTACATCATTTCAAAATACATTCATAATTTTATACTATCTTGCATATTCTCGACACACGCCCTTAATCTATCTGTGAAAACTTGTAATTGGCCTTCTTTCACTATTACTTTTAGCATCTGGGCGATTCCATTATCGCGGGTGCAACATTTAGACGCATATAACGTTCCGTAACAATTAAATTAAAATCATTTTTAATCAAATTAATCATGGAAGAATTACATTTTAACATGTTCGCTTTATATTCGTTTACAAGAATTTTAATTTGATAAGTATACAGTCAGGAGGAAGGTTCAAAGTGCTATCGCGGGTGCAACAAAATCGGCCCTACCTTTCCGGATCACACGACAAAAACACATAAGTCTGTTAATTGTGAAATGTTTATTAAGTTATGCCTTAATATTTCGCAAGGCGTTAAACTAATCAATTTAAAAACCAAATAGTATAAAGAAAAACAAAAATAGGTATTAAATTATTCACTTTTGAAGCAATCGCGGGTGCAACATCAAATTATCGCGGGTGCAACCCGTCTTATTTAGGTGAATATAAACATCAATAAAATCTTATATAGGAACAAAATAAGAAATCAAACAATTTTCATGACTAATTAGTAACCTTTTCGGTCACTTTTGTTAATTATTTCTTCTCAAATACGTCAATATTCGCCGAAAATTCCATGAACTTAAGAACATATTATTTCTATCAGTCTTTTTCTCTGGCGCTTCCAACTTTGCGATTATGTCTTTAAATTGCACGTCCGCTATGTCATTCCCGATTTCAGTGAATTGTTTACCATATCGTCTTCAGAAATTTCACTCTTATTTCTCCATGTTCATCCATATCGCTTTGACGCACCCCCACGTATCAATAATGAATAAGTATTTGTTTTTTGGCCGGATTTGCAGAACTGTTGTACGAGCACGCACAAACCAGCGCAAATATCTTGCGGTAAGACATCGGCACGGACAATACCCGTTTTAGGGCATTGTTCTGCTGGTAATTTCGAGGGTTGAAGAGACATTAGTGGATACTCGTCATTCTCAGATTCGTTCACTTCATATTTTTTTTTAAATAAAAAAAGCTTATTAATCAGTGTGGGTCGCACATTACTAGTATTCTTGTTAAACCCTCGTGCTAAGCTAAATGCTTGTATCACAAGTGGGTCCACGTCGGTAGTGCAATGGGTAGGTTTCGAACCGGCAACCACATGATCGAAAGTCCGACGCCCTAGCCATTAGGCTACTGCTGCTTCATTGAATCACGGGCCCTACCACGACTGAGATGGTCTACAAGAAGTTCAGGATTTTCTATTAACTTTCGCCTATATGTCGGCGAAGCAAACTCTTTATGTTGCACTTGTGTCATTTAAGCCGATGTTTCTATTAAAAAGGTAAATAAGATATAAACACAAATATTTATATGCATCATCAATAATACACAACATATATTATTATAGGCGTGTCAAAACAATAAAATATACAATAAATCACACATTTAAGGTTATTTGAAAAAAGTGTTGCACCCGCGATTCTAATAACGATCGCGGGTGCAACCAATTTCAGTTAACGTTTATTTGAATTTAACTAACATTACACTATTAAAAACGACTGATTTAAGTTTGATTTTGAAATCTTCTTACTTTTACAAAGTTTCCAAACATTAGCACTGTATTTCCGTGAAAAAACGAACTTTTATACCTTTTGTATCGCGGGTGCAACAAGCTAACAATATTTTCTTGCAGACAGTGATGCTTAAAAAATAAAAACAAATACTTACGTGTTTTGGCAAATATGAATATATGAATATCGCCACTTAATGTTTAGCCAGTGTAACATAACTGAAAACTATCAGAAACAGCTGTTTCGTGTCCGTGATACCTGATGTGATTTTGCAGTTTAACCAATTCTTCAGAAGGTAATATTTCGAAGCGGGCCAAAAAGTAAAATATGAAGTAAAATCGAAAAAAATATATTTTAATATTAAATTTAGACTTTCTTCTTTGCACTGTTATGAAGAAAGGTAAGAAATAAGGTGATTTAAAAATTCATTTCGAAAATCGTCTATAGCGGAATCGCCCATCTGTATATTAGCTGTAAGTTTTCTGAAGAAGTAAAAATAAAATAAATAAAATAAAATAAAATGGCAATGGTACATGTATGTTTAGTTTCGCATTATTGGTCCACAATGTGACGGCCAGTCGCCGTTGGATTATAAAATATCAAAAATGCCCTCGCTCAATGCCTGCGTGGTGGATTACAACCCACTCCCTCTTACCGAGAGGAGGCCTGTGTCCCAGCAGTGGGATCAATGTAGGCTGATTATACTTATGCTATGTTTTCACTTACAACTTCATGTAATACTAGCTTTCAGCTCGCGGCTTCGCTCGCGTGGTTTCTTAGCTTCTCTCTATTCTATTTAATATATTAAAATAAAAGTAGCCTTAATTACTCCTTATTACATCAGCTATCCGCCAGTGCCAGTCCCATCAAAATCGGTCCATCTATTTCAGAGATTAGCCGGAACAAACAGACATACAGTCAACATTTAAAAAAATGATATTTTGGTATAATGTACCGTGTATATGTCACGGTAAATCTGATTAATTGAAAATTATTAATATTTTTACATAATTATTAATAATAACCACATGTTTTGGTAAATGTGAATAAACGATCGAAATTTATTACTTTTAGTAGTAATTATTAATAATTCACGACACATATTGGTAAAAGTTATAAAATAAATAATTGAGCCGCCATATTTCAAAATTTAAAGTTCGCCGCAAAATTGTAAATACAGATATCGGTTAGGTTAGGTTAGAACTGTGACCACACAACGCAGGAGCCGAGCGAGCGAAGCGAGCGGTGCTGCGGGAGCGGCCGGCGAGTACCAGAACCAAATTAATTTCATTTAATAAACTAAAACACTACAGTTCGCCTATTTTAATATTATTGTAAGACTGTGTTTAATATTATAAATAAATACCTGCTGGTCAAAAAACATTGGGTTTTTATTTATTTTATAACTTTTACCAATATGTTTCGTGAGTTATTAATAATTACTACTAAAAGTAATAAATTTCGATCGTTTATTCACATTTACCAAAACATGTGGTTATTATTAATAATTTTGTAAAAATATTAATAATTTTCAATTAATCAGATTTACCGTAACATATACATCCATATGCATTTAGAAAAAGCTGTTATTTAAATATTACAAACAGACACTAATTTTATTTATCTGTATAGATAAACGCTTACTGCATACAGTGTGGCCAACTGTAATAAATCACGTTTCGCACGCTCACAATAGGTGTCAAGGGAAACATTGTTTTTCCACGGCTAATTAGAAAACAAACCGACGACTTCGACCCGTCCCCGGCCCGAATGACGACGTACAACTTATACACACAATCTTTGGTTGCAATCAATGCTTTAAGCCTAATTATCAAAGGCTCATTTAGGTTACAATGACATAACATAACATACCATCACGCCTGTATTCCCCGAAGGGTTAGGCAGAGGTGTACTAAAGTACACCCACATTTCGCCGGTATGGTTAGGTCCCATGTAATAGGGGGCGAGCCTATTGCCATTAACCGGGCACAAATCCAGACTCCGAGCTGCTACTAAGAATTTCATAGAAAAACCAAATAACACTTTGCTCGACCTGGGGATCGAACCCAGGACCTCTAGCGTAGCAGTCGCGGTTGGGACCACTAGACTAATGAGGCAGTCAGATTACAATGATGCTAATGAAAAGTTATTTCCTGTACAAATTCCTCATCCCTCAGTCCACTTCCTTCTTTTTTCTCCGTACCCTCCCTTTTATTTAAATAGGCACGGCAACGCATCTGCAAGTTCCTTTGGTTAGACCTCAGATCAAATAAAAAGTTAAGATGAAACTTAGCGAACAATGAAGTGAGGCCGGCTAAAACTACGCCTTGCCGTGTACAAACACAATAACACGCACACACGTATACTAAAACTACGCCTTATCTTGTCAGTCGAGCTATCGAAAGCTTGTCTGTTCCATCTTAACTTTTTATTTGATCTGAGGGTTAGACTGGATATTTTTTCCATGCGAAAATTACGCCTGACTTAATCTATACTAATATTAAAAAGCTGAAGAGTTTGTTTGTTTGTTTGTTTGCTTGCTTGAACGCGCTAATCTCAGGATCTACGGGTCCGATTTGAAAAATTCTTTCAGTGTTAGGTAGCCCATTTATCGAGGAAGGCTATAGGCTATATATCATCACGCTAAGACCAATAGGAGCGGACCATAAATGAAAAATGTTGCAAAAACAGGAAAAAATTAAATGCAGAAAAGCCGAGAAACCACGCGGGCGAAGCCGTGGGCGGAAAGCTAGTTTCTTCGATAATTTCTTCGATAAATCTAAAGCAAATACTCACATCGAGAGACGCCAAGCAATACCAGCAGAAGACATGTTTGCAGCGCTTGCACATCATTTGCGCACAGCCCTCGTCCTTCTCGATGGGCACGCGGCACATGGGACACAGCTTGATCAGCTCGGAGTCAGGCAACAGCGGTGCGCCCGCGCCTCCCATCGACGAAGACGCGGCCGCTGCCTCGCATGACAGACCGCCATGCCACTGAAAGATAAATAAACATATTTGTAAAAGTTATAGAGAGCAAGGATGTTTGTGAAAAGTATCTGACACTCTGTGTTTCCTAGTAACTGCTAAAAAGTTTTTATCCAATTTATCAGATCCTCTATAAATTGTATATACACCAGCAGCGTCCAGCTCAAGAAATGTAACGTAGGTAAAGTTGTGAGTGATTATCTGCATAGTAAACTATCGAAGTCAATGTCGCATGTCGTCGCAGATAGTGGTGTAAATTGTAAATTATGGCAGAATCCTAAATTAACACATATCTACGATAACGATTTTTAAGTCTAAACGTCCAACCTTGGGCGGTAAATTGTTTATTTTTTATTTTTCGCAAATTGTTCGACTATAACACATTCCAGATACATGGCAACGTAAGTAAGTAAAAATTATAGTATTCAGTAGTAAATACATTATAGTTTATGTAGCAATGTCTACTGTCATGACCCTAGAAAGTGTTTTAGTCGTACAAAAAACCCAAAAAAATACTGTACATTAGATCAATAATTCTTAAAGTAGTATGAATTTATTATTCATCATATTATATAGTCTTTGTATATATAAGCCATCTAAATCAGACTGGCGACAAATCCCTACATCAAAACAAGGATAACGCCCGCTTTCAAATGTAAAAACAAAATGGTGTCTACGTTTTGAATACAAAATTACTGCTGTTGGAAACGTTTGATATCGATATTGGAAATGTTGAACACTAACGTATCCCTATCTAAAATATGTTAATACTCAATCATGAATAAGTAATTGTTGATGTCGCAATTTCTACTGCTAATGGACCTAGAATGTGTTATATCTAAACAATTTGCGAAAGACTACAAAAAAAGGCGGCCCTGGCTGAACGTTTGGCCTTAAGAACAGCATGTAAGTCTTTCTGGGACATCGGAGAGCAGTAAGCCGACCTGGTTAGCACGGGCTGCATTGTCCGTGCATACTCGACCTAAATCCATTGAGCCGACGTGAAAGGGGACCTGCTAGTAATGTAGGATACAACTTAACTTATAAAAGGTTTGTGTTCGTGAAGTAACACAAACATACCATCACGTCTGTATTCCCCTAAGGGTTAGGCAGAGGTATACTAATTAAACACCCACCTTCGCCGGTATCTTTGCGAGCGTATTGCCATTAACCTGGCACAAATCCAGACTCCGAGCTGCTACTGATAATTTTATAGAAAAACCTAATAACACTTTCCTCGACCTGGTGATCGAACCTAGGACCAGTAGCATAGTAGTCGTTCTACGGACCACTTTACTAATGAGGCAGTCAGGAAGTGAAATTAAAAAGTTTCAAGTTTTAGCAGTGGGTGCAGTCAGGCAGTGGATTATGATGACGACGTTTTTGTGACTGCACAGTTTAAGTACAATTAAATTTCACAAAATAGTTCTTAAACAAGACTTCACAGTCAGTCGCGGTAGCTTAGTGGCTAAATCATCCGTTGTACTTAACCGGAGGGACCTAGATTCGACTCCTGCTTTAGAATGTGTTTTTCTTTGACTAGAAAGTCCATCGTATATCTTTGTGGACATTTCAGATTATTTCATGCTTAAATATAATAAAAAATAACTTAAATATTTGTAGAAACTCCCTCGTTAATCTAGTGGTTCTAAGCGCAACTGCTACTCTAGAGGTTTTGGGTTCGATTAACAGGTCGATCAGTATTATTGGGTATTTCTATGAAATTCTTAGCAGCGGCTCGGTGAACTGTGAGTATACATTAGTACACCTCTACCTAATCCTGAAGGGAGATAAGGCGTGGTGGTATTTATTACAATACGTGTGTCGACATAAGAACACAGGTCGTCGTGAAACTCACACCACTCGCTTTAATGCGGCGGAGCGCGTCTTTTCAACGAGCGCCGCATTTTCAAAACAAAAGGGCCTTCGTTACGCTTTCCCGAGTAATCCCTTTGTTCATTTTGCGCTGTTCACATCGAGAACGTGTAATGTAGAGTAGTGATAGCCTAGTGATATGACCATTGGACTGCCAAGTCAAAGGTCTCGAGTTCGAATCCAAGGCACGCACCTCTGACTTTTCGAAGTCATGTGCGTATTAATAATTAATTATCACGCGCTTAAACGGTGAAGGAAAACATCGTGAGGAAACCTGCATGCCTGAGAGATTTTCTTGACGGCGTGTGAAGTTTGCCAACCCGCAGTAGGCTAGCGTGGCGGACTATAGCCTAATCCCTCTCGTACTGAGAGGAGACCCGTGCCCAGCAGTGGGACAATGTAATGGGTTGATGATGATGACATCGAGAACAAAACGCGAAGAATTACAACTCTAATCTAGAATTTGATTAACTTAGAGGCTTACATAATATGATTTTGACGCCGTAATAGGATTGTGGACTGGTATTGTATATTTCACAGTAAAATTGTTAATACCGTTAGATTATAATCTGTCTAGTGAGATTGTAAACTGTCAAAAGATAAATTTTAAGTACACGTCTTATATTTAATTACGTCGTAAATGCCGTTAGATTCCAATCTATCTCCCTCTCAATTGTAAACTGTTCAAAGATTGTGATCTGTAACATACTTACTGCTTACAATTTGACTTTTTATAATGCACCTCATGCTAATATGTTAACATTGGCATGAAGTGCATTACAAAAGCCTTCAAGGATATATACAAAATGCTTTTCCAGTGTACCCTGAGCAGTCAGCCACGCCTCCGGAGATCAGCTAGTCAGTAAGTAACTCCTCCTGGATCGTCTTTTACAGGGAGGGAGCCGAATATGTCAAACTTATACTATCTAAAACTGCACTTGCAGTAGTATTCGTGATATTCGCCACGAAAATGACGAGCCGTAGTCCATGGATGGTAGTGACAGTGGTGAACCCATGAAGGGGAGCTGGTTGATGCTGCTGACTAGCTAATCTTTCTTCCATAGCATGAACTATTGTTTCATCATCATCATCATCATCATCATCATCATCAGCCTATACTAGTCCACTGCTGGACGTAGGCCTCCCCCAGCGTGCGCCGTGACAACTATTGTTTACCTTATGGCTAAGCATGATGACCTGAAAACAAGCTGTAAAGATAGTCTTACCTCCTGGTTGCATTGTGAGCAGAAGTCGTGCCGGCACGTGGGGCAGTGGGCGGGGCTAGCGGCACGCACGTGCACCACCGTGTCGCAGCCGACGCGCGGGCAGAATGCGCGACCGGAGTCCATCGCCACCTCTGCAACAAATGTATTTCATCATCATCATCATCATATCAGCCAAATGAAATCCACTGCTGAACGAAGGCCTCCCCCATAGACTTCCACAACGACCGGTTATATGCTGCTTGCATCCAACGACTTGTATTTATTAACACTTATTTTTTTACTTTGATTGCTTCATTAGTCTAGTGGTCCTTAGCTCGACTAGCTACGCTAGAGGACCTGTGTTCGATCCTCAGGTCGAGCAGTGTTATTATACCTTGTCCATTATGTGAACCGTTTTTTGACAGATGCCTTAGACTGCCTTAGAGCGTAGCTGTTCCAGATTACGTAAAAGTTAACTTTGAAATGCGTAACAAAATAAATGTAGTATCTACCTTATGTTATTCAATTATCTTAATTATGATTCCTTGCAGACATTATAATACCATAAACGTAACGGATTTTCCAAAAAAAAATGATTATTGTTAAGCGTATTAAATTTAGCTACATTCTACCACATTCTTCCGTGTCTAGTGATGCAATCGAATGTATTCGCTGCAATCATTTTGAACAATGACATTAAATCAGTATCGGAAAATGGCATCCACTCTAATATCAATAAAATATAATTTAAACAATCTTTTTGAAAAGAAATGTATAGAAAATTATTATTATACAAAAAATAATACAATCAGATGAATATTAAACATATTTATTTATTATTGGTCGTCGTTGCACCATTTTCGATTCGATAACCTAACAATCGATAATCACTACTAGACAGTAATCAAAGTGTCAATAATCGGGTCGATAATCGCATTGTTACGTTCCTGCAATCACTAGTTCCATCTGTCAAAAAACGGTTCTCATAATGGACAAGGTATAGGTACTTTTCTATGCAATTCCCAGTAGCAGCTTGGAGTCTGGATTTGTGCCCGGTTAGTGGCAATAGGCTCGCCCCCTGTTACATGGGACTTAAATATACCGGCGAAATGTCTGTGTACATACAGTACACCTCTGCCTAACCCTTCGGGGAATACAGGCATGATGGCATGTTAAATCTTTGGCTAAAAAACAGCTTTTACGAATATAATAAAGCTGAAGAGTTTCTTTGTTGAACTCCCAGTCGGAATTAAAAAAATATGTTAGTATCTGTATTATAGCCACATTCATGAGGAACTTCCGCTTACTAAGTTTTATTGGAGTTATAAAGTATGCTTATTGACCTCTTTTGACAAGTAATCTATAATTAGCGGCCATGTCATACTTAAATATTTAAAATGTCAATGACCGACAACAAGCTTTACCCCGAGAACGCCTTCAGCGACCATTGCCTTTAAAATACAGTCAGTTCATATTTGGAGGCTTATTGCGTATCCGAATTAAGACAAGTTATTTCCACTTATCGCGAATCTTTATTCAGGATATAAGAAATTTACGACATAGTCGATGAGGAAACGGAAACGATGTGAGGTCACAGTCATCCACCATGTCCTTTTCTTTCCACGTATGTCACTTCCTACGTCTGTTTTAAAGTCCATTTCAGTTATTAAGTCTTATTGGCGAATCGTCGAAGCATCCATTACTTGGGACTGGTATTTCAGAAGCCGCTATGATTTTAAAGGTATCCTATCAATAGCCAAACAAAAAAAAAATATAAATGCAAAAGTAAGTTGTTCTTTTTATTTTTTTTATCTCTTTTCATGCCACTGAACAGATTTCTATAAAACCTGGCATCAAAAATCCTTTGGGATGTGACCTCGAGAAACAGCTAGTATACAATTAAACAAAATTATATCAAACAACTGTATGGTATTTATTCTGAAAAGCATGGGATTTGACGATAGCGTAACAATTGATGGGTATTTTCTGTATTGAGGGTAAGCGGCGCGTGATGATTACACAATTGGATGGATTAGTGTTGTTGTTACGAATAAATCTATGTTTATAACTCGGCTCAGTTGATTTGTACGCTCGGTTTCACGGGATATCGTTTTCGAAGAATAATTTCTGTCGTTTCTATTATACTGGGCGACTTTATTTATGCGTTTAGTTCGAAACAAAAAAAAAATATGTTAATCCTATAGGGACCCTGCATAGCTTGTCTAATTTGTAATGTAGTTAATAGTAATACGGTACAAAGATTAAACGTTTTTTTTTATTATAGCCTAGTGATATGACCATTGGTCTGCCAAGTCAAAAGTCTCGAGTCGAATCCAAGGCAAGCACCTCTGGCTTTTCTTAATAATTAATCATCGAGCGCTTAAACGTTGAAGGAAAACATCGCGAGGAAGCCTATATGCCTTATAGATTTTTTTGACGACGTGTGAAGTCGTCACCGCCATCCTGCAGTAGGCTAGCATAGTCGACTATAGACTAATCGCTCTTGTTCCGAGAAACGACCCGTGCCCAGCAGTGGGACAATATAATGGGTTTATTGATGATAATTTTCATTAAACCGTATTAATACCTAATTAATGGCACCTACGTAAGATGAAGAACGCTTTCATTCGTGAATGGTGCTGAAGCCGTAAATGTTTGTAATCCAGAAAACACGTCCTATATTCCGTGTTTGTATATCAATAATCTTCAGGATTTACAGCCCGGCTAAACAGCAAAACATCACGAAGTCGGAAGAATCGTTCAATAATGTTCGGACACGAAGCGGAAAATCGCTGCCAAACAGACCGTGGTTGGCAAAACGTCAGGCGCACGCGTCCGCTGAATCGAACTGCACGTCGACAATCAGGGCATGATGAAACGAATTCTATTGAAACAGAGGAATCTGTGATAGCTCTCCAACCAGTAGGAGTTAAAGAGCTGGCCAGCCATGCACAGTGATCCTATTTGGAGTCGAAGCTCTGACTTTTCTCGTTCATAATGCAGATCACAACCCTAACAAGCTTAAACCCTAAATAGACATATCGTTCTTGTGCCCCGGGGCCCATACGCATTTTGCTGAATTATTATGATACAGGTGTCATATAACCGGTCATATATCAAAATCAAAGTTTACCCTTTGACCGATGATGATGATGATTGCTTAAACGTTAAAGAAAATTTTGTGAGGATACCTGCATATCTAAGGACTTTAAAATTGAGTTTTTGGAGGTAAGGGAAGATCCCTGGACCGACTACAATTTCTTAGTGTTAGGTCCGAAATTAAATACCTTTGTAGAAGGTAGTTTTGTAATAATTCCTTTTGTGCCCAATGGTTATTACAAAGGACACATTAGCCAGTATAACTAACAAAGGTTACTCTAGATCCCCGCAGTCATACAACAATATTAGGATTTAGGGCCTCTAGACTTGAATGCAAAAGTTTTTGACCTAAGTGATGAGATGAGGAAACCTGCATGCCTGAGAGATTTTCTTGAAGGCGTGTGAAGTCTGCCAACCCGCAGTAGGCTAGCGTGGCGGACTATAGCCTAATCCCTCTCGTACAGAGTGGAGACCCGTGCCCAGCAGTGGGACGATGTAATGGGTTGATGATGATGAGATGAGAGCTGATAGAGATGTATGGAGAAAAGGAGTACTGTGCCAACGTCAAATTTGGGATAGAAGCAGGAGGACAGTAATTATGGTGATTATGAGGGTCTCTCCATTTGGATATATAGTTTTAGCTCAACGTTTGCCAGGGTATGCAGTAGATTTAAAAACTTCCACACCGGTCACTAAATAGTCATGATTATACTGACCATGATTGAGGCGAAATTTGAGGTGTTTCTCCATAACCGCCGGCTCCACCAGATTGGATATCTCTTCCAGGTTGAGCGCCGCGCCCACTCGGCACTTTGCGTCCGGACACGATACTTCATACGCGCCATTGCAGACTTCAAACTCGACATACGCCTTCATACACTGAAACAAAAAAACATTCAAAATTTCAGTTCACGTCAGATCAGTTTCTGTTGAAATCATTTATGAAAATTCAAGTGTAAGTAAAGTTTAGTTAACTACGCCTTATCTTGTCAGTCGAGCTTTCAATAGCTCGATAGCTTGACTGACAAGATAAGGCGTAGTTTCGGTATACGTGTGTGCGTGTAGTTGTGTGTTGTACACGGCGAGGCGTAGTTTTCAAAAAAAAATAAAAAAAAATAATCAAAAACTCATTTATTCAAACTAGGCTGAAAATCAGCACTTTTCGAACGTCAAATTTACAATAGACAGACATTATTGCTCACACAATCATAGAAAACAACTACACTAATGCAATACCTATTATATATGTCCATTTTTAAAACAGTAATGTATTATCTTATTATTTTAGCCGGCCTCACTTCTTTGTTCGCAAAGTTCCATCTTAACTTTTTATTTGATCTGAGCTTCATTGTTAGCCTTTTAAATTACCATAAAAAATAATAACATATAGCTAGATATAAGAATACAATTTTGAAGATTGATTTGTCAATTTTAGGTTCAAAGAATGGCTAGTACAATACAGTCCATAATAATATGGTTTTTACTAATCAACAGTTGATTAGGTAATCAATAATGGTTTCAAATGAGTCCAGCAATGTTATTAATTGTTATAAACGCACACTTTTGTTTCTGTACGCCTTGCAGGAGATTTTAGGTGACTCAAGTGTCCTGCTGATAGTTATGCTTGACAAATTAACCATCAGATCTTTCAGAAAACAAACAATTCTTCTGCCACAAAAGAGACACTAAGTTATTGTATTTTTTCTTTTACAAACAAGCTATTCAATCATAATTTTATTATTGTGTTCAACTTGAATGAAGGTTTCGACTTGTACGACCTTTTTAATTTGTTATTTTACTTCAGAGTGATTGATTTATGGTAAGTGCGTCCCGACCTTGGTTATCTTAGCATAGTTCGTTGGCTTAATATGCCAAAATATTACCCCTTACCCTCATGCTTACTTTACATGAAATATAAAAAACGATACAGAAATAGTAAACGATACAGTCTTACTGTATCGTTTTCTCTAGTTTCAACGTTTGCTTATTTGGAGATGTGTGTTACTAAGTGGTAGACTTTAGCTTAGATGATAATTTTGTAAATAAAATCGACATGCCGAGATGTAGGTACCTACTGATATACATCTAGTTCACGAATGTCTTAGATGTCATGTAAAAATGGGCGAGCCTGTTGCCATTAAACGGAAAAAAAACTGAACTCGATCCAAAAGTACAATATAATGTTATGACCAATCAATTTCTGGGAGCGTGGTAGTGCCCCCGCCAAGACAAGCCAAAGTAAGCAGAGCACTACCTAATTTTTATTGTAGCGTTTTGTCTTATTTTCGAATGTACTTCGATGAGATGTCCAACCATCGGCTTAATCTTAATCAATTCGAGATTATGGGCCTAAAAAACCCCGTCCCCCGACATAAACTCTGTTTTAGCGCGTTCAGATTGTATCTATTAGTTGATTGTGAGAAGATGCTTATCATAAATACACGGCCAACTTCAACACAATATGAGGAGAAACTCAAGACAATCATTTTATAGAAAACAGTCCTTTGTTATAAACCACGACGTGGTTACAAGTGAACTCTACGCCCGAGAAACCAGCTATTGTGATTTCTGTTGATGAGATGAGATGTTTATAACTAATATTATAAAAAGGAAAGATTTTTAAGGTCGTTTGTTGTTTGTAAGCGATAAACGCTAAAACCACTGAACCGATTTTAATAGTTCTTTCACAATTGAAAAGCTACATTATTCCTGACTAACATAGGCTATTAATTATGTCACGGGATAACCGGGATCCTATGCGAACAAAGCCGCAGGCAACTCTAGTTTTATAGAAAGCCTCCAATGAGATGGACAGACGACTTGGTAAGTACTCTAGCGTAGCAGTCGCGTTTAGGGGCCACCAGACTAATGGGGCAGTTTATAATATTATAGAAGAAACAGAGTTACTTGAGTTAGCACATCAATTAACTACAGTGATTCGCATACAGTCTACGCGGCGCACACGGCACGTAATTTTAATTAATTAAGCGCAAAGCTTATATCCGGCAGTCGCGTGCTCTGTGGTCGTGTCGTGTGTTACGACGCTGACTCACATACACGCAATACAATTAGCACTGATGTTAAACTAATTTTAAAACACTGTGATTTCTGAGTATCCCTGAAAAAGCTTTCACAGATTAAAGGTAGGGCATAGGTTTTCCTAAGGCTATGGAACTCACAACTTTTCTCTATATCGATTTTTCGCGTGTCCAAACACTATTACTTAGATGGTATTCTATTAGAATTACTGAATTACATGCTATACATTATTATGTGGTATTATGTTACTGAAATATACAAGCGCATTATCCTCAACTCGGAAATTAATAGCTTGCGGGCCAACAGGTAATTTTATTTTTAACCAATTACACGAACTTTACCTCAACGTTGTAACATATCATCGCGCCTGTTTACCCCGAAGGATTAGGCAGAGATGTACACCCGTAGTTTGCCAGTATGTTTAGGTCCTCTCCGGTCGGTTTTCCTTCACCGATTTGGGAGCAATGGTGATGAACTAATTTACACAAAGTAAAACATCTGTTTTACTGTGTAAGTGCAGTGATAGCCTAGTGATATGACCATTGGACTGCTAAGTCAAAGGTCTCGAGTTCGAATCCAAGGCACGCACCTCTGACTTTTCGAAGTTATGTGCGTATTAATAATTAATTGTCACGCGCTTAAACGGTGAAGGAAAACATCGTGAGGAAACCTGCATGCCTGAGAGATTTTCTTGAGGGCGTGTGAAGTCTGCCAACCCGCAGTAGGCTAGCGTGGCGGACTATATCCAAATCCCTCTCGTAATGAGAGGAGACCCGTGCCCAGCAGTGGGAGAATGTAATGGGTTGATGATGAAAACATCTGTTTTACCCCTATCTTACGGCCTGTCGGTTGTAGGTTCGAACCCAGGTAGATAGGCCACCACCACTCCCATAATAATAATAATCGTATAATGACATTATTTTCTATAAAGTATGATTTCAGCATGGATATCCTATCCAAGAGTGCACTATAGCACCATCCAAAGGTTGTCTGGAAGAGATCGCCTTGCGCGATAAGACCTCCATGGTACGGTAACTTTAGTCGCTTTTTTTTCTTGTCGATTTTGCTGTGCAATAAAGGTATATGTTAAATAAATAAAGTGCCCCTGCCAAGTCGTGGTAGCCGTAACCAACTTTCCCAAAGCGAAGGAGATACCTACTCAACCGCGAGGAGCGGCAGAAAGGAAGGGAGACTTTGGCCTGCACTGAGACTGGCTGAATTAAAAAAAAACAAAAGCCATACTGTACCGTCAATCAACCCGTCCATTCTTTTGACAAATTGACAGACGTAGGAAAGATACCAAGACTGTCAGATATTATTGAAATGTCTAAGCGTTGTACAAGTTAATAATGACAACTTAATAGGGTCGATTATGTAGCAATAAGGCATGTATTTATTAGGCGTAACTTATAGCGTGTTTTCTGTAAATGTGATAGTTACATTGTCTTGATGATCACGCAATGAACACGTGTAAGTTAACATCTTGGAATTGTTACGAGGTTAACTAGGTTTTTTTTTGTTTTGGTGGCGAATGTTATTTGGAAACTGGGAAAAAAGGGGGCTTTGAAATGCCGGTCATATGGATTACATCCTAGGTAAGGAAGTTTCGGCTTTTGGCGTGTGTTCACTTCGAATTTATTATTTTTGTGGATAAATTGATTGATTGACTGCCTTATTAGTCCAGTGGGCCATCGCGCGACTGCTACGCTAGAGGACCTGGGTTCGATCCCCAGGTCGAGCAAAGTGTTATTGGGTTTTTCTATGAAATTCTCAGTAGCAGCTCGGATTTGTGGCCGGTTAATGGCAATAGGCTCGCCCCCAATTCAAGGGACCTAAGCATACCGGCGAAATGTGGGTGTACATTAGTTCACCTCTGCCTAACCCTTTGGGGAATGCAGGCGTGATGGTATGGTAAATGTTTTTATAAATTCACCAGCGTAGTTTGATCCCGTAACTTCTAGTTTGGTTAACCAGATGCTTTGCGGAGGTCATTTCCGTCTGTGGTATCGAAGTCTTCCTTCCACTGACATCAGCAGTCGATTGGTAGCGTATCAAACCTAAAACGTCAGCTCACTCTCGCCATCTCTATTTCTATCTATCTAAACTCGATTTTATAAAACGAACTAAGGGGCGAGGGATCTGGGAACTAGTTCATTCAGTTCGTGTATGGAAGCGTTCTAACGACCTAGTTCGATCACGAACCACGTAAGACAAATTTTTTGTCGTTTTCTCTTCACTATCGGCCAAGGGGTCCTTTCGAAACAATTCAAAACAAACTATCTTTTTGTATTTTTTAGGCATTTTCCATGCAAAGATTATTAGGTTATTTTAGACCGCGGGCAGGATTAGAACCTGCGTCTTCTGGTTAAGTACACCAGACGCTATGACCGCTAAGTCACATTTTAATTTACGTCTTTGAGGGGACGTTAGTGAACTCTGTTGAAAATGTGCTTCTCAACCGACATGACAGGCTTTACAGCAAGTACGATGTGGTACGATGAACAAAATTCGTGTTACAATATGACAGAGTTTTCACTTGAGTTTAGAATACACACCTTTACACAAGGTACACCTTTGCCTAACCTTTTATGGAATACAGGAGGAATGGATGGGTGGAGGACACACTATCTTGCTGTCAAAATAACTGTTTTCAACATACATACATATTGTCACGCCTGTCCCATGGGTGTAGGCAGAAACTGTTGATGGCAACTTGCTACGATCCTGGCACACTAAGTACTTACGCTTTTTTTTACAACAAGAACGTTATATATTACTATACATACATACACTCACGCCTTTTTCCCACAGGGGTAGGCAGAAACTATGGACTGCCACTTGCTACGACTCTTGCATATCTCTTTCGCTTCTTCCACATTCATACATCTTTTCATATACATGTATATACATACATATATATCATATATTACTATCTTGGTTTACAACATCGTATAACGGGTAATAAACGCCTCTTTGCACTTGACAGATAAATTATCTAATGCTTGTATAAATAAAAATTATCGTCCGTTGTAAATGAGGTTTATTTGACCCTTATCTATGAAAACTTTATAAACACGTCGCACTTGATAATGTTATCGTAAATGCATCAATGACGTCACGTTGCTGTAGAAATTATTTTTTATCTCCGATTAAATATACAGGTGGTATCATAATATGTTTAATCGTGAATGTGATCTAAAAATATAAAATTGTGGAATGCATAATTATTTCCCGACTCTCGGTAAATAGATTTCAAGATACCTTCATTAAAAGTTCATTAGTAAGATCTTCCATCTTCGCGAACTCTTGTTCGATGCCGACTAAAATTAATTAACCTTTATATTGCTGAGTAATAAATTAGGTCTCGTAATGATGATGTCGCGGACTATTTATTGTTAATAAATATAATTAAATTGATAAGAACAAGGATGTCAAAGAAAGGTGGCTGGTGATAGCGTGTGGAAATTTTATAAGGACTACGAATGTCTGTCTGTCTACGAAGAATGCCTCGTCAGTCTAGTGGTCCCGATCGCGACTGCTACGCTAGAGGTCTTGGGTTCGATCCCCAGATCGAGCAAAGTGTTATTGGGTTTTTCTATGAAATTCTCAGCTCGGAGTCTGGATTTGTGCCCGGTGAATGGCAATAGGCTCGCCCCCTATTACATGGGACCTAAACATACCGGCGAACTGTGGGTGTACATTAAGTGCACCTCTGCCTAACCCTTCGGGGAATACAGGCGTGATTGTATGTTTTGTTACGAATGTTCAAGAGTCAAGCGTAGGCGCATCACACATGGCTACACGCAGGTAGAACAGCGACTATCGACGGTAACCTACCCAAATTTTTACTAGTGTCCGGGGTCTATTACACAGTGTCTGGGCAAATGTCAGGCGGTTTCTGACAGCTTACGGGGGGGATGTGAGCTTGCCCTTGTAGCGACATCTATCGCATTTAATAGGCAACTCGATGAAGTGAATTTTGTATCACAGAAGCAACATTTACCACGCCATTTGCCTATACTAAGTCCACTGCCCCAATTTTATACTTTTCTCCGTTTTTCCATCCATCTTCTGCCAGCAACCTTTCGCTAAGCATCACTCCATATCGGGGCCTCTCCGTGCAAAAGCACGTAATGCTGTTGGTCCCGGTTGTCATAAGAACACCTTTGACAATCGTAAGTGGTAGACACAGCCCAAAAAACCTGACAACTAGTCAATCCTCCCAATATAGGTATCGCCCGAAATTGGGTGGTGAAATTCTGTGGTTGGGTTGCGGGAGTCTGATGGCAATCGCTTCGTGTAAAATACGCATCTGTTAGACTGGAAGCGGACCCCAACATAATTGGGAAAGCTTGGAAGGATTCAGGGGCGGATTTAGGGGAGGGCAACCGGGGCTACTGCCCCGGGTCCTCCACAAAACAGGGGCCAGGGGGCCTCTGAAAAAAAAAACAAATAGGTCGCTTCAGGAAAATAATTTGGGGCCAGGGGGCCTCCACTCCTTTGTTGCCCCTAGGCCTCTAAATCGGCATTGGTAGGATGATGGTTATTAAAATAACTAGAATGAATTTTGCTCGTATAAAACTGCTATATAACAGTAAAAATAATTGTTTTATACTAGTACTAATAAATAAAACGCCTCATTAAAATTTTCCGTACCTATAATGAACTGTGTTTTTGTTCAATTTTATGTCAGGGTTCCATTGATAATTTATTTTATTAGAGTCATATTTATTATGCAGCTAATGGCGTCTATCAAGGTCCTATCTAATATTTGTTTTACATAAACCATAGACTGCCTCTTTAGTCTAGTGATCGCAATCGCGACTGCTACGCTAGAGGTCTTGGGTTCCATCCCCAGGTCGGGCAAAGTGTTATTGGGTTTTTCTATGAAATTCTCAGTAGCAGCTCGGAGTCTGGACTTGTGCCCGGTAAATGGCAATAGGCTCGCCCCCTATTACATGGGACCGAAACGTACCGGCGAACTGTGGGTGTACATGAAGTATACACCTCTGCCTAACCCTTCGGGGAAGACAGGCGTGATGGTGGGTTATGTTATAAACCATAGTTTAAACACCTTCTAGAAGTTTTTTACCGAGCTCTAAACCGACGGAGGTTCTTTGTTCGACTGTATGTATTTTTTGTTTGAAAGGGTATAATTCGAGGAGGTCTCATTTTAAAAATTATGAAAACGGCGGTTTCTAACTGTCGATTTCTGAGAAAATTACGTGTATACCCGAATTTACATTAACTAAAACTATGGCGAAAATAGCTTATCCACCAGCCAAGGGCGGTGAAACTGGTGGACTAGGTATAGTCTACCTATAAGGAGAATTGTTCCTAGTTGATGAGAGCACCTAAATAAATTGACGAATTTTACTTTAAAATCAGTCTAAAGAGAAGAAAATTGTGCCCAGGACAGTAAATGAATATGCCATTAAATTTGATTAATCATAGACATTTCATGTCTTCAATAAGACCTATTCCAGGAAAAGCAGCAATTGTTTCATTTGAATAATAACTAAAATTAAACACAAAAAGGTACATGATGATGTGTGTTTGTTTGTCTGCGGAGGAGTCGCGTGCACTATTACCAATGCGTTACTTGCCATTCCGTGAAATAGCACCGTAATACTCCGTAATGACCGGTCGCCTTATAAACAAACACGTCGGTAATGCGGCGCGTGCGTGCAGTAAACCTTGAAAGGAACGGTGACTAGAGATGGGTTTATGCCCGGACATTTATTATGCCCAAAATGCCTGGACAGAAACCCATATATATCATCAAATCTATAACTGTCGGCATAAACACATCTTTAATGGTGACTGAAGACTGTAAAGGAAGCTGGTCACAGTAAAAAATGGTGGAATAACCAAATTATACTCATTGTATAATAAATATATCAATATTAGTATAATTTGGTCTCGAGTTCGAATCCAAGGCACGCACCTCTGTCTTTTCGAAGTCATGTGCGTATTAATAATTAGTTATCACGCGCTTAAACGGTGAAGGAAAACATCGTGAGGAAACCTGCATGCCTAAGAGATCTTCTTGATGGCATGTGAAGTCTGCCAACCCGCAGTAGGCTAGCGTGGTGGACTATAGCCTAATCCCTCTCGTTCTGAGAGGAGACCCGTGCCCAGCACTGGGACAATGTAATGGGTTGATGATGAGTATAATTTGGTTTCGCCTTTCGTAGGTAATTTACGTACGGGCTACACGTAAAGCTATACAAATCCAGTTTATGCTGACCTCTTACTGTCCCATCTATCTCTATGTAAGGTTCAAGGTGAGGCGCAGAACCAGATTAAATTCTCCCTCGTTATTATAGTCCTAATCTACCTAAGGGTTATCTAAGGCTCTATCTTTCAGTTGGTAGATTAAGACTATAATGACGAGGAAGAATTTAATCTGCTTCTGCTCAACTCTGTTATTTGGGTTTAATATTCTTAATTATGTTTGACAGTCTTCTTGATACTTGGTCTTGATAAATGTTTGGTGAAGCAATCATTGAACTGTTAAATCATTATAATTTACATTTAAAGAGGTACTCAATTTTGACAGAATCCGATAACTCGAATCTCATTAATCAAACGTTGAAAGACCAGAAGAATCGAAAGAGTTATAAATAATTAAATTTTCATCAGCCATCGTAGCTACTTCATCTGCTCGCGTGCGACCTTCGACGCCAAGATAAAAGAATAAAAGCGATTAAAGACATGTCGAATAAAGACCTTGAAAGTTAAGTAAAAAAATACAAGCAAGGTAATTACAGCACAGTAATTTTACACAGTATATGCCTTAAGGGAAACGTTTGAGGAACGTCGATCACATTGTAAAAGAATAAGGTACTTTGTATGTACATAATGATTACGTCATAAAGGACACAAAAGAAAAAAGTTCAACAAACGCAAGTATCCTTTAATACTTTCTTCGACGATCTTCTTGGAAACACAAAAAGACACGCAATAAAGGTCCTTTTGAATCCTTTCTGGCTCCTAAAGTACCAGGCTGTTATAACGCGTAGGAGGTGCGTCGTGACTTACTTGTCGGTCGTGCGTAAGTATAGGTAGGTAGAACCAGCTCTACATAAGGCTAAATAAAATGCATGACGTAACTTTCAATGCTGTGTGCGGCACGTACTCGACTGGTTGTGCAAGTGTGCAGCGAGTCGGCTGCAGAAACTTCTGCGCGTTCATGCGCTCCTGGTACCAGTAAACGCGTAAAGCAGGGGCGATAGCAAACAAAAATAAACCGTGAGGCAATATTAATTATCATTTTAACAATATTAGTCACTACGTTGTTGAAGTGGTAATGATTAAGTGCGGGTACGTGAGTTGTGTTAAGAGTGACATAGTAATTCCGTTTTGTTTTGATCGTTTGCATCAACTTATATATATGTTTTACTGCACGCCATATCATTAAGTTAACATCTTTAAAGGGCAACAAATTTGCTTAATGTCTCATTCCCGCCAGTGTTTGACAGGAATATGCATAGTGGATGGAGACTGATCACCTTTACTGAAAGTCTTTTACCAAACACGTATTCCATAAAAATACCATATCATTAGATCGCAAAATATGTGCTATCCAGTTTGAATAATATATCATTATTTATCCCATATAAGGGTTCGATTCCCCAAGGGTCTATTCTTGGTCCAGTCTTGTACTTCGTACTCCATCGACACGCACGTGTAGGGGTACCAAGCACCCCTTTAAAGAGCACAATATTATCACATTTTTTGTAGGTGTTCATCACCGTCTTCATCATACTACATACACACTGATGGGCATGGGTCTCCTCTCGGAACGAGAAGGATTTGGCTATGGTCCATCACGCTAGGCAACTGCGGGTTGACGGACTTTACACCCGTTGAGAAAATCTCTCAGGCATGCAGGTTTCTTCGCGATATTTTCCCAATTATTAATATGTATATGGTAACGAATAGAGATGGCGCATCTTTGGACTCGAACTTGAGACTTACGACTTACAGTCCAATGGTCATATCGCGGCTAATCAACCCAATGTTATTGCTACAAATTCGAATGTAAAAAAAGACAAATGCTTGACGTTGCAATGCTTTGAACGTCTTGAACATAGTGAAGTTCAACCATGGAAGGCAGAATTCATAGATGAGCCGAGATTATCATTTCAAATACCTCTTATATTCCGAACTGCAAACTACTGATAAACTGCAAAACCAGTTTACAAACATTAAATAACTGGTTATTTTCGAACCGGTAAAAGGTGCATTAAATTAAAATAAACAAATAAGATTATTTCTTCAACAATGTCCAAAACTACTAATATATGAATTTCGATTCCGTTAAAGAATAAGAATAGAAAGAAAGAATATCAGAATCGTTACTGAGAAAGGGTTAAACATTTTTGGAAGATTAGTCTCTGCTATTGGATCAGTTATCTTAAGTCCTGAATGTGGAGATCTTCGCTAAACATTAAGATAAAAGAGACACATGACCTAATAGAAACTATAGAATATTCTGCATTTCCATTAAATGTAACTTTAAGAAACGCTATTAAAAAATTGTGCCTAGCTTCACTACATAGTATAAAACATAGTCGCTTTCTCTGTCCCTATGTCCCTTTGTATGCTTAAATCTTTGAAACTACGCAACGGATTTTGATGCGGTTTTTTTTAATAGAGAGAGTGATTCAAGAGGAAGGTTTATATGTATAATACATACATATTTTAGTATAGAAAAGCCAATAAACCACGCGGGCGAAGCCGTGGGCGGAAAGCTAGTAATTTATAAATGCTAAAATACTCAACTGACTTAATGTATAGTGTCTCTTTATTCAAAATGTAGCTAGCTATTACCATAATTTTGATAGGTTATTTAATTTTCGACACTAACATATTAATCATATACATAATGTTATATTACTACAAAACCCGTTTGTTTTGTTATTTTATACTAGCTTCCCGCCCGCAGCTTCACCCGCGTGGACAACACGATTTTGCCGGGTTAGGTTTTTCCGAAATAACATGTACCTATTATTGTTATTAAATGAGCAGCATTAGTGTTCCAATAGCTAGAGCGATGGTCTATTCTGGAGTTCTCGTGGGATTGATTTCCACGGGGAGGTACACATAATGGTAAACCACTTTGCTCATTGGTGCTTTTTCTGTCTGGTGTCAAAATAACCAGACTGTTATTAGTACGAACTCTGTAACAGGCAACGAAGGATTGGTCATGAAGGAAGCAATGTTCTCTTAAATCAATGCCTGCCACCCTTAATGACTCACCCTGAATTATTTTTTATGGGCATTGCAAAGCAGAAATCTTACTCAAAAACATAGTCGGATGGTATCAGTGGTATTTGAGGTAGGAAAAGTGATTTCCCCGAATACATCCAGTTATCACAGCGGCTCTTTAATATTTTTGTGCAATACGGTTTACTCGCATTCTAGTTCCGTTACATAGGTTAAATCATTTAATGACACGCAGCAGCATTCCAGGTGTCTCGGATGCGGGATAATCCCCATTTCCTCTTTAAGTAATAGCTCTGAAAACGTTCCAAGAACGTATCTCTCATATTTCTCTTTACAGATAATCATTATGTTGGGTATGGCTATAGGTATGACGATGTTAAGAATGTTCTGATTTCGTCTGCTCGGGTTCCTCTAGGTATAATAAATTCCCCCGCCTGCAACACAGGAACTCCACCTATCGCTCTATTGCTGCCTCTGACATCTTTAAGAATCTAGTGTGTGCTTCAATTCCACCTTTGTGTGCATTAGTTATCTCATTCCACACGATAAATCTGCAATTTCGGAGAATTTGAGCCATGTCACTCTGCTCAGATATTATTGCACAACGGAGTTTCGACACGAATAAGACTAAGCGGAAGTTTTAAAGGCAGAGTGAGGCGCTTTCCTACCTTCCCACCAAAAGAGGTGCTATTCCAGATGCAGCTACAGCTAAAGCAGTGCCCCGACTTTGTATTTTAGCCAAAAGTAAGTGCGTGACACAAAATGGTTGGCTAAATAATAATATGTGTAACTTTGATATGATTTTCGAATATTGTTTTCTCGTATTTATTTATTTCAAACGTAATGCATAACGTATTCCGTTCTAAAGGTAATCATAAAAATTAGGTGTTAATACTAACGCTTCTTCTCTAATGATTCTTTACTTGCACTATATGGGGGCAGTACCTAACTCTTTTCACGCGGCTAAGGGGTGAAGGTGAAATTGAAATTTTGTTGCTTATTGATTGTACAGCTTAAATGCATGAGTTCAAGCACGATAATAAACAATTTATTTTAAAATACGTGTTTCTTTAATTATAAAGAAGAGTTTAAATACTTAATCTCAAGTAATTTTGATAATAAAAAATATATTTTCAGTAGAAACTTTAACACCCCCTTTTACCCCTTTAAGAGCTGAAATTAAAAAAATCCAAATATACGTTATTCTTTTATTATATTGAAAAGCATAAATATTGAATTTCAAGTAATTTTGATAAAAAACAAAAAAAAACTATACAAACTTTAACACCCCTTTGTACCCATTTAAGGGACGAAATTAAAAAAATCCAAAAACACGTATTTCTTTAATTATGTTGAGGAGCTTAAATATTGAATTTCAAGTAGTTTTGTTAATAAACAAAAAAAAATCCATACAAACTTTAACACCCCTTTTTACCCATTTAAGGGATGAAATTTAAAAAATCTTCAAGGGCATGTTTTATTATTTTGCATTTAGAGGCTTAATACCAAATTTCATTAAATTCAAATTAGAAATGACAGAGTTTCATACAAACTTTAAACCCCCATTTCACCCCTTTTGGGGGTGAATTTCGAAAAATCCTTTCTTAAATGACGCCTAGAGTATAAAAGCAATATCCTCACAAAATTTCAAAGTTCTATCATTAGTGGTTTCGGCTGGGCGATGATATGTCAGTCGGGACATTGCCTTTTATATATATAGATTATATATATAGATAGATAATCAAATGTCAGGGTGTAAATTCGCAAACAGAAAGCGAATTGATATATTTATGGCACTGATGACTTAACCTGTACGATTTAAACACATTATCTATTAACTTAATTGCATCCTGTACAAATAGATCAAGCTGCTTGCAGTCCATTCGAAATACCTGCCCGCGTCTGAATTAAGGCGTTCCGAACTGCTACCCCTAGGCTGACTGCCTCATTGGTCTAGCTAGTGGTTCTAAGCGCTACTGCTACGGAAAAGTGTTATTCTCAGTAGCAGCTCGGAGTCTGGATTTGTGCCCGGTTAATGGCAATAGACTCGCCCCCTATTACATGGGACCTAAACATATCGGCGAAGGCGGCGGCGTTTGGGTGAACATTTCTACACCTTTGCCTAATCCTTCGGGGAATACAGGCGTGGTGGAAAAGAAATACATAGGTACTATAAAGATAGATACAAGTTTCCATTATCCTCGTCATCATTTTACGGTTTGAATAAAGAGTAAACAATCAATTTACTAAGTGGTGTTATGAAAGAATGATTACAGGTATTCTAATAGCTATTAGCTGTTGACGTCAATTCATGCCCATAGTAATAAGATGATTGTATCCGATTAAGTACAAAATAAGTGTTACATGCAATGGATACAAGATAATTGTGTTTATTTTTAGATTGTGTATCTGTGACAACGATATTATGGATCTTGGGTCCTTCTAGTTCAATATTAAAGAAATGTACTAAGAATGTTTACTAAGATTTGCGGTCAATGGCCACGTACGGGCAAGATTCGATTCGATTCGTTAGTAAAAGCAAACTTTCACCGACTAAAAAAACATGACTACTAGGGTTGTGTCGGAAATGGCGCTTTGAGACGGTTTAATTACAAGAATGGCAATAATCGTCAAGAGAAAGTAATTCTTTTTAAATCTTCGATGTCTATTAAATCCTCTTCATAGTAAAATTGATCATAACGATATCTACTATATCGTTTTTGATGGTGTAGGTGGTATAAATCAAAAAGAAAAAGGATAACTTGCGATCTTAGTATTAAGGCTTACCTTTCTTGTTTTCTCTTTTTCTATCTGGATTTTAAGATTCCTTTTACAAGCCCTCTAACAGACTGAAGATTATAGTGCCGCTTCAGCTAAACAAGAAATAATTATAAGCAGATCAGCGTGATTCCAAAACGCTATGGAAATTTGCGATCTTGCTGCCTATTACGTAAGTTAGAATCCAGACGTGTATTCTGGATCAGATATTGTAACTGAAGAGTCATATCGATGTGGTCTCATTTCTGTCACGTAACAAAATAAACTGAATAAAATCGAATAGAATACAATCCGATTGCAAAATTCTAATACATTGCAACACTTTTCAAGGTTACGCACGAATGGTGAGGTGGCCATGAATTTTATGCTTTTAACATCACAATAAAGTTAACGTAATAATTGTGAAAACGTTGCCACGGGCGAAGGTCTTTCTATAGCAGTCAGCGTAATAGCCGCAGGAGCTATAGTAAATTGTAAAGATGCAAAAATAACAGATAGAAGAATAACATAATTGATCTCTTCAAAATCATCGAAAACATATGAGTTGAGGTGAATTGCGTAGCAAGCCACTTATTTCGTGATATGCAAATACGTAAACCAAGACAAAATAGAAAAAACATAATAATGTCTTGTCGTACAGTCTAGACGAACAAACTAAGGTCAAGGTGTTACTTTCTATTATCTGATAAAATATTGTCCTTATGTAACACAAAACTGTGTTCGAAATAAGCAATCATAGCAGTGCTGAACAGTTCTTGTGTACAAAATTATGTTTATTCTAGTGTGGATTTGGGTTTGTTTGACCCTCGTTTTGCGTGATGAGCACTCAAGTAGATACCCTTTCGTGCTTTGGTTCTCACATACACACACCAAAACTCCGTAAAACTGAGGCTGCTCTTAGATTTGAGGCTAGTATTCACTCAGGAGACTCATTAAATCCTACCATGAAACGCGTGTCACTTGCTAACGTGCATAATGGAAATTCTGTATTCTTGGCCGTCACCTCATGGGTGTTAGTTAATGCTTCCTTCAACCTTTCGATGCGTCATCTAGGAATTACTTTCCATCTCAACTTCCTTCGGACAAACTATTTCTTTCGTGGTCTCCCATGTTACTGTTTCTTCATTCACTTTTTCAATTAGATGACTTGTATCCCGTCTCATAATATGGCCATTTTGAAAGGTGGTTTTACCACAACTTCTGAGTGCAATCGTTTTATTTCCCCGCTTCCTTTTGGAATGTTCTTTATCGTTAATTTAAGGCTAAGGCATTATACAAGAGAAGCAGTTGAATGTTAGCCTAGCATTACTTCATTTTACAAAAAGCATCTAATTATATTTGCATCGTTACACCCCGGGGAATGTGAATATTTGCAATTCAGATTCGAGCTAGTTTCGAAGTTCGGGTCTTGCAATTTGCATCTTCATAAAAGTTTCTTTAGTGTAAAACATAATTTCAACTAAATCTGCAGCGTTGAGCTTTATGCATCATTTAAATTTCTATCTTAATATTTATCATTCGGTCTGTGGTGTTGGGTTATGTGTTTTTATAAGCCGAGGTTTAAGTCCAGCAGAAGACGAATACAGGCTGATGATGATGCAGAATCTCAAATCTCATTAAGTAAATCTATGATCGTTATTAATGTGTATTCAGGCATCTTCAAAAATAAGGTCATTACTACTAATTGTTTATAAATTGTCACCTGTTAAATTTTAATGCAATTCTTCGCATGCTTGATCAATGTGAATATCTAATGGGTTTTTTTTGTCAACTATTTTACGCAGGATTTTGACCCCACAACGAGCGAACATTATAAAATAACTAATAGTAATCATAATTAATACTAATATTGATGTCGAGGTCGTTTTTTTTCACGATTATTAATATCGATAACCATTTATAGTGTGAAGTTTCACTAAATGAATTAAGTCTGTAGTAGAAATAATTAACAATGTTTTTCTCTACTGCAATCTACTTTTATGGTCAATCTTATTCGCTAAATCGATTCAGAAATGATGATTAAAAACTATTAATAGTACAAAACCAGTGTTCACATTGTCTCGTCTATTATTTTGTGTACGTCATAGAAGACCTTCACGGTCTCGGAGACATTACGAGTCTTTCTAGTAATTCCCGTTTGCAGCAAGCGTTTACAAAGGCTTTAATTACGGAACGAAGTTTGCTTGTGTAATACTTATGAAAGAACGGACTGAAATATTTAAAAGTATAATTTTTGAAAGTAGAAAATATTTTTAGATGTTGAAAGTGAGAGTCCTGCTTTTTACTATAAATAATGCTGTAGCCTTGTCCCGCCTATTTACGAATAAGTGCCATCGGAACTTCTTGAAATCCTTTTTCTTTTTTAACCAAATTTTACGTGTTTAGCCAATTTAATTGCTGTGATTTTATTATTGGTATTTCGCTTTTATTGAAATAGGTTGTGTCAGAAATTACTTTCCCAATGCAGCGAGAGATAGAGGCTTGATAATAAGAACTAAATGCTCTTTAATACATCTCTGGACATCTTCTACTTTGCAGTCAATAAATCCTTCAGTGTAGCTACGTACATTCGAAAGACCATAATTATAATTAGACGTGATCTCTTAATTGCAACCTAGGTATAAAGGACAAACAATCGATTAGTATTCATTACCATACACATTCTGAAGAATACACATACCTAATTAAGGCGATAGCAGGCACATGTAAGGTTGTGGTTATCCGAGTTGTTCGATCGCGAAACTAGTCGGGAAAATAATATTAAAGTTTAAATGATATTGGCGCGAAATAAATTAAAAAATGAGACCTAAACGTGGCGCACCGACCTTTTTTGTCAATCAATGTAAGTTGTTAAATGTTTAGTGAAGATAAAGTTCATTTTGCAATGAAAAATTTTGAGCTTAACGTCCAAAGAGTTCTTATCGTTCTCATCTAATCAAAGCTTTTTTTTTATTTTGATGCCACTATACTTTGCCTTTTTTATCCGATCTATTTAATATATCAAAATCACAAATAGTGAAGCAGTTTGAAACTAGATAACTGTTAAATTAAATGTATCACTTTGAAAAGTGTACTACGGGATTTTTTGGATACCTTACTATCCTCAGTCGTTCTTATAGTTATGTGGCCCGAAATTTTTCTATCACATGTTTTTACACTGAAGATGCTGAAGTATAAACTTAAACATAAAAGTAGGCTCATTTCCATATTTAGGCAGTGATAGCTTTGTGATATGACCATTGGACTGCCAATTCAAAGGTCTCGAGTGCGAATCCAAGGCACGCATCTCTGACTTTTCGAAGTTACGCACAAAACTTCGAAAAGTCAGAGGTGCGTGCATTAATAATTATTAATTATCACGCGCTTAAACGGTGAAGAAAATCATCAGGAGGAAACCTGCATGCCTAATCCTAATCCTGGAGGGGAGACCCGTTGCCAGCAGTGGGACAATGTAATGGGTTGATGATGATGATGATTTCCATATTTTGTTATCTCTTTCAAGGTTTAGCGAAATATCATAATTTAGAATATCTTTTCTTTTGATCTGACAGCTCTTTGCTCGTTGTTTTTATTACATGTACGGAAAACAACGTAAAAACACCTTTATATTCAGATTAGCATGTTGCTAAAATATGTGATAATTCACTCAGCTCGCTCGTCGCGTGATCCTTGCTAATTAATCGTAGCATCTCGCGATGATTTATGTTGTATTTGCATTTATATTGAGTGAAAAATATTTTTTATTAGCTTTTGTCTACGGTTTCGCTCGTGTTAATATATATTTTGACGATAAATTCCCAGAAGTAGCCTATAATAATTTTCAGGGTCCCATCTATCGCTGTACCAAAATTCATCAACATACGTTCAGCGGTTTCGCCGAGAAGGCGTACAAAACAAACAAACAAATTTTCGCATAAAATGTATAATATCAGCGGAGGACAGGGTGAAAGGGCCCACATTAGTCCAGAGGGGGAATTCGTCCAGAATTGGACCGACATAAGCTGGTGATGAAAATAAGATAGAATTTTGAATGGCAAATAGCTGCCTCATTGGTGTAGTGGTCGTAAGTGCGGCTACCGAACGTGAGGCCTTAGCTTCAGTTGAGTTTCTTATGAAATTCTCTAAATTAAATCTAGGAACTTCCCGGCGAATTGAGGAGCATAAAAAAATGATTTTGTTGAGATTACAATCACTTTTTGGTGGTGAAATCTTTGCAGTCTATTTTTTAAGAAATTCAAGTGTGCATTCAATGCAGAAATTCATAAGATTATCAGTGCATGCAAGCATTATCACAATATTTGTAATTATTGTAATATTGTTGGTGGCATTTTAATTGCATTTACAAAACACGTGTGAATGTGAAAATTAACGATGAATGGTCAAGGAGTTAGAAGGGGAGGTCACGAATTAGACTAATAACATGAATGGCAGCGTGGCGAAGTTAAAAATCTGCTGATCCATCAATTTGCAAGGTTGGACTGAAGTTTATTGGATAAGCTCACGTTTGACCAACATCTCACCTTGTCACAGATATAAGTTTATCAAAGATTGGTAAACACCCTGAGTGCACTAAGACATGTCATAGATAGATAGAATAATCTTTGTTGTACACCAAAAATAATGAATACATTATTATTTATTTGAAGCGGCGGTAGCCTAATGGCTAGGGCGTCGGACTTGCGATCATGTGGTTGCCGGTTCGAACCACCCCCATTGCACTACCAACGTGGATCCACTCGTAATACAAGCATTTAGCTTAGTACGAAGGGTTAACGAGAATAGGTACTAGGAATGTGCGATCCACATCGCTATTAAGCTTTATAAAAAAAAGGAATTTTGACAAGTATGTATGTAAGTAGAGAATGTACCTCATTCTCTACTTACATACATACTTGTCAAAATTCCTTTGTCTTAGTCTGATGGAAATAGACATCAGCTTTTGTCTCAAGAAATCCTTTGGACGCACTCGCATTAAAAACATGTCAAAATACTACTAGATTAACACTGTTGATATCAAAATATTGCAAATATAAAACATTGCCTTCATATTTAGCCGTAGCTTGGTAATTTGCCACCGAATCCGGGATAGATGATTGTTGGCAAGCGGCATGGTAATCAAGGTTATCTGTGATATTTTACAGATGTAGCTATGAAAAATGCAAGAACTGTTTACATCTAAAGCGTGTTTTGCACGAAAAATAAATATATGTATAACACATTAAATGTTTTCGCGCCGATAGTTACGTCACTTCCTGATAAATTTTATACGCAAAAACTATTAACGTGTCAAGGTCCATCAATTTAATGGTATTCTTTGAGCCACATAGGGGTTCTAAATATACCCATAACATACCATAAATGTGTAGGTACTAATAAATGAACACCCATAGTTCGCCGGTATGTTGAAGTCCCATGTAATAGATGGAGAGTCTATTGTGATTAAACGGGCACAGATTTCAACACCGAGCGGCAATGCATGCTGCATGAGAATTATTATGAGCGTCAAGAACTCTAGTGAAGAACTAGAAACACAAGAACTGTCTCATTAGGCAGAACTATAAATATTCAAAAGATTAACGTTTCTATTCACTAAAGATTTAACTGAAATGGAGTTTAATCATACAGTCGTCGAGGCACTGTAATACTAGCATCTTGACATAAAAAACCGGTCAAGTGCGAGTCGGACTCGCGCACTAGGCGGTTCCGTACCCTGCCATCTTCTTAAAAGTCTCCGAATCCACGTTTGTAATGGTAAAATATTGTGAAATAATTAAAAATTAGCATTTTTTTGGAAATTTCCCCGCTGTTGTGCTATCGCTCATCATCAACCCATTACAATGCACAACAAATTCACCAGCAAAACATTTCTGTCGGTTCATTTACGATACATTTTTGTTTTTTATAAAAAGCTTACTAGCAATGTGAGTCACACATTACTAATAATCTTGTTAACCCCTCATGCTAAGCTAAATGCTTGTGTTACGAGTGGGTTCACGTCGGTAGTGCAATGGGTGGGGTTCGAACCGGCAACCACATGATCGCAAGTCCAACGCACTAGCCATTAGACTACCGCCGCTTCTTTTGTATGTAATTTACAATAGTATAGGATCTTGTAAGGGTACCCTTTGTTTCATCTTACAGGTATGTTACCCTAAAAACGCCACATAAGCTAGATAGAGTAATGTAGGGCACATTTCAGGAACACGGCCCTGGGAGCCGGGGCGGCTGACCTAGATCTAGAGATAAAAGATCCAGTACTGCCTGTTTGACCTGTATCCGCACCTAACGTAACCTCATCTCACATACGAAGTCAAAAGATTTAACATACCATCACGCCTGTATTCCCCGAAGAGTTAGGCAGAGGTGTACTAATGTACACCCACATTTTGCCGGTATGTTTAGGTCCCATGTAATAGGTGGCGATCGGGCGAGCCTATTGCCTTTAACCGGGCACCAATCCAGACTCCGAGCTGCTACTGGGAATTTCATAGAAAAACCCAATCACACTTTGCTCGACCTAGCAATCAAACTCAGGACCTCTTGCGTAGCAGTCGCGCTTGGGACCACTAGACCAACGAGGCAATCGAGATTTGCAAATGAAAACATGGTAACGATAGTACATAAACAAAATTAAAGAAACTCTTCATCATCGTCATTGTAGCGGCGGTAGCCTAATGGCTAGGGTGTCGGACTTGCGATCATCTGGTTGCCGATTTGAAACCCACCCATTGCACGACTGACGCGAACCCACGAGCTTAGCACGAGGGGTTAACAATAATACTAGTAATGTCCCACATTGCTAGTAAGCTTTTATAAAAAAAAACAAATCATCATCATAATTGTCACATCGTCCCACTGCTGGGCAGATCTCTTCTCAGAAAGAGAGGGATTAGGCTATTGTCCACCACGCCAACCCAGTGCGGGTTGGGAGACTTCACATGGCGTCAAGAACATTTCAGGCATGCAGATTTCCTCACGATTTTTATTTTTCACTTAAACTATTCAAGCACAACGGTATCAGCCAGGATTTGATCCTGCGTTTATTAAAGAAAGCTCGTATTTTTTATTGCGTTGACTTTGAAGCTAGAGTTTTTTAGCTGCAAGTGATTGTATACCTACGATGTTGTAATAAATTTTAACTTGATACCTCCACGCATTACTGAGAAAAAGGGTCTTGACAAGCAGTCAGACAGACGGACGGACAACTAAGTGATCCTAAAAGTGTTCCTTTTCTTTTTGAGAAATACAAAGTTTCATTTTGATACCACAATTAGAAGTAGGTTAAAATTTACTTCTAAGATTTTATTACATTGTTTGTTCATTACAAGTGAAGCTATTAAAAGCGTGTTTAAAATATGAGAAAGAGTGGTTAACTGGGACATATTTCTAAGAAATAAAACAATAGTCAGACAAAATTGCGGGAAAACATATGACATACTCTTAGCCTTGTATTGTACAATTAAAGTTAGAAAACAATGACAGGTTATTGTTTAAAATAACTGTAAAAACTTAGTTCGCAGACCGCAATATGAACGGTTGGGGTACTCAACGGAAATAAAAGTGACCCACAAGTCAATACCAATTCTACAAACTGCCGTGTGGAGATGACGAATGTACCAAATGCGGAACAAATATTTAAACATTTACCTCTAACGGTTACTGTGTAGTTTTGGCCTAGATTTAGAACAAATAGGCTAGTAGACAAATATTTTTGTATCGTCCCATAAAACAGCGAAGCATTAAAATCTGTTCAAAAATAAAGTTACAAGCATTCTAATTTTATCCGAGACAGTGAGCGCACTATTGCACTTTGTGACGTCACATCGTTTGTTTTTCATACAAATTCTATGATGAAACTCGTTTGTGCGAAAAGGACAAAGCATCAACGTCGCAATCCCCCCTAAAATCTGGAAGAGCTGTAATATCTTACAACTTTGCGTCGATTTCATTTATTTTTTTCAGTATTTTTTTTTTTTGGGGTAGCTTGGTAAACGAGCAAGCGAGCCTGGTGGTAACTAGTCATCGCCACCCATGCATATCTGCAATACCATATGGCAGAGGTGTTCTTATGTACGGTTGTTTAGGTCCCGTATAACAGGGGGGCCTATTGCCACCAACCTGGCACAAATCCAGACTCCGAGCTGCTACTGATTGCTCGACCTAGGAATCAAACCCAAGACCCTAAGGCCGTAGCAGTCAAGCTTATGGCTCACTCAATATAGAAAACATTTAACTATAGTCCGTAAAACGCAACAATACTGTTACATTTTATTTGCTTAGCCATATCGTGTTGAACAAAAACTGACGAACAAGACCAAGGTAATCTATATTTAGATAATCATAACCCATCAGATCAGACCCGTAATGACCCAAATGGTAAAGTCACTGGGTTATAAATAGCAAACTAATGAGGGGTTAGTGACCGCAGACCTAAAAACGGACGTGGCGAACCGGTGCCGAGATGAGATTAGGTCCATTTGATAGGTCACTACGGCCTAAAAATTGGTTAAGACTGCGTCAGAAATGGGTACGTCATCAACTTAAGGGTACAAATGTTGCCTCGTTGGTCTAGTGGTCGCTAGAGGTCTTGGGTTCGATCCCCAGGTCGAGCAAAGTGTTATTGAGTTTTTCTATTCTAATTCTCAGTAGCAGCTCGGAGTCTGGATTTGTGCCCGGTGAATGGCAATAGACTCGCCCCCTATTACATAGGACCCAAACATACCGGCGAACTGTGGGTGTATATTAAGTACACCTGGCGTGATGATATGTTATGTTATGTTACAAATGTCAGAATTGCACGTAAGCCATTAGGCATACATTTGGTGCTTTGCCCGATATGGACAAATGGGGAACAAACCAAAGGCCGTGCACCCAGCACCCACGCAAAATTTAATGTGTATGTAATTTTAATATTAGAAAAATTATTGCCCTAATTATTGTACGATGGAGACTGCAGAATGATCTTTTACAGCGATCTGGACAAACCCATGTGGTTTTTAGATTGTAAGTAATTTAAATGTTTTGTAAGCTATTTTGTTAAAATAATAATAAAAAATAATAACTGTTTGAGCAATGCATAATCGGCTTAGAATGTTCCCACTGCTGGGACATAGGCCACCTCTCATTAAGAGGGAGTGTGCCGTAATCCACTACGCGGGGATGCGGGCCCAGTGCGGGTTGGTAGTTTTCACATGTCTTCGAATTGTTGGCTCTTGGATATGTTTCCCTCACAATGTTTTCCTTCACCGTTTTGGGAGCAATAGTGATCAAATAATTCACAAAAAGTAAAGCGCCTGTTTGGGTTCGAACGTACGACCTACAATTGGTAAGTCGCGGTCGTTAACATTAGGCCACCACCACTTCAAATGACTAATGATTCAAAGGCTATTTTAAGATTGCAGTACAAACTCGTTTGATAAATTTAATGAATGTATTTAATTCCAAAAAGGGATTCGTTTATCATCAAAGAAAATGTAACTGGACCGCGAGCTATGAAACTTCATCACAATTTTCATTTATTATTTGGGTAACATTTTCTTAAGTAGGTTCTTTCGCAATTTGGTCACCCTTCGCGTAAGAATTATTAAATTTTCTTTTTTTGTTAATAATAAAGCTAAAAAACATGACCGTATTTTAGTAAGTCGGATCTGGGGACGCGGCAGAACCCCCGCCAAGACAAACATTAAGAGTGAGATATTGGTGTACCTTTTCTCGAACAGATTCGGGACATTTAATATTTTAAAGGTCATCTTTATACAGACTGGTATTAATTAAATGAATCTTCACTTCATACCTCCACGCATCTCAATACATACTCGTAATAGAAAATTGAAACTAACGTAGACTATAGCCTAATCCATCTTATTCTGAGAGCATACTCGTGCCCAACAGTGGGACAGTATAATGGGTTGATGATGTACTTTTGCTTATGTCATTTAAGAACAGTTACGTCAATAAAACACTTCTTCGCAATAAGTAAGATTTGTAGTCATTCAGCAGTCGCTTTTTATGTTAATGTGGGCCAAGCGCTCAACACACAAACATGAATAGAATTTGAATGAAAATTTTCGTATCACATTTGAATCAAAACTACCTGTAATGGTGAGTTGCTTAAGCATTTTGGTGATGTTGTTTTTTGTACGATTTTGTTGGAATCTTAAATCGATGCCGTACTTTATCCGTGACAGCGTTACAAACATGAACTTTCGCAAATAAATTGTAGTTTAGAAAACTTGGCCCAATTTACACAAATTAGATTTGTTTGCATTTGCATCATGTGTGCGTTTATAGATACAAATTTCTTATGCTAATTTCTCAGATTAGGAAACACTGTAGGCCATTTTTTTTTCGGTGTAGGAATTATCTAAGAATTAATTAGATCTGTCTATAAATAGGTGGCATCCTTACAGCCAGATAAAGTTAACGCTCCAAAATCTTTAGTAATATATCATCACGCCTGTATGCCCCGAAAAGTTAGGCAATGATGTACCTACTGAAGTTACGGGGCCTAAACGCACTGCTCCCACAGTTTACCAATGCGTTTAGGTCCCAAGAATAGGGGACGAGCCTCGAGGGGACGATTGCTTCTTACCGGGCACAAATCCAAACTCCGAGCGACTACTGATAATTTTACAGAAAATCCCATAAACTGCTTCACCTGAGAGTTTAACCCAGGACTACTAGCATAGTCCCGCTTAGGACCACTAGACAAATAAGGCAGTTGTTAGTATTAATTCTAGGATATCGGTATCGGTAGTAGTGATATTCAGCTGCATTTAGTTAAACTAGTAGCCGATACTAGCAAACCATAGTTGCGAAAAAGGCTAGGTTCGAATCCTTCCACCAGGTGGGTGGTCGTGGTGGTGGTCCGTAAGTTGTTCGGTAAATGTTGCTTGCGCGATTCAGGATTTGTTTCGTCGTACTTCCACGTAGCGCGCTAGATGTCGCTACATAGCTTCAAAACTAACCATCCTATTTTCGCACGTAACTCGTGTATGTCAATATAATAACCATGCGTCACACTATTGTATTTTACAAGCTATCAACCCTGTCACTGTCAGCAGTAGTTCTTAACTCTTGTTTTGAAAATTTCGCATTATCATTTCAATACAAATCAGCATTCAAAATTTTCTACTGTGATTTTCTGCCTTTCAACAAAACGGTACTAAAACATGATTCAGTTTATGACACAGTGTTTGCTATCAAGTTCTAGGTTAGTGTTGGTCTATTCCAAGCTGGGTTGTTGACCTCGCGCCGCCAGCCACACAGATGAGGCGATGATAAGTTTATTTGTAAACATTTTAAATAAAATGGCGACTGAAGTTATACATAATAATGACGTGTCTTCATGACTAATGCGACTTAAGAAAGAGTGGAACATTGATATTTTTTGTGATCGCCAAACATGGCGTGACCAACGGTAGACAGGAGGCCATATCTGAAATTACAGATGTTTTTTAATGTTTGGAAATTGTATTGGACTATCCATTAGAATAGTGGACCAATGATGAACATTTACCTATTTTTATTTTAGTAATTTCATCGACCTATTTTTACTTAAGCGAGTTCATCAATAGATTTTTACTCTTTTTGATGAAAATCATAGATAAGCCGTTCTTCCTGTACGATCGGCATCAAGGGCTTCGCAAGAATATTTCGTCAATAACGATATAGAAGACAAAGACCAAACATTCAACGAACAACATATTATTTCTGGATTTTGATTATTTCATTGATAAATAATTACATTGAAGTCTTCTAGAACAATTAACAATGAAAAAATATGTATGAATAAGTACACATTTAAATAAATATAATGCCTTCTCTACTATAACGTGGTTTTTAATTCCCAGTAGTAATGAATAATTATGTTTAAATATATTACCATAATATTTCCTTTTTACATTTCAAGGTAATGCTCATTGTTATAAAAATATCTTATGGTCACGCACCGCGGCTAGTTGTGAATGTGCCGTTAAAATTGTACTTAAAATATTGTTATTTAAGTAAGTATTCCTTCACTGTTAAAGATAGATTTCAGCTACTAAAACATTACCTATAACATGACGTCTGTATTCCTCGAAAATTTAAGAGGTGTATTCATTTACATACATAATGGCAATAGGCTCGCCCCCTATTACATGGGACCTAAACATACCGGCGAAATGTGGGTGTACATTAGTACACCTCTGCCTAACCCTTCGGGGATACAGGCGTGATGGTATGTTATATGTATGTTATGTTGTTATTTACAATCAGTAATGAAACCCCTCAACCACAATGCCATTAATACAAACTCTACGCTTCCACCGCGGATGTTGTAAAAAATCCTAATTTTTTAACCCAAATCGACCTGGGAATAAAACTTAGGCTCCAATACTGAGCTAAGTCTAGGACAGCACCTTTTTTATGTAGCACAGAAAATACTCATGGGTCTTCTACCACCTAGGGAGGCGGCAAAGTATGTATGACTCGTACTGACTAAAAACCACACTGCCTTACTACGCCATTATCAGCTTGGATTTAGGTTTTGTTCAAATTCAAATTCATTTAAGTATTTGCAAAAACATAAATATCATAGACAGACTGGTGGTCGGTTGATAGCAAGAGGCGTAAACATTAATTTCAACATAAAATAAATGTTAGCTGTACCTATTGTCTTCTTATTTATTCCAACGAAGATTCCAAGAAACGCTGCTACAAAACAAATTGCTTTTATATTAAACGTAAAGTTCGCTCTGGAAGTCGAGAATAGTTGAGCATTCTTCGGCTTCTTACTTGGCGAAGAATTTGTTTTCATAATATTAACTTTTTTGAGACATGAAGTAGTCTATGTTCTTCCTTAGGATTCAATCTATGTCGTTGCCAATTTTAGTCGAAATCAATTTAATGGTTTAGGCGTGAAATGGTTATACACAAATTAATTTCGTATTTATGATAATGAAATTATGGATGTCTCCAAAATCAGTTTTTTCACATCGGCTAACACATTTTTGCGCAACAATAGCAGCCGAAATTAATTACCAGCATAATGAACTAGTTTAAAATCGATTATATTATCATAATGACTGTTTAATAGTCCTTGTGGCATAGAATCTAGAAACGCATCCCGACCTTGATTTTGGTCTTTTTAGTGTCAATTTCACGCAGCAACCACACCATTTCTTTTTAACTTACTGGCAATGGGTGTTGCACATTACTAGTATTATTGTTATCCCCTCGTACTACACGAAATGCCTGTGTTACGAGTGGGTTCACGTCGGTAGTGCAATGGATAGGTTTCGAACCAACAACAACATGATCGCAAGTCCAATGCCATTAGACTACCGCCGATTCCGTATCGAACACCGTCGGGTATAAAAGTAACGCTGTGATATCATTTATTTTGACTCGAAAGGAGCAAATCTAAATGTGCACATTGTACAATAAAATTTTGCAGGACCGTCTGATAGCAAACTATCTACCCACTGACCTTAGTGCAGAAGGTGCATCCACAGCCAGAGATGAGCGTGACCTTGTCTGCCGTGGCATCTTCTAAGCACAGCTTGCAGTTTATAGGGGCTGCCGGCACAAACCCACCGCCAGCACCGTCCAGGGAATACCTGATAAAGAAGGAAATCATCAAGTAATTCTACGGTGGCCTGTCAAAAATGACTTAGTCAAAAGCCACATAACATAATACCCCCGAAGAGTTAGACAGAGTTGTACTTAATGCACACCCACAGTTCGCCGGTATGTTTAGGTCCCATGTAATAGGGGGCGAGTCTATTGTCATTCAACGGGCACATATCCAAACCTCGAGCTGCTACTGAGAATTTTATAGGAAAACCCAATATCACTCAATCGAAACCTCAATATCCTAAGCGTGACTCTAGAGTTCTTGGGTTTGATCTGAGAATCAACTCTAGAGTCACGCTTAGGAACACTAGACTAATGAGGCAGTTAATCGAGAGAAATTTCATTTATCTAATACTTTTGCACGGGCATTTTTACATTTAAGATAGCTCCCAAATCGCCCGACCTCTATGTTAAAAGACTTAACCATTGATTTAAATCCAAGAGGACTGCCTCATTAGTCTAGTGGTCCTAAGCGCGACTGCCACGTTAGCGGTCCTGGGTTCGACCCACAGGTCGAGCAAAGTGTTATTGGGTTTTTCTATGAAATTTTCTGTAGCAGCTCGGAGTCTGGATTTGAGCCCGGTTAACGGCAAAAGGCTCGCCCCCTATTACATGGGACCTAAACATACCGGCGAAGTGTGGGTGCACAGTAGAACATAGATGGTATGTTATGGTATGTAGACTTTTGTAAGGACATTTTTACATTTAAGATAGCTCCCAAATCACCCGACCTCATTGTTAAGACTTGACTATAGATTTTAATGTTTTTAATATTCATCAATAAATCTTCTATTTTAACTAATCTACCCCAGGCCTTCCAGTACTGACGATGTTATGGTAAGACAAACCTGGAACCTCCAGCACCAGCGAGGGACAGCAACGACGAACAACGGGAGCAGACGGAGGGCGCACGAAGTCGGTTGTGAGCCCTGATCGGCTCTGAGGTCTTCTCGCGATCGGTAAGGGCGAGGACCGTCGAGCATTTCCGAAGACCTGGTGGACGAAAAAAACATGGAGTTTCAGATTTTTTTTAAGTTTACTAGAAATGTGGGTCACATATTACTAGTATTCTTCTTAACCCCTCGTACTAAGCTAAATGCTTGTATTACGAGTGGGTCCACGTCGGTTGTGCAATGGGTGCGTTCGGCAGTCACAAGATCGCAAGTCCGTCGCCCTAGCTAGGCTACCGCCACTTCAAATAAATAAATATAGCTTCAGCATATAGCTATTAATTATCGGTTTTCCTGTTAATCAAAATGTAGCTTAATTAGTGGTAATTAATAATTAATCCTCTTAGATATTATCGCTCAATAATGTCACATTGGTTATCTATTCGTCATCAAGCCATTTACAATCAACTGGGAACAGGAACTATTTTGTTCATTCTATGTTCTTTTCACCCATATGACCCACCTTCAATTCTAAAACAGAAATTCTAGAGCTAGTATTTGATGTTTTAAGTTACTACATTTACTACCCTCGACCGCTGCAATATTAAATTTCAAATACCCACACAGAAGATATTTGCCAGCACCTCCAATAACTTAGCCACGCTTAATAAAATATCCGTCCGAATTGAAAGTTATTGAAGTATAAATCTATTCAACTTCAGATATGCGCCATGGCTTATGTTGAAACTAATAATATCTCGAATGAAGCCCATCAGAAATCGATTAAAGTGAAGCGTGGAATTGTAGATGTGCAAATTGATACTTAGTAGCGTGTGCTTGGTAAGAAAATATACATGAGCGTGGATAATCCAGGCAAATAGTGTGGACAAGCTAAATATGGGAACTAAACAAGATAAATATGGGAATTCAATTAGAATTAATAAAACAGTAATCAATTATGTGTTATAAATGATGTAGTGGCCTTCACATCGTTGCGCCTCTAATCTGATAATGATGATGAATTTAGAGAAAGGAGTAATATTTCTAAATCAGTTTTACTGGTGAGAAGGTTGGGTTATATATAATATTAATGAGTAAAAAAATATGTGATGGCTTGACTACCTTTCATTGTAGATCCAATTGCAACAAGATTAAGATTCATGAACGTATCTGGAGAGGTTTATTGCAGTTAATACATAAATTGAGATAGTAATGATGTTGATGTGCCTGGCTTTTTGAGTAAATATCTACACCACAAAATGGTTAAGTAGGATACGAGTTTAACATACTAATAAATTATTCTGTGGGAGGGTATTTCTTCCCCATTCATGCTGACTTGCTATTGAAGCCCTACTACGAACGAAGCATTAATTAATTATCTTAATTACCTGGCTACAGTATATTGACACAGCTTCAACTTGTGATCGTTATCAATAGAACACAAATTATTTTTTTAATTACTCATAATCATTAGATGCATGAGGCTAACGAACGTATTTTTAACAGTGACATCACTATATTTCGGATTTAAACATACTGGCTACTTGTAGGTGTACATTAGTATACGTCTGCCTAACCCTTCGGAGAAAACAGGCCGTTCGTACGTAGGCGAAAAGGCAGTTAAAACTTGTAATTGTTTTTGTATCGAATTCAAAATTAATGATACAAAATACAAAATATACAAAATTCTTTATTGTGGTACATAGGTAAGCAAATAGTTGTTACATGTTTCCGAGATTGTACACAGCTATGACCCGCCATAATGGCATACAATAATTTTTAAGTAGGTCAGTGACATTTTGTAACAAATAGAAAATTAAAATAATAACAATTCAAAATGCAGCAATTTAGAATTAACGCACATTTTTACATGTCAAAGCAAAAATTAAAATAATAAGACATAAGGCATAAATTATAAATTCAATTAAAATTAATTAATACAAATTAAGAAATATACGGGAAACAATTAAAATTAAATAACATCATCGAGATAATCCTTTAAAGTATAGTAACATTTGTCTAATAACAATTGAAATAATTGCTTTTTATAATTATGCAAATCTAAATCTCTAATAGTCTTTGGCAATTTATTATATATGTCGGGGATTAGATAAAAAACACTTTTGTGGAAAAGAGCAGTTTTGTGGGGTTCACGTGTCATTTTGTCTTTATGTCTGGCTCTATTACTAAATTTGAAACGGTGAATATTTAATTTAGCGAAGATGGCACATTCGTAAATAAACAGACAGGGGAGTGATAGTATTTTTAGTTCCTTAAAATGTGAAACACAGGATTCCGTTGAATCAATACTTACAATTGATCGGATACAGCGCTTTTGCGCCTTAAAAGCTAGGTCTTTGTTGGTTGAATTGCCCCAGAAAATAAGACCGTACCTTAAAATGGAAGAGACATAACCATGATACGCACTAAGAACAGCAGATCTATCTGCTATTTTACTTAATTTATAAAGGGCATATGACTGTTGATTCAAGCGTTTACAGACATAATCTATGTGTTTTTTCCAATTAAGTCTTCTATCAATATGTAGCCCCAAAAACTTAATTTCATCTATTTCTTCAATATTTGTATCTTTGAATGTTATATTTAAATTCGACGATGCTAGAAAATTTTGTCTAAATTTCATAATTTTTGTTTTTGACAGATTTATATTTAAATTATTAGATGATAGCCATTCAGTTGCATTAGTTAAAAACATATCAATCTCCACATTTATGCTAGAGTGCATATTGTCCTCATTAAACAAAACTGTGCTATCGTCAGCAAAAAGTGTCATTTGATGGTGCGTTATGGATGGTAGATCATTCACATATACAATAAAGAGTAATGGGCCCAATACACTACCTTGGTAGTGTGGTGAAACTCTTGGTATGATGGTGGTAAAACTCTGTTGCCAAATTCGTCTGGGGACGTACCATAGTGTCAACTATGCTCCGGGCTAAGTAATAATGTGCTAACATAATTGAAAATAAAGTCTTGTCAACTAGACTAGGTCATAAAAGTTTTTTTTTTTTACAAGAAACTTCGACGCGAAATTGTTACTAATTGGCAATCACAAACCCTTCAAACCCGTGTGAGCTGCCCCATTTTCAGAAGCGATAATGTATTTATGGCAATTCACGATATTTCCCCTGGGGCGTTGCCGGCGAACGAGAAAGCGTTGTTAGTCCAGATTATTTTAGTTATCAGGGGATTATTGGTAATGTATGAGCTAAAACGTATCACGTCTTGATTGAAAATTTAATAGGTAGACATAACATACCATCATGCCTGTATTCCCCGACGGGTTAGGCAGAGTTTGCCCGTTTTTTTAAGGTCCCATGTAAATAGGGGGCAAGCCTGTTACCATTAGCTGGGCACAAATCCAGACTCCAAGCTGCTACTGATAATTTCATAGAAACAACCCAATAACACTTTGCTTGACCTGGGAATCGAATCAGGACCTCTAGCGAAGCAGTCGCGCTTAGGACCACTAGACTTATGAGGCAGTCTTTAATAACTACGGTGATCAACCTAACTCCGAGGTTAAGCTGCGTCTGCCACGGTCAGCCAGTGGATGTGTGACAATTCTTAGCTCATCAAGAACCTTCCGTGGCTCGGAAAGCACGGTAAGCCGGACCCAATCGTCACACTTATGACAATAGGTAATGTAATGACAGAAGCCCAAAAAGTCCGATAACTAGCCCATTCTTAGAACGTCAGAATCGCTTGGAAATTTGCGGAGGGGTGCGGAGGTCTGATAGCAGTCATCATCATCACCATCAACCTATTACATTGTCCCACTGCTGGCCACGGGTCTTCTCTCAGAACGAGAGGGATTAGGCTGTAATCCACCACGCTAGCCTACTGCGGGTTGGCAGACTTTACATGCCGTCAAGAAAATCTCTCAGGCATGCAGGTTTCCTCACGATGTTTCCCTTCACCATTTAATCGCGTGATAATTAATGATTAATACGCACATGACTTCGAAAAGACAGAGGTGCCTTGGATTCGAACTCGAGACCTTTGACTTGGCAGTCATATCACAAGGCTATCACTACACTTGATAGCAGTTGCTTTGTGAAAAATACTGATATTTAGCCACAGCTGGTTAGACGTGAAGCTAACCCAACCAAAAGACCTTCAATGTGATGATTAAGGATGAAGAGTATTCGAAAATATTCAAATCTTGGCGGCATAAACATATCACAGTGTGGGTATTCATAAGTTCACTCTATCGCCTAACTCTTTGGAGAATACAGGCGTGATGGTAAAAAATCAAATCTGGACGGTTTGAAATCTGAAAAGGTTTCAAATCTGACTGGAACTACCAGTCAGATTTGACAAAAATATTTATCATTTGATAGCCGAATTCTTGAGGAAGGTGATAGGATATTTAGCATCACGCTAAAACCCTAGGAGCGAGGCAAAGCAGGTGAAACCACAAGGCAAAGTTAGTAATGCGTACAACTAAATCAAACGTAGTTTCTGGTATTCTCATAAACAAGTACTCACCTTCAAGTAAGGGTTGTGGCTGCGACAGCACGGAGTCCCTGGAGGCGGCCCTTCGGACTGGCTTCGTGGGCCTTGCCAAGGACTTGAGCCCGCCACTCAGTATCAGTTCCAGGGCTCGCCGTCCGCCAGGCCCATTCGCGCCCGCTCCCATCTGTTGACAAAGACTTTGAACTAAATAATATGCAAAAGTTGATCATCATTATCTTATTACTTTATTAGTATTGAGTTTCTATTTATTGAGGGTCGGGAAGTCCATGATAAATTTCGGTAGGTAATGAATAAAGTGCAGTGATAGTCTAGTAATATGACGTCCAAGGTCTCGAGTTCGAATCCAAGGCTCTAACGTACGGCTTTTCAAATTCATGCGTTTTTAAAGAAATTATTGTGACGCGCTTATACGGTGAAGGAAAACATCGTGAGGAAACCTGCATGCCAGAGAGATTTTCTTGACGGCGTGTGAAGTCAGCCAACCCGCAGTAGACTATATGTCTATAGCCCGATTCCTCTCGTCTAAGAGGAAAACCCTACCAAGCAGTGTGACAACAGGTCATTGACAGGCAAACAATATTTGTAAAACCTTCATACCTAGAATTATTTTCTGTTTATTAGGGGCTGGCGCAAAAACGACTAAACATAAGTATGTATTTTAATTTTATTTTAGACCTAGGCCCGTAATAAAGGCGTAAATTAATTGAACATATACAGACGCCGTCGAATTCCTACGCATATGGGATTTTCCCATCAATATAAATACATTTTTTTGAATAAATATTTCTTTTAAACGCGATATCTGTTGCTGACGCAAACGGAGGAATTATAATAACAAAAGGTTAACAACACAATGCCGCAAAGAAGGGTAAACAAATAGGCGTTGCCTTTTCTCTTCACATTTAACCTTGTCGACGAAATAAATTGACTGAAAAACTGCGCAACGAAAAAAAGTCACAATCTATTAGACGGAGAGATAGAGAAACATTTTATTGTGAATATCTTCAAGTACAAGTTCTTGGGCATAAATATAATCAGTACCACATAGTTACAATACAATCAGTAACATAATAAGTTCAAATATATAATAATTGTTAAATTTTTTAAGCCTTAACACTTTTTAGCCTTCACACAGATCACATACTGAGAAACCGAAATTCTTGTAAACTATTAAAAAAATCTGTTGTTTTCGTTTAATAGTTTACGTTAATTATGTTAATCAGTACCCTTGTTTCATAACTATAATAAAGTTAAAAGATAAATATGTATTTATAAAGTTGTGGAGACTATAAGAATGAAAGATAATTGTTATTAAGCTGGTAGTGCCACCAAGGACGTGTAAACTACAAAAATCTTCCGTAATATCTTTCTTAATTAACACTGCAAGCTTTTTTGACGCTTGTGCATTATCTAGCTTTCTGAAACAACACATTGAGTATACATATTAAGTCGTGACCGTCGAGTTTAACAAAATTAATCTTATTTACATCCAGTCAAAATAAACGTGAATTTTTCATTAAAATATTCGTATGTTACTTTGTCGGACCAAAAAGTAGGCACTAAGTGTTATCACTTTACGCGCTAATGTTTAAAATCAATTGGATTAAAACTTGTGGTTATCTTTTTAAGGTAACCGTGTCAGTTCCTGTTCCGTTACACTACACGTTAAAAAGAGCGCTTCCATATGCCAAGATGTAAATAAGATGATGTTACTTTGTTCGAATGAAGGTCGGTAAGTTATGGTTGTCAAGTGTTTAAAAATTAACGATGACGGTGCGTTTTTTGTTCGCTGTCTCCTAGAGTAAAATTTTTAGAAAAATGTGCTTTAATTTACTTGTCAAAACAAAGGTTTTGTTCGTTTTTTTCTTTATGAGTGTAGAACACAAATCAAGCCTTCTTTGGCGATAATATAAGACGATGGGATTCAATTTTCTCAATCTTGAGCTCACGGTGAAGAACTGAATCAAGCATTCTTCAGACGTCACAATCAGCTCGGATCTATTTATTTCTCGCTCTACTGTACTATTTTATTGTTGATGGGCCATACCAATAAACTGCTGTTTGTTTCGACAAGGATTAATTATTGGCATATCACTTATAGTCGTCGTATTAAAGATAGCTTTTAGTGAATTTTAAGAACATTACGCCCCTATGCGTTCAGTCTTTCCGTGACCGCAGATCCATCAGATACCTGTATGTAGGTATATAATTATATAGGTAGATATCTAAATACTGACAGAGTCAGAAAACACTATGAACAGCGCGGCACGGCGGTCAACCATTTTCTAAACTAATATTATAAATAGGAAAGATTTGATTGTTTGTTTACATTGGACCGTTGGTCCGTTGGTCCATTGGTGGACCGATTTGAAAAATTATTTCACCAATAGAAAGCTACATTATTCCTAAGTGAGATAGGCGAACGGAAAGCTAGTCTTTTATAAATTTCAACAGTTTTGAGCAGTGACATCCCTAGCTATCGTAAAGGTGCAGTCGACTCCGTCAGTTCAGATGAATGGTTTTTTGCCTCCTCCGGCGTACAATGCCATGCTGTTTTTGTAAATTTTTGTGCCTTAAAGCCTTGAGAGGGCACTGTGAAGGGCTTTCCGGATTACACATTAAAAACGCGTTTATTATTTCGACGTGTAGTTTTAACAAAGTGAAGCCAACTTTTGTATATACCTACCGGAAAAACTAAGAATCATTGCCAGTCTTATGTTATCCCACTTTTATTTGGGGTCGGCACTCCCAAGTTTTTCTCTCAGGTTTCAATTTTTACTTAAAACAATGTACTTTATATTTTAGGTGCGTTTTTTTCTGAAGTGTAACAGAGCTTTACCACAATGTATTATTGCGATATTTTTGTGATTGAGAGAGGAATGCGGCTTTACACAGTAAATAACGCCCATCCTTTTTTCACATTATAAAATAATATAGCCTTAACACGTAGTGGTACGGCCTCCGCTGGTTCACAAAAAATCACGACAATTTTATTTAAAACTTGCTTTTGTAATCCACCGTACCGGATTTAAAATGACGTCTATTAGCTTAACATGCATTGTCATCTAAACTGAATGTGTATGCAAAGTTTTAGCTCAATCGGTTGAAGATAACTGCTTTAAAATTCTGTTGAGAGATTTGACCCGAACAAAGATACAATGCAAGTTAAACAAAAGCTTGTAAAAAGGGAATAGAGTGAACCTTTCGAGTTGAAGCAACGAGATGCGAAACTCGTTAACATGACTACAAAGCTTCAAATAAGGAGACATTGCTCATTGCGTATTCATTTGTTTTACTGCTTTGCTAACTTGAATTCAGCTGCCATCCGCAAATGTAAATGCAGGTTTATTGTATGCTGCAATGTTATAACAACTTGTAACACAAATAATGCAATGCTTCAAACACCACTCTTGGAATATTGATTTAGAAGTTGGTACTTTCTGAAATTTGACTGAGAATTTTTAATTAACCCTCTACCATTCTTCATAATACTATTTGGAACCGTTCAATTGGTTTTGACATTACAAAAGTACTAGTAATAATGGTCTAATTGCCTTTTCGTAAGTTTTGTCTATTTTAAATATACATTTTTCGTCATTGGTTACGAAGAGATCGCACAAAATGCTTAGTCAGATTTTTTTTTTAAGTAAATTATTCATATTATATAAACTTTGTGTCATCATGTTATAAAGCTGTCATCACAATATCCCCAAGTTTTGAAAATATTTTGATCATCATCATCAAATACGAACTTCATAGCTTAAAATACTTGGTCAAACGGTCAGGGCCTAAGTCCGCTATATCTTTTCAAAGTGGCACTTATTGACGTAAAATTTTGTTGAGAAAACTGTCATAAGTCAACAATTCTGATATCAGAATAAAATAGTAGAATTGGGATCCTGGTTTATTGATCATCAACATCATATTACAGCTCAAACTACTTTCCTGAGTATACATATAACTAAATTCATTACAATTCTCAACAACACACAGATTGGTGTGTAACATTTATATAGGATACGCGACATCCATTAAATTCCAATGACTGTATAACATACATAACTAATGAATGCATCGTACAATGAATGCACCGTACAATACATGCATTATTTACTAGTTCAATATGTTGTGTTTTGTGTATTTTAGGTAGTGCGTTATGCTCCTGCATTTGGGCGCAGCCGTACACTCGCTCCATAGGATTTTTAAACGACTTCAAAAAGGAGGCGGTTATACTTTCGTCTGTATTTTTTTTTCTATGTATGTTCACCGATTTCTCCTTCAATTGCGAACCGATTTTGAAAATTCATTTTTTGTTCGAAAGGGTATACTCCCGAGGTGGTCCCACTTTTATCAAGTTAAAATCAGACGATGGGATCGCGGAGAAATCGAGGGAACTCTTCAAATGTCATATGAATACCTATAACAAGATTTATTTATTTTTAAAGTAACTCGTGCATTTGCTCTCGAAAAGCAAAATTGAAAAAAATATATATATAGTTGCAATTTATGCTAGTTACAAAGAATAATTATGGTGAAGTACCAGGAGAACTCCTCAATAATTAACGTCCCTGCATTGGAAAAAGCATTATTTTGTAAAAGGTGATGAGCAGATGACATTGGGTTATTGTAACGTAGGTAAAAAACGACGTGATCACTAAAAATGCTGAAATAAAATAACTTTTAACAAAAAAAATTAAAACCGCCTTCAAAAGTAATGAAAATAACGTTGCCTAAAAATTTTTGGAAGTCGGTGGCTTTAATTTGAGTGCATCTTTTTTTTCATCAAATTTTTTTTTACATTTTTGTTAAAAGTTATTTTATCCCTATTAACGCCTAGTAAATCTACATAGGCAAATAAAGTTTGTGCACGCACAAACTTTGTGCGTAAACAAGTAGGGTTGCCATGCCATGGATACTACGTATACGCTATCGCATAGAAAAAAAAAAAGATATAAAACTTTGAGTTAAGAGATGTTTTATGGGTTAATTCGTTCAAACGAGCAGGCGTGCCACCTGATGGTAGTCATCGCCGCCCATGGACATCTGCAATACCAAAGGAGTTGCAGATGCATTGCGAAACCTATTAAGGAAAAGAGAGGGGTAGGAGAAAAGGACAAAGAAGGCGACTGTGGAAGGAATTGGACCTCCGGCGCTCCACACTCACCGTACGGAACGCAACAATATGCATAGGCATTACTATTTCCCATTGATATTATGGTGTCATACACCCTACATAATGTGTTCTACTATGATTCTCTATAGAAAAATAATTATTTCGTTTATGATAAAACCAAGCCAACTTTCTACGGCAGTTTGAAAACCGATTTTAAATTATAAAGGATATTTTATAATGCTTACAGAGATAATAGAGTATAACGATTTTATTGGGCATATCACACATAAGCTGGGCCACAAAAGTACACACATTAACTTGACGCTCCACCTACCAAAATAAACGGACCGAGTATACACGCAGTCCGTAAATATTTACGTTTAATTTGCAAATGCCAGACTTAAGTTAATTGGCGTCTCTATTCCGAGAATCGACTAAATGTTTGGCAATAAGGAAAGAATAACAATTCGCTAATCTAGCTATTCGTATGAAGATATATTGCCAGATTACGTTTTTGTCATTTGTTATCGTGTTTATAACAATGTCTGTAATGCCATACCAATCTATGTATATTTGCAATAAATAATTTAAGTGTATGCTTTTAATGTCTTCAAAATAAAAGTTTTATCCCTTTCTGTATATGATAGTATATCTGGTACATACATATAAGAAACATCAATTACTTTTTTTTCTTTCTGCTTGTTCCTAGCTAGACTTATTGCGTCGGGACTTTATAGATAGGTGATGTTTAAAGGAGTAACTTAGGTTCTTCAACAGGTGGCAAGGGCCTCAAGGATCCTAGCAGAGGGAAGCAGATCATAAACGGCGGTTGAATACCTACGTATATAAATTTGGTTGTTCTTCATCTTTCATCGGTCTGTCTTTGAAAGGATCCTGCGAATGCTGGACCAGACTGCCACGATTGTGTCGAATTTAGTGAATCCCTTGGACAAAAGAAGGAATGTGCTGTTTTAAGTCAAAATGCCACTTCCCTAGTTGCCAGGCGATGGTAGAGAGTAACAATATGGTATTTTAAGGACCAAGATCCTTTGCCAATCGAAAATTTGCGCGTTCCACATCATTGTTGACTAAAGAATAACAACATATCTAACGCGCATCTCGGCCAGAGAATGTTGAGACTAGTTTCCTCAGCAAATTAATAAAGCTATATTTATAAACTATTTTGCGGTATTAACAAGATGACGTATAACTTACGTCACTGTGTGATAAAATTTCCTCAAATAAATGCTTCCTTCTTGTGTGGGAAGAAAATAACTGACACGCACAATCTTTGACACAGGTAAGGCGGGCCGCATACGCACGATTACCTTGTACGATTGTTCGTACGCACTTGATTTGGACGCACTGTCCTCTTCTTGGTCACAGAAGTGTGTTTTGATATTGACCCAGAATGACACACGGGTATGGGTCAAGTAATACATTTCCAGTATAGACTGACCTGAAATTGTAGGTTTTCAGTACTTTGATTTTGAGTATTTCTGAATCTTACAGCTAGTATTATTTTATGATTAATTTGATAAGTTTACAATGTATTTATAAAAAGTTGCGACAGCGACCCAAAGTCTCACATAAACAACTACATGCATACGGAACAATTATAGAGCAAAAGAAAAAGGGTAAGGAAACAATGTATATAAAGGTTGGAGTATAATTTGCTTCTTGCGGGACTCGAACCTGCGAAACGCGCATAGAAGCGGTTTGCTCAGCAACTGGGCCCTTCGTATCTAATATAGACCGCCACTTCCTACTCTTGAATATCTCTTTCGTTTCTTCCACGTTCATACATCTTTTTATACACACGCGCCGGTTGCAATTACTACGCATCTGACCTTTTTGAGGGACTAGAAATATCAATACTAGCTAATACTTACATATAATATAGCTGAAGAGTATGTTTGTTTAGGTGCGCTAAAAGAGTTGGATAAAAAAAAAGCATCTGATAGCCCAATTCTTGAGTAAGGTTATATAACATAGACTGTTTAACATCACGCTACTGCCCTTAGGTGTGAGACAAAGAGGGTGAAGCGACGGAGCACAGCTACTTTCAGATAATAGTCCATTTGTAACCGGCCTACAGATAATTATATTACTTGAGATAAAGAAAGTATGTTGTTGTAGTTGCGCAATATGCGGCCGTGAAATAAGTGGACTCATTCACGCAGAGTCTAGCGATAGATCAATAGCTGCCAAGTCATTAGATTTGGGTTCAAATCCTAGGCACGCAATCTTTGATTTTTCTAAATTATGTGCATAAGTATTAATATTTTAATATTTATTCGGCTTCACCGGAAACGGAACAAATATTGGGAAAAGTTGCCGTCAGGAGTCAGGAGACTTAAAAAACTTGCTGTGCAATAGAATTGGAAGGTATTTCAATTTTGTGAAATACACAACGAAAGCACAGTAAAATCATTAACTATAGCTACCAAATTATAAATTAATTGAACACTCCCGGCTAATTCACCTTTCAAACAAAAAAAAAAACAAAATCAAAGAAACAAGATTCCACCGACACGTCAAACTTATAACACCCCTTCGTTTTTCGGGAGTTAAAAACAGAACAACAAAATTAATTTTCCCCAAATGAGGCGCCGCTATTTTCTTTCATACGTTTACGAACAAACGTTAACAAATAACAGGAATAAGTGAATAAAAGCCGTTATCTTTAAACTACAAGATCAATATGCAAAATGTTATCCAATAAATAATGTTTTGTGGTTATTCGACCATAACCTAGTTCACGTCGGAAAGTTGATATCGATTGTAGCAATGCACTTAATCGACACCTAACATGGCATTACTGATTACGATTATTTGCACTTTTATTATCAATTTATTTACAATTTAATAATAATAATTACATATTAACGAATTTTTTACACGCTCCACTGAATGTTGTAAGCTTGAAAATTTTATATTTATATCTATTTATTCTTCAGATACAGAATAAAACCATAAAACGTTCACTTTTCCAATAACTGTAACATACTTGTTACAAGCTAGTTCGGTTCATTAAGTATGATAATAAACCGTTATTTATGTTTCTATGATGCCAATAACGTTTTTATGGTCTTCAATAAAGTATTTATGATCAAGGTCATGCCAGTCTTATAATGGGAATCTCGAGATTATTACAATCACTAGCGAGTAGCGACGTAAAAGAAAATTTTGTAAGGTAAAACACAATGTAAATGTTAATGTTAACTACGGTTAACGAGCGCTTTTTATACAATTTAAAACGCGTTTTTAACGTTTCGAATAGTCCATAATTTCTCTCCTGTGTGTTTCGCTCGCGATTTTTTAAGCTGGGCGTTTATTTTATCTGCTGTAAAGTAAAGTAGTAAAACCACGGTATTTAATGATGAATTAAAGAAGTTGGAAAATTGTTTGTCTCCAATTCCTATCAATAGGTACTCGTTTTTATAGAACTGTGAAACTGGGTCATGTTTTCCTTCTGTCACATTGAGGTATATTATAACTAATTAGTTGATATTATGTATAATGACGCAAGTATCGGTACTCTTTTATAGAAACCTCAATAGTTTATAAATATGCACATTGTTTTTAAATATGTGTCAACATTGGTGTATAAGTCGCTTTTAGACGTATGATTAATGACATAATGCCTATTAGCATGAATACCTTTCTTTGTACGCACGGCTACACATCAAGCTATACAAAACCAATTTAGGCTGGTCTCTTATTGTTTGGGAAGCCTATACAATGCGAGATCAGCTTAAACTGGATATGTATAGGTTGACCTGTAGCCGTGTGTACATAATTTTTTATGATAAAGTATTAAATAAAAAAAAAGTATGGTAAAACACAAATCCCCATAACTCATCCCTCGCATGCCATAACAAAAATAGCGGACAATTTTTCACTAGTCTCCAAATATTTTGCAGCCCATCTTTTAGTCACGAACACGGTAATATAAAGGGCAAGGTTGGGTGAAAAAAGGTCACTGCGAGATAAATGTCTGTGGAGGGACAAAAAACTAATAAACAGTTATTTGTTAGAGCTGCTAGTAAACAAGGCACGATCGTCTGAAGGGTCGACCCAAATTAACACCAAGAATAGTTGGACTAGAGCTTACTGGCCGATGTCTGTAAATAATGGGATATTTAGGAGAAAAATAATATGAGCGAAGAGCAATAGAAGCCAAAACAATAATCAATAATTATTATTGTCTTTCTTCAACCTGCTGTCATCCAATGTTGAAATGTAGGTCTCTTCATAAACGCCATTTTAATAAATTTAACTTAAGAATGTGAAACAAATATTTCATAACACATGCAATAAAGGGAGGAGAAATATCCCTTAAATATACAAAATAAAATGCAGCAATGTAAAATAAAAAATAAAATAAACCAGTCCCGGCAATAAATTGACAGATTTCAGGTAAAATTCCAGTTTGATTTGACTTGGTTGAAAATAGGGTAGGGTTTAGTTCCATTAATCTATCAAACTCGATGACGCTATGATGTGCGTGACGTGAATTCTTATTGACGGTAATTGTACGGCTTCAGCGGTGGGCGGGCGGAAAATGTGCTGGTAGGGCGGATTTTATTATTAAGCCGGGATTACTAAAATGCCTGATTGGCTGGAAAGTGTAACAGTTTTTAAATAAAGCTCTTTTTATGAGCGGATTTGGGCCGGCCTAGCGGCTCAAATCCATTCATGGTGAATTTTAATTACGAAGAAGGGATACACTAGGTTTTATTTAAAACTTACTAAGTGTGCCATGCCGTGTAAATAACATTTATAGTTTTTGCCAATCCAGTGCGAATATTCTACAATCATTTCTAGATGCCTACAGAACTAATCTACTAAATTACAAGTTTTAGGCCATAGTTTCTGAGATTTCGTGTTTAATCAGTAAGTCGACACCCATCCAAAGACCCGCCGCGTCAAGCCCGGCTTAACGTAGCAGATCGATTGATCAGAAAAGGTATTTATCCACCAGCTTATCACTATCCACTTTAAATAATAACATCTATTTAGATTCTATCAATCCAGGACATTTATTGAGAACCGCCTACACCAAACAAAAAGATTAATAATTATGTGATTCACACACGCATGGCAATACAAATCAGTAATGCTGAGTAGGTAATGGTATAGATTACTTAATAGTGCCTACGTAACCAATAGTCCTAGCGGAAAATATCTAAAGCCTTGGCCTTGGGAAACTTGGCTGAAAGCCAGCGACGAGACAACGATGCTAAACTTGTATAGGCACAATTGTATAATCAAATAAGTTAGTATAAAAATACACGGATCTTAAAAAATATTCTAAAGTGTATCTGGCATTGAAACTACATACCATAAAAATATAGGAACAAATTCTACTACTGAGATTTAAAGATTTCTTGTTAAAAATAGTTCTTTATAAGGCTTGCTTGAAATCGAGGGAGCATGAACTCAATAAACTTCTCGCCCTTTAAATAAATGTATGAGATCAGATGACGTTTTATCAAGACGTAATTGAAAACCATGTTGCGTTTCAGAGGCTTCTTCAGTGTTAGTCTTTTTACTTTCGAACGAGAAGGAAGAATATCGATTTGCAATTTGTATTCTAAAAATACACCGCGTACATATACAATCAGTCGTGGTGCTTCACTAAAAATAGATTTCAACAAGAACCTTCACATAAATGACGTAAGTACGATTTAGATTTGCAGAGGAGGAAGGGAACATACTTTTATATAAGTAGCAAGAAATCAATACACCGATATCGATTCTGTAGCATAAAGTAAAGAACTAAATAGAGACAAGCTTGAAGCCAAACAAGCATTTGACATTTTGCTCTTCTGATTGCGGTCTAGTTCAAGTTCGGTAAGATGATTAGGGTTGATAATAATGACAAATATAGGCACAGTATTCACTCATACGGCTTCTAAAAAGTGGAATTTATACACTAATAAAATAAACTCACGATCGATCGATATTTTATCTGTTGAGAAAAACTGGTTGGTAATTGAATCATTATTATTTGATGACAATTGTAAGGATAAGATCATATCGGAGAGGAAAATAGAAGGCAGCTGAGTAAAGGGAAGAGCAAGAATTATGTGACCCGTGAAAGTAAGTTAAACCTTAAGAAGATTATATACTTGTTTATGTCTTAACACCATATGCTATTATGATCCTTACATAACGTATAACATTTAAGCCGACCATGTTCGTTGTCTTTGTTAATTTGAAGAAAAAGCCCTTAATAATAATATGAGTAGAGGTATCAATGGAAATTTAGATTTTATTAAAGCTTTCTCCCAAGTTGATATAAGTTTAAACTTTAGTATATGGATGATTTTTAATAATTAAAAATTATTTTTTTGGGATAAATAAATTGACTTTATTAGAGTCCGATTACAGTCATAATTTAATGATACACTGAAATTAAATAACAATAAGTTCTGCAAGTCTGCGATAACCCATTATATACATTTAAAAGCAATAAAAATGCACTTTATTATTATTGCGCCCTAAAATACAGTGATACACGTTAACGCTTGCGTCAATGTATACCTTGGGCGTACGCAAACTGTATAACATGCAAGTTTTATTGGACATTATCATATATGAATCCCATCTTGCCACATGATATTCTGACGCAGTGATTAAGATACAATTGACTTTGACGCAGGTATTTTTACATTGTTTTTTCGTAAAGAGTGTACTATTGATAACCCACCTAGCAGTATCGCATATCTGATTTTGAAAATTCTAAGTTCACAGTCAAACCACTTGATTTTACTTAAAGTAAAAAGGTTTAAGATAATATATGTTAACGAAAGATTGATGCCGTATGCAGGACTACATAGACGCCTTCTATATCAAAACCTTGATCTATCTATTCAGTGACAGCTTTAAGGATTCGGTTTTTCAAGAGCCCAGCAACCATTTTCGTCACTTCTTTCCGCCAAATGTCCTCCCCAGATCCTCTTTAGTTCCGTGATCCTTCTTCCAATGTGCCAAATCTTTCGTTTTCAGATCCCGATGTTTGGAACTCGGTCTCCTAGTCTGATGCCGAGCATGGCACAAATTCTGCTCTCACTAATATTGACTCTATCACTGACCTACAATCAATTCTTTTCTACTCTGTCAAACAGCTCCATTGATACGATACTTGTCCGTGGTTTCTATACGAGGTTGGCAGTGAAGTGCATTCTCATTGTTAAAGAGCCTTGTCCAACCATGTGTTAAACCACACCCTACTCAGTGGAACAATAGTGTTGCTTCCAAATGACAGCTGTGCTAATAACATAACCGATAGTTAAGTCGATTGTCTCCATGTTCTGGTTTTAAATTGACATTACAAATGGAAATTAATTCTGAACACTGTTGAGGTCGCATACATCGACAATCGTGTGTGGAATATTAAATTATTGATCGGATATCATGATTGTTTCTGGTATATCTTGAGCTGGGTAAATAACGGCTACGCTGGTGTATGGACCTTTCTTAAGGCATCGAGACTCCTTCGTGCCTCAGAGGCTCAGAGGTCAGAGAGTATGTCATCGCTCCCGGTTATCGTTCATCTAGTTATGTCGAGATCTATACTTGGTTTTCTCTACGACACCAAATCAAAAAGTTCTGTACCCAAACTCAACCTCAAAATTAGTTCATCAACAGCGAGATTGGAGACTTTGCCATGTTATTTGTCATAAGCTGTTTTGTCATTGCGACAAAAGTAAGTACGTATGACGCATATTTCACGTTTTCATATTTGTCTTGTAATCTGCGATAATGGTTAGATTGTTCTGTAATTTTACCCGTACCTCCTGACGTGACTCACGCAAAAGAAACTGGCATAACTGTTGTTTCATATTACGACGAATTCTGAATTACTGTTTTACGAAAAAAAAATATTATCAACACGCATAGCATGAAAATAACGAAGCAGAAAGTTCCTTGTTGACAGAACCCTTGTCTACTGGAGCTGAAGAATCATAAGTAACTGTGCAAGTTTCTTATTTGCTGAAAACGTGCGTTTTCAGCAAATTGTCTCAGAATTATTTGGACAGAAATAGGTAAAAAAAAAAACAGACATACCTGCCGATCTGACTCATTCCTCTGAACCACTGTGGCAACCCTTGTTTTAGTATTATCTTCTATTATGTAAAATTTGATATTAAAAGTACTACATATTAGAGGAAAATAATTAAACAAGAATTGCCACAACTTCTATAATCTGCTTTATGGTAGCGATTCAAATTACGTATTGAAAGAACAATAGCGAGCGCCGCGGGCGCAATTTTTATTGTACGTTTAAGAAGACCAATGAAATCAAGACCTGAAAATTATCATGAATAAAATTATTATGAAACAGTCTTAGTGGTATGCTTCTTAGAAAGAAACCACATCGTGAATTCAGAGCAAAACGTCTCAAGGGCGCCTGAGTCACTCGACGACCTGGTTAACTTAACCTCTTGTAACCAGCTGATAATTATAAACAAGCGTCCAACCAACTTGATATTTTAGTTAATAAATAATCATTATTTAAATACACGTTTACCTATGGAAGCAACACACTAGAATAACCAGAATTGTAAATGCCATTCTAATAAAAAAATGTTTTTGTATCGAATTAAATATGTAATGAGCTCGGTCATTTGTATGCCTATCAAGGAAGCAAGGAAATATTGAAATGTGGACGGTTTATATCAAAGAAATTAAGAGGATTGGAATTGCTGGTTCGATAAATAAAGCGAATGTTGTGTTTGATTATATATATATGAGACAAGATCTTTTTGTGGGCAGAAAAGGGCTTTTTGAGACAACAGGCCTATGTCCCTCCTCAGGATGCAATCTCCTTGCCAAATCTTATCGAATTTTTTCAGCGGTTTAAGCGTGAGAAGGCAACAGTCAAACAAACAGACATAGTTAGTTTGTAATAGTAAGTAAGTAACAATGCCGGTTTCATTACCGGTTCAGGCATATTTTCCGATCAGAATCATGACTTAGGCTGTCCTTATTGACTTGGAGCATAGATTTTCTCCTGCAGCTAATGTAACGTTTAATAAATATCAAAAAAACATTATAACAGTTGATAAACCTGATATCTTGAATCGATTAATTCTTGACTTGTTTTCCGTAGCAAACATCAGAACGTTTAGTATGTTTAGTATGCAATATGTTTGCATATAAAATATGTTTTGCGTGTGCGTATATATAAAATATCAACAAGAACATGTATAATTATCACTCGCTACAAACGGTGAAGAAATACATTGTAAGGAAACATAATTTTTTAGAAGCCGTATGATGTCTGCCATTCCGCAGTTGGCTAGCATGGTGGACTATAGCCTAACCCGTCACTCTGAAAGGAGAACCATGCCCAGCAGTGGGACAGTAGTCAGCGGATGATGTTTGCAAACAATGTTACCTGAAGCGCAAGATTATTCAAGAATTAGGATTGAAACATCCATTTAAACAATTTAGAGATGTAACAGCAGTATTATTTACTATAATACTAGGCCTGGATAGCAATTAGTATCTCCAATAGGCGGTAGACGTATTTGCAAGGAAAGCCTTGCCCTTTGATGGGGAATCCTGTTTGTACCGGACCACAGCCTGTAAAGGTAGCGGCGAATGTTATGAATCCCATGGATAACAATAGGACAAGGTAAGGCTTGTTTTAAAACCGGTACGAAGCCAAGAAACCCTGCCGCCTCTTCAGGTGACAGACTTCCATGAGGACAGGAAGATAATTTAGTCACAACCAGGGGATTCGTGACATTTGCCACGACTAGACAGGTCAGATTTGAACCCCAAGTTGAAGGCCTTTAACTTTGGCTTTGTTTTTCTATATGGACTTGCGTTTGGCCGATGCTTTCCCTTTTGGCAAGGAACAGTGAAGTCGACAATGGTGTATGCTTGCCATTGTTTTGCAAGCTTGAGTTCATGGCGAAAAATATACGTATATAACATAAACATACCATCACTAAGTACTCTATTCCCGCGCGCCTATTGTCATTAACCAGGCACAAATCCAGACTCCGAGAACCACCAAGAGTGTCATAGAAAATTCCAATATTGCTCGACCTTGTGATCGAACCCAGGTAGCGTAGCAGTCGTGCTTAGGTCCATTAAACTAATGATGCAGCCTGTGAAGTTGGTTTGTAATGTGTGATATTTGTTACTTTTCAGTTCTGTAGTAATCATGCAACAACCATTACAATCAATGAATGCATTAACGTAATCTAAAACGCAAGTTAGATCCATAATTTATACAGTGACGTCCTTACATTTACGTCCTCACGAAAGTTAGGACGTTGACATTACAAATGACGTTCGTATCAACGTATATCGAATGACTAACATATTTCGTAATCATGTTAAATGTGGTTATTTACTGGAAATAAGTGAAATTTATCGAAATCCAAGATGTAAAGATAGTTAAGTGAGAATTGTTAGCGACACAGCGGATTAGCAAGCTGAAGTGGCAGAGGGGCTGGCCATATCTGTAGAAGAACCGACAACCGTTGGGGTAGACGTGTTCTCGAGTGGAGACTGCGACTCGGCAAACGTCGTGTAGGACGCCCTCCGGCAAGATGGAGTGATGACTTGCGAAGGGTTGCTGGCAGAAGCTGGATGCGAAAAGCGGAGGACAGGGTGAAATGGCGCACACTAGGGGAGGCCTACGTCCAGCAGTGGACTAGTATAGGCTGATGATGATGATGAGTGAGAATTGTAGCACGGCTATTATTGTATACACTAAGCAATGTATTTTTTTAATGTTTATGTCGGTAAGAGAGCAGATAAGCCATCTGATGGTAAGTAGTCATCGCTGCTCACGGACATCTGCAACACTAAAGGAGTTGCTGATGCGTTGCCAAGACCTTAAGAGCCCCTAAGGACTGCAGACTGCTGGAGCGTAGCAATCGAGGGGGAACTGGCTCTCTCGCGCACAAGTGGAAACACACACCAAGATGCTTTACTGGAGTTGGTGGGGGTGTTACTAGGGGTGTTATAAGACCTGTGGAAGTTGTTCACATGGGATGTGTGACTAGAAACTGTGCGTAACTAGAAAAGAGCTAATGATTTTCTTGAATCATAGCTAAGAACACTCTTGATAAAGTTACATTTTATAAGTAAATCAAAATCAGTTAATCCGCCGGGGAATATCGTTAACCCCGCACCTTTTTTAACGTTTAATATGCATAGGTTTTTATACAGAACTATGCATGTTAATTAACCGTTTCATTGGTCTAGTGGTCTTAAACGCGACTACATCGCTGGTCATTGGTTAGATTCCCTGGTCGAGCAAAGAGGTACTGGGTTTTCTATGAATTCTCAGTAGCAGCTCGGAGTCTGAAACTGTGCTTGGTTAATGGCAATAGGCTTGCTTCATATACATTAACCAGCTTAAACCAGCTTGCAGAATGGGGCGAACTGTGCTTGTACATTGGAGGAGGTACACCTCCGCCTAATTTCTGGAATACAGGAGTAATGTTATAACACCCCTCTGCGTCATCGGTTAAAATACAATGCGTCAACGAGTTTCTTATGAAATGGAAGCTGGCCCACGCATCTCCCGATACCTTCTCACGACATCTCAACCTTGTTTTTAAGTAGGTACCTACGTAAATAAACATTTTAATTTGTATCTCCGGTTTATTAATAAATCGTTCTAATAATATAACACTGTCAATGTTATACGTGAAACATAAGCTTTAACAATTTTGTTTTTGTATCTTTTTGAACAACCTGCCACGTTTCTTGAGATATTTTTCCTGTCCATCCAATATCTGATGTATGTATTAATGGTATTCTATTTTCCTTTGCTACACACAGAACAATATTGATACAGGAAAAACATTGTAAATTAGAATAGAGTCTCCTCTACGGAATATTGATTGCCGGCTCTTTTACATAAGACCCATTTGAAATCGTGCAAGTAACTTTTGTTTTTCATATAACAAAAGTACCTACGTGTAAAGATATGAATTTTCTAATGAAAGAAAATTTCTAGTAAAGGAAAAATTCGGTCTCAGGCAGGGTTGGAACCTGCGTCTCTCTGGTTAAGTACGCCAGACGCTTTACCAACTAAGCTAACGAGACCACTGCCTGTGACGTCGAATTTCTCTTCCACATTTGACGTCTTCAGGCGACTACAGACTATTTAATGCTAAAATATTAAATAAGCAGTTAAAAGTGCGTGTAGTTTTGGTCTAACCTGTATTGGATACGAAAGAAAGAAAAAACTTTGTACCCCTCTTTAAGTACATACATAGCGCAGGGAGTGCAGAAAAATATTGCGATCGAATTTTAACCCCAACCCTTAGTTTAAATAAATACTACATTAAATAAAATGATTGCCTTTGACATTATATTATGAATTCTAATTTTAATTTTGTCAACCTATACTGTCCCACTGCTGGGCAAAGGTCTTCCCCATACCATTTTACGTGCTATGACTTTCTCCTTCCGGTCAGCCATTAACGCATCCAAATCGTCTCGCCAGCGCTTTCTGGGTCTACCTTCTACATTATTAACCCTTTATTATTTCATAAGCTTAAGTATCTATAACTTTATTTATCGCCGGTAGGTATAATGTTAGTTGGCAATACCCAACTCCTACGATTCGCACGCCAATGATAACCTTTCAGCTTGATGTCGTTTATCAACTGTTCTCAGAACGCCCTCTGCGTTTCGCAGGCAAAATACACTGTTCTGACGTTCTTCTGCTGAACCCAATCAATATTTTTTTTAATAACTTGACAAGCAAGCATTATTTTATTCAAAGAAATGCTTACTAGCAATGTGGGTCGCACATTACTAGTATTCTTGTTAACCCCTCGTACTAAGCTAAATGCTTGTATTACGAGTGGGTTCACGTTGGTAGTGCAATGGGTTTCGAACCGGCAACAACATGATCGCAAGTCTGAAGCCCTAGCCATTGGGCTACCGCCGCTTCATACACGCTGCTTGGTGAGCAACCACAGCCAGCGACAATAGAAGTATCACTAGCGAGTTATCATTGATACCTCAGTTGGTTGTCTCCTAACCCCAGTAATTTCACTGGCTATCATTGTCTTCCAAGAATAAGCATAGCATAATCGGCCTATAATGTTGCCACTGCTAGGACCCAGGCCTCCTCTCGGTGAGAGGGAGTGAGCCGTAATCCACCACCCGGCCCTGTGTGGGTTGGTAGATGTCACATGTCTTCGAATTTTTGGTTCTAGGACATGTCGATTCCCTCACGATGTTTTCCTTCACCGTTTTGGGACCAGTGGTGATGAAATAATTTACACAAAGTAAAGTGCCTGTCTGGGTTCGAACCTACGATCTACAACTGGTAAGTCGCGGCCACTGGGTCACCACCGCTCACGCATTGCCCTTCAAGCCGGAACATAAGAATGTCAGGACTAGATAGATAGAACACTAGCTTAGTGGTACAATATTTGGCGTTTCGGTGGACACCAGACAAACTACAACAGAATTAGAATTCCTACAAATAATGAAGGAATTCCTAAGTTGTTGCAAGAATGAGTGACAGGCGACTTACAAAAGGAATTTATAAGGTGAATGTCAGCAATGAAGCATCGGGAGGGGACGCCCCAGAGACATACCTCGACCTTATCGATGAGGTCCTTCAAAAAGGTCAGATGCGTACAGTATGTCACCGCGCGCTTGTATGAGAAGATAAGATGTTCGAACGCGGACGAAGCAAAAGAAGTATGGAGGCGTCGTGGTAATTGGCGTTCTGTAGTTTCTGCTTACCCCTACGAGAAAATGCAATCCGTACGTCATGTATTCAAATAATTAAATTGTAACATGTCAATTTCTGCACATTATAGATATTGAAGAAAAACTAATATGGGGGTTGTAGGGTCCTTATTTGTTTATTAAAATTATTTCACCGGCTAACCAATACACCAAGCACTAGCCTTTCATATGTTCCCCGTAATCTCTCACGACATATATTTATCAAGCAATGGTCACACTGCCATTATGCCAACTGACAGCTGTCAAGTCAAGCTATCCGCTACTGCTTATGTATGCTTATTATAGCAACAATACACCCAAAACAGGTCAGTCTACAGTTTGTTCGAAATAAGTAAGCCGATCGGAAGTTGTCTGCAACTGGTTTAGAAGTGGTAAATTTTAATAGAAAGAATCGGTGTAAAGATAATTAGAGTCGTATATGTTTCACATTTCTAATGATTTTGTATACTAATTTCGATATTTATGTATTTCAACACTTAATTAAACGATTTTATCACTGCGGTAGTTCGGAACGGCTAACTTCCGATCGGCTTACTTATTTCGAACAAACTGTAAACTGGTTTTGTACCTATAGCTTGATGTGTAACCGTGTGTATCTGGTATCATAAAATTTTAAAATCTCATACATGGAGTAGGTGTCATTTTCTCGAGATATTTTCAACATAAACCACAAATTAATTAATTCAAGCTATTAAATAAGAGCAGACACGATATCAGTACATACATATAATAACCTTACCCTTGTACGGTATACTTCGTTCGGCATTGTCGATAATCGTTTAGTGAAAATCAATCAATGTCAGATAAACGACATAATAATCCTGAGGTCACGTGTTATCAGACACTTATCCACACTTGAAGAACACATTAAAACACACACACACCATTAAAATTACGTCATTATCACTACTGAGACACTGTTGAGTGGATACTGTTGGTGATTTCCAGTCGTAAGTGGTCGCGTAGGGGCGACCGAACGCGACAACAACCCGGTGCCGAGTGTGCGGTACGGGTGCCATCACGATGCGCACGCGCTCCCTGTCGCTTCCTTACCCACGTAAAAACGCGGGAGTTGAAAAACGGAACGTTCCGTATCCGTGTACCGCGGTTTCCTGATTCCGCTGAGATGTGATGAATGAGTGTACGCGATCGAGCGTGGCGCCTCACCAACGTGTTTTTGCCATGACTAGAAAGTTGACGAACGACTTCGTAATGCCATCGACTCGCATTGTAAATGTAACGTAACACTACACACGAATGTGTCTGCACACGTTTATTTTGTCCTTGTTTGAGTAGTATTTGGAATTTGAACTCACGAGCACCTAAAAGAATTGTTTTTCTTCGAAAAATAATAAATATTCGCAAAATGCCCAAATAACCTCAACTCTCGCAAAAAATATATTAACTTGTGTCGTCTCATTTCATATTTTTCAAGACTTAGGGTGGCATCTTGTACATAGAAGCCATACTATTACGCCTGTATTCCCCGAAGGGTTAGGCAGAGGTGCACTTTTGTACACCCACAGCTCGCTGGTATGTATAGGTCCTATATATATGAGGTGGCTAGTCAAACAGCTACTTAGAATTTCATAGAAAAACCCAATAGCACGAACACTTTGCTTGACCTGGGACCTATTACCTCTGGCGTAGCATTCGCGCTTAGAGCCACTAATGAGGTAAATAAGACATTAGTTACATGAAAAACAATGGTGCGACAATATTGCAGTCGCCAGCAGATCAGGTTATACATAACTGTCAAATTTCTCCAAAGGATTTTAAACCTTAAATGCTCATGAGTAAGTTCAAAATCAACAGAGAAAATATGACATTCTGTGGTAACTTGATGTGCTGGCCATCGTACATAAAGACTTGATGTTGAACAATCAAATTATATATAAGTACGTCTGGTATAGATTCCTCTCGTGCCAGATGTTGCACGTATAAAATTTCCCGAATTCAATGCAATATGGAACAACCAAAACATAACTACAGCACTGAGAACTAGACACCGTGGATAAATAACAAATTTCAAACATATATATATGATATTCTTTGTGACTTATTGAAGGCGTATTTTCTTTGGTATTTTTGCAACACACAAACAAACAACAATGCTTTAAATATATACAGTTCGTCATTGTTTGCTCAGATGCCGCGAATACAGAGCTCAGGCGCAGGTCAGAAACATTCCAACATAAACCGTGCCATGTGAATAATGCCTCACGTACCAGAATAATAATCATAATTTGGAAAGCTTTTAGATGCTGGTATGATTTTATTTCGGTCCCAAAGTATTTCTTGACAGACTTCAAACAATATGAGGAACTCTCTTAATTAAAATTTCAAGGCAAAATCTTTGGATTTATTTCTTATACGACATTTCATTATAGACGCTTCAAGGAGTTTTTAATTAAGGACGAACTAGCTTTATGTCGCTTATGCGAATATAATAATAGACATTGAAGTAAAACTACTTTTCACAGATTTTATCGCGTCATATGATATTTTTTAATATCCGATGTTTCGGATCCTTTACAGCATCTATGGTCAGAGGCAGACTGAGGTATTGGATGTCCTTATGTCAAAACTACTAACACCTACCCTACATTTTTCTGCTCAGCAGAACAGAAAGAAGAAGCAACCAAGACCGGAGGATATGAACAGCAGTTCATATCCTCCGCTCTTGTGATCTTGAAATTAAATTCGTTAAAAGTTCTATTTAAGGACTAAGTAACTGCTTTCAAATTTTTTTAAAAGATCATAAATATTCTCTTTTCTAAGTTATTATCTGAAATTAATAAAACAAGTGGTCAGTGGCCTTTGCCCAGCAGTGGGACGAAATGGGCTAGAAAAAAAAAGTGGTCAGTGGTTCAATGCAGGTTTATAGTAACAGTAGGTACACCTCTGCTTAAGTCCTCGGCGATACTGACGTGATGTTATATTGTATTAATTAGACTTAAACGGAGTTGGATTCGACTGACGACCTCCAACTCATTATTAGTCATAAATAGCTATTGCACCTAAACATCTTATCTCAGATTCAAATTTTACTTAGAAATTGCATAGGTGATATTATTTTTGATAGGATATTTTTTGGATTTCGTAGGAAGGAGGATGAATATAAGTACCTATGTAGGAAACTAAATTGTGAATGTTGGCAAAACCCAGAGACGGGAAAAAGTGTGACGGGTAAAGTAATCACTGCAAAAGTATGAGGAAGACTGGATGGTGAATCCTATCACGACAGGTTAATCATAATATCTTTAATACCAGTTGAGAGACATAAGGAAAATACGCTGAAAAGTTCAAGATACTACTGTAATATTCGCCGGCTCAGTTTGGGCGCCAGCAACTTACAATCCGCTGTAAATGAGTCCAATTTGGCCAATGCATAGATCTGATTCCAATCTTATTTATGTGTAAAGAAATTTATGATGTTATCATTTTCGCTTTTCCCTAATAATATGTTCGGTCTGCAATCTAACTAAAACCATTCAAGTGTCTGTAATTTACCAAGAGGGAAATACTAACAAAGAATGGCGTAAAAGAGAGGCGTACGACACTGCAATGAGTTCATATAAAGCTGCTGATTTAAAGATGATGATGAGCTAGCATCTAACCTTCCCAGCCTATTTAGATCATCATCATCATCCGCCCATACTCGTCCACTGCTGGACAAAGGCCTCTCCTAGTGAACGCCACACGACCGGCGCCCGATCTTCGGCTTTCCTCATCCAGTCACTGCCAGCTGCTCTTCGCAAGTCCTCACCGTACACTAAGCTTGCCTAGGCGCGGTCTCCACTGCACTCCTACTAAGATACTAATGCGAAATTTAAGCGAAGATAGTCCGGCCACCAGTTCATGGATTAACCTTCATCTTTATCATCACCACATTAGATATCAGTCAGTTTAACTTTACATCTTCAGAGGTATGTTATTCCCCCTGGATAATGAAGTAGATATATCGGTATATAGCGAGCTGGATGTATACTACATAATTTATAATACACTAAAAACCAGTTACATTTCAAGATTACAAAGAAACATATAATTACGCGCGTTAAATATGCATGGGCCACATAGGTAACGAAATAAAAAGAAAAACAATGCTGACAATATCTAATTAGTTAGCGTTTGTTGGTCGTTTAAAGCTATATGCGTTGTCGTAGGTCAGAACAACATAATTATGAATGAAACTGGGTGTTTCGTTTGAAACAAATGCCAATTCATAGGAATTTGATAAAGATGCGTGTTCCTAACAATACTGTTATTCCCTAATGTGTTGTTCATTCAAATAGAAATATCTATTAAAAATAGTGCCTACCTTATCGTTATCTGTTGGCAGTGTTCCATATCCGTACCAGCTTCTGGCGGCCTTCAGCCGGGGCTCTTCCCTGGGGGACAGCAGGCCGCTGCCCCACCTCGCGAGCCCCTCGGCCACGGCCGTCACGCTCGGCGTGTTCGGGCTGCCATTTGGTGAGTTCGGAGTCACCGCTGCCTTTTCAGCCACGGGTGGTAATGTTGGCCGCGCGCAACCCGTCCGCCTCTCATAAATCCTCTTTAACGGCTCATCTATATCAGTCTCCAATAACCCTTTCTTATCACTCCCTCTTTTAATTTCATTGAGTCTTTTCGCCTCGTCCTTCTGTGCCCGTTTAGCGTCAGCATCTTTTCGCTTGACGCTCTCGTTTGAATCCTGGCGGCAAAGCAAAGCCTTTTTCAAACTCTCGCTCGAGTCCTGTTTTGAGATCTGACCTTTCTTATCCGCCTCCTTGCTGGCTTTCTTATCATCTTTAGATAGTAGAGCACGTTTTAAGCTATCAGTAGAATCTTGTTTGTTTATCAATTTTCGCGGACATTCTGTGTTCAAGGAGTCGGTCGTTTTTGATATGAGCAGTTTTGAGTAGTCGTAAGGCGCATGGTCGTTCGAAGGTGGGTTTAGTTCGAGAGATCTCCGGTTCTTCCGCTTGTCCGCTGGCGCTATCTGGGCCTTTGCGGGCAGCAGCCGTCGCGGCAGGAGGCTGCGATGGTCAGCGAGTGGCGATTCAGGTCGCAACATTTTGAGCGGCGATACTGAGCTGCCGCGTGACTGCACTCGCCTGTAACAAATCAAACGGCTTGGTTAGCTTACGATAACACATCTCAAGTGTAACAGTTTATCATTACGCTACTTTCACGCAACCGAAGGTTAACACTCCAGTGTCAAGCTAGTGTTTGAGAACTAATTATCTCGACAATGTAATCTAGTTAAGTCAGCAGTCAGCACAAAGATATTACCGTGTCAATATAATTAATTCAATGTCTCTAGCTGACATAAAACATTCCAGTGTAATGATTGTTTGACTTCTCATTTCTCACCGACTCCACACGTTGGCGCCAATGCCATTCAACCAACATGTGTAGATCGGTAGAATTGCGTTGGCGACTACGATCGCTTAGATGGTCCGCGCGTTTTGATAGGCTAAGACGCGCGAACTGCCTCATTTTTCTAGTGACCACTTCAACGACAATTTCGGCTTCTAAGCGTGGGGATACAGCCTTGATTGAGTTTAAATAGACAATGGAACTGTTTTTCAAAATTCCCAGTAGCAGGTCAGAGTTTAGATTGAAGTTAAAGGTAATAGGACAAAAAAGCATACCAGTTGTATGTGTGTAACTATCCGGGAATACAGGTTAAAAAGTGATAGAGGGAAAGAAGTTGGTTAGCAACACCAACACTGGCACAAATGTTGGGCAATCGTGTGCCACGCTGTATAAGAGTGTCGCTTTGAACGATGTTAATGTGTAAACACGCGACCAGATAACGCGGCTATCTACGAAATCGTATACGAAACGTCATAAAATAATGTATTATCTCAAAGGTCTGGGTTATCGCAGTATGTTGTGCACGGTCAAAAAGCAATTCTATGCAGGATGCATAACTTCGATATTTGTATAACAATAAACACATTTAGGTATTACCCGTTTGGTAGGACAATCTGAAATCCTTTAACGGACGGTGTTCATGTCAAGCAATATATTTCCAGATTATAAAACCTTTTCTCACAATGAGATGTTAGCATATACTGGAATCTCAATGTGTAACTGTGCTGTGCTGGACTCACACATCTATATGTAATACTAGTTTTTGCCTGCGACTTCGCTTCAATGGACGAATAGAAAGAATTAATCAGAAACCAACTGGGATGGTATTTTCTTTCTATGGATCTGCATTTAACAGAGTATCCTCCTCGAACATAATCATCGGTTTATTTCTGAGTCTAAAATTCGGTTGTGGTAGGTACGTTCGCCAGTGGGAGCGGTGGTATCCCAGAAGTAACGGCTGCATCTTGCGAATTATAGTCCATAGGTTCGAGTTCAGACACGCGCTTTACTTTGTGTAAATTATTTCATCACCACTGCTCCCAAAAACGGCTAAGGTAAACATCGTGAAGAAACCAGGCATGTCCTAGAACCAAAAATTCGAAGTCATGTGACATCTACCAAATTTCACTGGGCCACTGGGCTGGAAAAATTATAGGCCGATTATGAGTAACATTCGCCGAACATTCCGCAACCAAATTGCGGATGTTCTTCAAAAAGGCCAGGTTCCGAGCACCCTAAACCGACGGTCATGCATGAAGAGTAATGAATGTAGATGAAGCGAAAGTAGTGTGCCAGGATCGTAGCAAGTGGAAATCTATAGTCTCTGCCTACCCCCATGGGAGACAGGCGTGACAATATGTATGTATGTATGTTCGCCGAAGTTCCTGAAATTACAGTTAACCCTTCGTGGAATACAAACGATATGGCCATGTTGTTACTACAATTTGTGACATAGCAACGAACACGTAATAATAAACTCAGAGCTCCGTTTAGCTTCACCTTTGTCAACGGCGGAAGGTTTCGCAAACAATGAAAGGAGACGAACAAGTACTGGTTTAATTAAACCAGTCGTGAATAATGTTCACGCCTCTGAAAATCGAGGACACCTTAATGAAGGGTGTCTAAAGGATTGCTAACAATTTGTAGAGCATAAAGGATGGAATACTGTGTCCCTTGATATTACTCCTGATAAATGATGACTGCCTCATTAGTCTAGTGGTCCCAAGCGCGACTGCTACGCTAGAGGTCCTGGGTTCGATCCCCAGGTCGAGCAAAGTGTTATTGGGTTTTTCTATGAAATTCCCAGTAGCAGCTCGGAGTCTGGATTTGTGCCCGGTTAATGGCAATAGGCTCGCCCCCTATTACATGGGACCTAAACATACCGGCGAAATGTGGGTGTACATTAGTACACCTCTGCCTAACCCTTCGGGGAATACAGGCGTGATGGTATGTAGATAGATAGATAGATAGATTACTCTTTATTGTACACAAGAAACAAAATACAAAACAAACGTAGTAAGTAGGTACAATTGGCGGTCTTATCGCTAAAAGCAATTTCTTCCAGACAACCATTGGGTGGACAAGATTGTTTAAAAGATAATGGGCTGTTGCAGGTGTACATAATAAATAGGTATTCAGTAAATATATACAGTTAAATATTATAAAATGTAAATAAGATAAATACCATACTAATAATACTATAAAAATAAATAGTATACTAATAATACTAAAAATAAATATATATAATATAGATACTCTATAAATACAGAACAATTATAATAGTAACAATTTAAGCAGCTAAGTAATGCTGTTTCACCATTAATTTAAATGATGCCAAAGTTTTTGCACGTCTTATGGAAACCGGCAGTGCATTCCACAGCCGAGTAGCCTGAACAGTGAAAGACTGATCGAAAAATTTTGTTGTATGCATAGGCATCATTAGCTTTAAGTTTTCTGATGAACGTAAGGATCTCAAATGTGTATCACAGACGAACTCAAAACGAGTTTTAAGGTAAGAGGGTGTAGTAGGATTAAATAGAATACTGTAAAGTAATGAAAGAATATGAGTATTCCGGCGAAGTCGTATTGGGAGCCACTTGAGCTTAGCGCGAAAGTCTGACACATGATCATATTTGCGTAAACCAAATATGAATCTTATAAAAAAATTTTGGAGACGCTCAAGTTTATTAAATTGGTCTACGGTGAGATCAAGGTAGCTGGCATCGGCATAGTCAAGGACAGGCAAGAGAAGAGATTGTGCAAGCGCAATTTTAGTGGCTGTTGGAAGAAAGTTGCGTAATCGTCTCAAGGATCCTGCTGACGCAAACATCCGGCGGCTGGTTTCCTGCAGCTGCGGTCCCCATGATAAGGTTCTGTCCATGATGATTCCCAAATTTTTGACCTTATCACTTATAGGAATTACGATGCCATCAAAGATAAACTGGGGTAAGTGAAACCAATCAATTTTAGAAACCATTCGTGAGCTACCTATAACGATGACCTGGGTCTTAGATGGGTTAACACTAAGTCCATAGTGTTTGCTCCACTCAGATATTTTTGCAAAATCTTTGTTAATAACGCGGATAACTTCCGATAATTGTTCTAGCGGAGCTTGCGAGTAAATTTGAAGATCATCTGCATACAGGTGGTAGGATGAAAGAAGTTCATTAGAAATTGAGTTAATAAATACTGCGAAAAGTAACGGGGACAAAACGCCACCCTGAGGCACGCCAGCTGCAGTATCACACCATGAAGAGAATGTATCGTCAATGCGGATACGCTGCCGACGGCCAGTCAGGTAACTACGAAACCAATCAATTACTGTTGGAGATATGTTAAGAGAGCTGAGTATGCCTAGCAAAATGTCAAAGTCAACGGTGTTGAAAGCATTACTAAAATCTAGCAGTGCTAGTGCCGTCAACTTTCCATGTTCCATACCTAGCCTGATGTCATCTGTAATATTAACCAGAGCTGTTACAGTACTATGACCAGGGCGGAAACCGGATTGGAAAGTATTTAAAAGTCTGTTCTTACAAAGAAATGAGCTTAATTGATTGTGAACAAGACGTTCCAGGACCTTGGATAAGAATGGTAATATGGAGATAGGGCGATATTCAGAAAAGGATGTAGGATTGGGTTTTTTCGGTAACGGAGTAATCTGGGCGTCTTTCCAAGCAGTCGGAAAAACACCGCTGCTTATGGAATGATTCAGGATATGACAAATTATGGGAAGGATTTCGTCAAGGATAGGAAGGATCATTTTTCGGCTTACCAAGTCACTTCCAACTGCGTTAGAAGTTATTGATAAAATGCTCCTCTTAACATCACAATCAGAAAATTGATTAAAGACGAACGGGGAGTAATCAGGAGTCGGAAGATTAGAAAGATTGTAGAGTGTTTTGGCTTTAGTTGTCCTGTTGAAATAGGACGAGTTAGAGAAATGTTTATTCAATAAATGAATATCTAAATTGGTAGGAATTGTATCTTGACGTGATTTTCCGACTCCCATTGATCTAAGAAACTTCCAGACTTTTGCTGGATCTCCATTTTCGACCGAACTGTGAATATGTTGGCGTTGAGCATTCCTACACACCTTATTGCAGTGATTTCTAATATTTACGTACCTCTCCAAGTTCTGAGACGTTGGTTTACATTTATATTTTGATTTCGCGACCACTTTTTTTACCATAATTTTTTTAATGTCATCAGTTAACCATGGAGATGGCAGATGTTTTATGTAGGTATGTATGTATGTATGTAAATGATGACAGACACTCAACTATGATGAGCACAGTGACGTCAATTATTGTTATAAGTTAGGTGTAGGACGCCCAATGGCCAAGTGGAGTGACGATTTGCGGAAGACAGCTGGCAGCAACTGGATGAAAAGAGCTGGAGATCGGGGATCGAGCTCTGTGGCGTTCACTTAAAGAGGTCTACGTCCAGCAGAGGGACGAATACGGGCTGATGATGGTAATGATGAAGATATTAATGAGAGGTGTACAATCACCACCACATATCGGAGCAAACAGACTGTTCATTATTATCTGAGCAACTAAACCATATCTCAGCGACACAAAGGATGTTTTAGAATGAACCCTACACACGGCAGCTGTCATTCTGTATTTTATCCCATTGAGATATAATATGTAGTCTAATCATCTAATGGCACTAGTTGCTCAGATAATTATGAGCAGTCTGTTCGCTCAAATATATCTGATGGTCACTGTACTAAGACCTAATATAGTTTCACGGTATATTTTAAGTACAATTGAATAGAGAAACGAGTCTATTAATGCTAATCATTCTATAGAAAAACCTTAATAACACTGCTCGACCAGGGAATTGAAACTAGGACCTCAAGGTTAAAAGTTGCACTTGCAACCCCTAGATTAACGAGGAAATTTTTGTGATATTTGAATGTTCACTTGATAGAATGTCAGATTCTCTATTATATCTATCGTTCTATTGGTATATTGCATAAGGTCTTAACTAACTGGTACTAACAGCAATTATACCATATTCAGAGAAGAATAACAATTATCGCAATAACGATAATACAATGTCTCATGTCATAAATTAACACCTACCAATAATAGAATTACCTTCCTGTTACTAACCGGGCATATATCCTAACTCCAAGATACTACTAAAAATTTCATAGAAAAACCCAAATAACACTTTGCTCGACCTAGAAATTAAGAAGAACTAGAATCGGACCCAAAACCTCTAACGTAACAGCCGTGCTTAGAACCACTAGACTTATAAGGCAGTTAACGGACATCAAACTGTACCTAGTTGTGTTATTAAAATATTGATTTGTGTTGTATTCATTGTTAATGCAACCCAAAACCTTCCTGTTGGTTAGTCTTCACGAAACATAACTACGAAGCTATGTACATAATTACAAACCCCCCAAAGACAAAGAAATACATAGTATGTGGCAACTATATTACACAACAAGTGATAACGAAGACATGTCTCTAGTCATGCACAAAGGTAATTAACGATAACACTACATATTATGATTTTTAAACATAACTGACTAAGCTACAATGATTTGTATAGGTACGAAAGGGATTTATAAAGCGAATGTGGAGTCGCCGGGAGGGGACGCCCTAGAAAGACATACCACGACATTATTGGTGAGATCCTTCAGAATGGTCAGGTGCGTTGTACCCGCAACTGGCGCATGTGTATGACAAGATGTATGAATGTGGACGAAGGAAAAGAAGTATGCAAGAATCGTAGCAGATGGCTTTCTGTAGTCTCAGATCAAATAAAAAGTTAAGATGGAACTTTGCGAACAAAGAAGTGAGGCCGGTTAAAACTACGCCTAGCCGTTTACAAACACAATTTTACACTATATAACAATACCGAAACTACGCCTTATCTTGTCAGTCGAGCTGGCTTCGATAGCTTGATAGCTCGACTGATATATAGTGTAAAATTGTGTTTGTAAACGGCTAGGCGTAGTTTTAACCGGCCTCACTTCTTTGTTCGCAAAGTTCCATCTTAACTTTTTATTTGATCTGAGTCTGTAGTTTATGTCTACCACTATGGGAAAAAGGCGTGAGTGTATGTATGTATGAGTTTTTCTAGACTCGTGGATAAATACTAGCCTCGATGAGCATCATTCTCTTAACGTTTGTCAGCTACCAGTCTAACCAGATGCGACTGAATATCTGTATTTTACACGAAGCGTCTGATGGCACACATCAGACCTCCGCATTCGAAGGATAGACTGGAACACTAACGATTGTCATAGGTTTTCGTTTGACAACCGGAACCGAAGGATGTACGAGATCTCTGAGGCTCGGAGGGGTCTCCATGTGAAACGAAAAGTCACTTTTCTTTGGATCACGCAACTATAACTTAGCCACGAGCCCCCTACTAGCACACATGCATTACTAGCACTAGCCTTGATGATCATTAGCCCCATAATAATGTTGTTTCATTATTCAAGTGGGAAGTTGTTTTATTCAAGACTTCAAATCTCAGGTCATATCACTGTTTAAGTAGGAAACCGCGCTTTTCCCAAGTAAAGCACAAGATTTTGATAAATTGGTAGTTATAGTCAAGTTTCGTAAAGTATAACAATAGGCAATTATGACGGCTCAGAAATTGTCACAGGACAATAACAATTAATAACTGAAATACCATGTGAAGTAAACTTAGTTTACATTTCATAATAATTTAATTACAAGCTGTATCTCGCGATGCTTGTCTCGTTGTCCTCGTTTTTCCTTACTCCGTGGGAATTTCCCTAGATCCTGTATTAGCGGAAGTTTAGACTTTCTCTTTACAGTTCTTGAGATTTCATGGTTAGTCAATCTCTTCATATTTTTGGTTATTTTTATCTGTTATTTACAACAACAGATTTTAACAAAAATCAGACCAGGTCCTACTGCTTGGGATAAATATGTCTAGGTACAACCTAATACAGACTATTTTTCATTAAATACATAAAGAAGATGTAAGTAACGACTCCAGATTCATTTTTCGGCATGTATTCACTTAAACCTTTTCATCATATGGAAAACTATCGTTCATGAAGGTGAATTAGGATAACTTAAGAGGAGTGTCCCTCTCGAACGCAACAATGTTGCACTGTTCTCGCTGTCTCTATCCCTCACAATGAGAACGCGTGCCAGAGAGGTGAAACAACAATACATCTGCAACATTTTCACGCGAATTTCTTTTCTGAAATTTGGAGATTACTCTTTTAATATAGTGATGACGTTGATTATTTTTTTGTATAAGGATAATCATTATATTCTCTGAGTTTCCCATGAGTCAAAATGGTGCTGTATTGATACATTATCTTGAAACACTAGCGTAAAGTAGGGTCGTTTTCATCGAAAATTACCAATCTTTGACCTCGTGTAACTTTTTAACCGTGAATTGAAATGAAGTTTTACGTTCAAGGAACATGTATTTTAATGATAAGATTGTTACTGCAAAATTTCAAAAACTCATTGGTAAATTCTAGGTAGGACCAAACTACTTTTGTATGGAGCGCGGATTGGATACTATCCTCTTAAAAATCAATGGCAGTGTTGCAGTGGCCACTCTGAAGTTACCAGCTTCTATTCCTTTGAGAAACTTATGTGTTCCTAAATTTTGTAACTGTATATTCTGCATGTAAAGAGACTTGTACACTTGAAATCTGGATAAACATCAATAGTTAACCAGAAATTTACCAAAGATTTAGCGATCTGCAGCTAAATCTTTTGTAAATTCTTATTAGAAAACACACTGACATCACAGTTCTATCCGTTTAGAAAGTGTCCCAGTTTGTAATGAATCTATTGTCTGGCTCAGTTCCAGCACAAGCGGTAATTGTCGGCTAATTAAGCATTACTTTACTAGTTAAGAATACGGTGTAATCTGTACGGGGAAACCGGGTTACTATTGTATTCAACAAATATTCTTTTAAAACTGTATAGGATGATTAAGTTTTTAGGATTAGGCTGCTTTCTTTTTCAGGGTTATTGAGGTCGCAGCTAATGTGAATAACACAAACATAACGAGTGACATGGTTCTGACTATAGGGAAAGAGGTACGAGACCGAGAAACCCAAAGCTTTTTAGTAATAGTAGTAGTGCCTGCTGGCATGTCTACTTACATGCCAGCATGAATGGGTCGCACGACCGGGGAGGTACTACCCTCCCACAGAATATCGACGTCAAGTAGCAGTATGCAGACTGTTGCGTTTCGTACGGTGAGTGTGGAGCGCCGGAAGCCGAATTTCTCCCTCAGTCCCCTTGCTTTTCCTTTTCTTCTTCCCCTCCCGTTTCCTTAAATAGGCTCAGCGACGCATCTGCAACTCCTTTGGTTTTGCAGATGTCCATGGGCGGCGATGACTACTTACCATCAGGTGGCTCGCCTGCTCGTTTGCCGAGTTATACCATACAAAAAAATCCCGATCCAATGAATGAGAATTTTCTGTACTATAAAAAAATACTAGAATGGGGTGAATAGGGGTGATGTGAATCATAAACAAACATTAAAAGGGATTTCCACGTTCAATTATTATAGTTTTTTGTCACCAATGAATCTATGTTGATTTCTTACTTAAATATAATTAAAAAGCAGTGGTAGCCTAGTGACAGGCAGACTGCTATGTCAAAGATCTCGAGTTTGAATCCAAAACACATACCTCTGACTTTTCCAAAATCAGTACGTATAAATGATATGTATAATTAATTATCACGCGCTTAAACAGCGCTAAAACATCGTGAGGAAACCTACCTAAATAAAGTATGGACACCTTTTTGGCATTAAACTAATAATTGAGCGTAAAAACTGAAAAACCCTTTCAAAGTTTTATTTCAATTCATCCCAGTATCTTTTCACCCCATTCTACCCTTTAAAGTAAGTTTTACAACGTTAGATGTCACTTGCTCGGCAATTCCATTCCATAACTGCACACCTCACTGGGTAATCAATAATGCACTATTCCCCGGGCGGGGCGTGACGTCATGCGCTGACGTCACGCGCGATGAGACTGTGCTATCTAGTTTTAGCTCCAGGTGACTCACGGTGGGGTATTTTTAGCTTTAGTTCATTGCAGCAGTTCAGAGATTAATGAGATTGGGATGGAACGATTTATTTTTATCTGTAAATGGGTGTAATAATTGATAGATTCGGCAATTATTAATCGGTTTTGCTGATAGAAAACTCAATTTTGAGTCAAGGTTGTTTTGTAATTAGGTATTTTGTTAGTAATATGTGTTGTAAGGATGTGTAACCGTGCGTACAATAGAGTAGATAGGTTTTTCTTTTTCTTTTTTATACCTACTTATAGTTTATCGATCATACAGTAATTTCAAGAAAATAAAAGGATTAATTGGTTTCCGTTTTGTTATTGGGTTTTTCTAAGAAATTTCATAGAAAAACCCCAGTAGCAGCTGAATTTGTGGCAATAGGCTCGCCCCCTATTACATGGGACCTAAACATACCGGCAAAATGTGGGTGTACGAAAGGTACACCTCTGCCTAACCCTTCGGGAAATACAGCCACTATGGGATATATGCAAAGACTATTGATATATGTATGTGTGTAACTCGAAACAAACAAGGCTAAGACAATAGGACATGATTTATATGTGGCCATATTTTAATGTTTATTATGTTAAGACCGCAACCAATAATATTTACATTGTATTCGTATGCGCTTCTCATGGATTTTAAAGGTAGGTTATTTTTAATAGAATAACATGATACTTCTAGAAATATTGCCCGCCTGCCAATAGTCTAGTGGTCCTTAACCCGACGCTACGCTAGAGGTCTTGGATTTGATTCCAAGGTCGAACGGAGTTTTTGGATTTTTCTATGAAATTCTCAGTAGCAGCTTGGAGTTCGGTATTGTGTCTGGTATTACAAAATTACAATTAAACATACCAGCGGAATGTGGGTGTACATTAGTACACCTCTGCCTAACCCTTCGAGGAATACGAGCGTGATACTGTATTTTTTCACATCCGCCTGAAACTCTTTCACATAGCTTCTTTATTTTTAGGATGGCATTAAGTTCTCAGATGCTGGGAACCTTTTAATTGTAATATTGACTATAGGCTAATCGTGATATTAACTTCCAATGTCCTCACATCCTCTTATTACCATAGTGTACCAGTGAATATAAGAGTGTCCATGGAGTTTCTTGCCCGATTCTTCTCCATAGGATCAACTTTTTGGAACCGTGCAACTAAAGGCATAAAGTTTCATAAATGCTTGTAAAAGATTATTTGAAATAAACATTTGAATTTGAACTCACGTTTTCTCACAGGGGTAAGCAGGAATTATACACCGCAACTTGCTACGATTCTTGCATACCTCTTTCACTTTTTAAAAAAGAAAAAATATTTTTCAGGAAACGAAAGATCTGTTAGTCAGTAAATCATCTATCGCCACTAATTTATTAGTTTAAATAAAATAATAAGGTCAAGTCCACATCGGGTAATTGTTATTTATAATTAAAATTAAGTTAGGTAGTAATTTATATTGCGAAAATAAAAATATTTTCCGTATGACCATGAAAAATGAATAACAGGAAATCTCCGTTTACTTTCGTATTAACTAATCATATTATATCTAAACAGACTAATTGGTTTTCATAATAAAGTATAATTTTATAATAATTATCTTTTATAATGCGCACAGCCATGGAGTGGAACTCCCTTCCTGCGTCTATGTTTCCGAGTGTATAATATGTCACCGTAAAATTCTAAATACCGTTAGATTATAATCTATCTCGCGAGATTGTAAACTGTCGATAGATAGTGAGCTCAGCTTACTCCTTACAATTTAACGTACTATTTTTCGGTAGATTACAATCTATCGAAGTGAAACCGTCGAATTGTGAAATGGTATGCGACGGAACGCACCTCGCGCGCTGATTGGTTGAACGTCAAGTGCCCCGCGCCGCGGTGATATTATTTATAAAGAATTTTGCGGCGAATTTGTAATTTTAGTAATTAAATTCATAGTAAGCGGTTGTGCATCGATGTGCCTTCCACTATGTATAAAGCTACATTACATAGGTCGTTACAAAATTCAATTCCGTTAAATTCCGGCTCAGTGTGCTAAATCCGATACACGAGCGACGCGGAGCAAAGAAAACCCTTCGGAACAGCCGAACGGTACTAAATCACGTCGCTATGTATAAACAAGTAGTGGGCGGCTCGCCAGTAAACAAACAAACTTGGTCGCCAACGTGACAATGTTTTATAAACACGTTTACTGGGAGATTGTAAGAGTTTATTTCGTGTTGGCACATCATGACCCAATCTGTAGTAACTTCCAATCAATCCTTATCTCCTGGTACGAAAAGGTCTCTCGTAGTGTTAGATCGAACGTTATTTTTTATTACAGTCAGTAATGTATTTACTGAATGGTTTGACATCAATAAGGGTGTTAGACAAGGATGTGTAGCGTCACCGTGGCTGTTCAACTTATTCATGGACAGTTGTCTGAAGGATTTGAAAGGGAGTGAATGTGGTTTAAGGATGAATGAGTTACTCGTCAAATGTCTCCTCTATGCCGATGATCAAGTTATCCTTGCTCCATCGGAGGGGGAGTTACAGAAGATCGTAACAATTATGGACGGTGCTTTTAGGAGTAAGGGAATGAAAGTGAATGTAAGCAAGACAAAAGTGATGGTCTTTGAAAGGGATGAAGTTATGACAGCGTGCAATATTTTGATAGGTGGCGTAAGAGTAGAACAAGTGAAAGAGTTTGTATATCTGGGCTCTATGTTTACTAGAGATGGTAAACATGAGAGTGACATTGAAAGGAGAGTGAGTGCTGGTAACCAGGTGAATGGGGCGCTACACACCTTCATGAATAGTCGGAAAGTGTCCGAAAAGGCACGGCTGGCTGTGATTGGGGGAGTGTTGGCGCCGATACAACACTCGTATGGTAGTGAAAGTTGGGTAAGGTAGAAGAAACATGAAAGCAGAATAAATGCTGTAGAGATGAGAACTTTGAGAAGTATGTGTGGTGTTACGCTAAAAGATAGAGTGAGAAACAGTGTGATAAGGGAGCGTTGTGGAGTGAAAGAAGATGTAGTAACAAGGATTGAGAAAGGTATGTTAAGATGGTTTGGTCATGTAGAGAGAATGGATGAACGGAGATTGACGAAACAAGTATATATGGTGAGTATGGATGGACGAGTTGGAAGGGGAAGACCTCGGCGAACGTACCGCAACCAAATTGCGGATGTTCTTAAAAAAGGCCAAGTTCCGAGCACCCTAAACCGACGGTCATGCATGAAGAGATTAATGAATGTAGATGAAGCGAAAGTAGTGTGCCAGGATCGTAGCAAGTGGAAATCTATAGTCTCTGCCTACCCCCATGGGAGACAGGCGTGACAATATGTATGTATGTATGTATTTCAAACTAGCTTTCCGTTCGCGGCTTCGCCCGTGTGGAGTATGCGTTTCTTGTCATTTTACGGGATAATATTAGAGCGTATAGGAATAACGTAGCTTTCTATTAAACAAAAAAAAATTCCTCTTTATAATATTATTTTAGACAAGATGACTGGATTTACTCGGTTCAAAAATTACATTTTAGGTTATTTAGTCTCTTTTTTCTTCTGCCCACTAATAATTTATATTTTGTTTTTAACTCAACATACCTAATGTTGAGTTTAAAAAATATTTAGAAGTTATGTTAAATTAACCGCAAGACTACAAAGTGCGTAGTTCGGTTCCTTTGAAAGGCAGGCTTTGAAGACGCCATTGCATCCATATTGATTATTCATATCTTTCGGATCCCATATAAATTTTCAAATATGAATGGACACAATATAGCCAATCAAAATAGGCAAGGTCTGAAGACGACGATTACCTTGGTAATGCAACTTTCGCATGCGTCGGTTTGTATAGTTGGTAACGGTAGTAAAAACTCAGAGCTTATTATAGTTGGCCCTTAAATAGTTGGCCCTCAGTCCAAAATCCAAAATTCTTAATCCAAATCAAAGAAGATCAATCAATCAAGTAGCGCCACCTTCATGGATTTTCAATGCAAAATTATGCCAAAAATTAGCTAACGAACTCTTGATTGAACGATTGTATAATGTCACATAAATCCAAGATGGCGCTAGATGTAATGGCTATACAAACCAAAATTAACAAACATTGAAGCTATGGAACTCAATACAAAGCGCAAATATGAGGCGTGGGCAGTACAGACAGCAAAACAAACACCACTGTGTGGACCAGCGTGGAAATATTTTAAAGTTAACTAAAAAAATATTATACAGAAGTAGTACTCGACTCAAGTATCGATGATCAAGGAAGAATTTTTTTTTATTAAGTACAGGGCATACTTCGAAGCTATCGTCTCCATACCACTTTACGTTACGTAATAGATTATCTCTTTCTAAATTAATAGTCCACATTTACACACCACATCAATCTAATAGACTATTTTTAAACCAATGTTGCCAGACCAACGCAATGGGCTGATGGTCTATGCAAAGGCGTTCTATTATTGCCACTATAGCATTAAAGCTTCTAATCGTCGATCTTCTTTTTATATAATTAGGCACCTTCAGTAAGTGGTGTCTTCGTGTCTCCCTTCCACTTAAGGTTCCTAATGCAATTTCCAAAATTGATTGATTAATTATAGGACTATAATTAATTCTGTACCTTCTAAACATTATTACTGTGTGGTAACCATAATACCCCAATACCACGACAGAACTATGTTGTCTGGATTGATTTGCTGATATGATGTCATCAACGTATCATAGTTTTTAATTTGTGTGTTTTGACGAAATTCGGCGGTCCAATGTGTTAATTATTTAGTAAAATATTATGAATTATGCGCACACGTTAAATACTGATTATAAGCTGAGTTACTTTGTATTAAAGATTTTAATATACTGGTGATAAGCTTTTAAACCTAAATGAGCGTATCCTACAGTAGAATCACCAGTGATCTATGATCTTATTTATGTCTACGTCTGAATGACGCTTTCGTATGTTTTATCAGTGAAGAAAGCTGGAGATAGGTCTCAGTGGGGTTCACTTAAAGAGACCTACGACCAGCAGTGGGCGAATACGGGCTGATTATGATGATGTTGTTTCATCAGTATAAGAAGTGCTTTTTTATATATAATAATGCATAGCCTTAATTTTCGGTATCTTCCAGATCTTAAATCCCGATTAAGTTTCCATAAGAGAAGCGACAAGTTCGATATTTAGACACAATTCCTACTTTTATTGTACACATACAAATACCTACAAAATAAACGAAATGTATTATTAGGAGTCGAGTACTGACTTGTCATTGTTTACAAGAACTCCAATTTTATGGCTGCGGCAAACTTCAGCTGTAAACACCACCCACACAGTCTGCCCAAACATTGATTTACCTAACATTGTCGATAATGGTACAAATATTGGAGCCAATGTTATAAGAAACCTTCAAGGAGACTTATAAACACAATGTTGGCAGCTATTTGGTGTCCATACTATAAATAGAATATCATCAAGGAGCTAGGTAAGGAAACAGAACCCATTGGACGCAACGTGTGTCAAATTATAGGCTAGCTTTCCGCCCGCGGCTTCACCCGCGTGGATTATATGCTTCTTCTTACGAGATAATATATAGCCTATGTCACTCAGGAATAATGAACAGGTAAGTTAAAATCTTATAATCAGCTATGCAATCATGTACCAAAATAGTTCCAATCTAATTTAAGCTTCACACCTACCCAATGTATTCGCATTAGTCGCATACGCACCTGCCCGTTCGTGCCACATTTCGTATTTGAACCGCCTACGTGGCACGCCCTTATTACATGGCTCTATTAATGTTTGCCTATGACATTTAAAGCTAGAAGGTGACGAAAGTAGACGAGGGCATAAAATTGAGCAAGTAAAATTGGATAGATCAGTTGAAAATGTTGAACAGAAGTCCAAATCTTTGTCAGGTAAATAATGGACCTGAATAGAATTTCTCTATATCATTGGTTTTTCTGCTAGCAAATTCTGAGTAGTAGAGATTGTATTTTGGGTTTGTGCTCCGTTAATTGCAATAGTATCACCTATATTACAAGTTACCAGTCTTACGATTTTTATAATACTTACTAGCAATGTGGGTCGCACATTACTAGTACCTATTCTTGTTAACCCCTCGTGATAAGCTAAATGATTGTGTTACGAGTGGGTTCACATCGGTGGTGCAATGGGTGGGTTTCGAACCTGCAACCACATAACCGTAGTCCGACGCCCTTGGAAACTCGTTCATGACAGTTTTGTCTATAAAATCTGTGGATCCTTGTGATATTACTATTAGTCGTCTGGAAGATAACAGTGAACTTTGGCTATATGTCAGTGTACACTTCTCCCTAACTCGTCATCGAATAAGGCAGTTAAGTATCACTCAACGATTTTTATTGATATTTGCAAACATCACGAAAGCCTATTTACCTGAAGCATAAGTTATCTGATTAATGTTTTTATGTTATTAATGAGGTGTTAAGGGAATTTACTTCTCCATTTTCCTTGTTATTGGAATGCTGTACGTGTGTGTGTACCGTGTAACCGTAGCGTTTGGTAATTAATAATAATATGTAACTAATTCGAGCCGAAGCTCTCGTAATAGATGATTTGTACAGGAAAACGGTCCGAGTTGTTTCTTGTTGATAACCTACAGTTAATAAAACTAATTTTAGCATAAAAGCGGGTATACCGTTTTCTATAAAGTGGGAAAATCTTATGGACGGCAGGGTATATCGGACGCGGACCGCCTTAAAACCGCATTTTTCTTCCCCTGCTAAACCAATGGGGCTATGGACCTCAAGATGACATTTACCACGACGACATGACGACCACGATCCCTAGAGTCATGCAGGTTCTAGAGATAAGTAGCGACATCTAGTGAGTTTAATTCTAATAACAATGAGCTGCAAATTTCATGGCATACAATTATTATGATTGATGGAGATAATGAAGTATCTTGGTCATCCAATCACAACATACTTTGACAAAAGATTCACAAAAGGTTCACCAAATAAAAATATTAAATAGATCATAACAGTCGCGGATCAGTCCGGTATTAGACAAGCGATTTTACCCTGACTTTTACAAGGAAACGGCTGTGTGACGTCATAATCATACTTAAGGAGTTTAAACCCAAAACAAGGAACTTGCTAAGTATGATTAAAAAAATACGACGACCTTAAGCGATCGGTTTCCTCATCAAGTTTTCCTACTAATCTAACATTTTTGATTTGTGGAGTTTTTTGAATGCAAATGTCGAGGCATTTTCTCAGAATATAAAAGATGCAGGTGCATTCGTTAAGACAATTCCCGTAAAGATCAAACTTTATTTTTAAATAGGTAGACTACCACAAACAGACTTTGTTTTTTAATGTTGTTCTACCTGATGGAAAGTAGTCGTCGCCGCCCATGGACATCTGCAAAACCGAAAGGGTTGCAGATGCGTTGCAGAGCCTATTTAAGGAAAAGGAGAAGGAAGAGGACTGGGGGAGGAAATGGGCCTCCGGCGCTGCAAACTACATGTAGTGACCCACACTTTACTAGTGTATATATATGACTTTGTCCGAGTAATTATTTAATAAAAAGTTGAGTCACTTCTTGCAGTAATGAGTGCAACGATTACAGTCTGGAATGTATGAAGTGCGAAAAAATTAAATGGACTGCAATTACAACTAAATTACAAAAACGCTTCTGCATTGTTAAGGATTATTTATAAACGTTAAATATTCTTAACTTTTTATAGGTATTATTTTTTAAATAGATTCCATTTTCAAGGGAACTGTTCTTTGTCCGCGTTTTTCTTAACAATGCAAAGTATTCGGAAACCAAGAAGGAAGTCTACAAACTCTGCTGCCTTAGCCGGATTAACCCAATTTATAAAAAATGGGCCTCTTTTTTTAAAGAGTTAGAAGGTACCGTTACTTCTCTAAAAGGAATCCAATGCATATTCTACATTTATATCTTACAAAGAAATTTAATAAAAAATATACCACTGCAATTTACCCAATTATACTTTATTTTTAAAAGCACAATTTAGAAACATATTTCTTGCGCATAAGTAAAATGGATGTCGTAGATTAGCAATCTTTCCATATTTGCATATTAATATGTTAAAACAAAATGTCTTACTGAACGGGTTTCATGAACCATGAAAGTTAACTACCGGAAATTTCAGCAGAAGTTATTATATTTGAGGCAACAGTACAGCATTAAATAAACGTTTTTTATTTAATAAAACCACAGACTAAATGATATTTAAGCCCATACGTACATTTTTAACCTGTATCGTGGGTGCGTTCCAATACACAAATCCTCACATGCACAAAAATAGACCCGGAACAATTATCTACAAGGTCATACAAATATTTTTCGCGTGCAGGGATTGAGGCACAGCCCTGAGTCAGTCATAACAAGAAACTATCCAATACCGACGGCGACGACGGCGACGTCTATTTACTACATATGCAAAATCTCGCTTGTACATGTGCATGTGTGTGTGTAAGCAGGTAGGGTTGCCCATGTCCATAAGTGCACGCGTGCATACCATGTTATTTTGCTTCGCGTTTTTTCGCAGTGTGAGAAGTATTGGGGTATAAAGCGCGAAGAGCAACCGTCCTAAACGTAATAGTATTATTTATTCAGAAGTCTCGGTTTATACGGAAAAAACACAAGTACGAGCAACACATTTTTTAGAAAGGAAAAAGAACTCAATTATTTGCGCTTAAAGACTAGAATGATGATGGCTATCTGTACAACTTTGTTTGGTGCGACCTTGGAGCGTCTTGTTCAGTTCAGCGGAACGCTCAACGCCACTTGAATACCAATAGGGGCTCTTAACATTGCAGGTAAACAGGTTTAATTACATAAACATGTTCTTTTATTGTACCTTCACAGTATTTTGATTATTACATTGCGGTTTAGACTACATTAAAGTAGGTACTTCAAAGAGCACTTGGATTATCTTTACTGTTGGTTGCCCTTGGCGGTGAAAGTAATTACGCAAACAAGAAACTAGCAACCAATTTTAATTATTTTTACTTACACTCATACTATAAAACGTCGACCTCTAACCTCGGTGACCTTTTAATTTCTATTTTCAGTTCCATTACAGGTTTGGTCAGGCGAATTTTCACTTCGCATACAATGTTGGTAATTATTGTTTTCTACTCGACAAACTTCATTGATTTCATACCCTGTTACTCTATAACACTATAAAACCAATTTATTTGACCCTAATCACTGAACCACCATAATGCATTGTGCCCGAAGATTTTGCGCGTTACGAAACAGTTAATGACGGTTCATTTCCATGCCGTATTACGTCACACGATAGGAAAGTGTCATCAACGACTTTCACTGGCTAGACAACCGCGGGCTAGCTAGTCCGTTACGCCTTATCATTCGTGCTATTGTTGTTTCTATTTAATTATTAGCCTTAAGGTAAGTACTGTCATCCTGCACGAGGTCAAAGACCTCTCCCTAACTTTCAAATTTCTATGTCTTGTGCTGCTAAAGGCCAGTCAGGTATATTTTTTGTTAATGGAATTACTATTGGCATACGAGAAGGCGAGCTACCTAATGGCTAATAGTAAGTAGTCATCGCCGCTCATGGACATCTGCAATACCACAGGTGTTGTAGATGTGAAAAAGGAAGGGAAGAAGAAAGAAGGGGACCGAGGGAGGAATTGGGCCTCCAGCGCTCCACGAGCAACGTGCGAAACGCAACAGTATGCATACTGCTACTTGACATCGATATTCTGTGGGATGGTAGTGTTTCCCCGGTCATGCTGACCCATTCATTGCATTACGATGACTCACTAGATGCCTTTGCGAGCACGGAACTGAGATTCCTGAGTACTGCCACTCGATACCTGGAATCTATTGCCCCATCTAGTACAATCCCATAGCTTAGTAATTGTTTTATTATTTCCTAATTTTATATTTCAAAATTATTAAAAATGAATGTATTCTTTCGTTACTACCTATATGACCGATAACTTGTATGTGTAGTGTAAACTGTAAGTATAAGTTGGTTAATTAATAAATAAATAAATAAATTCATGCTGCTGGCATGTAGATATGCCACTAATGACTGTGCCAGACACTAATGACTGATCGTGTCATCGTCGCCGAGTTCAGAACTCGTCCGTTGATAGGTGTTCAAAGGTTGCCGTTTTAGGCCTAAATTATTTTGGCATGCGGAGAACATGACCAGGTCAGTCCCATTGCCCAATCTGAGCAGAATTTTATGCTCACATAGTAGATCTTCATCAGGGAGAGCAATTTGTATTGTTTACTTGATCCTAATGTTCTGTTATGTTTTTTTTTGTGCGTATAAATCAGCCCTTCTTTCTGACATATGGTGTAAATATCAGCGTTATAGGTATAGATTTTGATTGGTATAAGAAAAGTAATAGATATTAAGTTAGTTTTAACATTAGCTTACCATTATGAAGTTAAGCTACTGTGTGGCTTGGCCCCCGTCGCCCCCTGCAACAATTTAAATATTTTATTTTTTACACACAGATCTGACACCATACGTTATCTAAATTAACTACCTACATAAAGGGGCCTAATGAATGGGTTATTACTTAGGATAACCGTCAAAATTGCCAATTGTACTTATGCGTAACTAATTAAGGTACTAGGTACCTGAAGTGAATTATAATAAAAAATAATCAAGTCTCACAAAGCGTCAAATATGACTTATGATTATAAGTTCGAACTTGGAAACCCCCGATCCGGGTTATTGAAAATAACATATTATTGTTAATGTTCCACAATTTTATATACCAACACGCCTGTATTCCTCCAAAGGATAGGCAGAGGTGTACGTACACGCATAGCTTGGGTCCCATGTATGTAATAGAGGGCGACCCTATTGCCATTTACAGGGCACAAATCCAAACTCCAAATTGCTACTGAGAAATTCACAGAAAAACCCAATAACACTGTTTGACCTATAGATAGACTAATGAGGCAGCTTCTATTATTATTATTAATAAATAATATTAACTAGCTAGTGAGAATAGAACCGCGATGTTAGCATTAGGTAACTATTGATGTTCTATATTATGAACTAGCTTTCCGCCCACGGCTTTGCCCGCGTGGTTTCTCGGCTTTTCTGCATTTATTTTTTTCCCGTTTTGCAACATTTTTCATTTATGCTCCGCTCCTATTGGTCTTAGCGTGATGATATATAGCCTATAGCCTTCCTCGATAAATGGGCTATCTAACACTGAAAGAATTTTTCAATTCGGACCCGTAGTTCCTCAGATTAGCGCGTTCAAGTAAACAAACAAACAAACTCTTCAGCTTTATAATATTACTAGCTTTCCGCCCACGGCTTAGCCCGCGTGGTTTATTGGCTTTTCTATACTAAAATATGTATGTATTATACATATAAACCTTCCTCTTGAATCACTCTATCTATTAAAAAAACCGCATCAAAATCCGTTGCGTAGTTTCAAAGATTTAAGCATACAAAGGGACATAGGGACAGAGAAAGCGACTTTGTTTTATACTATGTAGTGATATATAAGTATATAGATATGATATATCATAATGTACCTATATTAAACTAGCTGACTCGTACCCACTTCGTTCGGCGATGTCTCTATGACACTCACAAATAACGTGGCCTTCTATTGGTAAAATAATTTTCAAAATCGGTTCAGTAGATCCAGAGATTACACCTTACAACCTCACAAACTTCAAATCATTATAATATTAGTATAGATTATACAAATCAATGTGTGTATGTTCCCTATTCACTCCATAACGGCTGGATTTGTATGATAAAATTTTCGGGCAATCTTTAGGCCAGCGAGTGAGATATAATAAAAAAAACTGAAACCGCGGGGTACAGCTACTAAAATAATAAAAAGCTTTTGGTCTCGTTTTAAAAAATATTCGTGAGTCAAATCAAATCAAATGTTTTTATTTCAAATAAGCTTTCACTAGCGTTTATGAAACGTTATTGACTCTAGTTGCACGGTTCCAAAAAGTTGATCTCATGGAGAAGAATCCGGCAAGAAACTCCATGGACACTCTTTTAAAATATATTGTTTTAACATAATTTGCTGGTACATTATGCCGATAACAGGATGTGAGTGCATTGGAGGTAATTGGAGGAGGTAATTGGAGGAGTTCAATGAGTTGGTTAAAGCCACAATTTGAAGAACCATACTGTATGTAGATACTAATTTCTGACACTAGCAATGGACATTGGACCAAAACTACAGATTTATCGCGTTGAAAACTAGATCTTAGGCTTCTTTGGCGTCTTCGTGTCAAATTCCATCTTCTTTTTTTTGTAAATTGTTCGTCTATACACATCAGTCATTGCAGTAAGAATGGCGACATCAACTATAACTTTTTAACCTTTGTTTTATAGATCTACAATTTGCGGAAGACCTAATTGGAAACCATGTTTGTCTTAGTAGATATCTTCTAAACATAGTCATAAATCCGTTGAGGCTAGAAATTGCCAATATATCGAAAAAAAGTATAGAATATCTACATATTACTGGGTAAGCGACCTCCAAGTTCCCGCCGAATAATACAGAACATCGTCCTCATAAAATAAAATCGTGAGGCCAAAGGGAATTGATCCAAAGATTTACTAGTAACAGAAGACTTACTAAAATTAACTTAACCTACATAATAGATGGAGTTCAACGACTTATATTCCAAGTTTCCGACTCGGATACATACATGTGTTTATCGTGGCATGGCGGCCTATTTTTTGTAATTGCATGCTCACAAAGTGCATAAGAAATAACTAGGTACAGTCGTGTACAGTTACCATCAAATATATCGGAGAAGACTGTTCATAATTATCTAAGCACCAAGAGAAATTAAAAACATAACTCAACGACACAAAGGATGTTATAAAATGGACATTACACACGGCAGCATTCATTCTGACATGTATTTTATCCCATTGAGATAAAGTTTAATTTCCCTAGTTGGGAGCGTTGGAGACCCAATTCCTGCCCCAATCACCTTCCTTCTACTTTTCTCCTTTCCGTACCTTTTCCCAAACATTTTCTTCTAAGAGAACACAGCTAGTCTATGGGCTGTGGTTACCACTTCGACTTACAACATGGTGGGTCCTTTGTCGTCATGAAAAAAAAAAAAAACTAAAATATCATCATCTTTAAAAATAGACACGTCAGCCTAAGACGATTTAGCCACGGCCTAGGTGCACAACAGGTGAGGTGTGTGATACGTAATTTGTTTTTCACATTTTCTTAAACGAATTGAAGGTCGTGAACGATTATAATATAAGTACCTATTTATTTTTTTTAAACCACAGACACAAATATTATCATTAGACCACGGACACGACTTTGTTGTTTATCAACCTTTTTTCAAAGTTAACATTTGCTCATTAATTTACACATGTACTTACCGAGGTAAGATTGTTGAAGTTATAATTTGGCAGTTCAATAAATTTTTTTTGGATGTTACATCTAGTCATTTATTTCTTTCAAATTTCAAATAACCGATTATAATCATCTATCAAAACCTCGATGCTTTTTGGTGTTTTGTTTCTCAGCCCGGTTGATCCCACTGCTGGGCAAAGGCCTCCCTACCTTCCTGCCATTCCTCACGGTTTAAGGCTTTTACGGCCCAATCTCTTAAATAGGAGTCCAGTTCGTCCCGCCATCTCCGCCTGGGTCTCCCGCGTCGTCTAACGCCTTGTGGGCTCCACTCTGTAGCAAGTCTAGCCCACAAGTCGGTCGACATACGGCACTCATGCCCGGCCCAGTTCCACTTCAGTGAAGCGGCTTTTTGGCCAACGTCAGCGATTTGTGTTTTGAGGCGCAGTATGCTATTTCGAATGCGGTCTGATAGCCTGACTCCCAAATTCAAATTCAAATCATTTATTTGTTAGAATATGGTAGGTAGAATTGGTCTTATAATAATATATTTGGTTTCAGCATATTCTGCCACTAGGGCGTACAAATTTTGTCGGTTTATTAATCAAATTAAGATCTAAATATACAAGTCATGGGATATTAAAGTTTGTCAGATAAATACTCATGTACACTATAGTAAGCCTTTTGAACCAAAATACTACCTAATACCCAAAATACTGCGCTCCATGGCTCGCTGGCAAACCCCGAGCGCGGACTTTTGATGTTCTGTCAGAGACCAAGTTTGAGCACCGTACGTGAGGACGGGGAGAATGCACATGTCCATGAGTTTTCTTTTAAGGGTAAGAGGAAGGACCAATAGCTCTTCCAGGCTTTTCGGTGCGGCGTGCAACTTAATAAATTTAACAATTTAATTTACCTTTATTACATTTCCTTTTTTTATGTTGCTTATCTAGTAAACGAGCAAGCGGCTCACCTGATGGAAAGTTGCAACTACCACCCACAGGCATAGACTGGCTGCGTTATCTATCCTAGCATTGCATAAACTACGAAGAAAACACAAACTAAGTCGGTATTTCTTATTTAGAAGACACGTAATTGGATTTTTTCAAGTTATTACTGTAGGTATTTGACCGGAGGTGTGATATGCTCCAACTTTAAAACTGCAATCTCTCAATAATTTGAATAGATCTTTAGATAGAGTTTGATCTGTCTGTTGTACGCATATTCGTATCTATAAGAGATCATTACTGTTGGTTACAGATTAAAGTCTCTCTATTCGTCCACGGGAGCGAAGCCGCGGGCAAAAGCTAGTTATTTTATACATATATGTATTTACAAAAACAGGATATCGATTGGCTGCGGGGGTAAGGTTTGAAAGCAGTTCTTCCGCACTCGCCTTTCGTGGCCACTTTCACTTGTATCAACCGGTGCAAGCGCCGCCCCTACCTACTTTCGCCGAGAACCGAGCGAATGTTCCGAACTGTAGCTTTATTAATTTACTCAGCGTTTATATATTAAATTAATAACAATAATTAAATATATAAACATAATAAATATTTTGTAGGAATATTTGATTAAATCCGCTGTCGGAATCGTTTTATCAATTCCGTGAGAATTTACATGATACACTAGGCAGTTTTTTTTTAATATTCGATGACTGAACACCGTTTTCAATATAACATCACGCCTCTATCCCTACATCCAGACTTATCATGTAGTAAGGGGCAAGCCTATTAAACGACCACAGGGGCCGTATTGTATTACCACGTATTAATGCCATCATTTTTAGGTTGTGAGAGAGGGATGCCGCTCTACAGGTTAAATAGTGGCGTCCCTCTTTCACAACGTAAAAATGATGGCATTAATAAGTGGTAATACGGCCCCAGGTCCTAATTGCTGTGGAGAATTTCATAGTAAAATTTAATACCTACGTAATGCTGACCTAGGCAACTGGAACCTGGCACCTCACGCTCAGTCGTCGCGCTTTCATTCCCTCGACCAATGTGGCAGTTAAGCCATTATTTTATAACTTCAATCCAAAGAGGTGTAAGCCAACAATAGACATATAATCACAAAAGGAAATACCTAATATTAATAATTGCCTCATTATTCTAAAGGGCTTAATTGCGACTGCTGCACTAGAGGTCCTAGACTTGATTCCCAGTTCGAGAAGTGTTGGGTTTTCCTGTTGAATTCTCAGTGACAGCTTGTGTTTATGATTTCTAGTAGAATAATAAAGATAATAAGCCTACCTACCTATCATCATCATCATCATCATCAGCCCTTATTCGTCCACTGCTGGACGTAGGCCTCCCCTAGTGAACGCCACAGAGCCCGGTCTTCGGCTTTCCTCATCCAGTCACTGCCAGCTGCCTTCCGCAAGTCGTCACTCCATCTGGCCGGCGGGCGCCCTACACTACGTTTGCCTAGCCGCGGTCTCCACTCGAGAACTCGCTTGCTCCAGCGTTTGTCAGTTCTTCGACAGATGTGACCGGCCCATTGCCACTTCAGCTTGCTAATCCTTTGAGCTATGTCGGTAACTTTAGTTCTCTGACGGATAACTTCATTGCGGATTTTATCCCTCAGAGAGACTCCGAGCATAGCTCTCTCCATAGCTCGCTGTGCGACTTTAAGTTTGTGGACCAGTCTTACTGTGAGTGTCCACGTTTCGGCTCCGTAGGTCATAGCAGGTAGGACGCACGCATTGAAGACTTTCGTCTTAAGGCTCTGCGGTATGGGTGACGAGAAGACTTGACGAAGTTTGCCGAATGCTGCCCATCCCAACTGAATTCTCCTATCGACTTCCCTCTCGAAGTTGTTTCTACCTAATTGCACAATTTGCCCGAGGTAAGCATATTCCTGAACAACTTCGAGAGACAACCCATTGACGATAACCGGTCTCGGGGTAATAAGACTGTTGTGCATAACCTTAGTTTTATCTATGTTCATCCCAAGACCGATCCGTCGAGAGGCGTCAGCTAGGCTGGTCAACATCCGTTCGAGATCCTGCAGCGACTCTGCCATGAGGACTATATCATCGGCAAATCGTAGGTGTGAGATCTACTCGCCGTTCGCATTTATGCCCATTCCTTTCCAGTCCAGCGTCTTAAACATATCTTCCAGGGCGTTAGTGAACAGTTTCGGGGATATAACATCCCCCTGTCTCACTCCCCGGCGCAGCTGGATATGCTTCGTCTGCTGGTCCTGTATTTGAACGGACATAGTCGCAGCGTCATACAAGCATCTCATCACCTCGATGTATCGCCAGTCCACTTGACATCGCTGCAGGGCCTCCAAAACTGCCCAGGTCTCGATTGAATCAAAGGCCTTCTCATAGTCCACGAAAGCAAGACACAGGGGCTGGTTATACTCTTCGGTCTTTTGTATAACCTGCCGCACCGTGTGGATGTGGTCTATGGTCCCGTAACCCCTTCGAAACCCGGCCTGCTCTGGAGGCTGAAATTCGTCAAGTCTTCTTGCTAGACGATTCGAGACCACCCTCGAAAACAGCTTATAGACGTGACTCAGAAGCGAGATGGGCCTGTAGTTCTTCAGAAGAGTTTTATCTCCTTTCTTGAAGAATAGTACTACCACGCTTCTGTTCCACGCCTTTGGAGTTCTCCCTTCGGTAAGAACTGAGTTAAATAACTTCTGGAGCTCTCGAAGTACAGGTCTACCTGCTGCTTTCAAAAGCTCCGAAGTGACTCCATCCTCCCCTGGGGCTTTTCCATTTTTGAGATGTTTGAGGGCCATCTCGATCTCGTCGAGGCTGACTTCGGGCAAGTCGTCGGTGTAATGGCGCCTTAATGTGGCTCGGGAATCCTCTTGACTGGTTTGTTTTTGTACCTACCTATGTTATGTATTATTTTAATGTAAATACCTATATTGATAAGACAAAAAAACAAAAGTGTATTCGAAGTGGACAATATCATTGTATCATATGAAAACTGTAATAACATAATTCTTAATCACAATTAACCATTCAAGACAATTCAATATTCAGTCTTATAAAAATACTTCAACTCATTAACTAACCAAATTATAAACGAAATAGAATCATCAATAATTGTTCTAGGGGAACAAAACATAGTGATCTAGTCAATTCAATCGTTTTGAAAATAGCTTATATTTGACTAAGGAATCATGCAGTGATAGCCTGCTGATATAACCATTAAGAGGAGTGTCCCTCGCGAACGCAACAATGTTGCACAGTTATCGCTGTCTCTATCCCTCGCGATGCGAACGAGTGCCCGAGAGGAGAAACAACAACATTTTCACGCGTATTTCTTATGTTCCGAATTTTGGAGATTACTCCTATAATATTGTTAATACGTAAAAAAAAACTTGTAAAAATATATTCACTATATTATCTGGGTTTCTTTCGAATCAGAATGTTTCTGTATTGATACATTGCCGAGAAATACTAGCATAAAGTGGTGCCGTTTTTCAACGAAATTTGCCAATCTTTGAGCTCGTGTAACTTTTTAACCGTATATTGAAATGAAATTGTATACTACAGGAACACGTGTTTTAATGATAAGATTGTTACTGCAAAATTCCAAAGACTTTCATTTGTTAATATTCAAGATAAGACCAAACTACGTTTGTATGAAGCGCGGAGCGGATACTATCCTCTTAAACTTCCAAGCCAAAGGTCTTGACTTAAAATCTAAGTTATGCATTTCTGACTTGAAGTTGCGTGTGAATTAATAATTATCACTTGTACCAGTTAAAAATGTTATACCTCTTATTTTAAAAGAGTGTCCATGGAGTTTCTTGCCGGATTCTTCTCCATAGGATCAACTTTTTGCAACCGTGCAACTAGAGTCATAACGTTTCATAAATGCTTGTAAAGGCTTATTTGAAATAAAAACATTTGAATTTGAACTTGAACTCACATTTTCTCACAGGGGTAAGCAGGAATTATACACCGCAACTTGCTACGATTCTTGCATACCTCTTTCACTTTTTAAAAAAGAAACATATTGCAAAAATATTTTTACAGGAAACGGAAGATCAGTTAGTAAATCATCTATTGCCACTAATTTATTAGTTTAAATAAAATAATAAGGTCAAGTCCACACTTGAACACTTGAAACTTGAAAACCATAAGAGGTAGGTGTGTAAAGGCATAATGAGTGTTGCCACTACAACTAAAGGGAGGAAAGGCCACAGAATGGCACATTCATGCTTAAAGCCTATAAAGTTTACCAACCTTTGTTAGTGAAGAATTTAAGATGGTTTACTATTTTTTTTTAGCCATCATCAACTAATATTATGATGACACAATATGAATTAGGCAACTTAAAAAAATAATCTTAATACTAGCTATTCAAACAGTACCACAAATCTAGTTGGTATTACTAATAATTACTATCTCATAACATAACTTTATTTTTGTTAAGAACTACAGACAATTATTTTTAGCCTTTGTTTCAAATCAATTGTGTATTAATTAAGGCACATGCCATTATTTAAAATGATTCATTTGTTACACTTAATACTTCATTTGAAGCTAATTTATTTTAAAAATCTGATTCTTCAATCTGTTGTCAGATATCACTCATCACTTTTGTGATTGGTTGACCAATATGCAAGGTCATGCAACAAGCAATAACATTGGTTGATGGATGACACATTTTTACTGATACAAATAGTTATCTCCTTAAATTTTTGTAAGTATGTAGTTCAATGCATCTGGTTTATAGGAATTTTGTAAGATCTTTGTTGATCAGTCCGTCCCCCTTAAACACAAAAACAGGATTGATACCCAACTAAACCTTTTAAATATTAATTCCTGATAAAATCTATCATCTTGTGCACCGAGGGACAGACTGCTAAATTAAAAATAGCATGATTTGTAAAGTTCTCCTTTTCAACCATGTTATTTTTAATCTAGCAGAAAGAGAAAAGCAGAAACACACTACACAACCTAATAGACTGATCAGCAGTTCTGTCAACAACGTCTTCCCTGGCAGGAGTAGTAGGAGTATTATACAGGGGTCTCTTTTTCTTTTAATATTGGATATTTCTATGCTGATATTTGAGAGAAATGTTAGCACCTGTGTTGTTCTGTAATTTTCAACACTTATCATGGTTATCTAATATTTTATACTACACTACTGGAAACTGTCTTATTAGTTTAGTAGTCTAATCGCAACTGCTATGCTAGAGGTCGATTGGGTGTCGAGTGGGTTTGGTCCCCAGGTTGAGCAGAGCGTTATTGGGTATTTCTATGAAATTCTCAGTTGCAGCTTGGACTCTGGATTTGTGCCCGGATAATGGCAATAGACTCATCCCCTTTTACATGGGACTTAAACATACCGGCGAAATATGGGTGTACATTAGTACACCTCTCCCTAACCCTTCGGGGAATACAAGCGTGATGGTATGTATGTATGTAAATGGTGAAGAAAAACATTGTAATGTCCACGGCATGCCAAGTCTGCCAACCCGCAGTAGACTAGCAGCGCGGTAATCCTTCATGTTCTGAGAGGTCACCTGAGCTCAGCAATGTGGCAATGTTACAGACTGACGATGATGAATACCACGATGATACACTCATCTAGCGCTCATGCCCCCTGAGCCAATCTTGCGTTTCATAAAAGTACATTATAGTGATCATTGGTGACCACCAATTGATGAAGAATGATGAATTACATGGGACCTAAACATAGCAGCCAAGTGTACATTAGTACACCTCTACCTAATCCTTCAGGGAAACAGGAATGTTTGATGGTTTGTTATGTACGGTGGATTATAGCTGTTACGTGACCCACCCTAGGTGGGCCGGCAGGCTCTAAGTGGGTCAGGTAACAGCTATAACTCACTGTACTACTGTAAAATAAATCGTAGTCGTACAATAATCACGGAAAGTCCCCACAATACCACATCAAACTCTGTGGCGAATGCAAAGGTAAACTAAGTAATAATATAATCATATTCCAATGTTAAAATAAAACGAGTGGTAAGCGTACCGATCGTGCACCAACGTCGCAGCGGCACGAACGAGCCAGCATGGCTCAAACGACGCAGGAACAGCAACAAACACCAATACTTCACCACACAAGTATATCAATATTGTTAACTTGATCCACTACGTTCACATCACACACTTTATATTGATTACACAAGGAAACGCGAAACTCCGCTTATAACACAAATAACACTTTCCACAAATCACTAAAATCCGAGCGGATATCTTCCACAAAAACAGATTGTACACAAATAAACCACCTCCGTGAGACTACTTGCGAAACGATATGTCAACTACCTACGTCAAGTCGTCAAACTATCTTAAAATTATGAAGTACACGAGAATAGAACGTTACTTAGACTAAACTCTGCAAGAATTCGCGCGAAATTACATTAATTCACAACTAAAATAAGAATGATGTCGAATGTTTTGCGTCTTTTTCGTTTGAAATGTCTTGGAAATTTCGCAATACGCAAACAAGCGATCCACCGCTACGCGAACCTGTCGAAAACTGGAAACTGGAATTTTAACATTAGCAATTATGTACCAACCGAACAAAAAGTAGAATCTTTCAGCTGACATTGATTTGACAAGTGTAATCCAGTGACAGTTTAGTGATGACATCATACAATTTCAAATTCTACTATAATAATACTGTTAAGTAAAATCTTGGGATGTAAAAACTTATTAGTAACATTATGCCTATACTGTGAAATATTGTCCCACTGCTGGGCAAAGGTCTCCTCCATGACATTCCATGCCCTCCGCTTCGCCCGTCACTTTCTCCGGCCAGTCAATCATAAACGGATCCAGATTGTCTTGCCAGCGCGTTCTCGGTCTGCCCCAGGGTATCGATGTCTTTTCTTAAGTATCCACTCCGTGGCCATCCTATACTATCCCTGCCACATAGTCCCGAAATATACCGGCAAAATTAGGGCGTACACTTCATTAGACATTAGTATTATGTTTGCCTAATCCTTCGTATAATATAAGCGCAAAGGTATATTGTCACGCAAAAAATAAAACAATACAAAGTCTTGGAATCTAGGTAACATTATCAATATCTTATTTATACTTAACTAACAACTTTGCAAGAATATTTTGCTCTCTGAAATATTTCGAACCTGTAACCGGGTGTACAATGGGTTATAGCTGTTACGGCCCGTTCACGACCTTTGTCACTGTGAGCGGTGGCTTAGCGCGGCGCGGCGAGCGGTAATATCAAATGTATAGAAATGTTTGAAGCACGCCACGAGACGCAACTCACAGCGAAAACGCGCGCGGTTATTTCAACTACCATGCACCTAGAATGTGTTATAGCCGAATAATTTTCGAAAAACCAAGAAAAACTTGGATTTCGCGTCCAACCCTGACCATGAGCCTTAACAATTAAAGATAAGTTCACGTAAGAATAAAAACACAATGGTAAAATTTGTTTAATATCAGGTTATTGAGGACTGTTACTTAACGATTAAAAAATACTAAAACGGTATAATGTACTTCTATTCTATTCTATTTTTATTTAATGGCAATTAAAGCCGATGTCGACTATTCTGCCAATGTCCAGTGAGTTGGAAAAACAAGTGTGCAAAAAAAATAATTGAAAATTACACATGAATGTAAAGTTTAAACTACAACTAAGGTCGCAAATTAGGTATGATGTACTTAAAATACAACATCGTAAACGTCAATCAACTTTATAACGATAGCGGACTGCTAATCTCAGCAGATGTCAGGCGAGGGTCCAGCATAGATAATAAATTAAATAATATTATCTGCCACTTTTTTTAGTTTTATTGACTTTTCTATGAAGCTAAAATGTTCGCAACCATTTAAGGCTAAGGTCAGCCTAAATTAGTTTTCAGTAGAAATTGCGATTACAACAATAACTTAATCACAACTGAGTATTAAAACTTTTGCTTAAAAATTCGATTTTCTTTATCTGTGTTAGATATCAAAACATGGGGGAGCAGACAAGGGAAAGCTAAAAGATGTCAGCACCTCCGGTTGTGTTCCACACTACAAAAATGGCAATGTTAGTGGACTGATCGATAGTGGCGCCATTAGTTCCTCAATTGCTAATGTTGCCATTACCTCCACATGTTCGTTGTTTTGTTCTCAATATTATAATTAGTTTAAATTTAATAATCCTGAATTCTTACCTAAATCACTGTTGTCTTAAGTCAGTGTATGTATAAATAGTCCATCGTAGACATTAAATTTTTAAAATAGACAGATGGCAAGCTTATTCGTTATTCTGTAGGTGTTTCATTAATTCAGTTTATTTTTATAATAAGACCGTATTAGATTAGCTTATACACAATAATATTTTTCGTAGTTTCCTATAACGATGCTGCAATGCAAATTATTAAAGCATGCAAGTTCAAATTAGATTTTAACTCTTAGGATTTGGAAAATGAAGAGAAGATATAAATCTGTTGAACGTGGGACCCGACGTTAACATTTTGTTGAATTTTAGATGATATTTGAAAAAATATATGCTGCAGTTTTCTATCCGAGAAATTTATAATAGAAATAGTGGCATTAAGAACGCCTTTGTACCAGCGGTGCATAAAGTATTTATAAATAAATTAATAACAATAAATAAATAGTGTAAAAAAACAAGTTTTTAGATTTTGAATCTGTAATTACAAGTAGGAATCCGGAAAGACCACATTCTATGCAGGCAATAATGCAGATTAAGAATTACAATTTTCAATTTTCCAACTGAGCATGCCTAAACATTTTAGAGATAGTTAAAATTACAACTTTACATAATAATATCGACATTATAAACTATTTTTTTTTATCTAACTAACTACAAATCCTACAATCATACTACTATGAATATTGTTCAGAAAATAACACCAGGCAACATCGAGACTTTCATATAAAAACAAACCAGGTACAAACTATTATTAGATTAACTTAACAGAATTTCACAGAAGTCAGAAATAATTCTATCTATGCTGAAACATTTATGTCGAAAAAAAAAACACCATTTTAATCAACTATTGTTTCCAAGTTCGAATTGGATAAAAAAGAAAACAATTACCTGTCTCCAATATACAGAATAAATAAATAACTATAAACGAATTATTTCAATTACACTCGTGTCCAGCTACAATATATGACATTGCAGGTGGTGTACATTCGCGTCGTCAGTCTTACAATTTATTTAGCAGTAGTATGCTCCCAGGTAAACTGAATGGGCCAAGTCGGGATCTGATATCCACGGCTCTGACAGCAAAGTAGTATTTAAAGCCAGCCATGAATTGTGTTAAAGTACACGCCATAGGCAAAGGCAATGCTTTCACATCTCCTATCTTCTTCCAGAGCGCTGTACTAGCTGGAGATGAAGTTTCTTGGTACGCATATAACTGATAACTCGCTATTTCTTCGTAATTATCTTCTTGATAACCTTCAATTTTCCAAGATATGACAATTCCGTTTTCTACTTTAGACAGTTTGAGATCAGGCGCTGGTGGTAACGCTTTCCAATTTGGTGGCTGGTATTGCTTCATGGCATCTGGCAAAGGAGCTGGATGTCTTCCGTTTTGTATCCGGTTCACTCTGACTGTGCCTGACGGTAGCCTTGATATTTGAGGCGTTGGACCCCTTGGTTTTAAACCTGAAAAGAAAACAGAAAAACAATGAAGATATTTTTATCTGGAATTTATCTTTCATAGCATTAAATTATTCTTATAGTAACTTACCTGGTGTTGGAACAGTCTTTAACATAATAGTTTGTCCAGGTCTAATACCTTGATTTTGGGGACCACTGATTGGAATGTACACTTTCCTTGGACTGCTCGCAGAGGATCCAAATGCTTGTCTTGGGTTTGCCATTAAATTTTGAGGAGGAACTAATCTTACTGGAGGAGCAGGCGAAGTTCTATTGTTTATCTTAGTTGGTGGTTCGTCGTCAGTAAGATCTACTGTGACAGACATAATTCTGTTGTGTTGTCTTTTATCGCCAACTTTTGGAGAAGGCGAGGGATTTTTAACTCCATTCGGTATCGGACTAGCAGTTTTAGTAGGAGTTATTTGATTGACCAGCGGGATCGTACTTGGAGTTTTCATAGTGGGATTGTTGGCGGGCACGAGTCTGGGAACTGGTATCGGCTGGGTGGGGGCAGGTTGTTTCTGTGGCCGAGGGCTGGGATTTGACGCATTTCTAACATTTTGTCGGTTGGCAGTACTGTTATTGTTCCCGTTTTGCAGCTGCGCAAGACTTTTTCTTCGTGCACCCGATTTTTCCATGAAAACCTGCATGCCCACAGACCGGGTTATTTTAAGAGGAGTAATGGCTGTACCGGGAATCATCTTTTTCTGTTCTTCCTGCACAGATTTTAAAACTACTTGAAGATCACGGTTCTGTTTTGTAAGCATCATGGCTTTTTTCCTGTATTCTTCAATGCCTTGAGCCATTGTCTTGAGTTTATTTTTTATTTCACTTAAATTACTTCGGTCGACTATACTTTCTACAATTTTGAGTATACAGAATTCCTCCAGATCTTCTCGCGTCATATCCGATAGATTTTTTTTGGCAGTTTTCAGGAAATTGTCTGGAACTAGTGGTAAGTCTGGTTTATGTACTGTTGTTTCCTCTTCTTTTTCATTGATATTGATCACTGGACTGGTATCAATAATTTTAGCTGGTGTTGGCTCTGAAAGAAAAACAATTATTTTATTATTGTTATGTCATTTAGCTTAGTGTGGTTTGATAAACTTGATAATAATATACATTGCGTAATAATTACAGAATGATCTCACTCACCTTTTTCTTCAGTCTTGGCAAATAAATCACTTGCTTCTTCAATAGTTTTTTCACCTGTTTCCGAATCAGTTTGGACTTCAGCATTCGAAGGCGCTTCTTTATTACTAACATCTATAGGTAGAGTTGGTTGAGTTTCAGTCTTACTTGTGTCCTCATCAATAAGCATGATATCGTCATCATCTTCTATATGAATGCATTGTTTTTCGTTCACATCTACTACAACAGGAGGTCCCTCTTTCGGAGGCTCCTCCTCGTCATCAGATAGAATATCTAGTGTATTAGATAGCTTACATAGAATAGGTTTGTCTATAATATTATTTACAGGAGCAGAAGGCTTGTCTTTCGCTTCAGTAACCGGTTTATTGCTATTTGTTTCTTCAACTAATACTTCCTCATCTATATCATCTTTTAATTCAATAGGAACGGATTCTTGTTCATTATTGCATGAAACTACTTCTGGAGATTTACGTTCTACTGTCTCACTATATTTTTTGGAAGACTCTAATTCTTTGTTATCAGAAGGCTCAATTTTTTTAGCAATTTCTTCTAATTCTATATCTTCTATTGTTTCGCCAGGAATACTGGCTTCCGTTGGTTTTTCTATTAAATCATCGTTGTCTTTAGTGTCAGGCAATTCTTCTTTAACAGGCTTTTCATCAATGTTTGGGATATTTTCTAATTCATCTACTGCAGTTTCAAGTATTTGGTTTAAATTTTCTTCTTTAATGCTAATTATGTTTGCTCCGTTCTTTTCACTGTCTTGCAGTTCTATTTCTTCAAGCTTCTTTTCTGTTTCACTTTTGGCAACATTTGTGCTATCTATTTCTTCAGTGTCGTCTTTTTGAGATTTTTCTATTTGTGCATTATTTTCTGTCGAGATATTTTCAACGCTAGTTGTTTCTTTGACTGTATCCACAATAGTATTTTCAGTGGACTCCTCATCCTTAATTTCAGTTTTGATTGTTTTATCAATCGGTAAACTAACTACATCACTATCTTCATTTATAGTTGGTTTATTAACTTCATCAGTGGTAATACAATTAACATCTCCAATGTTTTCTTTATTTCCAATGCAATTTTTCTCATTAAGTTCTCCAATAGCGCCAATCCCAACTTTTTCAGTCTGAGTATCCTCAACCGTGGACATGTCTCTGTCTATAGCTAAAGCGGGCTCAGAATGGAGAATTAATTGCATTGTTTATCATTTCCTTATTTTCGACAATGAAGACGCCAGGCCTGCAATAGAAACAAAACAAAAATGAGTTAAACAGTCCAAATATACTGAAATCACATAACAAAAATTGACTATGAAACAACAAGTAATGGATACTACAACAATTGAGACTATCATAAAATGTTAAGAGTCGTATCTCACAACGTCAGGAGGTAGGAATCGCAAAATAATAACCGAATATGCAATACGGATTCCGTAAAACCAGCTAAAATGACAGTAGACAGCGAATATCCGTGGCTCTTCGAGAACGAAGGCACACCGCATGCGCGGAATGCGTTATCGTGGTCAATGGCTACGCTATACAAAAATCAATTCGACCCAGGAAAATGAAAAGGAAACATGGGCATTCATCTTATAATAGTTATTAAATAAAATGGAAGGTACGAATAAGCTTCTACGGGCGTCTAAAATCAAGAAAATTCTGTATACAGAAGAAAATTATGGGGACTGTCACAAATTTTGAATTCCTCACAGAAAATTCAACTAGTTATTGCGATAGTTGAATTATCTGGTAATAACTTGCTTCAGATATTTAGAATTGGGGTTGGATTTAGGGCCACCCGCAATAAGACCGCTTTTTTCAATCATTGATTTAAAAAAACCTGGCATTCTAGTAAAATTCTTGCATCAGGCATGCCAGAAAACAGACCCCATGCTTCTCATTCTATCATATACCAATGCTACTCATTCTACCAGTTAGGTACCAGTTCACCTCAAAGATCATGAACTAATGGCGGTAAGGTCGCAAAGATCACGAAGTTGTTGACCCATTTTGCAACGAGATCCGCATGGCTGGATTACCACCCATGAGTAAAAAATAAGAAGATAGTCCGTTGCTTTTAATTCGATAAAAGGCTCTGGGCCTCGCGCACTTCCGTAATGAATCAATTTTATTATAGTGCTTTCGGATGGATTTATATTAGTATTGCTTCATCCTCTTGTTTCTTATTAGAAAAAAAATAAAGCTTGTGTTTATTCAAAGCAGGCAGAAGAACGTCTGGTCGTAATAGGTCGATATTATTATCTTATTAATGAAACATGTAGGCGAATCACTATTTCATCCAGGTACACAACATCAACAATTTTCAGCTCGGACTCGGTTCACCCTGGTTGAGAATAAATAGCAGAAAGACATGACACTGACAGATGTCTCAGTAAATTTAGCGTGTTCTCCTTATTTTGACAGCTATCACCGTTGAAAGAATTTCTTGTTTGTTAGCATTGTTTGGTACCAAGTTTTATAAACAAATAAATTTCCATTACAAACGTTCTATCTCTACAACCAATAGGTGAATGGCCCAAGGATATGTTGACTTTCCTTCTCTGAATTACATCCTACTCAGAATTAATCATTAATAATTATCATTACTTATCCAAAAATACATGTTATTAAAAAACTGTGCATTCTTAATAAACATTAAAAACCTTTCCGGTAAGTCTAACAAACTAACAATGGTGTCCTTGACCTTCAGATGTTAATTTCTGATGACCTTGAGATTGTCGTACAAAACGGTCTTAAATCCCATGAGACGAAACGGACTGGAGAGAAACCCTATCCATTGTTTGATCTTAAATGGCAACTTTCCAAGACCAAATTGTAAATAGGAATTTCTACAAGCATTAGGCATATGATTGGAATAATTAAGTACTAGTTACATACTCTAGACTAATTCAATTAACTTGTTCCAACGAAAAACATCGATAACTTGGCGCAACACCATTATCACAAATGATTCAATATCAATGTCAGAATTGCCGTAGAAAAAAAGGTTAATGACCCTGAATATAGACGTATAAAAAATCATCTAGACAACACAATAATAAGACCATAAGTTGATAAGACTCAATATAGAAAAAAAAACAAGAAACCTATGCTTATTGCGAAAATGAGGATAGTTTTCATAAACATATAAAAGGATCACAATATGTAGAAACTACGCCAGTGACTCTAAAAGCTCAGCTGTACATCGAGGTCAAACACCTAAACCCCACCCTATTTTAGCGAGTAGAACTTCTCACGGAAGCCGGCCGCATACGGAAGACAAGTGGATATATCGGTCTCCTTCCGACTACAACTACACGGTGTATTGGTTCGCCTCTCCACCTTGCTCCTGGATGACGGGACCTTGTTTCGATTCATCCGCGACTGACGTAAACCAATCAAACAGCTCAAACCACGCAATAACGGCAACTTGTAATGAATGATAGTACAATTCACATTAGAAAATTTGCAAAGAAGCTTAATGTGAATTGATTTTAGAGGCATTACTTTCTTAACCCATTAAAAAGACTACTCTATACTTATGTTGTAGTAGTTGTCAGATTGATTTTAGAAAAGGACTGGGCGAGCGAATACACGCGAAACAAGGTAACATCCACACATAAACCCGTAAGGACACAATGGCAACCCTACCTCTTTACGCACACATTTGCACTTGTCAAAACGTCATCTGCCTGTAGTTGGAAGTACGCATCGCTATCAGTTTCTTTAAAGAGTCTAGGGTGTGCCCAGACATAAAAAATATTTCTTTGTAATAGTGAAGGGACATTCTTTTTATTTAACGACTACAAACAATAGATACCAACATAAAGACATGGATGAGGAATACTTTAAATTACCCACTGCAGGAGTAAAATATCCTGAATTCTCAGGGAACAACCTGTTATCGTATAACAAAAATTCAGTAAGGATATACTAGGGCAAGAGCATATTCCGTAAGCACGACTCAAAGGCGATAAATGCAGAAATACAAAATCATTTTTTATTCCTAGCCGTTGCTGGCTCACTGCTGGGCAAAGGCCTCCCCCAAAAGGCTATAAATGATAAAGGTTAAAAAAGGGTTGAAATATTTAAACTAGTGCATTCATTTACTCATCGATATTTTTAGATGTTTTGTTGATTATAGTAATTATGCTCGTATACTATTGTTGAAGGCTTATAATACCACGCCGGAAATATTAAACCACATGGTTTTATATCTGGTATGAAATTAAATAAAAAAATCGAAGGAATAAAATAAAATTTTATGTAAGAAATCACATAAATTGTTAAGTAAAGAAGCTCTTGCTTTGATAACACTCTTCTCTTTATGGCTCTTGAACCCGAAGGTACGCGTCTTTAACCCGTAAGGTTAAGCACTAGATTGAGCTTTTAAGGTTCAGTAGATTCGACTCAGGGCTATTCCCAACTCTGCTCAACACTTTTAACTATTACAATCATGGGACTCAACAACACCGGCGGACTGTAGGTGTACATCAGTACACCTCTGCCTAACCCTTCATGGATACAAGCATAAGGGTATGTTACGGTATTTATAATTGTTTAGAACCTTTTTATATTTTTTTAAGCTGTGTATAGTTTGTTACTTTGTTTGACTAGTATTTAAGAAGGTAACTACTAAGTATTGAAAAAAAAAAGAAACATTAAAAAAAAACGATTATATTCCTATTTTTAAATTAGTAGATAAGGATATAGCACGCACAACATAAAGTTTGTACTGCACTGCATAGATGTATAAAATAAAATAAATCGGCAAATATTTTATTGAAATTATTTGTTATCGTTGGTATAAATAAATAATTAATACTTAGAAATAATTATGAATACCCCATCCCACATAGCAAAGTTTTAATTGGTCGATTGACAGTAAAATTACTTATATATTTTCGTCGGTAGCCTAACCAGAGATGGTCAATCGTAGGTTATAACTGAGCAGATTCCAAAACACTACACAACCTTACATTACTGTGAAAATATAACTAGTTCTTTTCTACCTGTCTTTTTCCTTCGGAATAAGTTGGTAACTAGGTAGTTGTTCTAAATATATTCGAAGGTGAAGAAAATGTCTTCCTATTCGAACTCAAATATTTTTTATTGTTACGAAAAACTTGTTAATATTATGGGCAGGTACTTTTATATAACTACTTTCATCAAATTAGCGGAGAATGAAATGCACCCGGTGCCTCAGGAGACCAACAAAATAGATTTTTCATCGTGTCTATAATACAAGACTTGAATGGTTAATCCAATTAATTCAAGTTCAAGCGATTTTTATTTACAAACAAGCATTTATGAAGCATTATGAGTACTATAGTTGGACGGTGCCGAAAAATGATTCCATGGAGATGATTCCGGCAAGAAACTTCAATGTTGAAAATGACGTTGAGACTTAATTGGACGTAAATTAACGGTAACAAACATACTAGACACAATACTATAACAATTCAAAAGACAGCTAAAATAAGTGCTATGCGAGATATAAATTGACAAACTAATAATGTTTTCGGGTCGAAATCAAATGAGCTTGAAAACATGTGACCAAGGAGTTCCTGACTTACAAAAGAAAGAACACGCGGCGTGCCGTTCGGAGCTCATGGACTGCAAACAACCCTAGTTTTTGTAGGACTTAGAAAAAAAAGTACCTACAACTTTTATTATTTGATTAATTATTTCATGGCGGGTTGTAAACCCTGAATTTGATGGGGTTGCAGATGAATGGTGAGAAAATTATGCGTCTGGTGTTCTGCAAGTGTCTTCTGCTCCGTGCTAGTTATAAATTGTGTAATAATAAATTACAGGTGTCAATATTTAGTTTTCTTTTTCATATAATGTATTTATGTTAATGAACTACTTATCTTGTTTCTATGTAGGCACCTAGTTGGTTTTAATAAATAAGAGATGGAGACACTTTTTTAAGAAGTGAAATGTGAATTAGGTTGCTATTCTTATAGGCAACAGATTCTTGCCGCCTGACCAGAAATTGCACATTTTTTACAGACAGTGTTGGAAGGAAAAAGAGGAGGGCTTTGCCTAGTAGTAAGGCAGGATTTAATCTCCTGAAAAAATACTTTACTAGTAATTTGTTAGTGCTTTTTTATTTTGCACAGGTAAGTAGGTACCTAATCGAGTAGTTGCCATTATTTTAGATTTATTTTTAGAATTTTCTGGTATTTGTGAGAAATCTTAGGAATAAGTAGAGCATTTATTCAGTAAGAAAAGTAATATTGTACCTGTGGAATCTAATCAGAAAAGTAAAAAAATACTGCAAAATATTGTGGTGGATCATCAAATCAAGATGGCCGACGCCGTCCGCTCTGTCGTGTCGTGCGAAATACCGGAATACACATTCCCCATTCACTTGGTGTTGAGCTCAGAGCTGCAACGCTGATCCAAGCGTTCTAAAGACGAACAAGTGAAAGACTGCCGTTACATTCGCACTAAGCGCCCGTAAAGCGCGTGAGAAAGAGAGGGTCTTATTCCTCGAGACGGACGAAAATAAACGGAACGAGGTGAATGTGGAAAAGGGTATGTAGTTGAGTGACGAGTTGATGGGTCGGTCAAAATATATGACAAAATGTAATCAAGGAATCTTGGGTCTAAGTCAGGTATCTTCAACTTCGCAGAAACGGATTTGAAGCGGTAGGTTACCTAGTCCTTTGTATCCTGTGGTCTTTCACCTAAAAGACCGTGCCGTGACCGTGCGCATAAAAATGATTTGTTTTTTTTTTGGCAGAAATTACATTTTTGACAAATTAAATTTAGCGAAATTATAGGTAGGTAGGTACCAATTCCTATATCCTATGTACTTTATTCTACTATACACGCGCATTTTTCATTGACATTATGAATTAGTTATTCAGACAAGTGAAATAATACAGCACGCGATAAACCTGTCAAAGTGGGTACCTATACACTATTTTAATTTATTCTTATTCCTTTTACAAAAATATAATAAGTTAATTTATTTAAAACGTGATAAAATTGCCTACCTACTAACAAATTTAAAAACGTATAAGTAAATAAAAAAGTGGCAAAAACCGTAAAATAACTTTCTTTTCAAAGTAAAAATAAATACTTAAATAAATATAAAAAACTACCCAAAAACAAATAAGTACCTACTAAATAAATAAAAAAGAAACAAAACAATTTGCGCTAAAAACTTATACGCTGACGTAGGTATGTATTGTAATAATATCCAAAATGTTTACAATCACTCACCTAAATGACTACGCAAGAGATAACAGAAGTAGGAGAACTGTTGAGAAGAATAGTAAATACAACAATATACAAGCGCCCGGTTCCGCGTCCGAAGCAACACTGACAGCAGATAGAGAGAGAAGAAAATGGCGTCCGTTATAAACCGACAAAGAGCGCCAGACGAAACTCGAACTAATAACACAGAGTAGTAGCACTGTAGAGAATCGCGTTTTGCTATCGTTAAATATGGGTGGAGGCCTTAGAGCGAGATAGCAATATTAACGTCCCACGCGATGAAAAGGAAAGGCAAATCATCGACGGCAGCTCGCGAGCGTCACTCCTACGTTTATACACTACTCTGTACAATATTACGCAGCGAGGTCACGTTACGATAATGGTCTCTCATTCTCTTGCGTTCTACTTCTGTGTCTGTTAGTAAGGGCCATTTCATTAACAAATGTTTGAGCTATCATAATTAATCTGATCCATACATTTTTACTTTCGACAAAAATCAACCGTTGCCTAAACCTATACCTAGTTACCTAAGTAACCTACTTACCCTAGGTACGCAACCTGTTCTAAAGCCTCAGTACTTTCCTAATTATTTCGATGATTTCAGTCAGATTTCGTTGCCCAGGCAAATGCATGCCTAGTCGTACAGGCAAAGAATTCCGTCAGAAACGAAAACGAACTCAAATATTTTATACTTAGACCAAAAAAAGAATCAATGTCAATTACCTATCTAGCTAATAAGCAGTGCATTTGATGTATGGATTTTGAACAGTTTTTATGACTAAATCCAAAAGTGACATTTGGTTTGTATTTTTATAGGTCTATGCGAAAGTAGCAAGTAAAATGAGTAAAAAATCTCAAAAATTATTCCATTATTCTGAACGGCCGAGAAAGAGCGACGTTGCCGCTCTTACGTCCTAGCCGAGTGGGTCGTTTGACTCGTTGCCGACATCACCCGATCGGAGCCGAACACTCCCGACTCCTGTTATACGTCAGGCCAGGGAATACGTCACTATTAAAAATGTTGACGTTTCTATATCAAGAATGATTTTGTGTATTTTACCTTCTTTTATTAATTGAGTTACTACGATCCCAAAGCCAACCCTGTCATAATCATAACCCCATTAAACCAAATAGGTACCAAGGTAGGTAGGATACAGAACAGGACTAGACATCAGAAAATGTAATCGAGTTACTTAGTTTTCGTTTTTACACCACTAAAATGAAGAATTTTATCTAGGTATATTATTGAGATATTTTCTCTGTTTTTTTCCATCGTTACTACCTACTAACGCAGCTACCTTACTTCCATAAAATACCTAAGTAGTAAGTAATAAAGATTAGATCAGAATCATTTTATCCTCATTTTGAGCTGACGGCGTCACATGACCAGCCTATCTTCAGTTCAGTTTAGAGTTCTCTGATAGAGATGGGTTTATATCCTATAACCTATCTGTATTCACTGTTAAGAAAGAGCTAAGTAGGTAGGTAATATATACTGACTTATTACTTATCTCTATATACAATCGTCCTACTAATATTATTAAACGCAATAGAATTTTAATCGATGATAAATTTATGACTTGTTACTTCTCTTGTTGTTAGTAGCAAAAGTTGGATCCCGTTAACCGCACGCCAAAATGACTGAATCGATGAACGCGTCATACATTGCCTTTCGGATCCGTAAGTACAATTCAACTGTACGCAGTGACTTAGCAGTGGACACACAACAATCGGAGCACATAAGCTATGTAATATACTCCGTAGCGCTGGCGAAATACGAATTTGGTGTGTATAAAGCGTTTATTAATCAAATAAAAACTTAACTGTTTAACATAAAACGTGCATGGCAGCATGACTCATAATACAAAAGAGATGAAGATGATGACTGAAACCTTGTAATGGACTTTATACAGAATAATGAAAGAAAATGCCCCAGCAGATGAGAAATTGCCAATAATCAGTATGGCTGACGCCGGATACCTGTTACACAATAACCCAAGAGTTAGCAAATAAGAATGACAACTTAAATCAGATGTAGTTGTAAACAAGATGGCTGTGCATTTAAATAGAATATCTACAGTACTTAAGTACTTATCTATTTATTATGGTACCAACATTAATAATTCGCAACCTCAATGTAGAGATTATGATCAATAAGGGCCTACCTAGGCATTCAAGATAGATAATTTCATGAACAGAATACAAAAAAGAATAAAAGGAGAAGCGCCAATAGCGTAGAAGATAAGGTGACCAGATAAGCATATGGTATTAAAATATATGTAGGTTTGTCAGGTGAAAATACTTAATAATGAAATGTCGAAGTTCAGCTTTACAGATACAAAAAATAAATTGCTGCCAATCAATACAGCGCGAGCAAGCTGCTATCACGCCTATCACAACTGACAGAAATGGTGTACCTACAGTACAGATATAAGTAGGTAATGTACGCAGAATGGCAGCGGTTTGGCAACGCTGCACTGCACAAACCAGTTCGTGCCGGTTTTGCCAGTCAACCAGCATATCAATTTGTACTCAATGTCATGCGCGTAGCGCGCTCGTACTAGAGATTTAGGTTGTTTTTAAAAAAATACTCTGTAGCCTGCACATTCTATCAAGTAATAGAATACCTACAAAATTTGGCAAATACAAAAAAAAAACATAAATACTGCAATCTAATCTGATTAAAGTTATAAACAAAAGCAAGGGTCCATTTTGTGCGGATCTGATAACGCTGGTTGGTTGGCGGAAACTGTACAAAAGTGCGACGTTGCCACACCGACTTCATACCCACTTAGCTGATACCTATTATAATAGATAGTACATTATGCTTGCTTGCATTGTAGGCGGTGATAGTCACCTACACGGGAACCGCCATGCGCCATTGCTTGTGGGTAGAAATTTTAAAGGACGTTCAAGAAACTGGGCTATCTAGTTGAGGTAGGTATCTATCTAATTAATATGTGGGTACGCACGGTTACACATCAAGCTATACAAGACCAGTATTAGGCTGGCCTTGAATTGTGCGGAAAACCTTAACAATTGGAGGTCAGTCTAAACTGGTTTTGTATAGCTTGATGTGTAGCTGTGTGTACCATCAGTGTCTTGGGAATAAAAATACAAAAACTAAAATAAAATGCGTTTGGAAAGATCATAAGCTTTTTTTTTTCTTTTCGAGCTGGTAGAAGATTCCTTCGGTCCACTTTTTATCTCTTACCTACTATCCTAATACCGACAAAATATCGATCTACTCAAAAGTAGGTAATTAGTAAGTACCTAAGTAGGTACATAAATCATAACTAATGCTAAACTCACCAGTCTTCAGGATAAATATGCAGAAAAGCAGCAAAACAGAATGAGAGCGCTGACCGCGAACGAACTCTCTCGAAGGAAAGAAGTTAGCCAAATGCACGTTTTACTTCGTTCGTATACATGTGTGCGTTATAAGAAGCCGCGCGGAGAACGACGACCAGCAGCCGCCATTTTGTTGTCCGTCGATTCATGAGTAAGAGAGAGAGCACAATATCATCTTGTTTTATTCTAACGCGTACAATGTGTTATCATCGTTGAAATATACCTACTTACTTCTATATTTTGTTCTACTTCTTCCATGATACTCCTTCACCAATAAAGCAACACTATTTTCTTCAAACAACAACACAAAAACATTGTGTATGTACCCTGTTAGTAGCTGTAGGTTTGTATTCGTACTCGACAGTCTAAAACCAATTTTGACACGTTTTTGACATTTTGTTCCAATGAGATTGTATTTTGTTCGATTTCTTAATTCAAAACTATTCAAACAATATGTCAAGAAGCACTATCAATATAACAAAAGATGGTAGATCTACCTGCTAGAATTGATTATTTTGATGAAGCAGTTTGTCAAGAACTAAGCCGAAATTATAATAAAGGAGGGTAGGTCCGCCATTAAATATGGGACTTATTTTTATCACGTACCTAGGTACATACCTGCTTACATTACGCAATCAGTGATAATAGTGTACAATTTTATTGCTTAATTACGTAGGTATACATACTACGTACCTAGGCAACAATTACCTAAGCATGTAAATAATTAAAGCAACAATCTGGTAACAAATGCTAAAACAAATCATCATCAGGAATAAGAAATACAAAACATCGTGAACATCTATCGACCAATGCACTACTCGACACTCAAGTAATGAAACATGCGAAATGAATTTTTCAAGTTGAGTGACATCTACTCAAAAAAGAGAAAAAAATTATAGAACTTTTTTGAATCCGACGCATCTATCAGCGCAAACTATAGGCGCGGTCGGCCTAGGCGTGCTGAAGAGATCTAAAGTAATTAGGTAGGTAAGTAGTTAAATACAAAACTGACAGATGGCATTGTTCAAATTACCCCGAAAAATAATAACTGGCTGCCCTATTAATATATAATGGAGCTTGGAGTATATTTATGCGTTGTTAATATTATTACTAAAGATTTTTTTTTTAGTATTATCCATAATATTTCAGAAAGTACTATGACACGAAACGGTAATAAAAACCAAGACAGCTGAATGAAACTGAATACAAATTCAGTCACTCTGTCACTGTCAATGTCAGTTCTTTCTGAAAATTGGAATTTGGAAATGTAAACAAACAAATTGTTCATTTAATATATTGTAATGAGCATTTTAACGGGTTAATGTATGACTAAAACCATTTTAATAACAGATGTGATTTGATTCTGTGCCGTGTAAAATGTTACTTAACCTTGTAAACCCATTCACAAGGCTATTGGTTAGTTGCTTTTAGGTTGTGTTCAAAAGTTTGAAAACTATTTCGCTATTATAAGTTAAAATGATTTCAGACCCCGATATGCGTTCACTTTCGCGTGTCCGTCTTCCCTAAATGCTATTATAGTGAAGGTTTAGACAGTAAATACAATGATGCCGAGAGGGAGAAAATATTGCAGGTTATAAATGATCCCGATCTTAATACTTTATCTAGGTAAGACAAAAAAATAAATAGGCAACAAGTACAGTGAGTTATAGTAGTTACCTGACCCACTTAGACCCCGCTGGCCCATCTAGGGTGGGTCAGGTAACAGCTATAACCCACTGTACATACCTATCCCAATTATAGAAAATATAAACTATAAATAACTACTAAGTAAAAAAATTATAAACCCCGATGCATTTATCTCGATCGATTTTCATCAAACATAGCTAAGAACACTCCCGACTAATTCACTTTTACAACAAAAAAATAACAAAATCAAAATTGGTTCATCCGTTCGGTTTCTACGATGCCACAGACAGACAGACACACAAACCTACACACACAGACATGTTAAACTTATCCCATCATTTTTAAGTTGTGGGTTAATTAGAGTAGCTCTGGGTGAGTGAATGCATGCCTGATAAGTGAAGTTTGTATAATTAAAAAGTCAGATTCACACTGAAGACAACAGCTGGAATAGTATCTTTTTTTCTGACGAGACAGCGGCCCACGTGCTCCTGCACTGTCCTGTCGTCGCCACATACAGGGCAAAGTACCTCGGCAACCAGAGTACTCTCCGAGAGCCTGTAGGCAACATTGGGCGCTTGTCAGCCTTTCTCGAGGAGTTGGGGTGGTTTGATTGAAAACCCAACATCATCCCACCCACACGCAAAATACGTGCTTAGTCGTAGAGTTGCGGCAAACAGCCTGCTATACCAATACCAATCCGTATCAAATTCTTGAGGCTTAGGTGGCTCACCACAAGGCCCTGGGCCAACCAGTGCGGGTCCTCTACCCACCGCAACTATATGGTTACCTCTATGCTAGTCAAACCTGCTTCAAATTAGAGATGGGTAGCTCGCGAATGAGAGATAAAAATGAGCTAGCTCTTTGTTTCCAATCTAGCTCTCACTCACTCACTCGCTGAGAGACTAGCTCTCCGGCTCAATTAGTTCAATGAATCTTCATTGTAAATCGATCTTTATTTTTATGAAGACAAAGTAGAAAATGCTTTATCATATTTATTTATCTAGCTCTTCGCATCAATTAGCTCTGTGGTTCTTCATTGTAAATTGATCTTTATTTTTATGGAGACAAAGTCGAAAATGCTTTGTCATATTTACAGATCTAGCTCTCGGTCTCAATTAGCTCAATGGATCTTCAATGTAAATTGATCTTTCTTTTAATAGAGACAAAGTAGGAAATGCTTTATCATATTTACATATCTAGCTCTCCTGATCAATTAGTTCAATGGATCTTCATTGTAAATTGATCTTTATTTTAATGGAGACAAAGTCAAAAATGCTTTAGCATATCCACATATCGAGCTATCCGGCTCAATTAGCTCAATGAATCTTCATTGTAAATCGATCTTTATTTTTATAGATACTAAGTAAAAAATGCTTAAGCATATTTACATATCTAGCTCGCTGATCGCTCACATGTTGTAATGAAAGGGTATGTAAGTATATCTCTCGCTCACCGAATAACTCATTGACTCAGGATTCAATTTGAGCTAAATGAGCTAAAAGAGTGATATATCTCTTTTGATTGAAAGAGCTATATCTCTCTTTTCTTTTCATTGAGCTATTTCTCGCGTCGCTACTTCAAATCTTTGAAACTTTTCATTGTCTTAAAAGGGTTTGAAGATTCTATTATGTCTCTTTTTAGCTGTATTATTAATGCTTACAATCGAGATTTATAAGATGTATCAGCACTTCATATTAATTTTTTTTTATTAAATTGCAGATGTCACATGTAGCCATGATCTTCAAACACCTTAGGAGATTATGTAGTTGAAGATTATGTGGCTGCAGAATTTTATTTAAGTACATTACTTTCTTTTTTATTTGCAGTTATGACGTTAGTAAGACTAATATTAAGAAGTTTTCCATGTGGAAGAGTAGTAATGGACAGTTAAAAACATTATCCGACTTAGAATATGTTGATGGTTTCTCTGAGAAATCCGCTAAAAAACTGTTTAACAGTATAATAAGTGGTTCCCCTAAGGAAAAGAAGGTCACAAGTAGAATCAAAGGACAGATCTTACAACCACAATTAAGTGAAAGTGTAATAAAGGTGAGAGTCCCAAACATATTCACTATTCAATTTATTAACTTTTAAAAGAGTGAAGCCGTATTTGTCGCTGGCATCTACAAATATTAAGAAATAAAAACAATTGTCTACTAATAAGACTTCCTCATTAATCAAGTGATCCTAACTGCGACTGCTATGCTAGAGGACCTGTGTTTGATCACCAGGTCGAGGAAAGTGTTATTGGATTTTTCTGTGAAATTCTCAGTAGCAGTTCGGAGTCTCGATTTGCCCGGTTAATGGCAATAGGCTCGCCCCCTGTTACATGGCTCCTAAATATACCGGTGAAGTGTGAGTGTACATTAGTACTTTTCTGCTTAATCCTTCGGGGAATACAGGCGTGATGGTATGTTATGTAAAAATAAAATAATTAAATAGTAAAAAACAATGGCAAGGGGCCCAGGTGGCTTCCCACTAACCCTCGGTCTCTAGTTCGTGGTATCACCAAAAGCCAGGCTGGTGGGGACCCATGCAGGCTAGGGCCCAGCTGGCAATCACCTCCTCAACTATATGACCAGTTCAATGCTCAATATGACAGCATGTTTTAGTTTTTAATTCTCACCCAAGACAAGTATATTTGTGTGTGCATATATTTGGTTATAATCCTTAAGATTTGCTGTACATATCTGTTAAATATAAGAAAGAAAGAAACAGCAGTGGCGTAGCATGGGTCACTAGCACCCGGTGCGGATCCCGAATTTGCCGCCCCTTAATTTTTTAAATGAATAACAAAAAATGTAGGGCATGATAAAACCAAACTGAAAAGTAAACAAATGTTCTCACATAAAAAAAAAGTAAAATTCATTGTTGATACTGTATTTTATTCCACAACGAAACAATCATAAGATAGGTACTTGTTTTTTTTAATATTTTTTTGACCACCTGTGAAATGCCGCCCCCGCCAAAGTGCCGCCCGGTGCGGACCGCACCCCCCGCCCCCCCCACGCTACGCCACTGAGAAACAGTTTCGGTTAGCTAAAGTGCCAATTGTGTAAGTGCTAACATATTGTTTTTATAGGATTGCAAGTCAGTGCTAACAGTGTACATAGCAGTGAACTCTGTAAGCTGGACACTTATAGACAAAAGCAGTTATGAGGTCCAAGAGTGGAAGTATTACGGGATCAACTACCCAGAGGGCAAGAGGTTTCAGATCACTGATATATTGGACATTGTAAGTTGTTGTGTACTTTCAGTGAAAGTGATTACCTGTATCAGTTTTAATATTTTCATGTAAAATTAACCAGTAAATGAAACTCATTTTTTTGGTCTAGTAGGTACCCCTCTAAGGTTCAAATTGAGAGAGTTAATTTTGGTGTTAACTGTTACAACAATGCAATGAATCAGATTTAAAAAAAACTTAAACATCAATTTTCTCAGAAACATGTTCTTCCAATTATATCACTTTTAGCTGAAGGTACATAAATATTTCCTTACCACCTTATTCTATTAACCATGTATACCTAGGGTTGCCATCTCTAAAATCAATTAACCAGGGCAAGAAGCCTGTCAACCCCGGATATTGGAGCTTAGATCCCGGACATGTCGACAGTGTTTTTTAAAGTTACTTAATAAAATATTTTTCATTGTTATATCACCCAGCAGCGACCGATGACTTAACAACTTTTACCCGTGAACCCGGACCACAAATGAAACCCCACCCGGACGCTCCCCGGACGCCCTCTAAACTAGGACAAATCCGGGGAAACCTCGACGGATGGCAACCCTATGTATACCCATAGTATTAGACAGAGATGCTTATTGTATACTTTAGTAACCCAAGTATAAAGTTGTTTTTCGTTAGTGCGCTGGGACTGGATTACTCCACTATGGCCCTATCTTTTTAATTTACCCGGGAATTTAGTATGCTGTCTTGTGTTATATAAGGACCTTATTCTCCGACTTGTTTCAGCATTTCTTGTGAGGGGTCGTCTGTTAGGAAGTGCCATCTAGTTTTAAAAATGTAAAACAACTAAAACAAGATGTCGCAATTCTTACTGCATGCCGTTAACATGTAATGTGTTGTAGACGAGCAATTTGCGAAAAACTATAAAATATTTGAATTTGAGGCTAAAAGAACCGACGATCAGCCTTAAAGATCTATTCACGGAAATAAATATAATTTATTTTAAACTTTAAAAGGGTGACGTCAGCAACATCATACTAATTATAATAAAATTAATAGAGATAAGAGATCTTATTGTATTGAAATTCTGTCTTATTCAGCTTAAATTTGTATCGCGAAGGTTAACTACCGTCTATTGTAATGTACATAATTATGTACGCACGGCTACACATCAAGCTATACAAATCCAGTATAGGCTGGCCTTGAATGGTACGGAAAACTTTAACAATGGGAGGTCAGTCTAAACTGGTTTTGTACTGTACCGAATGACGGATTAACTATTTTGCTAGGCTTGGAACATAACAGAACAGCTGCCTATAGCGGACATATATGTGATGAAAGCGGAGGCCACGACGCTACGTGCGGCTGGAAGCGACCCCAACAACCCTAAAGTGTTGGCTGTCAACCTGCAGAAAGCCCAAATGGTTGCCATGATCGTCGCCTTAATTAATTCCAAGAGTCATGGAATAGAACAGTGAGTGTTGCCAAGTTGGTTAGTATATCTGCTGTGCACGTATTAAGATCTATTGTTCTATAATATCTACGAAAAAGGAAGGGTTAACAGCTGTGGTCGCATGCCTCCATAATTATACAGGTTGACATGCTACTACAATTACCTACCCTACTACTTTTATATTATCATTATTATGTACGGTCAGCAATGAAAGTTGCTGAACACCGCCAAGTTTTGAAAACAACACAGCACCATACTTTTCAATAGATTCACTTAGGAAAAAAATGATGGTCCAGTATGTAGAAACACGTACTACTTACCACATCTCGGGTCAGTAAGTTTTGGATAAAACATATGTTTAAGCGTTTTGAAGATTTTATCGTGTTCAGCAACTTTCATTGCTGACTGTACTTAAAGGTGACATAAATATTTATTTGTTTGTTATTTTCGATAAGTCAGATATGTGTTTTTTTTAATTTTAGTTTTTATTGTGCGCGTAATGACTGCTATTAGTGTTATAGCAGTAAAATTTCGTCCTATAAAAATCGATCTTGTGGCCCCTGCAAAAAATGTTGAGACAAAACACCAGTGTGATTTGAGTTGGTAGGGGTAGTCCGACACGATCCGTCGGCTTCTCCGGGCAGCGAAAGTCCATAAGGATTTCCATACGTTAAAAAAACGGTGTCTACATAATACGAAAGACCCCACTATCTTATAATTATTATAAGTGCAGTCAGCTAGCGACATCTATGTGTTGTAAAAGACTCTATAATAGTGGACCTACAAGGCAATGTGTCAAAACGTAGGATCGTTGCCGACATACCAAATTCTTGGCTGATAATTTATTTATACCTAATTTTTTTGTCAACTCTACTTGTTATGTTTATGTCAGAAGATTATCAAAATCATCGTTTTTCAGGTCTAATGAAGATGGAAATGATGGAGATGTATTGAAACAAAAAGTTTATTTTTTGCGGCCTACATTGCCATACAGGTATGTACAAATCCAGAACATGGTAACATTTTAACAAACTTTAAAAAAAATACAGTTTCTTTACATGGGCTTTGAACGTTTTTGTTTGAGTGAAACTGACGTGTCGAGTAATTTTGGAAGATTGGTTGATGTCATATAGTTTATCTCAAAGTGAATGTAGATGTCGCTTAAAGTTTTGTGGTTACATTGCAAAGTACCTAGATGGCGTTAGTATTGTTTGAAGTTTCACACTGGCGATATTGGCCCTCGGTCATTCCTATTAGAGTTTCGGGTCCTTTGAGAAAGTAAAAAATATGTGAGTTAATTTGTTTTTTATGGGCTTTCAAGCCGGCTATAGCCCTATGTCGCTTGTGCCCTATGAAAAAAGCGGTACAGTAGACATAGTCGTAGACATAGACAAAATCGTAATCCTACAATACCTTCTATTAGTTACCAAATTCCGCTGCCTAGTCCCAAACGTTCTGCCTGACAAAGAAAGCCGAAAAAAGTAGAAATCAAATTAAATCGGGATCAGTTTTTGTATAGAAATATTCCCAATATCTGTATTAAGGACATACCTTTACCGATCTACATTATGATAACGTAGGTACGGTAATGCGTGACATAGCTTACTAAACATAAATACTATTGTACCATAACTTAGGCGCCATTAATTAATTACGTAAGACGATTTTCACCAGTTTTCGACCTATAATGATAAGGATGTAAGAAAGAAGAATAATTGGCAAACCTCCCTGTGTTATATTCATTTCATAAGAGTTGATATTGCGAGTACTATAGAGTACTAAAACTTTTGCTAAAAAATCGTCGATAGCAGTGAAAATTGAAATTTTTTCCAGAATCATTTCAATCAATCATTCACACTACTATCTTCTTATTCAAATTTATTATTATTTAAATAAATGGTGAAACAGCATTACTTAGCTGCTTAAATTGTTACTATTATAATTGTTCTGTATTTATAGAGTATCTATATTATATATATTTGTTTTATTGTTATAGTATTATTAGTATAATATTTATTTTTATAGTAGGTATTATTAGTATGATATTTATATTATTTACATTTTATAACGCATTTATAATATTTAACATACCTACAATTAAGTATATATTTACTGAATACCTATTTACTATGTACACCTGCAACAGCCCATTGTCTTTTAACCAATCTTGTCCACCCAATGGTTGTCTGGAAGAAATTGCTTTTAGCGATAAGACCGCCAATTGTACCTACTTACCACGTTTGTTTTGTATTTTGCTTCTTGTGTACAATAAAGAATAATCTATCTATCTTCTAAAATAACGATTTTGAAAGCAAAAAATGAATACTCAGTTGTGAATACAATATTGCAATTTCTACTGCCATGTACACCTAGAAAGGGTGACTAACAATTTGCGAAAAACCAAAAAAAAAACATTGGCGCTCAAGGGGAGACCATACCATTACGCCTGTATTCCCCGAAGGGTTAGGCAGAGGTGTACTTAATGTACACCCACAGTTCGCCAGTATGTTTTGGTCCCATGTAATAGGGGTCGAGCCTATTGCCATTCACGCGGCATAAATCCAGACTCCGAGCTGCTACTGAGAATTTCATAGAAAAACCCAATAACACTTTGCTCGACGTTGGGATCGAAACCAAGAACTCTAGCGTAGCAGTCCCGATTGGGACCACTAGACTAACGAGGCAGTCTAGTTGAGTGGAGACCATCTGCCTTATGTATTTACTCGACAAACAATTTTCAGGTTATACGGAACCTTAGTCGGAAACGAAAGAGTATCAACTGATCAGACAGTGGAGATGTTACTGCAGGAGTTAAAAGAGAGATCTTCGAACAACTCCCACGCATACATTCCTGAACCACTACAGTCAATGTTCAGGTCACAGAAGGAACTTCAGAAGGACATGTTAGGACATTGCTTGCTGTTAAGTTTGACCTTTATGGATTTATGTATTTATAAGAATCGAGCGCGCATAGAAAAGTTAAGTAGACGTGGTGAATAGATCCTTGTAAATGATAGATATAGTTAGTAAATAAATTGTTGAATATAATTATTTTGTTTTTTTTTTTGTCACATCTCTTTAATTGTATTAGGAAAGATCGGGCAGAGGTGTTGTAGTTGTACACCGATGATTCACTGGCATGTTTTGGGTCTTATGTTTGAAATAAGCAGCAAGCCTATTGCGATCAACCAAAACAAACGTTAACTCCGAGCTGATACGTAAAAAAATATAGAAAAACCCAACACTGCTTGATCTGGAAATCGAACCTAAGGTCCCATGATCAGCATGCTAACAAGATGATTATTTTTTTTTGTACGGAAAATCGTATTCCCACTCCGATACTCCGCCACCCAGGGAGGCGGCTAGGTATTTCAGACTTGTACTGAGTAAAAAATGCACTAGCCCTCCCTTGCCATATTGTCACGTAGGAACCAAGACGTATATATAGACGCGTTATTCAAGAACATTACGGCTATCAAAAACAGCACAAATATAAGATTGCGACTAATACCTGCGAAGAAAGAAAGAAAATAAATGCCACCTCACAGTGTACCTGCTGTTACATAGAGACGAATATACATCTTTAGTTTCGTTCGATTAAGTGCTGCATTCTAACTGATCAATCGCAATGCTAGTTGGTGCGTAACTAAACGCGATCCGGGCAATTGCCTTGATTTCTTGTTGCCATTTTAGAGAGCGGATAACGTATCTATAGTTTATATATCGTTGCATAGGACTAGCAGAACTAGGTATTTTATCCTGCAAATATTTTTGTTCTCTTATTTTATCTATAAAACAGCGACTTTATATTTGTGGAGAAGCCGCACCTACGAAAGGGAAGTTAAAACAATATAAACCAATAAATAAAACTGCATCGTATTGCTTCAGTTGGACTAAAAAGTGTTTATTTGATAAAATACAACGAGCTTACTTTTTACAACATTTTACTTCTATTAATGACAAAAAAAAAACAAACAAAACCCTTAAGATGATAATAATATACATAAATACGATGGTATCAACTTCAAACGTATCATAATTCATAACTAACTAACATAAATGCAATTCTAGGCAAGATCATTACAATTCAAGTAAAATACCTTCTAAAAAAAGAAAATAATGTAATTAAAAATATCTTTAAAGTTATATCAAGAAAAATCTAATGCAAAAATTCTCTATAGATCACACATACACTTTTGACCTAACCAAAGTTGAATTTTGTATTTAATACTGATATTATTCATTTTGGAAGAACTAGAAAATATATTTACAATTTCATTTTATAATAATTATTATTTTTGACAAATGCCAACGTTTCAATTTTTCGCCTGGATATTTGTGACCATATCGCAACCAACTGTTTTCTCCGAAAACAAAAATGTAATAAGTAATACTATTGAAAAAAAAAAAAACTGAAGTCTGTTGTTACTGTTGTGTGTAAAAAGTTAGATCTTGTACTCTGGGATTGTATAAAATGAATTTTATATAGTCTATCCGGTCTCTGTAGGTAATGTAAGAAAATATATTCTATTGTAACATATGGGCTGAGACTGCTCACCACTGATTAAGTTAGGCCATCTTATTGAATATTGCTATTATTATCTGTAACTATAGTAACCAAACACCTGTCTCTTGCTATAAAATGTGACAACACTAAATTAAACTCGACTAATTAAGATGTGTATTTCACGTAGGTAAATAATTGTCTGAACCTCAAAAACAACATTACTAATCAGTTATCGAACAGCCTCAGGTAATAACTCTGTAGAAACCTAACAACATTGTAAAATTACCAGTCTATTGTATATTACATAAATATGTACAATTAATGATATAACAGCACCCATTAATGAAACTAATCCATGCATAAAAGTACGCCGCCTATAACGCTTCTTAAATAAAATATGTATATTTATCACCGCATTATTGTATAAGTCTATTGTATATAATTGTATATCTGTATAATTATGTATTGTACTATTATTTATATATCTGTTATTGTATGGCTTAAAATAAGTATTGTAGCAAAAATAAGCTGAATAGGCGACGTAACTTTACTGGTATTATACACGAAAACTTTGCATTCAATAAAATCTGTAAAAAACTCAATCCAGACTACAAGATCATTATGTAATCTAAATATGTCCATATTTTATTAAAAAATTCAACAACACTTATTTTACTGTGGAACTGTTTTAACAAGTCTCTATTGTGATAAAAAATTATTATTTTGTATCTTTATTTTTCCGACAGCGGTTGGCGAGTGGCAGTGTGTATAATGATAGGTGTATACTAAGTTTAAGAAAATTATTATAGGCCATTTTTATGTTGGCTACCAATTATTTGATTAATACTAACAACTATTTTTAAAATAAGTCATTTATAAAATAAATTATACAATAATATCGCCAAAAAATCAAGTGTATTGCACTGGTACTGCACTGACTGCAGATATACGCTTTTATTTTTTTAAACTATACAAATATAATGCAAATAACACTTAAGTCGGGTTCACACATTAGAATAAGAGAGAGAAAGTTTTCCGATATATTTCGACGCTAATGTGTGGACTCGAATTTACGACAAACTAAATATAGATACAAATTAAAAACGCCGTTTTTATGTAGTACACTACTTTGAAAATGGAAGACGTTGAAATAATTCGTAGCCAACTTCTCTATGAAACTAAATCTGATACACTAAGCTCATTATAACATGCATTGACATATACACCGATGTGTACGAACCCTTACCTATACTGATTTATTTTGCGACCAAACTGTTAAAGGTATGTCTGTACTATCCAAATGTATGAAAACTTGGCTTACACAAAATATCTATAGTAATGTCGAGTACACAATAACTTACAATATTATATTGATTCATGTAAGTTTAAAATTACTAAGCATGTGGATATGTCCAATAGTTAGAACGAAAAGAAAGGGTAGTCGCCTTCATTCGCCAATTCGACATCTTAGACTTTACAATTTCACCATGAGATCACAATTAAATGCATTAAACGAAGGAATTAGTGAAAACTGGCAAGTTTCAGTTCTATTACGACTAAACTAAGATTTTTTACCAAGCTTAGCAATGGTTTAGTTTAACTCACATTGCTCAGACATTGTATTAAATACAATTGACGTTATTTTGATAATATGTTATGCAAAGTATAGTTTTACAATGCAATCTTATTCTCTCCTTTACAAACTTAAAAATATTATACAAAATTAAGTAGGCATATTGATATTGCATTAGATACGAAGAAGAGAATTGATTAGGTATAATTATGGGTAAAATCGCATTACATACTCTGTAATTGAAGTTTATAATATTCTTCAAGACGCTAAGTGGATGTAAAAGTGTGCTGGAATTTTATTCCATTGAAAAAAGTTTGACAAAAAAGCACTGGCAAAAGGATTACAGATTCTATCTTCTATCCTACGGGTATTCGAAATGTCATTGTAGGTATTTATAAATAAATATTACGTAGTAGGGTTAGGAACATGCTTGAAACCTAATTAATGTTATTGAAATCAACCCTCGGGGAACATAATCCATGAGTTACGTAGATAATGTACGGATATCCGATCAGAACTGGACGGCACATTTAGATACGGCATGATACTGTTTACTGTGAATTTAATATTGTGAACTACAAGATTTGCCAATTTAAATTTCAAATCTAAGACTCGGATCGTCTCGGCGATAATCGCACGTTTTCAGCACTTAAAAATAGTTTCATAAGAAAGCAAAACCGTGCTCTCAAAAAATATTTTACAAAAATCATCTCGTGACAATACAAACTAATAAGATTAACTTTATAGGTATACATACTCGTGTAATTGAGCAAAACTTAACAAAACAGTGAGCAATACAAACAGAACAGCCTGGCACGTGATACAAACGCGTAATTTGCATTCTTTGACTAAACTTATGCGTCTTAATTGAAACCGATATTCCTTTACATATTTTAATTTACACTTTTGTTTACAACAGTACGGTGTCAATTTTATGTTGCAACACTGCCTCAAAAATTCCCAATGATATGTATTTACAATAACCACACTGAATGTAAGAGAGAAAAAAAAACTTTAAAAAACAACGTGTGTATAAAGTTGTGCAAAATTGAAACCAGTTTCCTTTAAATCGATTTTCCACAACTCCCGTGAACTGAACAAGTATATTTACTTAGGTACTTAGCACGTTGCATATACGTCACTAACTTTAAGACTATTTCACATTTACCTTTTTAATAATATTGTATGTAATAAATGTATAAAATATCATCTGTAATCTCTGTATACTTAATCACTTCTTGTTTTATATTTAAAAATTAAATCCATTTGTATCGGTATAAAAATCTAATAAGTATAAATCTGAGGTTATATCTCGGCTATGGCACTGTGTTGTATGTTTGTATTCAAACTTTGTACTAGGGTACGTCGCGCCGTCCCCGCCCAATATGGAAAAAATATATCGTTTATTGTATAAAAATACTTATCAACTATTATTGTATAAGGCTGCGCGTGTTGTGTGATATAAAATATAGTAGAACTGAATCCTATGCTATTGTATTCTGTGTGGGGCGGGAACGGCGCGCGCTACCTCGGGAGGATCACACCTTGTGAACAATGTGGAAAACTTTAGTCACGGAAGATAAATGTTACTAATTTTCTTCGATAACGATGTTTTTTTTCAATTGTAAACCTCCGAAAGTTTGATAGGAAAATTAAAATGGAAAATAAAATGCTACTGGTGGCGTGAGTTGTGAACGCAGCTTCAGAATCGGAAGGCACGCGAGTCAGCTGGTAACTATTTAATCGATGATCGTGATCTAAAGCTACGATGTGCCTATTACTCGATTTGGAATCGATTTGTTTCGTATACAAGTTTATTTGGTTCGGTATTCCAGTTTGATTGTTTATACATAATTGATACATCGCGTGCGCCAGCGCCGACGTTCACAACTGACAGACCGATTAATTTTCATAATTGCCCAATGCGATAAATTCGTAAATCAACACACAATAAACCCACTAAATAATAATATTGCATCGATCACTTTTTAGTGACAAATAATAAAATGGTATCAATATTTCATGTGACCCCCACACATCGACCTTACTATTACACCTATTAGTTAATTAACAGTTCATATTATGCGGTAGGAAAACGAAACCATCACAATAATAGTAAAATAAGCTATATAAGTTGTCTATAGTTACAAACAGAGATATTAAAACGTTAAAAAGTTTTGCTGGAATATCCTGGCACTGTTCTGTTTCTGTGATGTTTATAGTCTGTGAGACTCGCGGATTGGATCAGATTTTTAGATATATCAGATATATCTCTTTACTATGTCCGAGTATACTGTTTGCTTGAGCTTATTCCTATTAATTTTGAACCGCAATTATGTGGTCGTGTCACCAGAATACTCCAACAACGTCACAAATTCATATAATATTTTTATTCTTCCTAAATTCTAAGTTATTTCGCGATGAATGATCGAATTGCTTGGTAATTCGAAAATTGATAGTCTAAGTTAAATTAGAAATAAGATTTACTCTGGCATACCCTCCGTCCCTTGGATCAAACTACTTCAAAGCACTTTGCGTAATCACACACGTTACCTAATTGGTAAATTTTACTAATCTCACTCATCGTAATAATGTTATCGAATCAGTCAAGCAAGAAAAGGTGACGGCTCGGCCACGACCAGCCGGACACTGACACAAACAAACATTTTAGATAATTATAATTTAGGAACATAAACGATTTCGATATCGAGTTGACTCACGAATAAATCAAAATTCTGACTTCTCTACAAAATTTAATGGAAAACTTTCAAACATACACTCAATCCCACAACGGATTCTCGATCACGTCTCGACACACGAAGATTTAACTCTAAAATGAGCGAAATAGACACCTAACCTACCTAGCTATCACAGTCCTCTCTCAGTCTGACCCTCGCCTCTTAAATGCATCTCATTTTGTCACATCGTTGAAAAAACTGGTAACAACCTAAACTAGGCCAACTATAATAGAAGCTGGTAGAAAAAATTTAAAAATCACTACACTATTTGGCACCTATAGTGTTACGAAGACATCTCAGTAATCTCACATTGTTAATTAAGAGTAAATGCATTCATTAATGTAACAGAAATTAGTGGAATACACACTAACAAAGTATAATGTTGATGGCAAAAGGTAACCTACGTTTTTTTTGGTTTGCATTCATGATTGTGTTTTCACCGAAGATGTTCATTCGTTCTTCATTCGTCTCTTATTCAAGTAGACTTACGTCCGAACTCTGTCTACAGCTATCTCATAAATTCTTATCATTCCTTATCGTTACTTTTTAACATATTTTGAGCATCATGGATTCTCTTAAAACCCCATATTTCGCCAGATTTTATCTCTTAATACTCGTAAATAAAATTAACTTAATACGTCTACAAAATATGTATATTTATTACAATTAGGCACAGCTTCGCGCCGGAAACATTCATCGCGAAATATTGTTATGTGGTAAAAGATCAATTCTTAATTTTAAGATTTCAACAAAGTGTTTTAAATCCTAATTTCCGGGCTAGATCCGCTCGGATCGTCTGTGAAAACTTCAGCAGTATCGATTTTCACCGAGAAAACTAACTCTTACGTGGTAACTTAACGATTACGGGGCAAAAACGCTAACTGTACTCGTTTCTTCGACGGTAACACTACACGTGATGAACTTGGGACTGTACATCGCGACAGACCTCCCGATAGAGTATAAACAGGACGTTATTTACAGATCGAAGCTCGTTTTACAGCGATCCGGTTAGTTATATATCGACTACTGGTACTGAAAGCCCGCGCAGGATGCGCGAGTCGTATACTTGTGACGCCGCGTGGCTCAGTTGTAGAGCCGGTCGGCGGCGTAGAGGTCGTGGTGCGCATGGGCATGCGTGGGCGCCGGGTGCCACCGCGGCGGCGGCGCGGGTCACTGGGCCGGCAGGCACGTCACCGGCGCGCCGGGACCTACGGCCGGCTTGAACTCCGCGCCGGAGCCAGGGAACTGCTGGAACGGCGGCGCATAGCATTGCGGGAAGTACAGCTCGGGCTTGACTACGGCGGCCGCGGGCGGCAGTGGCCGCGGCGTCTTGTTTGCGTCAGCACGCCTCGCCTTGGCTGCGTGTGGGTTCATGTGGTTGTCGATGTGCTTCTTCACTTCTGGCTCCGTGGCAAACCGCCGCCGGCAATTAGGCATGGGACAACAGAAAGGACGGTCGCCCTGATGCGTCCGCGTGTGCTGATCAAGGATTGCCTTCTGTCTGAAGTCCTTACCACACTGAGTGCACTTGTAGGGCTTCTCACCAGTATGGATGCGCAAATGCTGGTTTAAAATGGTTCGCTGACGGAAGAAGCGCGGACAGTACACGCACCCGTACGGTTTTTCGTTGGTGTGGATGCGGAGATGCTGGGTGAGATGCGATTGCTGACGGAAGCGCTTGCCGCACTCAGGACAAGGGTATGGGCGTGATTCTATATGAATACAGCCATGCTGAAGCAGTGTTGACTTCTGCTTGAATTCCTTTTGGCAAATTGGGCAGCGCACATATAGGGGCATCGCTCGACCGCCGAGTACGTCTGGTAGCTTGCCTCCTTTCAAATATTGCAGAGAGAGCCCTGAGCTGAAGACTGAGTGATTCAGACCTTTTGTGTCTTTGAAATAAGCAGGGTACTGCGCCGTGTCACCTGGTGAAAAGCAGGAGCCGCGCTGATCGCCGTTCTGTCCATCCGCATCGCCAAATGTTGACTGGATCTCTTCCTTGTTCTCGTCGGCCGGAAACGGTACGTCCTGGGGCCATAGTGTCGGCGTCGTCCCGTTCTTGAAGATGAGATGCGGCGACACATCTGCAAAAATGCAACAGGCTGGTTAGTTAAAGGTGTGAGACGTTCAAGCGGGGGTAACCGACGAGTGGGTTAATCAAACTAGGAACGGTTACGGGAGCGTCCGGCGGTCGGTTCCGCGTCTCGCGAGCGCCCACCGTTATACGGGCGACGAGGGGACCGAGAATTTGTCTGATAGGAAGGCCAATGGATGCGAGACCGAATCGACAGTGCGGGGGGCGGCGGGGAGCGCGGGCGCCGGCGGCAGTGACCGGCGCGGTCAGTGCGAGCGGCGCGCGCGGGGACCGGGGGGTATATATGTGTGAATAGCGCTCGCCTTGGTGTGTGCGGACGTGCTGGTTCAGGATGGCCTTCTGGCGGAAATGTTTGCCGCACTCGCCGCACGTATATGGCTTCTCACCGGAATGGATGCGCAGGTGCTGGTTGAGGATGGCGCGCTGCCGGAACGAGCGCGGGCAGTACACGCACGCGTACGGCTTCTCGTTCGCGTGGATCCGCAGGTGCTGCGTCAGGTGAGACTGCTGCCGGAACCGCTTGCCGCACTCCGGGCACCCGTACGGCCGCGAGTCAGTGTGGATCCGCTCGTGCTGCAGCAACGTCGACTTCTGCTTGAAGTCTTTGCCGCAAGTCAAGCACTTGAACAGGCGCAGCTCCGAGTTCGGATTGTGTTTCCGTGGCTTCGGGGGCTCAGGCTGTACTATGTCTGGCAAGTGGCGGAGATCGGGCGCCGCATACTGGTCCAGTGGACCTTCAAGGGATAGGACACCACCATTTTGTTTCAGATAGTGTAGTGGGAAGCCGCCGGTGCCTAGCATGTGGCTTGTCGGTCGGGCTTCCTTAAAGTAGGGCGTGTACTGCTGTTGTAGATCTGGTTGAGGGACGAAACAAGGCGTCCGGTCGAGGTGGTCCTGTGGAGGAGGCTGTGGTTGACTCTGGAGCTGCTGCTCCACTTGCATATGCTCGGGTGAAGTTTGTTGTTGTTGTTGTTGTTGCTGCTGCTGTTGCTGCTGTTGTTGTTGTTGGGCTTGTTGTTGTGCCTGTTGTTGAGCGAGTTGCTGGGCAGCGTCCTCTGCGGCCCCCGTAGGGTCTGGAGGGGGTGGCGCGGGCGGGTAGGGTGACGGTGCTGGCGATGCGAGCTGGGGCTCCGGTTGCGGTGAGGGTCCACCAGGACTCTGGTGCTGCATTGGTTGGTAGCCGCCGTCCAGTACACCGCCACCCCATTGCGTGCCCGGTGGGGCTCGTTCCACGCCATCTTTGTATAGGACGTATGGTGTTGTCGTATCTGAAAATAAATAAAATAAATTTTACTACGTGATTCATGTATTTGAGCACGTCAATTTCCCAACCAAATGTGCCAAAATTCCTAGTTAGTATAACGTAGCGACTCGGTATTGTGTGATAAATGGTGAGCATATCACCACAAAGGGCGGTGGCGTGCGTCGGCTGCACAGCAAAGCTCGCGACATCGCGTGTCGCGCGCGATTCATAACACTCGCTGCGCCAAACGAATAAGAATTTAATAAAATGTCACGATGTGTGCTGCGAGACGCTTCGGTAGTGTCAGCCGAAGACCATTACGCGATGGACTCCGTGAAATGAGAAAGTCATTGGAACTTGATCAAATTACACGTAAAAGTAACAGTACGTGTTGCCTCCTTTTCATTTTCGATTAATTAAAAAAAAGTTAAGTAGGTAAGTATCTACAAAAAAGGTTAACTAGTAATAAAAGCTTTAAATTGATTCTTTATAACAATAGCTTTTTCAATAAATGCGGATAGTGAAATACCAGCTAGGCAGTAACAAAATCGAAATCCATTTACATTATAATATTTTTTATCGAATCGTCCGTTTTATAATACGGATTTAATCGTTCAGTGAAAACAACTGAGATAAAAGGAACTTATAAAATGAGCACGTTTCTAATGATTCACTTTCTCAACGTATTGAGTCTGTGGTGTCACAAAAACGCGGGAAATGCGACCATTTTCTTTTCCCGCTCAAAGGGAAATGCAAATGGCGGGTTGATAGAATTTTATCTACTACCTAATTTAAAATATCTATTGATTTCTGTTTCTAAGATGTTTTTTTGGGGGTTGTGCCAATGTGTGGACATTTATGGGATTATTTGTAAATCTAGAATCTTGTAGGTAATTGACATTTTCATTTTCTTAAGCAATATACAATTAGCATGAAGTAATTGCGTTGCTTCAATAATGACTATAATAAGTTGAGTTTTCCTTTCCAACCTGGGAGTTTGGGTTTGGTTAATGACAAACTGTGGGTGTACCTTAATACTTCTCTGTTTTCCCTTCAGGAAACACAGGCGTAGAGGAATGTTCAATTATTATGAATAGAACAGAGGTAACTGAACGAAACTTTATAAGGAATTCGATTGTTTGGGCAATACCAAATTTCTAACAATAAAGTTCTCAAGCTTTTTGGACTTTTGAATTTCATTCAAGATTGTCATAGAGCGAGTTAGCATGAAAACCGGGACCGGCAGACACAGAGAAGTCACCCATCCATACGCTGAACGCCACCAGCGGAGCTTAACCTCGCAGTAAGTAAGAATTTAGAGAAGAAAGGTTCCTAAAGTATGTTAAACTTTCGTTTCGATTCAACTTCCGTCACAGTTGACCAAAACACGTGTTGTTACAGAGTAATGGGAACTCACTTCTGCGGTCACGCTTGACGTTTTTGACAGCCACCGTTGATATATCAGGTTTCTGATGTTTACTCGTATACCTACAACGATGTACTGTCGAGAACTAAAGTGTTTAAAAAAATATAAATACATCGACAGTTTTTCACAACAGTCTTTGTATTAAAAAATTTAATGATGCATGATCTTCAAGTGGAAGGTTGGACCAAAAGCCTGGACCAAAAGTATACAGAGCCAATAATACGCGGGCAATCGTCTATGTAGCTATTGGAATCCGATTGTTTTTCAAAGAAAAAATAGGTACACGTAGCAAACCGCAGCATTCAATCGTAGCTACGCCCTACGGGCTACGAAAATCTAAACTTGCTACGAGCCTACGACGGATTGGAGAGTAAATAAATTAAAAAAATTTGTTGATTGCCACTTGCAAAAAAAAATGGTAATCATATCACCCATGGTGATAACATTTATCACCTTTGGTAGGTACCAGAGGCGTTTTTTCAAAATCCGGCGACGTATACAGCCTATTAACTTGCGCTGGCGTGGTGGACTACTCGTATATACCCTTATGATTGCGAGAGGCTACTATTCCCAGCAGTGGGACTGTAAATGGTCTGATGATAATTATCGTCAGGGTATGGTAGGTACATGTATTAAAATACGGTGTGAAATTTAATAATAGCTGGGTTCGCACGATCTAAGATAACAAATTAATAAGAATATTTTTTGTACGATATACATTTTCGAAATTACATATTTTGATTTCTTGCATGTTTTCAATATTACCATGTATAGGATTCAAGCATCATCTGCTAAGTCTGTTTTTAAATTTAAGTATTTTGTAGGTACTTGCGGTTAAATACACCGTAAGGACTACCTGTACTCTCTTAAACTCGCGTTTGTTTACTCGTATGTTTATTTCTGCATTAAAAATATCGCATAATCCTATCGTCGCCGACTGTACTCTTTCTGAGTTTCCCCCATCAGATACCAACGGTTTATGACAGATAGATTAGTAAGTAGCAAACAAATTGAATGGAGGTAGTAGCAGCATAACATAATCGAACTAATGACTGACGTTATTAACAACATGTTTGAACTAGCTGGTCGAAGAACTGATCATGTTATTGATAAGCTTATATGCAGGCAATATCGACATGTTACAGCACGGATTTTGGATTTGTGTCCGGTTCCTTCTAACATGTTCACGTACCTATTATATGGAGCGGTGGGGGGGGGGGGGGAGGGCTGATTATGCTGTTCTATGGAAACTGTGTGTTTTACTGCATAACCTTGGGAATATAGGGGTGATGGTGTGTATTTGTCCAAAGACCTGTTTTTACACAAAAAAAGGAATGGAATAAGTATCAAATATAAATTTTCCAGCACCGCCACTGGGAGTCAGTGATTTTTTATTTACATATATACATACACTCTCGCCTTTTTCCCACAGGGGTAGGCAGAAACTATGGATTGCCACTTGCTACGATTCTTGCATATCTCTTTCGCTTCTTCCACTTTTTATTTAATTCATCATTATCTATCCATTACAATCACGGGTATTGTAGCCAGCAATGGATGGGCACGGGTCTTATCCCAGAACGAAAGGGATTATAGCCCACCACGCTAGCCTACTGCGGGTTGAAAAACTTTACACGCCGTCAAGAAAATCTCTCAGGCGGGTTTCCTCATGAGGTTCTTCATCACCGTTTAAGTGAGTAATAATTGATACCTAAATTCGAAAAGTCAGAGGTGCGTGCCTTGGATTCGAACTCGAGACCTTTGACTCGGCAGTCCAATGGTCATATCTTTAGGCTATTACTTAACTGTTGATTAAATTATTGACTAAATTATTTTATTTAGAAAAGGTTCCTAAACAAAAAGTTTTTAACTTATGTAGGTACTTAGGTAGGCCATAGTTTTTCATAAATGTATCTGCACATAAGACAAAAGTTTAATTATTCATTTATCGCTGTATATTAGACATGACCTGTAAAATCAATCATGGTCGTCGTTAAAACCCTATTATCGATTATGAAGTTACACAAAACTTTTTTTTACCTAAGGCCACGTCATTCGTCATTGGAACAGACACATTCAGCCACATAAAAAATCGTGCATCATCTATCTTGGTGCGGCGGGCATCGTTAATAATTCCAAAGATCGTCTAAACGTTGATAAAATCATGCTACTACTTATATACTTATCGATGCCACAATCGGTTCAACGATAGTCGGGTACATCGATCTCGAATTAAGAAAAAATTAAGAATTATTAGCTTATTAGTCATTTGTTTTTTTTGCACATCACTTTTTAGGCATAATTTTATTATTTTTTGAAATTGGAAGTGAATATTCACCGGAGTGAGTAACCACGAAACAAAACGCATTGTCATCCAACGCAATAATAATACGCGAATACGTTCCATTTCACTTGTACAAATGTTCCTTTATACGTGGTGCACAAAGACAAAGATTTATTGCCGAATAACATCTGTTTATAATCGAGCCACAGATAAAATAATACGGTATGAAGCCCAACGATTTCTTCATTTGACAGCTAAAGTTTTAATGACGCGTAGGTCGGGCCGGATGCCTGCACATGTGGGGTGTCATTTTGTATTAAACTTTTTTCTCTTAACCCTTTTTTAAAATTATAGCGTTATGACGTACGGACGTTTGGTCTTTCGTATCTTATGGGAATCTTAACCCTTTCAACGCCGAGTTGGATACTTTGATTTGAATATTTGAAGGCCAAGGAATGATTAAGGTTATAGGTATTTCTGTCTTCCGGAAGTGAGGAATTTGAGATTTTTTATACCTCATACAATTTTTAACCTAAACTGACAAAATTAATCACAAATAAACATATTCTTAGATTCATGTAGTTATCCAGCATCTTATCTTAAAGTTCCAAGTCATTAACCGAATGTTAAGGTACGTGACACGTTTCGGATGCGTTCTCATATAATTTTATAAGTGACGTTAACATTAACGAAAGGGTTTGACCACGTGTTGGTGCTTTCCTCGGAGGACACATGCGGCTATGGGAATCAAATGAAAGGGGTTTACATCCTGTAAGATTATTCATCTGATTTAATGCGTGTGAAAAGGTCTTAGAAGTATGGAGACAGTAATTAACGTACCGAATTAAAAGGAAATGCATCTGTTACTTTTCTGACTAGGTAAAGTATAGTCGATGGTTTGATCTGTCAAAATAATTGATAAGAATCTGACAGAAGCGTTTTTATTTTTAATCTACAAAGGTATATGAAACATATTCCTATTTATTAATAAATTCTTTATTTTTAGGCTACTTTTTACAAAGTAACATTATCTAAGTATTTATGATATTTTCTTTCTGTATTCCGTTTAGAAATGAAATTATCTTTTCGTAGCTTTCGTAGCAAATTCGTAGCAGATTAAAATATTCGTAACTTTGCGAAACAATTTGAAAATAAAAAGAGTTTTTTCTCTGGATTTGATGATAGGTTTGCATGTTTGTTCAATCTTTTAAAAAAAATATTGTTTGGAATATGAGGCAGTAGGCAATGGTTGCAGGACGAGAGGCTATGCGCTTACGCCGCGAACTGGTTCGGCCAGAACGCCCCTTTCCTGCGCACGGTACTACAACGCGACGTACCGACAGCAAATATGTATTTGTAAAGCTTTAAAAGGTTTTGAGCGTGTAGGAGCCTAGGCGGCTAAGAACAATAGCTTTTACATTGTGTCGTTAATTTGTTACTTGATGGGTTAGTGTGTTTAGTAGATGGCTTAATTATTAGACTTAAATGAAAAATTACTACTCTAACTTGTAATTTAATTTACTTAAGTTGGTAGGCTTGTTCTGCTGATGTGTAAGTGAAGACATAAAATTAGAACAACAATCCTACGATTCCATATTTAAATTAGAGTTTAGAAAAAATATATAATTATAAATAAATATACATATTTACATTTTCTTTCTCTTCTATAGGTATATAATTTTTTTTTTCTTTTCCAATTCATTAGAATATTGAAAATATAGAATTGTAAGGTTAAATATAGAATTGTAAGGTTTCGAATGTGAGGTTCTCTAGTTTTTTTTATAAAAAGAATACATAATGATTGTACAGCCTAACTATAGTGGCTAACATATCGAAATTCTACTAAATACTAAACACTAATTAGTAAAAACAATTCCAAGAAATATTAACGACAAACAAAAACAATAAAAAGCTCAAAAGCTGCGCTTGGGCACTGTACAAGGTTCACGGATGGTCGGAGCCGTCACCCGCTTGGCAGCCGCGATCCACCGGATTAAATCCCTTCCAACTTAACAATACCATAAAAATCACTACCCACAACACTTAACAGCTAACTAATAAAGTTCAAAATTCCATAAAACAGTAGGAAAATTACTTTTGTATTAGATGTCGAGAATCGAACGGGTATAAAATATAATCTACATGATTTTTTGTGGTTGTATGGTACGGAGGTTTTCGGACAATTATGTTTGATTGGAGTTATAATACGACCGGTGAGGTGGATGGGATGATGGTATGCGATCGGTGATCCCATACCATGATGCATTTCTAATGGACACCAAGTTATCGTGTGAAATAATATCACTTGTGTTACGTAAAAATATATAATCAACTTCCAAAAACACTCAAAGAATTATCCTTTTCGCAATTTAAAAACAAATTATTAAAATTTTTGATGAGTAAAAACGATTACAATGATAAAGAATAGAGACTTAGAAGATAAAATATTCATATAATAGGTTTATAAATGTATGTAGATAGTAAATATTACGAACATAAATCTGTAATAGTATTTTTTTTAAGGTTGTTCTTATTATTATATAGACTCGATTTGCACGTCCCATGGGGCAGAATACCTTGAAAAAAATCCAACACCTGTATCTTACACTTACCATATTTGAGCAAATAAATACATTTCATTTGTATCATTTTTGAAGACCTATCCATAGATACCTCACACGGGTACGTACGTACGGGTTTGATGAAAAAAAATTTTTTGAGTTTCAGTTCTAAGTACGGGGAACCCCCAAATTTTTTAGTTTTTTTCTATTTTTGTGTAAAAATCTTAATGCGGTTCACAGAATACATCTACTTATCAAGTTTCAACAGCATAGCTCTTATAGTTTCAGAGAAAAAAATCTGTGACATACGGACGGACAGACAGACAGACAGACATGACGAATCTATAAGGGTTCCGTTTTTTGCCATTTGGCTACGGAACCCTAAAAATGAAATAAGTATTCAAACCCTTCACCTAATTTCCAAACTTATATCGAGGGGTTACATATATGTATAAACCGACGGTAAAACCTTATTAAAACCGTTTCTCTAACTAATGTTTTGACTTGAGCAATTTGTTATAACTCCGTTGTTATTTTAGCGTTTCTGAATCATGCAGTTACAGAGTTGTATCGACAATGAAAACAGGATGCTTGGACGCGCTTAGTCACAAGTCTTTGTGACTGTTTAGACGCCAGCTTTAGCGGCTTCAGACTTCAGTTCGAAATCTTTGTACAGGTGCTCTAATAAAGGATAATTTTGTAACCATATTCATAGAATAACTACATCTTTATCCATCTAAACTAAACTCCAAAATCTACCCATAGATGAAAATGGAGTTTCGAAGTCAAAACGCAATAAATTGAAAGTAAGTACATTAACCCTTCAAAAGTTCAACAGCGCAATGCAAGAAAAACATTGACATTGCCCCATACAGAAGACGTACAAATTGAAACATTAATTATTTATTTATAAAAAACCAAGAAACTCCTTTCTTATGAATCATATGAGAACGAATGCGGAAAAGACAAGTGAATGAAGACGTTACAAAAACCTCGCAAGTGTCAGCGAACGGATAAAAAGTGGTTGTCGGACATTCACAAATTTCACTGAGACATTATAAACATAAGCGCTATTCATCGCCGCGTCATCGCCAATTCAGTATTCATTACTTCAGCCAAGTGCAGCATGCGAACGCAGCCGAGTGCGTAACGACGCGAAAGTGACAGGTCGTTTTGGCGGGAGACCGGCCGCCCGCCATGTCTGGCATTGGGTTCTTTATAATATCTACACGACATCGGTACCGGTTGTACGCACCACGCGACACTCGGCCCGCGTCGCGACAATTTATTTCGGTTCGGGGCAATGCACTTATCGCACGCAGCCCTGAGATCTGCGCGACGAATAAACGAGAGTAAACATGAAACGCGAAGGGAAAAAATAAATGCAACGGCGATGGCGACAAATCAAGGCTGTTCAATATAGCTGACGTGCCGCCTCCCGCCGACTACGAAGGACCACTTATTGTTGGCCACTGAACTTGTACAGGGTAACAAGTGTCGAGTAACCTATGATATTAAACAGAACTTCTAGTGGTATTTGTCAAACGTTAATTCAAAATCTGTCATGAGTTTGACAGAAATCAGCTGTGTTCTGTCAATCTCCCGTTGTTGCCTAGCTTGATTAAAGTAATTAATTATTTTTATAATTGCTACAACGTAACTCTGCGTGTCCCATAATATATTGCACAATTTTATGTTCTTTTAAATTTTCAGAATAAATATAATAAATCTTTTAAATGGTTTCGGCTGTAATTAATGGCATGTTCGCACACTCGCACCGACTAAAGAATGGCACTGAAGGCAATAAAAGTTTAATACAGCCGATGTAACAGCGCACACTTTGTTATTCCTGAAATAAGTGGACTTTACTCGCCCAAATCGTATAGCAGCACGGAAGTGCAATTCAAAGTATGCTAATTAAAACAAGTTTAATTCAAAATGTATTTTTATTTGCAAAACCTGTTCGCTAACAAGTGGGTGGTAGTAAAAAATCTATTAATTCAGTGTGCCGGGTGCAGCGTCTGTGTCTGTATCTGCACGGTAATTTGTCAAGTGCACGTTTCGCGCCAAAAGTGACGTTTCACAAATCTTCAAAATGGCGTGCGGTGGTAATTAAACGCGCGCAATAACTGGCCATAAAGCAAACGAAGCGCATTGATGACGCGCCGCCCGCGCTATTTCGAGTGCGCGACGCCGCCCGACAAATGCTAACGGCCTCTAGGACACTCCAGCGGGACACCAGTCACCACCGCAACACACTCCTACAGTATTTGTTTATTAATTCAATGCTGAGTGCCGCCAGGCCAGGGTTAACAAACGATTTTGTGTCAGATAATAAGCCTAACGTTAAATGAAACAGATATTATTGCAGGAATTTCTGTGAAAATAAACAGATTCTGATGTCTTACTAGGTACTTAATTACGATATTCTACCCCTCTACGATAATTACTAACCCTGCAGATTTATTGTTTAAACTAGTTATAAGTTAGCCACGGGCTGCTACTTAAATCAAACAAGATATTAAAAGTTGAGCTGCCAACGAAATGGTTGAGCTACACAATGTCCGATGCATGCGTGCTGTGGGGCTCAAAGCCGCTATGGCTCTTTCTTCAAAAGGCCATTTTAGACATAATAGTATCAAAATAAGTGAGTTTCGCAGCGAAACATTGCGAAACTCACTTTTGATTTTCATTTTGATACTACTATGTTTGGACTTAAAAAGAGACCAATATGGTTCTCTGAGCTTGTTTCGGCTTTTCTTCTCAGAGGTCGTCAGCAAGGAAATGCGAATCAACTAGTACTTAAAAATGTAAAGTAATGACTCAATGAGATAACTCGGTAAACGAGCTGGCTACCTGATTGTAAATAGTCATCGCCGCCAGGACATCTGCAAAACCAAAGGAGTTGCAGATGCGTTGCCGAGCCTATGTGAGGAAAATGGTGGGAAAGGAGAAAAGGAGAAGGAAGGGGACTGAGGCAGGAATTGGGCCTCCGGCGCTTCACACTCACCATACCAAACGCAACAGTATGCAAACTGCTACTTGACGTCGATATTCTGTGGGAGGGTAGTACTTCCCCGTTCGAGACCACCCCTTTCATACTTGCACGTAGACATGCCAGCGAGACTATACTACTGCTTAAACTGACTTGTAAAAGTATCTTTAAAAGATCTTTTTACTAAAGAAATAAATCATTTATTATTTAATACCTACTAAATATTAGAAACAAGGTTTTCGCAGCGTTTATCAAAATAAAGGAGTTCCTATGTCATTTGCACGTCTTTAGGTATTTAATCATACAAAAATAATATTTTACAATTTGACATTTAAAAATCTTTGACTTGACATTGTTGTGATATTCAAGTTTACCTACGGAAAATACCTATAATTGTTAATAGAATATTATCCATACTGGTAATACCAGAAAGATAGATATTGTCAATAGAATGAACAATAAAATTAGCGAAATACCAAAAAATAATATTTTTTTATTGGTGCCAAAGGAAGCGAGCCTAAAATTAACCTTAAAATTAGACCTAATCTTATGTTACCAACAAACCCTTAAAGAGGTCACGGATAAATACATAATAGAATAAATAATCAAAATTAATTTATGAATTCACTGCTGCCAACCCTGAAAAACTTAAAAAAACGACGGCGATCAAATGTGCACTCATACATGTAAATGCAGTCAATCGATCAAATTGGTTGCACGAGTGAGTGACAGTTCTGCATTGCAAATATAATAAAAACGAAGCCCGCGCCGATCAATATAATCACTTTACAATTATATCATTAAAGATAGCCGCCGACGATTTCAATTTGAATATTAATAACTTAGGTGGGCGGGCTACGTCTGTCCCATGACAAATGGTATTTAGGTTACAACTTTGAAACATAAAACATAGGTAATGATTAGGGGTTTCCCTTTTCCTCCATTCATTTTTGGTTTTCGCAAATTGGTGTAATATAAACACCTTATAACACATACTGCCGTGTTCTTAGAATGTGTTATCTAAGACGAACAATAAGCTAGCCGACTTATATTTTTTAACTTTGTTGTTGTTGTTGAACTTTAATGGAGCCGAACAAAACAAACAAAATCAAAATTGGGTCAAAAATAAGAAAGTTATAAGCATTTTAATTTTATGCTTTACAGAGAGTATCAGAGCATCTGATTATGACGACACAACACAATCGAATATGCCGTATATTATCTCATCTTAAATTTAATTTAATCTTATATCAGGCCAATTATTTTTAATAAATTAAATACCAGACCACTACCCTATGCAAACGTAGCATAGGAGAGAAAGAACTTCTGTTGACAGTTAAACCGTCTGATCTTACCTACGATGGTAGAGCTAGCCAAGGAGATCATTCGATCCTATTACTAAGATTGCTGGATTTTGTTATCAATATTCCATTCTAATATCTTACAAAAAGTATTAAGAATTTTCCATTATCTATGCACTTTTTGTGAGAAAACCTAAAAAATCCGCGAAAATTGCCATTTATAAAAACTGCATACAGTTTTTAAATGTGTGTAGGTACCTGAGAACTAGATTGACTAGTTTTATAATGAATCATGTCGACTCAGGGTCACGAGCGGACTTCTTGGAAGGATAATTTGTTCATTAATTTTTATATTTGGTCATCGAGGTAGGAAGCGGAATGCGTTATTAATTTCATTATTTATTTATTGTTGCTGGCAACTCATTACTCGTGTCTTAGATTTGAAATAAGAATGAAAGTTCGTTAGACGGCGTAGGTGCACTAGTTAAATTTACTATTGAGATGAATAGCTATACATTCGTTCTGAAATGAAATAATGATGCTTGTGTTTCTAATTTTATTGCTAGCATGTAAGTAGTATGCAATTTTTTGTCTAGATCTTACATACAGCCATTATTAACATCTTGGAATTCTTGTTGCTTCCGGTGTCATTCAATGAAATGTAGATCATTTTCTAGAACCCATTATTTTATCAGTGAAATAAGTTCGTTATAGCTCTTGTCTTAGACATAGAAATAACACATCTGTTTGAAAAGATTTGTTTTATTTAAGTTAACGGCACAGAATTATTGAAGCTATGACTCGTTTTTGTTTGTGTGATCTAGTTGGTTTCAAAAGTCACTTATACCTTCTTATTATTTCTTTACAAAATGGCCCCTCTTCTGTGATGTCATTGAAATCCATGGCTACCTTATCATCAGTTCAGGAGTGAGGTTTTTTAAGACTTACAGTATTAACAGTCAGATCCATTGCCATAACTTGCCACCATGTTTAATGTTTGCCATCAAGTAGACGCTATGTTCTGTGACACGATGGATTTTGGTGTAATAAGACCAATTTAAATGATATCAATGGTTTCTCCACCAATGGGATTCTAAGCTTTTCTTAATTGTATTTTTTTCACTTTTTTCCTCGATCGATGATTCATACCGACATTATATCGTAAAAAAATGCTTTAAACCCAATTTAGATTTGGTGATCGCGTTTAGGCAAGCGTAGTGTGGGACGTCCGCCGGCCAGGTGAAGTCACGACGACCAAGGCAACTGGCAGCGACTGGACGAGGGAAGCCGAAGAACGGGCTTTGTGATGTAGTAAATTAGATAAGTCCAGCAGGGGATGAATAGAGGTTCATGATGAAGAACCATCCTAAAATAGCAGTAACTCTACTCCGTGAAACCCAAGGCTCTATCAGCTTGGTAAAACAGAAACGGCAGTAGGTAGGATTGCGATAATGTCGCTGCCGGCTCGAAACCCACCCAAGCATTTAGCTTAGCACGAAGGGTTAACAAGAATACTAGTTATGTGCAACACACATTGCTATTAAGCTTACAGAAAGAAGTAGAAGGAATTTAATGTTTCGAAGCATGTTTAGATAAGTAAGATATATCAGGGATGGATAATAATTAGGGAGGAGCAGTCGCCGTGTCTCCGTTCGTATCGCGTCTATTTTCAGATAATCATCGGTTACGGACGTGCCTGCCTACGTCTCATTCGATTTAATTATCACTACTTGTAACTTCCGAGAATGTCCTTGTGAGAGTCCGAGAATGAACCAATGAGGACGCCATTTTTTTTGGGAATGGCCTATAATGCCTGTAGGTATTTCCCGAAGTAGTATTTGCACTGATTGCTGACGTCAGAGGCAATACGTTTTTTTTAACTTCAACCAGCGTCTTAAAAACGTATTCACTGTAGGAATATTAGATACTGACATGTCTATTCCTTCATCTGAGGTGACATGAAACTACTTTTGACGATTTTTTCGCGCTCACCTATTGTTATTGTTGGATGCCCTTTACACATCAGGCGAACCATGGATTCATTTTTATTTTTATATCCCGATTTAAGGCTAATTATGACATTAACATGCCTGAGAGATTTTCTTGACGACGTGTGAAGTCTGCCAACCCGCAGTAGGCTAGCGTGGCGGACTATAGCCTAATCCCTCTCATACTGAGAGGAGACCCGTGCCCAGCAGTGGGACAATGTAATGGGTTGATGATGATGATGATGACATTAACCTCCAATGTCCTCACATCACCTGTTATTGCCATAATGTACCAGTGAATAATGTTACACCTTTTATTTTAAAAGAGTGTCCATGGAGTTTCTTGCCATACCTATGCCTCTCCTACGGAGATTTATCCGTAGGATTAACTTTTTGAGACCGTGCAACTAGAGTCAATGACGTTTCATAAACAATTATAAAAGCTGTATTCTGCTTCTTATCTCAAATATAAAAAAAACAATTGCTGTTCGATGGTCTTGCTAAAACTCAAAAACGGCTTGACCGATTTGAATAATTTTTATTATGTTGTGTTGATCTAATACAGGATTGACCCGATAGATGGCGTTGCGATCGAGTTCGGGTAGGACAAAGTCTGACGGGTACAGTTGTATGAAATAAAAACATTTGAACTATGAAGTAATGGGAGTCAGGCATTGAAGTATGTAAGTTCAGGTCCTAAAAAAGTAAAACAAAATCAACTACACCATCATGTCCTCTATCTCGTCATAGAGGGTCCTCCTATCAAATTATGCGGTGTGCGCGCCCTCTGTCGGGACGTGCTGGAGACTCGGTCTACCTGAAGTGGCCAGACTTAATTAAGTGCCCTGTATAACGATCCTTCGTGTTGGGGTGGTAGTTACAGGGTTGGTGATGGGAAAAAAAACACTTTTACCAGAGGAAATAGTAAAAAAAAAAATACTTAAAAAAACTTTTTGAAAACATGCTTTATTATTTTAATATTTAAATGTGTTTCAAGAATAAAATAAAGTTTTCCTTTAAAACTTTTACTTTTACTTATAATGCTGATACACAATTTATATGATACTAGCTTTCCGCTCACGGCTTCGCCCGCGTGGAGGGAAAAAAGCATTAATAGCTTAGTTATATGACCATTCGACTGCCAAGTTGTAGGTCTCGAGTTCTACACCCACAAGTCACCGATGTGTTAAGGTCCCATGTACTTAAAAGAAGGGGAACCTAATGCTACGTATTTTAAATAATTTTAAAATTTGTCGTTTCTTTAACTGCCTCATTCTCGTGGTCCTAGGCGAGACTGCTTCCCTTGAGGTCTTGGGTTCGACTCCCGAGAAGAGCAAGTTTTGCTATAAAAAAAATTTGGAGTCTGGATTTGAGCCAGGTTAGTGGCAATAGGCTTGCCCCCTAGTATATGGGACATAAGCATACTGGCGAACTGTGAGTCCTCACCTCTGCCTAACCCTTCGGGGAAAACAGGCGTGATGGTATGTTACTTTTTAACCGACTTTAGAAAGTTCAATAAGGTAATACGGAACCTCCCTTATAAAACAACGTGTTCCAAACCTTTATATTTATCATCTTTAATACGACATTAAATTCCTTTACCAAAAAAAAAACCCCAAAAAATTCAAACGATCGATATCGCGATAATTAACGACAGATACTCACATATCGTTAACGTTTTTCTTAAACCTTTTAATTTCGAAAATAAACGAACAGGCATTTAACGCTAATACCGATGCTCGCGTGCTAACTTCAAGACGTTAAATTAAAAAGTAAAAGCAATAAATAAGGTTGGGAGCCAATGAACCTTTTTTGTAACATTACACGCGAACTTCTGTGTTTAAGTTTTGCATTCTGCAACTGGTTACCGAATGCTTTATTGTGTGGCCCTAACGTCACTGCCCTTAAAAACCGGCCAAGTGCGAGTCGGACTCGCGCACGAAGGGTTCTGTACCATTATCTATAAAAACTGTAAAAAAGATCACGTTTGTTTAAGGGGGGCTTAAATATTTATTTTATTCTGTTTTTCAGTATTTTTTGTTATAGCGGCAACAGAAATACATCATCTGTGATATATTTCAACTGTCTAACTATCACGGTTCATGAGATACAGCCTGGTGACAGACGGACAGACAGACAGACAGACAGACGGACAGACAGACAGACAGACGGACAGACAGACAGACAGACGGACAGACAGACAGACAGACAAACGGACAGCGGAGTCTTAGTAATAGGGTTTCGTTTTTAACCTATGGGCACGGAACCCTAAAAATAAGTTTAATGTGTTTTTAAGTTAAGGGAGACAGTCGTGCTTTGGGCGCCAATATTATTTTTGAAATTCGCAAATTGTATATCTTTAGCACATTCTAGTATCATGGCAGTAAAAATTGCAACATCACCTATAGTGTATTTACTATGAACACAAAAACTTTTGCTCAAAAATTATTGCCGTAGTTGAAAGTACTTAGGGTAAAATATAGGATTCGGCCAAAAATTTATAATAATAATCTCCTAAGATAACGATTATTAGGCATAAGTTTAACTTCTTCACTGCCTCATTAGTCTAGTGGTCCTAAGCGTGACTAATACGCTAGAGGTCTTGGATTCGATCCCTAGGCTAAAATGTTATTGGATTTTTCTTTGTAATTCTCAGTAGTAACTCGGAGTATGGATTTGTGCCCCGTTAATAGCAATAGGCTCGCCCCCTATTATATGGGACCTAAACATACAGGTGAAATGTGGTTGTACATTAGTACACCTCTGCCTAACCCTTCGGGGAATACAGGCGTGAGGGTATGTTATGTTAAGTACTCAGTTGTAAATAAGTTAAGGTTGACGTCGCAATTCCTAATTACATGAACTTAAAATGTGTAATAAATGTACAATATGTGAAAAACCAACAAAATAGAGAATTTGGCGCCCTTAAGTATCTAATGGATGTTTCATTCAGTTTGTTCTTATGTTTATGTTATGTCAACACATGATAAAATACTCGGCGAACGTTCCGCGGATGTTCTTAAAAAAGGCCAGGTTCCGAGCACCCTAAACCGACGGTCATGCATGAAGAGATTAATGAATGTAGATGACGCGAAAGTAGTGTGCCAGGATCGTAGCAAGTGGAAATCCATAGTCTCTGCCTACCCCCATGGGAGACAGGCGTGACATTATGTATGTATAACACATGATATATGAACTACCTCATTAGTTTAGTGGTATTAAACTAATAGAATATGAAACAAGAAACTAAAACTAATACTAGAAACTAGAAGTCCTGGGTTCGATTCATAGAACAAGCAAAGTGATTATTATTGGGGTGGGTAATATTGGATTAGTCATGTGTCATAGGGTTGTTACTTCTGATGTTTATACGTAAATATATTTTCACTTTTCACCCTGCATCTTAATGCTCAAAACAGTTGCAAAAATAATTAAAACCATACAATTGAACTTGGAAAACACAAGAACCAAGTATGTCGGCGAGTTTCTTAAAAGTCGAATTTTCTTTCACGCGAAATCCGTCAAAAGAAAACCTAAGCGTTTTCCATAACGTTCATATACAAAGACCCTTTATAAACACATCTAGGACTTAGAAAAATAAACCTTAACAGGTACAACTTAAGGGCTTTGACGAATGCATAAAGACGGTCATTAAAAGAACCTCATTCGTTGAACGTCAAAGGAAAAGGCGCCTTATGTGTAATGATTATAAGGGCGATGCAGGTGTCGTTAGGTGCACGTCTTGGGAGGTGAACGACCCCTGAAAGCTGAACATTTCAGAAGTTTGACACGGCATTGCTTCCTGTAGCTGTAAGAGTTAGAATGTCGTGCATTTTTGTGTTCAAGTTTTTTTTTTAAATGCATTGTTTTTTTCTTGACGGGTTTTTTGCTGTCGCTACCGACTGCAGTGAATTTTTTACTTTTCGGAATTTTCGAATACAGTTTGTTACTAAGGAGATTTATATTTATATCCTTATTTTTCAAACTTATTGCAATGAACATTGTTGATTTAATAATTATAATCAAAATAATAATTTACTACAGTTATGATAATGATACTATTTAATAGACTGCCTCATTAGTCTAGTGGTCCTTAGCGCGATTGCCACGAATAAGGCCCTGGGTTCGATTACGAGGTCGCGGTAAGTGTTATTGGGATTTTCTATGAAATTCTCAGTAGCAGCTCGGAGTCTGGATTTGTCAATAGGCTTGCCATGGGACCTTAATATACCGGCGAACTGTGGGTGAATACTAGTACACCTCTGCTTAACCCTTCGGGGAATACAGGCGTGATGGTTTGTACTGCGGTGATAGCCGAGTGATATGACCGTGGTCCTGCCAAGTCAAAGGTCTCGAGTTCGAATGGAAGGCATGCATCTTTGAGGTCCTTAAATATCATGCGATTAAACGGTTCAAGGTTTACCCCTTTTATTCTGGAAGAAGACCCGTGCTCCGGTCCCACTGCTGGGACAATATAATGGGTTAATGATGATAATTTAGTGAGTGACCCGCCGGCAGCGGCACTACCACAGACTATTTTATATTATTGTAAGATTACTGCCTGCACTGGGCTGGGCATGTCTGCCGCATGTCGAATGAGCTGTGGGCAAAACTCACCACTGAGTGGAGCCCACACAACGTCAGACGACGTCGCGGCAGGCCCAGAAGGAGATGGCGGGACAAACTAGACCTTTATTAGAAGAACTGGCCGCAAAAAGCTCTGAACCGAGAGGAGTGGAAGGAGAGTAGGGAGGCTTTTGCCCAGCAGTGAGACGATAATGGTTCAATATTAAACAAAAAGATCACTGCCTCATTAGTCTAATGCTTTGTGTTTGATCAGTTTGTATAACAATATTAAACACTGTCTCATAAATTCGGTTACAAACCTGTCCTGCTTAAAACAGTAAATCAAGTATAAGTTACAGTATTCATTAAATAAGGAAAACATGAAAAAAAATACGTAAATAAACAATGGAAACTTTATAATTATTATACCAACTAAGTTTACGTAGTACCCGGGTATAGTAAGTGATTTGTCAGTTGCAAGTTGCAAATCCGAACTTGCATCGTGTTTTTAACCACAATTTGCTAGGGTTGTCCGCGTGGCCACAATAATTTTATTAATAACTAGTTTTATAAAGTGCGTTGTGTCAAAATTTCAAAGCAAGCTGGAAAAACTTGCGTAGATTTTACTTTATTAATCGTTTTTTTTGTAACTAAGCTAGCTAAGATATTTAACCTGTCAAACTACCAATTATCTAAATGTTATATTTAGATTATACCTATTAGATTACTAGAATGTTATATAAGATGACTTTCAGCATCATCATCAATACATATTAACATTTAACGTATATTTTTACTGACGTCAATCGTATGAGTTTTAAACACTGATTATATAATATGCATAGCATGGCAACATTTGTTAGGTGAAGCACTATATAAAGACATTATGTGTAACCATTAATGTACATAGACATTTCGTCGGTATGTGTTGGTTCTATGTAATTAGGGGCGAGCCTATTTAGCCGGACACAAAACCAAGAAGCTTCTACTAAGAATTTTACAGAAAAATCCAAAACACTTAGCTCGACCAGAAAATTGAACCCAGGACCTCTATCGTAGGAGTCGCCCTTAGGACCACTAGAAGCAGTATTAGATAACATTTAATTAATACATTATATACTATTGACTGCGCATTAGTCTGGTAGTATTGGTTCTAAGCGCAATTGCTACGCTCCAGGTGGGTTCGGTTCCCAGGGCGAGCAAAGTATTATTGAGTTTTTCTATGAAATTCTCAGTAGCAGTTCGGAGACTGAATTTGTGCCCGGTTAATGGCAATAGGCTCGCCGCTAACACTGATTGAAGGAATTAATAAAAAAATATAATAAAAAAAAAATCGTACTCTTGATACTGCCACCCCTACTGATAAAGTATCTCGGTATGCAACTTTCGCTTTCGGGACGCGAACTGCAACTTTACAATGTCAGTCGTTCATTAACTATTTACTGAGCCTACGTGCCGTTTTCAGTTTTCAAGGACGAATGATATGTTTGTAAAAGTGTTTTGGACGTTGCCTTTTTGCTGTACTTTTTAAGACTCAAAGGTGCTTTTTCTTTCTTCAAAATGCTTGTTCCTATTTTGCCTTACATTGTTTAAACAATATATCGAATAATCTCTACCTACTGTCTGGATAAGAGACCATGATTATCTGACTATGTTTTGTTGTTTCTTCTCAGAGGTTGTCAGCTAGGAAATGCCGACGCCGCTTAGTCATCATCAACCCATTTAATGTCCCACTGCTGGGCACAGGTCTCCTTTCAAAGTTAGGGTTAGTCCACCACGCTAGCCTACTTGTGTGTGCTAATTGCGGGTTGGTAGACTTCACATGCCGTCAAGAAAATCTCTTAGGCATGCAGGTTTCATCACGATATTTTTCTTTACAGGTTTTAAGCAAATGATAATTAATTAATGAAAAATTACAAAATGTCATAGGTGCCTTGGATTCAATCTCGAGACCTACTCATCGTCATCGTTTTCCATCTAGTATTAATTTAAAAAAGAAACTTGTAAAAGTGTCTTTAATAAATTTATTTATGTCTGTAATGGTTTTAATTGATTATAAGAAGGTCCTGATTTGTTAAAAGAATTAAATGGTTTTAAATTCTTTTATTCCAGGAGTCCCTGTTGGATTGCCAATGTGGTAGTGTTATTTTTCGTCTTTACTGGTAGTTTGAAGTCCAAAAATCCTGACAGCTAGTTTATTCTCAGGATATTGGCAGTAGGTACCCAGAAATTGGGAACAGTTGCAATAAAGTTGGGAAAAGGCAAAGAGGATGACGTCATTTAACAGTGCCGACTTGAATAACTTGTTCGTTTATATAATAAAAATTTAATTGTATTGAATAAAAAAAGTATTCGAGCGTTATTTTACAAGAATTAACATTTAATAAGACCTTGTTTGTAAAAGGCTTGCAAGTTCACGTTCACGGTTCCACCAGAATTAAAATCGATAGTAATAATCATAACAAAACAATGCCACATGACATTAATCGTTTAATTAGTCGAAAAATTCCGTTACGTCACCCTAAAAGCTTATTATTTGCAGTGTCCGCCGTCCGCCATTACGCCGGCCATTTTTCAATTATGCCAAATGTGTATGGAGTATAAATCATTGTATGTATGTTAATGTATGGCTATGTGCAGGGGGGATGATGGGGTGGGGGGTGGTATGTAAACAGGTCGTCTGTTTAATTTGTAAACGGAATCGAAATATAGAATGTATACCCAATATCAGTGCCTGCTCTGCAGGATAATAAAAAAAAAAATGCAGCGTAGATTTTATGCGTTCGGATATTTTTATGAGTGGCGACGGGTCGGTTTATGGATTGAAACGTAATCGGACGAATTCTATTGAATTTCGTGGCTTTTATTACGCTTTCCATAACTTTATGCAGCAAATATGACTAAGCTATACGTACCTATAGCGATGATAGTCAAGTTTTGGAATATCGGCTTTATTGGAATCTTGTAATCATGTGTGTGTTAATAATTAATTATCATTCTCCTAAACTGTGAAGGAAAACATCGTGAGGAAATCTGTATGAGAGATATAGGACAGCATAGGCCAGCGAAGTGGACTTTAGACTAGCACCTCTCATTATTAGAGGAGGTCCATAGCAGTGTGAGGTCAAAATTAAATGTGGTGTTGATAAAATGTACCTGCTAAATACGACATCTAAATATCCGAAATCACTACCGGTATTTTATATGACAAATAACGTCCACACTTTATTTCTTTCGATAAACATACTATCGGGCCTGTGTTCCCCGAAGGGGTAACCAACAGGTGTACTTAAAGTACACAGTTCGCCGGAATGTTTAGGTTCCATTTACGAGTAAATCCTACTGAGAATTTCATAGAAAAACTCAATAACACTGCTCGACATGAGAATCGAACCCAAGACGTTTAGCCTAGCAGTCGCGATTAGACTTATGAGGCAATTAAAAAGAGTTCTTACTTTTGTGAAGATCTGATAGTCGTTCAATCTCTGTTGGTTATGGCAGTTGAATCAGTCATTCAAAGCAATACAATCAGTAGGTGTCTTATAGTATGCTTAGTAAAAGTATCAAGGTTTTTACAAATACCCGACCAGAAGGTAAATCAAAGCGGAAGTAAAAGGTTATTTTTTATTCAAATTTTGTAACTCTTTACACGAACTAAAGGCTTAACTGATGTTACTTGTAATTTTGCCCAAAAGAACTGAAATACGTTGACGTTGACGTTGACGGCATTGCGATTCACGTTCGCCAATGTGAGACGTGAATATGAAGTCTCAACCAATTCATTCTTAACGTCATGAAGTCTTGTCTCCTTTCAAGATTTTTTCTTTCTTTTCTAGAAGAAAGACATCTTTAGCCAACCTTTGAAAGTCACAAATCAGCCAGAACCATTTCAAAACCTTTACATTTGAATTCCAATTTTTTTAAACACACAGATTCGAAATTTAAAAACTGAAGCCCCCGTAGGTAGTGGCGCACGTTAATTCCATCGATCATTACTCCCGTTGCAATCCACCAATCATGAAAAATAAAAACACTGGCAACCCCACCTGCATCCCCCTATCGCCACCCAACCCCCCCCCCCCCCCTCGTCTGCGTCCAGGGGTTGTGATTTTTTCGAGCGTCACTCTCGATTAGAATGACTCCAGTTTACCTATAGGTATTCAGGAAATCAATTGTAGTTATGTGCTTAGTTTGAGCTCAAATTATTGTACACTTGTGAAGAAAATGAGTGAGTAGGTATTGCTGGAAATTCCAAACACTTTTCTTATGAACTTATTGGTCTTTTGTATAATATGCCTTTAAAAATATTACAAATGCCTTAAAGAAAAACATAATTGAGTCAAATTTGTTTTTTTCGGATCCAAAACTATTTGTGTTAAGTAAGCACTTATTTATAGTGCAAATGAGTTTTATTGGTGCGTAATCGATCTTTCATAATATAAAATGTTTTTTTCGTAATATTAGTGAATTGATGGTACCTAAAGTGAAAACTATTGCAAGCTTTATAGGTATATGTTACATATAAAGCGGTTTTGTTTATCCAGCTCTGATTTATTATTACCGTTTCCATCTATGCACTGCAATCCATCAGAAAACCAATCATTCCGCGCAAAATATCGGGTATGCACGAAATTTTTGTCAATTAAAAAAAGCTATAAAACAGAATTCATCTATGATAGGTGTGTATATGTATTCACACACATACACACGCCGTGTTGTAGTGTGCGTGCTTGCAGGGCTGAGCTGAGCCCAGCCCGATCGCGAAGCTCCATGCAAAAATGTGCATTACACACCAGGAATACTCGACCTCCCACCCCGCCCTATGTAACAACAAAATAAGGCAAGTAAGAGGAGCTTTGGGATATTGTACAGCTCTTTTTATAATGGTCGATGTGCTAGGGGTAGTTAGATAACGGCATGCGGGCCCCTCCGATGTCATGTATCACGTATCCAGTTTTTAAAATTCGAACGATGCGCAATTGTTTTAGGTTTAGTTTTGAAATAGGAAAAGGCGGGAACACGTTACGAGTCGCGGCATTAATTAAAATCGAAATAAGTAATATATTAAAATTAATTCGTTTGAACTTAGTTTTTGTTCACATTCCTCAAAATTAATCCAGTGCCTGGGCATGGAAAGTCTCTAATATCAAAATTGTGTTGTTGCCAAGTCGCACACCATATAAAAAATGTACGGCTAGTTGTCCACAAAAAACATTTCTAAGATCAAAACTCAGTTAAATTAATTTGAAAAGTCCGTTTTCAGTTTTTAATATAGCCGGCTAAAAGCGTTTTTACTAATGTTCAGCAACGTAGACTTTGGCGAAGCCGTAATTATAATTCTCAAAAGAATTCCTCTTTTTCATTAATGAAATACCTTTCATTAAAGTTTGATGAAAAGACTTAGTATGAGTATTTATAAGATTTTTTTTAATAAACCGAGCAATTATCCTATACTGAACGTAGTTTAAAAAGCTTCGTATGGTTGCATAATTATCAAATATTATTTTGCTGAAGAAGAAACTGCAGTCAACCCTACCGTAATTTTGAAAATAGAATAGAATCGAATGTATTTTCAATTCAGTATGAGTAAGCACAAGTCGCATTAACATATCCGAATAAAAAAACAACGACTAATTATTATCGTTCGAAATTTAAATAATTTCAAAGTCACTACATAAAAACAAGAAAATCAGAGGCATCAAAACAAAAGTTCTAATTTCAAAACAACGTAAGTTTTCGCTCAGAAGTGGACTTTTACGAGGCCACAAAGTTTTTTCTACACACACCGACGGGGGTTGAATGGAGGAAAAAAAACGGGAAAAAGGCAAGAGAAACTGTGTTATGAGGTAAGAAAGAGTGAGGCCAGGGGCACGTTCGCAATAAAAAGATGTCTGCGTAAGGTCGGTGTTGGAGACGACGATTTTTTTGTCGCTTTTTAGAGGGAAAGAGAAGGAAATTTTCTACAATGTGCAACCGGCGTCGGTTTTATTAAATCATTTTCTAGTTCGATGGATTTGTAGCATACGATGTGATTATTCTGAAGCTGCTTTTCTTTTGATTTTAGAGGATGTTACTGCTATTTAGAAGTGTCGAAATCATTTGAGAGACTATTGTAGGATTTGGGATTTGTACAATGAACAAATAATCCCGAGTAAATATAAAAATTAATGGAAATTATGCCTAAAGAAATATGGCGTCGGTGTAAAGTTTCATCTGTATAACAGAATTCATTCCTTTATAGTGATCGATTTCTTTATAGTTAAATACAGAAAGACATAAAATCTAGACCCCAAATTCGTAGATAGAGGCATTTTATAGTCTCTTTAGTTTTTCCATGTTTTTTTAAGAGTTGATAGGAGGTTAGTTTTGGTACAATTAATTTAGCAGATGCGAAATTTGTTGCTGTAGTGAAATCCAATAATACCCGATTATCAGCGACATAATGATGCAGTTATTAGCCTAGAACAAATACTTCAACGCAATAGCAATCACTGTATTTATTTTAATGCTCGCTATTAACATGTGGTTCAAACTGACACGAACCGTTGTTTTCACGGTCAAATTATTTTATTCAGTCGGAGAAATGAAAGAACAGTTCGTACTGTCTGCGGTTTCCAACCGTAACCAACTAATGCATCAAAATAATCAATGGATTTGCAACTATTACGCGCGTGGTAACGGGCCCCGGGGCGACTTGGGCAGGGTTGGTACGAACACCAAAAAAAAAATAGTTACAATACTCCAGATTTATTTTTTTAGCCTAGCAATCTTTATGACGACTTTTGACGTCATGACCACCAATTTTGGATTCGAATTTCGAATTTTCTCATCGTCTCTTAAGCTAGAGTATTTGACCACTGCTCACGTTTCGGGATTTCCCCTTTTATAGTTAATTTGTGTCAATGTGCATTCTCACTTCGACAGCCCTGTATGCCAAATTGCAGTCTAGTTCGATTGATCGACTTAGTCCAATTTGGCACGTAAGAAAAAAGTAGTCTGGACTTGTTATCTTATGATTAACAGAGCGCTAATTGTAAGCGGGTGAAAGGTGCAGAGAAAGGTGTACCAACTGTTTTTTATTCTATCTAACGAAAATAGATTTAGACAGTGTCGTAGACACTTTCTTTTGATGGAAAATAGAGAAGATAACAATCTAAGCCAATTACTATCTGTTTGTTGCGATGGATGAGTTCTTAACAGCACTTGAGTGAATGCTTTCGTGAGGTAATTAGTAAATTTATTCATGAGGTCCGAAGATGCTGGTCGAGAAGTGTAGCATGTTGAAATATAATGTTGATGCCATTAGATCTTATAAATCAATAGATATATGTGTGCACTTGTCAGTGGAAGTCCATGTAACATTTTAAACGTTAGCAGAACTTACACAATGTTTTCGTTTCAGTATTTCTTGTTGTTTACTTTAAGAATTTTCGCAGTGTTAGCTTTTAAGCACTTCAGCATTGGTGCGCTCAAAAACTTGGGGCATGTATTGACTTATGATCGGGGCAAAGCCCTAAAACAAGCATTATCGCGGCGACGCACACAAGTGCAGCGAACACGCGCCCCACCACCGTCGCGATTCGGCGTTTTTATATTTTTGCACGTTAAAAAAAACGCGAGCGGCAGACAAAGATGGAGTGATGACGAGTCCCGCGGAACAATGGTGCGCGAGCGGGACGAACTCACCTCTGTCATTGCGAACGCGAAATAAAAATGTGCAAAGCGTTCCTTTTTTAAATGTGATGCTTTTTTTACGTTAGTCTGCGTTAGCAATTAGTGTTGTGCGGTTGTCGCGCACCGAGCGTTAGGAGTCTATGCAAATGATACGCCCGGACCCCGGCGACGCTCGATCCTAAAAGCTTTTAACGCTCATTCAATGACATTATGGGATGAACAGCGAATAGAGATCACGGAAGCGTTGCCATTCAGTCCACCTACAAGGTCGCCTGTTCCGTGTCTTTATAGAATTAAACAGAGCCCACAATACCCCGAGTACCCACCAGTTATAGTAATAAGTACGTCTGCACTCCTTTTCTTGTTGAATCCTCGCCTCATTTTGCCGCAATCCTTTTAGGAGCACGAGTTAAGGCGATTTCTTGTGGAGAATTTGAACAAAAGGCTAATGATAGAATGTTTTAAAATTGTTTTCTGTTCGCGCTTACCGTCTTGGAAAAGTTGAAGCGCATTTTTGATATTCCTAGCTTCTACAGATTGTTTATATTTTGAAGTAAATCAAGACTGAGATGATGATGAGATTTCATGTCATTAATTTGCGGATTGGTATTACCTAGAATAAAAAGTAGAATATTGCGTAAGCACTCCAGGTGCATCCGACTAATCAAAGGCAGGGACGTTGGGACATCACTGAGAACGTCGCTGTGAGCAAATTTTAATGCGGATGGAAAAAATGCTGGCAACCCAATGCAGCGCGCGCGTGTGTGCGTGGCGGTACACACACACAGATGCACGCCGTGTCGGTGCATGCTTTACGCGCGGAAAAAAGTGCTGCGTTATTGATTTTTCTGTACAGCCACGGGGGGTTAGGGGGAAATGTGGGGGTGGACGCCCGCGGCCTGAAAAACCGTCTGCTGAAAAAAACCGAGACGAAAAGGCACCCCTCCCTTTTTAATTGGTAACGTAGTGTCAATAGGGCTAATCCTGGGGCGGTAATAGCCTGCTTTTGTCTCGCGAATGCATTTTTCAGTGTTGCCATGCGACGGTTTGGTCCTTGTGGCAGAACTCTGAGAGTTGAGAGCTAGATTGTGTGGAGGCAACATAATGTGAGATGAATTTTTTCATATCTTGGTTCTTACTTGAAGAACCTTAGCTGCAATTTCTTTTAAAACGAAAGTTACTTTCCTAATTTAATGTGATAGTACTGAAATCTTTACTTACTTATTTTTTCGTTTTTAACAAATTTTTCGTTAAATACGTATGTAGTGTATGTACTGAATGAAAGTACTACCGTAGCAAAAATTTTTAATGGTACTGATGACCGATATATTTAAAATCTTACTTTTAAAACCAAGCTCAAGGAGTACAGAAATCTTTTCACCCGGATCTAAGAGTAAAGATTTTTCATAAAATTAACTGTTTCAGTTTTAAAATCCATTTCTATTTGCGGAAAACCTTATTACGTCACTCGAAAATGTCTTGAAAAGCTTGAGCTTTTCGTACATAGAATAAATTCTTAACATACCATCACGACTGTATTCCCCGAAGGGTTAGGCAGAGGTGTACTGATGTACACCTACACTTCACTGGTATGTTAAGGTCCCATGTAATAGAGGGTGAGCCTAAATCCAGACTCCGAGCTGCTACTGAGAATTTCATAGAAAACCCCATAACACTGCTCGTAGCTCGTAGCCGTAACACTTAGGAACAACTAGACAAATAAGGCAGTCAAGATGAAGAATAAATTCTTCTTACAATAATTTCATTTTATTGGTGGAGTAGATTTTTTTTTTAAGTCGACTCCCGCTCTAGAACCATCGTTGTGTCGGATTTGGAAGCAACATACATTTAATCACACACAAACTACACCTAGATTGTAACCAATACCTGTTCTTATTTACTCAGTAATTATTGAAGTTATTGAACTAAGTTGCCCTTCAAACTAGCATCACCCTACTGACTGGATAAAGTCTTTGTAACTATAGCATGCATAGTGCAGTAGCCTTGTGATATGACCATTGGACTGCCAAGTCAAAGGTCTCGGTTCGAATCCAAGGCACGCACCTCTGTCTTTTCGAAGTCATGTGCGTATTAATAATTAATTATCACGCGCTTAAACTAAATCTTAAGAAATATCTACTTGAACACCAAAAAGAATATGAAAATATTCGAGCAACTACGTCGGCCATATAAACACTCTGCACACACACTTTATATTACATATATTTACATTATAGAGGACAATAGAAGGCGAATATCACCCGGATTTCTTGGATATCGGTTAATGTTTTGTATAGGTACTGCGTTAAGACATTAAATATTTATTTTATGTTATGTATTAAGTTACAACTAATATTTCTTATTTAAGATTAAATTATTTTAGTTGTTAATGTGAGTTTTAAGTTAAGGTTATTTAAGTTGCCTTTCGAGCGTATATAGCACTCGTGGCTTGCAGCTGAAAATCAGCGTCTGGTGGCAGTACCGCCACTTGACATAATGCTGAGCTGATGGCCCTTTGGCACAGACAGATTTAATTATTATTAATTGTTAAGTTCAACATAATTATGTATTACTATGTGTGTGCCAATAAATAGTTTTTCTTTCTTTCTTTCTTTCTTTCTAAACGGTGAAGGAAACCTGCATGCCTGAGAGACTTTCCTGACAGCGTGTGAAGTCTGCCAACCCGCAGTAGGCTAGCGTGGTGGACTATAGCCTAATCCGTCTCGTTCTGAGAGGAGACCCGTGCCCAGCAGTGGGACAATGTAATGGGTTGATGATGATGATGATGAACTATAGCATGATATAATGTTTCCACTGCTGGGACACCGCCCTCATCTCAGTGAGAGGGAGTGGGCCGTAATCCACCACCCGGGCCCAGTGCAGGATGTCTTCGAATTCTACGACATGCCGGTTTCCTCGCGATGTTTTCCATCACCGTTTGGGAGCAGTGGTGATGAAATAATTTATCTACACAAAGTAATGCGCCTGTCTGAGTTCGAACCTACGACTTACAACTATAGTAAGAGTCGCCCATTATATGGAGTGTAGAAAGAAAGGAGGACCATCTTGTATGGGGGATTAGTCGAAATAGTGTCCACTTGTATACAGCAAATTATGGTTCGAAAACTCACCGAACTAGCGCTAGTGTAGCAAGTGGAAATGGTATTAATGTAGCAGCAGAGTGAAGTATGCTGAGTTGAAAAATTGTTTTTTATGCAATTTCGTTGATACATTTTTGTTATTTTAATGATTTTATTGTTGTTAATATAAAAAGAACAAATATAGACGCAATGGGAAAACCTTGTTCAGTGAAAAGTTGTCCAAGGGGACGAAAATTGAAAAGTAAAGGAATTGATACGTCTCAAGCTAGATCTTTTTTTCGACCAACAGTATGTATAATCAATTTTTATTACTTATCTAAACTATCACTTTTTATTAACTATCTTTCCTTTTTTAATTTAGTAACCTACTCTAATCATTTGTAGCGCTCTTTTTGAAATTCTTCCACTTGCTACTACAGCGCCACCTTAATTTGCTCCCTTTCAATGGACACTTTTTAATACACTGAGATGGTCCTCCTTTCTTTCTACACTCCATAGCCCATTACTACCGGGCTACCACCGCTCTGTGGTCATCCGATGGCACTAAATGACATTTGAACTGACAGATGACAGAAGAGACAGATAACTGTCAAAAATCAACAATTCTAAAGCTATTGAATGACAATTATGGCACTATAAAAACAGACTTAAACAACGAAAAACAATAAGCCCTACTTACAAGCTAATTGATCTAGTTATGGTTGCACCCTTCAGGATGTCCCGTCGGGTCGACGCAGCGCAGACGCACGTAATTAGCGACCGGAAGTGCGTCACTGACGTCACGTCCGCTCGCAATTGAGCCACTTGTGCGCCAGAGGTCAGGGTTTCGCGATGTTACACCGAATAGATTTGTTAGACGGTAATTTTTTATAATAAATATAATACAGCCTGTATAGGTTAAGCGTGTAAATAGATAGATAGATCTTTGATAGATTTTGTGTATATTTTTAGTAATAAAAATATAGAAACTAAATTAAATAAACCGACCCTATTGGTGAGGTTCAGGCTAAGATTTTTTTTTTTTTTTAAAAAGCTTACTAGCAATGTGGGTCACACATTACTAGTATTCTTGTTAACCCCTCGTGCTAAGTTAAATGCTTGTGTTACGAGTGGGTTCACGTCGGTAGTGCAATGGGTGGGGTTCGAACCGGCAAGTCCGACGCCCTAGCCATTAGGCTACCGACGTTTCAATCATCATCAATTATTGATTAGTTGAGTTCATGTACGTGTAGGTTCACGTGATGCTTGAAAGTGGACGAAACAAAAAAGTTTTGCATGTTCTGCGAACCCCTATAAATGCAGAAAGCGTGAGCGTACGTATGATGACGTCAGAATATACCTAAATTGAAATAAAGATTTTCGACACTGAAATCACAAAGGCTAAAAAAAATTCAAAGCAGATTCTGTGAATCGTAATGTTTCATATTTAAAAGCCTTTGGCGAGAAATATCATTTACAGATGACTGAAAATTTAAAAAGTTTATTAAACAGAAAGAGTATGACATTTGACATTATCCATACGAGACGTAATTTTTATCCATATATTAACATATAAAATTATTTAGAGCGGGGTCTGTTAGCCCTGTCTTAAAAAAATAAGTTTTACTTTTTGTAAGGCACTAATAGAATTATTCAAAATTTTGGTGGCTATGGCGTCAGACTTGCGATCATGTAGTTGCCGGTTCGAAACCGACCCATTGTACTACCAACGTAAACCCACTCGTAACACAAGCATTTAGCTTAGCACGAGGGGTTAACAAGAATACTAGTAATGTGCGACCCGTATTGCTAGTGAGCTTTCTTAGAAGAAAAAACAATTTTCCTTTTTGTAAAAATCTTATTCGAACTATTATTGCCAACATACTGGTTTCCTACACTTACGCGAATATTAGACATTAATATAAAACTACTTTTTACTGATTTTATCGCGTTACAAAACAAACTCTGCGCCTTTTGATTCCAAAACTACATAACCAAATACCAGGGAGGCAATTCCTGCAGTGATATTATTTAACTCCCGACGTTTCGGATTCTTTATAGAATCCATGGTCACGGGTGGACTGAGGTGTTGGTCGTCCCAGTGTCAAGATAATATCAATATAACATACCATCACGCCTGTATTCCCCGAAGGGTTAGGCAGAGGTGTACTTAATGTACACCCACAGTTCGCCGGTATGTTTGGGTCCCATGTAATAGGGAGCGAGCCTATTGCCATTCACCGGGCACAAATCCAGACTCCGAGCTGCTACTGAGAATTTCATAGAAAAACTCAATCACATTTTGCTCGACCTGGGGATCGAACCCAAGACCTCTAGCGTAGCAGTCGCGATTGGGACCACTAGACCAACGAGGCAGTCTATATCAATATAACGCGGTATCAGTATATCAATATAACGCGATAAAATCCGTAAAAAGTAGTTTTATTTCAATATTATTAAAGACAAATTGGTCCAACAGCATTTATTTTCATTGATATCGTATTCCACTAATTCCCTGCTTACCCCGTGTGAAGGTCTGTTGCTCGAGTGCATCGCCCGTGACCGTGGGTTACGTAACAATTGCCACTTGACATCAATTCGCGACAGACAGACGGACAGACTGCAAGTTCAATGTATTGCAATTACTTACGTTGTAAATGCAAATGCACTCAATGCGCAAAATATCAGAATCATGTTTTCGTTTGTTTAAAACTAATTCCTGTGTCCATAGTGTTATAGCATATTTCTAAAAGACAAACAAATAGAGGCTATTTAAGTCTGTCGGTACCAATTTCTAAAATATAAAGGAATAGGGAACTTGATACTAATATTCTTAACATACTATCATGTGTGTATTCACAAATTTTTGAAAGAGGTACGATGACGTACACATCGACAGTTCAACAAAATAACTAAGTCCCATTAATAGTCAGAAATGTAATGAGTGCTCAGATTACCGATATGTTTCATATTACGGCTTGTGAATATACGTTTTATACTGTAAAACCCTACGACAAAAAAACGCATTCCATACTGGTCCATATATAAAGGACAATAGCGCGCTCCATGACCAATCCCTAGATTTTTATGGATGAAAAACGCGTGTTAGCTCGCTGCCTTAGTCATCTTTCACAGAAATTCAATTCCTCCCTCAGTCCCCTTCCTTCTCGTTCCTCCTGCCCTTCCCTTCTCCTTAAATAGGCTTGGCAACGCATCTGCAACTCCTTTGGTACTGCAGATGTCCATGGGCGGCGATGACTACTTACTATCAGGTAGCTAGCGTGCTCGTTTGCCGAGTAATCCCATAAAAAAAGAAAACAAGAGAAGATTCGTCGCGGTTCGCTTCGGCGAATCACGTTAAAATTCGACACATATCATAAATATCGTCTAGCAGCGTCAATAAACTTAACGATATCAAATCACATAGCGCCGCGAACTTCAACGCTGTAAAATTTATTGAACGACGTCTCACTGATAGCGGGCGCTTGAGCTGAAGCGGAAAGACGTACAACCAAACTAACTCCCGCTCGCAGCAAGATCGAGGCAGTGAAATTCGCAGCGAGCTAAAAGAATATTGCAGGACATATTGGCATTGTTCGCAGCTATTATACTTTAAAAGACAAGTGGCATGTAGTGGTAGTTATCCCAATATATAGGTAGCTTAGCATTAAATTTTTGCAACATTATAGTTATTTGGTGTTTATGATGACTAATAATAAGTAACGACGGCTAAAAATAAACAAAATTGTAATAAGCTATAGAAGTATTTTGTCTACATACCAAGGTATATTTGAATTAAATTGTAGGTAAATGATTGCTAATCAAGAACGAAAAGTTACAATTCACTGTTCTTAAACGGTAGCTTATCGCTTATCGCGTGTCGCTCACACTGGCGCCTCAGTCTTTCCTTCCACGCGACATCACGTGACGACTCGTAGATAAATAATAACTTAGAAGCTTCATACTCTATTTATTACTTATTTATGTAGTATTGCTTTATTTCTTATAACACGTCAGTCTGTACAGTTGTAATCTTTATGGTGCTTTGTTTTTGTTTATGATTGTGATTCAGACAGTTCAGCCTGTAACTAGTATCCTAAGTTTTGATAGCTTTTGGTTAGTACTAACTCCTAGTTATTAATTACAATCATTTAATTTATTGTGCCTCGTGACATCATCATTGGACTTCAAAATCATAACTCTTGAGTTCGAATCAATAAACACACCTCTGAGTTTTCGTAATCATACGCGTATTAATATTTATTATCACTCTTTTAAAATGGTGAAGGAAAACTTCGTGAGGAAACCTCTGCACGACTGAGAAAATTTCTCGACGGCACGTGGAGTCAGCTAACCCGCAGTAGGCAAGCATGGTGGACTATAGCTTAACCACTCACTATCTGAGAGGAGACCCGTGCCCAGAAATGGTACAGTAAGTAGGTTGATGATGATGATGACGATGATGATTTAACTTATTGTAAGCACGTTACTTCAAATCTGTTGGCACTTCCGCTGGCCAATCTACTGGCCCAGTGTGGGTTAGCATAGTCCATTGTGCTGTCCTAGTGCGGGTTAGAATAGTCCACAACTTAGGCCTATTGAGGGTTGGTATAGTCCACCCCATCTAGTTTAGTACGGGTTGAAATGCTCCACCATGCTGCCTATGGCAAATAATTTGCATCATATTGGGGTTATTTTCGAAATTATCAAGTTTTATAAACATTCGTAATAATGTATTTGTTCTCTTTATTCCTGGCATGTTAGTGTATGTTAAATTAGCTTCGACTAGGGCGGGTTAATAATTTCGTATCATGTGCAAACGGTAAACAAGGGGTGGTTTTTAGTAGGGCTAGAGCGTTTCACTATGGTTTACACCCTCTATGTAAGTTGGGGGATGAATCTAGTTATCTCATTATTTGTGAGCTAGTTAGATGTCAAGGTTAACAATGTTATTCAGTGAATTTGTATAATTCGTTGAATGAATTCAATAAAAGCACAAGTCAAAATATTGACATTTTGAGATTCTACAATTTACTAATACACGTGCTAAGCTTAAGTGGTTACCCATCCGTCTTCGTCGGAATGCTCATATTCTCTCACTACTATATGGTGTGCTTTTCCTTTCTTCTACACCTTCTTATCTAAAAGAACGTTTCGAGTTCCTAGGCGATACTCACACGCTATGTCTAAGATCATCAGATAACCTCAAACTTAAGATGCCTATGCATTCCACAACGTTTTTTGATAAATCCTTCACAGTTCAGGCTGCTCGTTAGTGGAATGCATTGCCAGAACCGATCAGGCGTGCTCAATCACTCCCCGTGTTTAGAAGGCTTGTGCAGGAATACTACTTATCTTCATAACTGTGTCACTTCACTGTTGCAAATTTATACCCTTAGTTCTTGTTGCTTATTCTCTATCTCATATAACTTTATCTATAATTAATTTAATATAGTATAGTACCTATATCAGTATGTATTGTTTTTTGTATTTACGTAATATTACAAATATATATGTATATATTTTTATCTATGTACCTTTGTGTTTCTGCACCGTGAACAAACCCATTTTTCAAAGTGTTAAGAATGGTCACCCATCTACAAACTGACGGTGACAGTCGCAGCTTAGCCTTGCAGATCTGTTGATCAGCACATTTATAACTTAGAATTTGCTACGCGTGTTACCTACAAGTTTTTTTTATCCTGCATTTTTTTATTGATCATCGTGATAATGATATTTGAGTAATTTCCGAGTTAATTTATGAATTTTCGACCCATTGTTTATTACAGTAATTTGTTAAATTAATGTGTGATTTAACTTATGAATTATGATGTTATAAAATCAGAAAGTGACAAATAAAACAATAAATAACAGTTATGTAAAGTAAAAAAAATACAGACAATTGATAGATTTATTAATTTTCTATTGTATTCATTAATTTATTAGTCTAGTGGTCGTTAGCGAGACTGCAACGCCAGTGGTACTTGATTCGATTCCCAGGTTGAGCAGTCTTATTGGGATTTTTTACGAAAATTTCAGTAGCTGTTCGAACGAATACGTTTTACGAATTTTCTAAGAAAACTTAAGGATTTAAACTTAAGGATCGCTCCCTTTTATATCAGGCCAAAACATAAGTTTATGATTTTGCGATTTGCGTAATAAATATTCTCAGTATGTCCAAAATAATTAGCACATTAATCCGTTTCACCAATAGACACGTTAGATAAAGCAAATAAAGGGTTGTCTATGAGGGTGCGTCTATTCAAGTCCAACATATGTTGAGCTGATTGCATTACTCGGCGTGTTGAACATAAATAGCTCCGTGATGTCCAACATATTGGCTTAAATTGGCGTTAAATGTTAGATTAGTGATCAGGAACAGCTCTTTGAGACGAAATGTGAAAACTAGGACTCAATAGTGAAGTTAAGTTAGTGTTTCTTTATGTCTATAGCATCTTTTAGTTTGGTTTAATACCTGTCAGTGCCAGTGCAAGACCATGAATTTGATTCTGAAATGGGTCATGAATGTTGGGCTTTTTGCCTGGAAATGTATCCGGAGATTTTTGAGGTTGATTCATTGCAATTGGGTGGGTACCAATTTCAAAATTCCCAAAAAATTACTTTAAGGCTTGAGAAAAGTCTCTCTCTTCTATTTCTTCCCTTTAGATGATTTGGATACGTTTATGATTGAATCGCTAGAGAAAACGCACGAATAGGAAGATTTAGAAGTATATGTGAGACACCTCTGCCCAGCAGTCGGACATTTTAAGTCAAAAAATCTAGTTAAAAAAACTAAAACATAAATCGCGATTAAATTAAAAAACAACCTAATACAAGGCAAAGGAACGACATCTTCTTTTCCTCAAATAAAGGGTAGTGCACACTAGTGTCGCTTAATAATAAAATCGCTGCGTGTAGTGACCCTCGTCGCTCAAGGTCGCCGGTTCAAGGGCAGGGGAGCGACCCTTACGCAACTTTGCGCCCTAACAGGTGGAAGTCAAGAATATTACGTTTCTGTTAAGACTTCTGAACTTTCTCGTTTGTATAAGTTTTTTTTTCAATTTTTTATAATAATTTTGTTAACGATGCCAAGTTTCTTCATGAATAACTTTATCGTACTGTTGAATGATAATAAATTATAAAATCATCAAAGGTTTGCGGAAAAGTATAGTAAAGGTTGAAATGAGCTTTGCTATGCCTTCCTGTGTATAAAGAGAGGTCTATTGACTATTCAGCTTTGTGTAATCTGCCCTTGAGCGAAGAATGCCCAAATCTATCTAAGGTTCTATATTTTTTAACATGAACCAACCTAAGGCATAAGACGAGTTTTAAGTTTGTAATACATACATAAGTACAGGTCCATAGATAATCTTGATATTATGTTTAATAGTTAACTTATATATAATAATTATAATACTAAACATAAGTCAAGTGGCGAACTGTGCCTAACACTTCGAGGAATGCGGCGGTAGCCTAATGGTTAGGGCATCGGACTTGCGATCATGTGGTTGCCGGTTCGAACCCCACCCATTGCACTACCGACGCGAACCCACTCGTAACACAAGCATTTAGCTTAGCACGAGGGGTTAACAAGAATACTAGTAATGTGTGACCCACATTGCTAGTAAGCTTTTTCTTTTAAAAAAATAAAAAAATACAGCCTACACATACAAAAAATGAGAAAAAAATTAATAGTTCTTTCATCACTAAAAAAGGTTAAAAAAGTTTATAAAATTAATGACAACTCACAATTTATTTAGTGATAATAATAATGGAATTAGGTACTGAATGTTATTTTAGAACTTACCACTAATCACTCTTAGGTAATGTTTTTTTTCCGATCTCTTAAAGTCTAATATGTCCGGTCTGTCCGTTATGTAAGTTACGCATGAAGTTACTTCTTCTTCTTCACGATCGAGTCATTTGAAAACAAACACAAATTTTATCAAGCCTCATTATATTCGAGTAATAGTTTAAGTGAACCTAATTTCCTGTTATCAAAACAAAAAAGTTTAAATCAATGCGAGGTGACTGTAGCGGTCCATTCCTACGAGTGTTTATAAACAAGCCGCCGGAGCACGCGATAACGCGCGTTTAGCTGCGATAAGAGCGCAATTAGTCGTTAAATTGGGCACGGGCCGCGGGCAGGTCACGTCACGTGTAGCGCGCGCGACTTGCTGGCTCAGACCAGTGTGTTACAAGCTTTATGTTTTGAATTAATGTTGTAATGATGAAAAATTTAATGCTAATAGCTTTTATAAGCAACATAACATAACATAACATACCATCACGCCTGTATTCCCCGAAGGGTTAGGCAGAGGTGTACTTAATGTACACCCACAGTTCGCCGGTATGTTTGGGTCCCATGTAATAGGGGGCGAGCTTATTGCCATTCACCGGGCACAAATCCAGACTCCGAGCTGAGAATTTCATAGAAAAACTCAATAACACTTTGCTCGACCTGGGGATCGAACCCAAGACCTCTAGTGTAGCAGTCGCGATTGGGACCACTAGACCAACGAGGCAGTCATAAGTCAGTTATGAGCAACATGTTACTGCAAAAAGTATTCGTAATAGTCCTCCTATTACGAATACTTTTAAATTAACAACTGGTTCCTGAAAAAAAGTTTTTACTAGCGTACGAGTCAGAGAATCTACAGTGATGTACAAATTGTTTTTATGTCCATAAAGTTTTATTTATTTATCACTTTTAAGAAGTTACGTTTTAAAAAAGATTATGAGTCTGACTGATATAAATTTGGAATAAAAAAAAAAACCTTGTGAAATTATGATAATGTTAAATGCTATCTTAATGAAAGCTTAACTTCTTTAACTGCCCTCAAAGTACCTACACCGCACCACGACCATTTAAACGATAAGGCAATAGCAAGGAATACCTATTACAAAAGATTCAACTATGACTATTTCTGTCTGAAAATTCAGTCATAATTCCAACTTAACTAATGTCACGTTTTTAAATCCTTTTCTGCTTCTTGACTGCTGATCAAATAGAAACTCCATTAATGTCATTGTAAACACGCGTTTTTCTGTTAACGGCTAATCGCACACGCGACACGGTATCGCATGGCCGGACGTATGGTAATCAGGACGGCGTGTTTGTAAACTTCGCTTGCGTGATGCAGCACGTGACAATCATTCAACACCCTTTTTAGTTTGCATGGCCTTTGAGGCAGCCCATGATTTTATGACACGTGACTGGAGTGAGGGACTTACAGCTTGATCGTGTCGCCTTGGGCGCCAAATTTTTTTTTTCAAGTTGCAGCTGCAGCTCCAGGCATACCTAGGCAGTGCAATCGTGAGGCACGCAATTTTCTTTTATATAATTTTAGTGAAAAATTGTGATGAATAAATGTTTTTTCTTGGCACGTTTATAGACTGCTAAATTATAGATAGAAAAAAGTTCAGATAATTATTAAAATAATGACAAGTACCGACTTACTCTGTGTTGTGGGGAAAGGTGTTTTATTTGTGAAAAATTGAAAAATTAGGAGTACCTGTAATACCCTCAGAAATGAGCAGTGAAGTGATTTTAGCTCCAAAAGCAGTAAACAAGCCATAACTATTAACTTCGCAGAAATCTGAACTTTGCCCTAAGGATTTTCTTACAAAAACATACATTACATACAACTTCATCAATTCCGCTTATCAGAACCTTACGTTAAATAGTCGCGCTAGCTACTAGGTTCACTTATAAAGCAATTAATTAAGTAGGTGCCTTCACAATCGGGAAACGGAAAATCTGAAAAGCAATTTATAAAAATAAAATGTGCGTAATTAGTTCGGAACTAGGGCAACCGCACCTATAATCGGGAGCGGGCCACCGTAAAAATATTAACACCTGATTACCGGCGTACCGTGAAGCGGAAACAACCGACTGACTACTGATCGGTCTGACCGTTGTGGTCATTCGCCAATTTGACTATTAGCCGAAGCCCTTTCTACCACAACTGATTACTTAATAAAATTGGTGTAGTTAGATTTGTTTTCTATTTATTTTAGAAATTGGTGGTCGCTGTGCGATGTTCCTGGCGTGGTAATGACCATTTTCATAACTGTTAATGACTGGGATGATGATAATTTTATGATTAAAGTTCCTGGGTATAAGACAAGACGGTGACATATTGGGGTTTTCGATCAATCCAAACAAGCAAAGTACCCAAGTTCCCAATCAAGTGCAGCTTTTATCGAGAAGTTGCCATTTACCTCTTCTTAGACCTAATTCCTTCAATAAATTCATATAATTAATTAGAAGCATGAGATCCTTAAGCAATTTTCTTATGTGAATCATAGTATGATTCATCAAAAGCGAGCTTCTTTAAAAAATTCTTTAGTAATAATTCTTAATTCTTCCTTCCCTGGAAGCTCAATACTTGAGGAAGGTTATAGGCATTTTTAATATCGGGGACTACAGCTAGTAAAATTAGACTGTAAGAAGTACCGAGTACGTACATACTGTATGTATCAATCACTATTCCAGTGACTTGACATTCTTCTCAAATATTTCCTTAACTGTTTGGAGTAGTAAGCGTAAAGATCCTAACCTCAATATATCTCGAAAAAAACATAGAAAGTATAAAGTGATTAGATGTAAGTTCAACAAGACGCGGCAAACGTCACGGGCAGTGATTCTGAGCGTAGGTGAGTCGGCACTTTTTGTGTTAAAAGTAATTGGGCGTGCACAGACGACTGTTGGTGCTGCCACCCGAAAATACACTTTTTCTGAGAGTTCATTGACTAAGATTGTATAACTATCTTAGATTATTTAAAGAGTATATGTGCTTAAAAAAGACAACTCCATATGAATCATCTCGCCTGTATTCCCTGAAGAGTTAGGCAGAGGTGTCGGTATGTAATATTGTATCCAGTTCACCGGTATATTTTAGGTCTCACGTTATAGAAGACAAGCCTTTAGCCATTAACCGGGCAGAAATACAAACTCCGAGCTGCTCATGAACTTTTTTTGTAAATACCGTCGAACCCAGGAGTTAAGTTATTCTAAATTATCCTTCCGTGCCTCGAAGAGCACGCCGTCCGTCCCGGTAGTCATACAGACACGTAGGACAGTCGATAGTTAGAAGCCTAAAAAGCCTGAAAACCAGACTCGGATATATTGTCCAGACATTGTGTAGGTCCGATGGGCCAAAAAGCCTGACAACCAAACTCAGATATATTGTCCAGAAATCGTGTTGTGAAGGTCTGATGGCAGTTTCTTCGTGTAAAATACTGATACAGCCGCGTTTGGAAAACGATCATATCGAGAAAAGGCTAGAATGATGACGTTGGCCAAGTTTTTGGAAGGAACTAACAGCGGAGTAACTTGGAAGCGGCGGTAGCCTAATGGCGTCGGACTTGCGATCATGTGATTGCTGGTCCGAAACCCACCCATTGCACTACCGACGTGAACCCACTCGTAACACAAGCATTTAGCTTAGCACGAGGGATCAACAAGAATTCTAGTAATGTACGACCCACATTGCTTGTAAGCTTAAAAAGAAAACGTCACCATTACAAGGAAAATTTGTGATGTTGAAGTTGGGTTCATCATTTACTTAAAAAAGGTATACTGTTTAGGGATAACCGTTGACGGCCGATGACCAATAACTCATGGTCATTGACTTTACAAGGCACATTTAGCTTAACTGGTTGATGTTGCACGCCATTTGTAAAACTTCAATATTTTCCACCATCACGCCTGTATTCTCCGAAGGGTTAGGCAGAGGTGTACTAGTGTACATTTGTTACCGGTATATTTAGGTCCGATGTAATAGAGAGCGTATAATGTGACGCCGCCTTGTCATAAAAGAATACAATACTTTATTGATGCGTGCAGCCCAATAATAAGGCTATGGGTCATTCAGGAATATTTTTTATGAGCGCTTGGACTATGGCACAAAAGCTTTTTTTCTATACTAATATAGTAGAGCTGAAGAGTTTGTTTGTTTGAACGTCCTAATCTCTGGCATTACTTAGATTAGAAAAAAATCTTTTTGTATATGATAGCCATATTCACGAGGAAGGCTATAGGCTATTTAGCATCACGCTATGATCCTTAGGAGCGGGGCAAAGCGGGTGAAACCGGGCACAGCTAGTTAAGTAAGTACATTTTGACGTCGGCAAACAATGACATAACTTACGTCGTTGGGCGTACTTGGATGAGAGTGGCACGGGACCGTGGTGGATGGCACAAACTTGGGGAGGCCTATACCCAGCAGTGGTTGACGTCAGGCTGTGGATGATGATGATGATGATGATGAAACAAGTAGACGAGCCACCTGAGTGGTCATCACCAACCATGGACACAAGCAACATCGAATTGCTGATGCATTGCATTGCCGGCACTTATATGTCGTTGAAAAATCCCATTACCTTGGGGAAATATCAGCAGAAAACTATTCAATAAACTAGACGACATTTATCAACGTTTTAAGTCTTTGACATTTTCCTGAGAGTGCACTACTCGTAAAGACTAACTTGGTAAGATTTGAATACAGATGTAATTAAAGATATAAATAGCGAAAGAAAAATCCGGTTTCAGTCAGGGTTCGAACCTGGTTTCGGTCCGTTCGGTATTGAACTACATTCATACCATCGCGCCTATATTCCCCGAAGAGTCCGGCAGAGGTGTACTAATGGAAACCCACATTTCGCTGGTATGTTTAGGTCCCATGTAATAGAGGGCGAGCCTGTTGCCATTAACCGGGCACAAATCCAGACTTCGAGCTGCTACTGAGAATTTCATAGAAAAACCCAATAACACTTTGCTCGACCTGGGGATCGTACCCTGGCTTCTAGCGTAGCAGTCGCGCTTAGGACCACTAGACTAATGAGGCAGTCGGTATTGAACTAACTGTAAAGTAAGTCATGTCGGTTGTGGGACATAGTAATATATTTTATCAATAGATGGTGCCATCGTCATCTTAAGACGTTAAATTTGAAAGAGAAATTCGACATGACAGGCAGTAGTCTCAGTAGCTTAGGTGGCTTAAGGTGTACTTAACCAGAGGGACGCAGTATCCTTAAAGATATTTAGTATCCTTAATTAAAATACTCGTAAAAGAAAACCGACGTAATTTTAATGAATACTAGAAAAGGCTACTTTACCTAATTACCTACCTCAGTAAGAATACTAAACATATTCTCACATAAGATAAGCGGATATCAGCATACAATTACATACAGTGAAGCACACAAGTGTTAGCGAAATGCGCTAGACGCATCGCGACCTTGAACTTTGCGTCTCGAGATGCAACGCATTTGCATATAAACGCAAGCGAGCGGCCGATGCGATTATCGACAAACTGGTTATATAAAAGTACGGCGCGACGGAACGCAACTGGTTTTCTTGTACTGTTCAGCGATTAAGTGTTTGTGTGTTTATTTTGTTTGTTTTTGCTTTTCTGTGGAGGAAATGTGTCCGATTTGTAGACGGTGGATACTAGTTACAATGTTACTTTATGCATTTGATTTTGTGGTTAGCTAAGAAGTTATTAAAACTTTATGGCTTATTAAAAAATAAGACTAAAACCTTTTTTGAAAATCTTTTTTATACTATCTTATGATGGTATAGCGGGCTGGTTTCTGCACACTCCATGACAAAGCGCGTATATTGCGTGTGGGTGGGAATTTTTTTTCATTGGAATCACTATAACTCCACGAGAAAGACCGTCGAGCGTAATTGGAAGAGCATGAAACTCTTTATATTTATGTTGTGCCTCATCATCGTTACGTATGTTCAATTGTTAACTTAAGTATCTTATAGATTCAATTGATTTTTAAGTGACCAATAGATTTTTTGGCGGAAACAGATATCAACTTTGTCCTAAATAATACTAAGTATATGATTCCAAAACTTGTCAATTATCTAAGTTTATGAATGCAACTGGAACGCGTTAATACTTATAACTTTACCGCACGATTGTACTCATTCGCAATCGCTAAAGGGCGTAAACCAAATCAAATCAGAGATGCGAATGTATTAGTAGGAATCTTATGTATCTCTTGTCTTATATACCTGTACATTTGTAGTAAGTAGTTGTCTTTATGTATAGTGTAGATCAATTATATTTATTACACACCATAAACTAATGCAATGTAGAATATGCTAGTTAAGTATATTTTTTTAATGGTTTCGTGCAAAGTTGAGCATACAGACATCTGAAAACAATATTATTATGGTTCAAAAACGAGGAGGTTATAATAATTTTAGATAAAGAGCAAATTTTATGAACATGTAACGTCAATTGTTCCGTGCGTCATATAAATTCAATACTAATCGTTTTGCGGGAAAATGACAGCGCATCCTAAAACTGTCAATCCCCACCAAATCTTTAAAAACTTATAAGTATCTTAGAACTTTATTAGTCAATTTAAATAATTATTTCAGTCTACTCATATCTAATAATTATATTTTACAATAGGCTTGTTATTTTCCGGTGAACTACCAATTTGTATAATATGTCGCCTATTTAATTAAATGAATAAAAAGATCTTGTAAGGAAATTAGGAGTTAATGATCCCCAACATAAGATACATTTTGGAAATCCATGTCATATTATCCTTTTTAAATTTATCACGTGACAATGGCTAAACGGTTCGCAATGTAACTTAATATAAGTACAGTACAGGTAAAAGCTATTGATATACGTTTCTTCTCAATCGGTGAAAATGACCATGCGATATGACCCCTCTATTATTATGTAGACTTCCAAGAGGAAGAGGTCAAGATGATTGGATACCATAAAATAATTATTTTATGGAAAAACAGGAGAATAATAATGTTATTTCTGACGCAGTTCTGTACCTGACTGTACAACATCTAATGTCAGTTAATCCTTGCAAATATAAAAGATTACTAAACTAAACTACCTGTCTAGATAAGTTAGATTAAACAAGTTTTAATGATAATAATTATATATTAAAAACCTTTTGGACGCTTACTATATCTACATATATGTGCATACAGTAGGGTTAGACAAAGGTATACTTATGAAAGCAGGTTCACCCACAGTTCGCTGGTATGGTTAGGTCCCTTGTAATAGGGGGCGTGCCTATTGAACTCCCAACTATTACTGAGAATTAAGAAAATCCTAATATTTAACATTTGCTCGACCTGGGAATAGAACCCAGTTGTTTACATACAGCAACATCGTTAACCTATTACATTGTCGCACTGCTGAGAATGAGCAACACTTCTCAGAATGAGACGGGTTAGGCTATAATCCACCATGCTAGCCTACTGTGGTTTGGCAGACTTCACACCCCATTTATAAAATTTATCAGGCAAGCAGGTTTCCCTGACGATGTTTACCCTCGCCGTTTAAGAGCGTGATAATTAATTATTAATACGCACATGACTGAGGTGCGTGCCTTGGATTCGAACTCGAGACCTTTGACTTGGCAGTCCGTACGTAAGGACCAAAAAAATGTTAAAATCCTGTACCCTAGGACGCAGGTCCGAATCGTGTCCGTATATAATTTTACTTCACAAAAATTACTTTTTAATAAATAACGGAATAAAACATCTTTAATAAAGAATATAACAATTTGCAGTAATATCTTGGAGAATCACCCAATTATTTAACATGACTCGAAGTTTGAACTGTGGTCCTCGTAGTCTAGAAAATTGCTTATTACCGAATTTGTCGGTCATTGACGCCAACTATGATATGATAAACTTAAACCACACCAGCGAACTACGGGTTAAACATACACTACTGACAATGTTGCCACAAACAAAATCACTTTCGAGTCGCCCGAATTTTCAAATTTTCGGGGCAACTTAAAATTTTTCTCTACCTAAAAACTTAATTCGGACGAACATAAAAATTACCAGATTGGTCCTTCCATTGTTAAGAGATGTGATTGCTAAGGAACAGCATTTAATTTTTATATAAGTAGATGTAAATATACATTTAAAAAAATCACATTAAAAAATAATATCTTGCCATTGCAGATACTTGCATAAACAGTATGGGAATAATAAACAAGTTTTTAAATATCATTCTTATTGTATGATAATATTAAGTGACTGCCTTATTATTATAGAGGTCCTAAGCGCGACTCCTGTGCTAGAGGTCCTCTGTTCGATTACCAGATGGAGAAGTGTTATTGAGTTTTTATTCGGAGATTGATTCGTGCCCGGTTAATGGCAATTGGCTTGCCCCCTATTACATGGGACCTAAACATACCGGCGAAGGGTACCGGTGTGGGTATACATTAGTACACTTTTGCCGGCCCTTCGGGGAATAGGTACTGTATACCTGTGTTATGTTATGTAAAAACAAAGAGGGGACGAGCATAATCAAAAATGTTGGTTGTAGACCAAATTAACTATCATTTAAGATCAACTATGTACCAACTTTTCAATTCTTTTCATCAACATTGTCCTACCAACTTTTCTCCAAATAAAGATTTGAGTTGAATTGAATGGAACACAATTAATGTATTATGTATTAGTTTAAGTTTCACTTACCGTCGGCAACTTTTGATACGATACAAATATTTATTGGAGTCTGTAAATTTTGTATAATTTAAAGACTATCCGTGATAATTAATCTGGAAGCTGATGAGTTCATGATGATCATTTGTGAAGATGATGAGTTATCATTGGATCACCCATCATCTTCACAAATTCATCATCATTATTATTAGACTTTTCCCAATTATGTTCGGGTCGGGTTACTTTAACCAGTTATAGAACATCTCTTAATATTTATAATATTAGTATCTAATGACTGCCTCATTAGTCCAGTGGTCCTAAGCGCGACTGCTATGCTAGAGGTCCTTGTTTCGAATTCTAGGTCGAGCAGTGTTATTGGGCTTTTCTATTAAATTCTCAGTGGCAACTCGGGGTCTGGGTTTGTGCCTGGTTAATGGCAATAGGCTCACCCTCATTACATGGGACCTAAACATACCGGCGAACTGTGGGTGTATATAAATCCACTTCTGTCTAACCCTTCAGAGAATACAGGCGTGATGTGTTATGTAATAATGCAACTTCGGTAGGAATGTCTGTGCATTTTCGTCTTAAAATAAATAAAAGCGTATCAAAATTGTTCAAGGTATTTTAAATAATCTTGTTCTCATAAATCCTTCATGTTCCTATCTATAATAAAAAAAAAACAAAATTGTTATAATATTTTATTTTTTTTGTTCATGATCGGCCTACGCTTGACCGCCAATGCGCGTGATGTTAAGCGAAACTGCGATCTACGATGGAGCGCGCTTGCGTTGAAGAAACCGATTCACTTGTGATTGAAAGATTAAGTATATCCATCGGGGAAGACCCACTCGGGAAGCTCATTCCACATTTCAGCGGTACGCATGATAAAAGTGGACTTAAAGCGTTTCGTTCCGGTTTTTAAGAGAAATATATAAAAAAAAACACAGTTAGTGCGCATGTGTTATTGGTCTTATGAAATGCATGGACCGTGTCTTCTACATAATTATGAAGGTGTCAATTCTGAAGTAAGGGGTTATTCAGAACTTTTATTACTTGTTCAGTAATAATATCATGTACTATGTTAATTGCAATATACTTTATTATTAAAATTAATTCTGTCTGGTGTTTTTAATTACTTAATATGATTAAATGATTCATTCTAGAGTACACCCGGATTGGGATGAGTATTAAGCTGAATAATGTATATTTGTTAATTTATTGTTTTAATTACCTATCTTATGTTTTGTATACTACATTTATTTAAAACTTTTAATTGTATCTTAAATTTTGCAGAGATCCTTTTAATCAATTAGATCTTCAAGTTTAAATTGTGCAAAAGTTTCGATATATTGGTAATCCGACTCTAGCAAATCAAAATTTAAAGTTTATGTATCATTTTGAATGCTATTTTGGGACTGATTTCTTATAAACCTTCCAACAAACTTTTTTTTGCAAGCCAGGATCTTCAATTGCAATCTACTAGACAAACACTAAACAATTAAACTTAAAGTCTTCTATAAATTGATCACTAATCACTCACTATTAATAAATTATAATGTGCAAAGTATAATTAGGAATTACAGTTAATATAATTATGCGAATAATAAACGCTAGAATATTATATAATTATAAATTCACAGTTTGAACTGAGATAATTAATCAATTTAATGCAAAAATAATAATTTTGATGGAACATAAATTTTAAATCCTTCGTACACTTTGTAATCGTATAATTATTTATGATTTAATTGTATGTATATTTTTGAAGAATACCGACTTAATACCTACGTGAATTTAAAATCACATTAATTACTAGCCTGTTAAGCATCTGAATAATTAAAGACCAGAATAAAATGGTGGGACGTGGTTGGGATCTAAACCAAAAAAAAAATTGAAAATAAAATGAGAAATTTAATTTAATTTTTTGAGTGATTTCAAAATTAATATTAACTTACTTTAAATCTTAAAGAGGCTCACAATTAATTGTTCTGTATTTTTGTGGTAATACACATATATAGCCCATTTACTAAGGTTGATTATAAAACTCTCATTGCAATCACTTTTTTTTTCTTTATAACAGTATACTTCCGCCGAATCGAATCTGATCATCGACTTCAAAGTTATATCGCGGAACTCTTCAATGGCAAAATACACACGAAGAGAATTTGATGATTTGATGATAGAGCGCAAGTTTTATTTATGATAAATTGTATTTATTTGTTTTAAGACACTTTTACAAGAAAGTAATGATGGGCCGAGTTTTCGTGAATATTTGGCTTATACGAAGTTTTCGGCCGAAGCTGAAGGCATAATATGCTTGCCACCCGCACATGAAAGACCGGTTCCAAACAGTTTTATTGTGTTTCTTGGTGTGTATTATGATCAAATCCCCTGTAAATTTCCCTAAACATGCAATGGATTTAAGGAAACATGCCTAGTTTCAAATTTGTAGGCTTTATGATTTTCGAGTCTTTTAATTTTGTTATAGCTATCATCATCATCAACCCAATACATTGGTGATATAGCTATGTTCATAAAGCTATATTGTAAAAAAAAATCGGTAGATCGATTTTATTCGAAGAGAAAAGAAGAGGCCCTTGCGCATCAATTCAACAATAATGTACTGAATTAAGAAAATAATAGCACCAAGGACATTTTATTGTATAATTACTTTTAACTTAAATGAAAGCAGTTGTTAAACTTTTTGCGATTTTGGTTGTCATAATAATAATTATCTAGAATTATTATTATGACAACCAATAATCATAAAATATAATAGTAATAATAAATTAAATAAGCCTAACCAAGACTTATTTAATTTAATTATTATTTAAACGAGGAAAATGCTCTGGCCTTTATTAAATGACAAGAAAATCTTATTTGGCAATAAAAAGAACAATTAATCACCCGATATATCTATTGTCCCACTGTTGGGCACCGATCTACAGTACAATAGACGAATTATATTTGGATGTAAATTAGGAACTAATACTGTATCTTAAGATGAAACTTTACTTAGAGAGTCAGGGTTTTCCATATTGTGTAAAGATTTCAGTTCTTAGATTGTACAGCATTGTGTTACTACGAAAGCTCATTTAAATTTTCATAACATAAATATGTTATTAGCAAATAAAATAAATAGAAAATAAAATGAGCAAATACCTCATTTAAAGTTTTTCTTGAGCTTTAATGAGTTTTTAACACTTTTTATCAATAAGGATACTGAGTATCATGCTTGATATTTAGACAGTACTTTTAACCGGAAGAAATATAAACGTATTTTTTTTTTATATTGTAATTACGCAATTTTAAAGTTTTGAATCCGTAAATATAGTTTGTTCTCTTTGGATTAGTTTGTGTCCTATAAAAATGAGTAAGTTTGCTTTTTTTACCCTTCAAGTACCTTTTTAATTACAGACATGAAAAAGCTATTGTCTTGTACACAAGGACTCCTTATGGGCTTTGCTGAATTAAAAGTATTCAGTAAATACCTAATCGCTATTAAGCTTAGATATTTGATCAATAATAATTTTGAATAAGGATAATGCAGGCTAGATTTTTATGATTTTCCGGAAAATAAAGTAAAACTATAATTGTGCTACTGGAAAAACGTATCCGTGCCTGATAATTGTGAAGATTTAATAATATTAGACCTGAAAATAGAGAAAAATAATAAAAAATCTTACCTGTGTGACAGTAATCTTCTAGGTAGTGCCTAGCAGCTCGCTGCACAATGGAGTAATACAAGCTAACAGAAGATGCAAGCGCCATCTTCTTTTCTCTTCTTCTCTGCTTCTGACTCTTCCGTCTGTCGCTACTACAGTTTGTTTGCCTATCTTGTTAAAGTTACAAACAAAACATAACGTACGTAAACTCAAACTTATTTAACTGCATTAGTTTGTTTGTAAGAGCAAAATGAAAACTTGAAGAAACCAGTAAAAAAAATCTAGTTTGAACTGCGTAAAGTTGCGGTTATGAAAATTTTTTTTGCCGGTAAAAATGATTCTTGTTTTTTGTCGAAAAAGTCACGGTGTTCCATTTTTTTTTTAATGTCCAAAGTCACAATTTGTTGCACTAACGCGCCGCATACTACCGCTGTCCAAAAGTCTACGCGAAATGAAACACGTAATGTAAAATAATATAAACGATTTGGATGCGGCCGGTCCGCGCCGCTGCTGCTGCGAGACTGGGCTTTACAAGTTGCTTTTTTTGTTTCCCTTCTACGCGGAGGATGCGGCTGAAATAAGTTCGGATTATCCGATTATTTGATTGTGTTTATGTTTATCTATTATAGTGCTTGAAATGAAACGCAACTGATGTTTTAGTACCCCTAAAACGCTTTTTCTTACAAAATGTTTTTTTTTCTGCCATATGAATATATTTTAAACAATAATTATGTATTGTTAATCAATAAAATGCCAAAATAAAATAGATAAGTGTAGAAAAATTCGCAAATTCCAATTAGATTCACATTAGCAATAACAAAAACAAATATGGCGGCCGCCGAGAAAACGCGGGAAAATAAGTTTCCCGCCGAGACGATCCACTCGAGACATGCGTACGTAACGCAATGTTTACGTGCGTTTTTTTTTCTTTTAACCTCACATCTTACACGCTTTTTACAGCTTTTTTGTACCGATCATCTATTTTTCCTTTTTTGAAACAGACGTCAGCTGATTTACTTGCTTAGCTAAATACTTTTATAGGTACTTATTACCTGCAGTTTTTAAGTGGCTGGTTTTTATTAATTTACGTTTAATACACCTCTATAACGACTTGATTAGCATTTATGACTAATATATTAACCAAGTTATGCAAATTTGTGTATTCTATATGAATATGCAATTAATCAAAGTAAACCGAAGGTGATACGTGTGACTTTTTGAGGTTTGTTTTTGTGTGTTGCCAATTTTAAAATTAGGGAGCAGCAATTATCAAAAGTACTTTTGTTGCCACACCAACAGACCGGCTTATCGTTCACGCTAACATAATCAGGAGCGGCGACGCAATTATGACGAAACCCTTTTTAAAAACGATTCGCGTAAAAATAAAGAAAAAAAAGAGAAAAATGTTCATCAACGCGACACGACACCCTCCCGCCACCCCCCACGTCCCTGCGCCCCGGGCGGCGGGTGGTGTGCGACGGAGATGGCAACAGACTCTCGTATATCTGTCTCAGTTGATGCATCTCGCGCCACCAAGTTTCATACGAAAACTACCCGCGGTGCGCAGCTTCTGGCATAAAGAAGAACGTAGCAACTCCTCCTCGCGAGAACGGAATTCCAACTTAAATTATACCTTAAATAAAGTTAAATTTGCGATATAGTGACACTAGGATTTTCCGTGAAACCTAACACACTCGAAGTTTTGGACTCTTGCAACTGTGAGGCACCACTACACGCATACTAAGCTAAGTTTAGCCTTCGTCCATACGAGCTGCACTCACGCACACAGCCACGACTTCCTTGTACGGTTGGAAGTGTGCGCGTTTCATCTTTGTGTGCGTGCAAAAGTTCCTATAGAAGTTTTCGGTGGACTTTCTTTGTGTCGGTGATTTTTTTCGCGGTTCGCGCGTGTGTGTGCGGGTCAGTGAGATTTTTTTCAAGTTTTTATTACTCATACAACGGCGGCGTTTGTTTGTATGGGGTTGTTTGCTTGTGTGGGGGTGGACGCCCGTTCTTTGTGCCCGGGGATTGTAAAAAATGTCGTATTGGATTCTAGCTGTGCTGCTAATGAATGATAGATATGTGTATGTACCATCCCCCTGCATACTGCACATTCGCATCTAAAAATCTGATGTGGGATTTGCAAATGTAATCCTTTTTTTTATACAACTGACATTCTTCATCATTGCTCTCTGAATAAAGGATTAGTAATGGGATTCAGAGGAGTGGTTCATTCGGATGAACTGAAGTAGTAACTATTTTTAAAAAAATTTCATAGTTATAGTCATTCATAAAAGAGTTTAACGCCTATCATACACAGAAGTGTTCTTTTTTAATGTTGCCCCCATCTTCTCTTCTTCGCAAGAATTTGTTGGCTATACAGCTTTTGGTTTCGTACAGGTAATGAATACGTGACCGATAGCGCAGCAGTCGATTTAAAAAGAATTTTCCCAAACAAAATGTTCAATTAAGTTGTCCTAGTCGATTCTGTAATTATGTATAAACTTTTTTTGTATCACCGAGTACTTAGAATATTTAAAACTAATAGGTAACTAAAACTAAAACCTATTTTTGATATCTCTAACTACCCTTTCCGAATAATCGTTTAATGGTAGTTTAACCGTAATATCTTCCACAAATTTGGGTAAATTATAGGAAATCTCTCGGTAAAATATTGGTTTGAAATTACGATTATTATTCAGCAACAAACTTTACTCCCTAGATGAGCATAAATTGATGATTTTGTTATCATTGACCACTGAAGTTATTAACTCAAGTTACGTCACATACGAAAGCCAAAGATGTATTTATAGCAGGATATTCTAAGTAGGACATCGTAAGCTGCACATTTTAAGAAGAACATTCTAAGCAGGACATCGTAAGCAGGATACTCTAGGCAGTAGGTACATTTAAGCAGGACATTCTATTATTAAAGAAAACGATCTTTCTCTTCTAAACCAATAACTTTATTTTCAGTACTTATTATTTCACAATCACAATTTCACAATAATTTCTAAAACTTATGAATCACAGCAAGTAGCAATCATTGGCACATCTGATCGCCTCGACTTCGCAAACAACACTGACTGTCCGTCTGCCATCTTAAATTACGTTTGCCCGACCCCACCCAGAAATGACAGCGTTACGTCACATCCGTCATTTCAAAGTGTTGCTAATGCAAACATACAAACTTCTGTAATTATTATTTCCGACAGTGTTGCCTCAGTGTTACAATTAATTCTGTTAATAATTAAATATATTTCTAGCAAATCATTGAAATCACAACACTCGGCCATCCGATGGCGTGCTAACTCCGAAGCACGCAATCACAACACTGGGCCAACATGTCGTAAATAGTACAATAAACAAAAGAATCAGACTATTAGATAAAGCACCAATTTACAAACATATATCTACTTAAAGTATACAAACACTAGGTAGAATTTTTGTTCTAAACAATTATTTGTCAGATTCCAAACTATCGTCAGATTCCGATAAATTGGACTCGGAACCAGATGATTTGTTAATTCCCAGCGATTGGATGTGAATCCAAGGGCGCATCCTATCTGCAGCTACTACACTATCATATTTTTTTGCATTGAATCCTGGCACATTGATAATTTCGTATCTGTCATTACCAAGGCATTTTACTACTTTATAAGGACCTATAAACTTAGGCAACAACTTCTTACTTTTCCCATCATTATTATAATTAGTTTTTGTGATTTTAACCAAATCACCTACCGAGTACGTTTGAGCTGGAGATCTTTTATTGTCATAAGCATCCTTCATACGCTTTTGATTTTTAACAATATTATTAGAAGCTTCAAGTCTTATTTTATCAATGTTTGACGTTATGGCTGGTGATGCGTCGTCAGTTTCCGAATTTGCATCGACATTGCTTGTTTCTAGTATATTTTCGGTAATACCATTAAGTTTTGTTCCGAATAATAACTCTGATGCACTTTTTTGCGTTGTTGCATTAATGGTGTTATTAATACCCCATTGTACTTTGCCCAGTTGCTGATCCCAGGAGCGTTCATCTTTACCGAAATTCTGTGTAGACAAGGCCGTAAGAATAGTCTGATTAAACCTTTCTGCTTGACCATTCGCTCTGGGGCAAGCAACTGCGTTTAGCACATGTTTGATGCCTTTACTGACACAAAAATCCTTAAATTGCTTCGAAGTAAAAGCCGTGCCGCGGTCAGAAATAATTCTAGTTGGTACTCCAAAGTCATGAAATATGCCTACCAGAGTTTTGACAACATTTTTGGTTTTGGTATCTTTAACTGGTCTAGCAAAAAGGTATTTTGTAAAAGCGTCTACTATAGTTAATATATAATTATAACCATTTTTACTGCGCACAAATGGTCCTAAATGGTCTAGATGCAATGTATGGAATGGTTTTGCAATTTTATCAATCGGATATAATAACCCACTGCGACTTTTTGCAGTATTGTCCTTATTATAAGCACAATCTATGCATGCAGCTACATATTTTTTTACATAACGCCTCAATTTAGGGAACCAATACTGGCTTTGAATACGTTCAACAGTTTTCGCATAGCCAAAATGACCCAACTCGTCATGATTTGCCCTACAAACTTGCCACCTAGCATTTTTGGGAATAACTAAACGGGTATCATCTCCAACTTTCCTATGTAATGCATGGTTTTTTACGACAAAGTTTTTCCGAACTTCTATGCTATCTTCATCAAGATCTGGTTTTAGAATTTTAACAATACGTTGGAGTTCTGGATCTGCCATTTGTAAAGTAAGTATCCAGTTCTCTGTGGAAATATTGAGGATCTTTAAAGTGTTAGGTGATGTATTATCCTGCGGATTCCTACTAAGAGCATCAGCGTGACTCATTTTACATCCGGGACGATATTGTATTTCAAAATCGAACTCGCTAATTTGTAGCCACCAGCGTGCAATGCGGGAAATCAAGTCACGTTTAGTTAAAGTCGTCCTTAGTGCATTACAATCGGTATATACAGTAAATTTAAGACCTAACAGATAGGGTCGAAATTTCTTAAGGGAACAAACTACTGCCAACGTTTCCAACTCGTACGAGTGTAAATGCCGTTCATCTGGAGTAGTCTGTCTACTGAAGTACGCTACGGGCTTTAAGACTCTAGGAGTGGATTGCCACTGCATTAATATTCCTCCCAATCCCAAGCAACTGGCATCTGTGTGCAGCTCAGTTTCCAACTTAGGGTCATATAAGGCGAGCAGAGGGCGTTCTACTAACTTATTTTTTAAATTAACAAAAGAATTTGCTTCATCGCGATCCCATCTCCAAGGCATATTTTTCCTAAGCAGATTAGTCAGAGGTTTAGCAACTTCACCAAACCCCTTGACAAATCGACGAAAGTAACCTGCCAACCCCAGAAACTGGCGCACTGCATGAATATTGCTTGGAACCGGGAAATTCTTAACAGCAGCTATTTTCCTTTCACCTGGCTTAATACCTTCTGCTGAAACTTCATACCCTAAGTACTCAATAGTTTTATCAAAGAAACTACATTTGGAAAGCTTTAAGGTTAAATTAGCATCACGGAGTAATCCTAAAACATCTTCAAGTTTTTTTAAGCCCTCTTCAATAGTAATGGAAGGAATAAGGAGGTCATCCATATAAGCGAATACAGAATCAAATCGTCTAGAACCCAGTAATCTATTAATCATTTTTTGGAAGACGGCCGGTGCATTTGCCAGTCCAAACGGCATGCGCTTAAATTCATAGTGACCGTCTGGAGTGACAAATGCTGTAATGTGGCGGCTGTCTTTGGCCATCGGTATCTGGTAGTAGCCTGACGCTAGGTCGAGCGTTATGAAAAACCGGTTACCACTCAGGTTAGAGAGTTGATCGTCAATTAGGGGTAAGGGGTATTTGTCTTTAACAGTTTTGTTGTTAAGGGCTCTGTAATCAACACATAACCTAGATTCTCCATTTTTCTTTTTAACTATTAGTATGGGACTAGCATAACTGGATTCAGATTCCTGAACTATATCGTTTTTTACCAAATCGTCAATGATCTCTCTAACCTTGTGTCGTTCGTGGTGCGATAGCCTATAAGGCCTGTATACTACAGGTGTTTTATCTTGTAGTTCTATACTCATGGTGCTTTGATTTGTACAACCTAACTCGCTAAGATCTTGAGCGAAACACTTCCTATACTTTTGCAGTAATTGGTAGAGTTTTTCGAACGTGACTCTATCGATATCCTGTCCTATTTTAATGTCAGATTCATTGATTGGTGTCAAGTCCGTAGGATTCGTATCTGTACTTATTGATAAGGTTTTAATTTCTGTAATGGGATTAGCCCTAGCTATCAAAATTCCTGATTTAAGTTTTAAAGGGACAGTTGACAATGAAGTAACGAATATGACCGATTTACTGTTATTCATTTCATAACAACCCTGATGCAAGTGATACTCTTGGTTCGGACTCATTCGCATACTCCCGTCAATATAAATATCTCCCGAATAAGATTCCTTAGCGCAGACTTCTACCAAACCACCTTTAACTATGGTCATATCCCTTTCAACATATAAGTTAATTGTGACTTTCGATTCGGATGCTACGCTATGGGTTGGGGTGTGATAAAAGAACAACTTCTCATTATCTTTCATGACAGTTATAGACGGTAGTTCAGTAAAATTCTGTCCTATCAATATAGATGCCGGTAAATATTCATCATCAACTGCTAGAACTACTAAATCCGATTCTACTTCATCTAATCTGATTTGTGCAACAGACTGGAACTTCGGTTTAATTATGGAATTACCGAATCCTTTTATTGTAGGAAGATCATTAGTGCTTTCTACTAGATGAAGCTGTTTAGCTATAGAATATTTGATCAAACTACAGTCACTACCAAAATCGACATATGCGTCAGTCATCGACCCGTTAATGCAAATACTCTTATAAAATTTTCCATTACCATCCAAGGAAACTATACTATTGGAGTGAATTTGGTGACCCTGACTAGAATCAATAGGATCTTTAAGCTCGAACTTCCTCTTAAGATCGATTAACCGATTGGAGTTAATTTTTAGTACCTTTTTATCTACAGTTTGTTTATCCTGACCGTTCTCATGAGATAATAAAGGCTTCCTATTGCAGTTATCTGAATTATGACCTACCCTACCGCATTTTACGCATTTAGTGATTGGCTTTGGACAATGCTCGAAATAGTGTCCTCGTTCATGGCAGTTAAAACAAGACGCATCAGTATTTCTATTAGAGTTACTACCTGAAGCTTTAATTTGATTATTTGTAACACGAAATTCACGCTTTTTGAATGAGCTAACTACAGAGTTTGTTTTAGGAATATCCTTCGACGTGCTAGGCTGTTGTGAAGCTAGGTAGTTTAACAAATCCTCTGGTTTCTTACATTTGAGTGCCTGCGCTCCATTTCTAATAGAACTGTCATTGATTCCGTAAATTATACAATCTACTGCCTTTCGGCCATCAATTTCGCACCTACTTATCAATGCTAACTTATCGTAAAAATAGTCTCGAAGAGTTTCATCAGTACGGGACTTCCGGCTAAGCATTTCTTCTAGAAGTTTACCAAAGTTCTCATCACTTGGAAAAGCTTTTTTCATTTTAGATTGCCATTTCTTCCAAGAGTAATTGAGTGTTGGTAAAGATTCGTACCACTTTTTTGCCAATCCGCAAAGTTTTTGAAGGGCATAATGAATGGTCTGTTTTTCATTCCAATCATAAATGATCGCACACTCGTTAACTTTCCTTAGCCAACGCTCAATATCTTGGGACCTATTATCAGGATCAAAGTCCGGAATAACATTAGTAACTGGAGTATTCTTACTTGAGCCTTTCTGTACCGCTGCTATTATTTTCAGAAGATCATCCGTAGTGAGTCCCTCCGACGCACGCTTCTTCTTCACAGGTACTTCTTCGGCTTCACTTGAAGAAAGTCTGCTGCGCCGTCTTCTGGGATGCTCGGGGGTGAAGCTTTCACTATGCTCCGGGGTGAAACTGCCATTATGATCTGGGGTGCCTCTAGGGTCCTTATCACCTGAAAATGTTTCAGGCACTTCATATCCTTTCTATAGAATTTAAAACGTCATTTATAATTTAAAAGAAATATCTTAGTTGAGGTCTTGTATTTAAGTAGCCCCACTTTTTGGCTTAGATACTTGTAGTAAAATAGTTCAGCTAAATTGCTTAATATTACCTACTACATCTATCTATCTCTATATAAAACAATGCCTTTTCAAGGCTCAAAGATCTACACGACTTGAAGTATAGAGCATACATTGACAACAGCACAGCATAAAACAATAAATAGCTCCAATTAGAGCTTACTGAAAAGCTAAAATCAGCACCTACATGGCGTAAGTCAGCACACCTACATGCGTAAGTCAGCACAACTATATGCGTAAGTCATCACACCTACATGGCATAAGTCAACATAACTACATGGTAAAAGTCAGTACACCTACATGACATAAATAAGCACACCTACATGGCATAAGTCAGCACACCTACATGGCATAAATAAGCACACCTACATGGCATAAATAAGCACACCTACATGGCATAAGTCAGCACACCTACATGGCATAAATAAGCACACCTACATGGCATAAGTCAGCATAACTACATGGTAAAAGTCAGTACACCTACATGACATAATAAGCACACCTACTTGTCATAATTCAGCACACCTACATGGCATAAGTCAGCACATCTACATGGCATAAGTCAGCACACCTACATGGCATAAGTCAGCACACCTACATGGCATAAGTCAGCACACCTACATGGCATAAGTCAGCACACCTACATGGCATAAGTCAGCACACCTACATGGCATAAGTCAGCACACCTACATGGCATAAGTCAGCACACCTACATGGTATAAGTCAGCACACCTACATGGTATAAGTCAGCATAACTACATAGTAAAAGTCAGTACACCTACATGACGTAAATAAGCACACCTACATGGCATAAAACAGTTTTTAGTGGAGCAATTATTCTTGTATTCTCATTATCTATCTCAAAATATTTGGTAACTTTAACTGTTCTATTGTTCTTTAGCTAGAAAAATGTTGCTTCTTGAAATAATAGCAAAGAGAAATAATAATAATAATGTACTTACGCTTCTGCCGAGACATGGCTCGTGGTTCTTGTCACTTCTGATTTATTAAAGAAAACGATCTTTCTCTTCTAAACCAATAACTTTATTTTCAGTACTTATTATTTCACAATCACAATTTCACAATAATTTCTAAAACTTATGAATCACAGCAAGTAGCAATCATTGGCACATCTGATCGCCTCGACTTCGCAAACAACACTGACTGTCCGTCTGCCATCTTAAATTACGTTTGCCCGACCCCACCCAGAAATGACAGCGTTACGTCACATCCGTCATTTCAAAGTGTTGCTAATGCAAACATACAAACTTCTGTAATTATTATTTCCGACAGTGTTGCCTCAGTGTTACAATTAATTCTGTTAATAATTAAATATATTTCTAGCAAATCATTGAAATCACAACACTATGCAGGATATTCTTAGCAGGACATTCTAAGCAGGACATTACGTAATGCGGGCTATTATAGCAGGACATAATAAATGGACGTTATAAGTGCATTATTTCTATACATTTTGCTAAAGCACAGATTAAAAAATACTCCTTAGGTATAATGTAGATTTTAAAATAATATAGTTGTGTTAATTATAATTACTTATCTTTACCACCACTCGGTACCGAAAGAGGTAGGTACCTACATATATTGTTATTCTTAATGTGCATATAATTATAAACGCATTTAATTACCTACCTAATTTTTCAAGAAGGCAAGTGTTCTACGTACATACTAATAACTACGTAATAGCATGAGCCAAGCGATAGACAGCGAAACCCAATTTTTATGAATCCTTGTAATTTTTGAATTAGCGGAAAATTTTACGTATGGCGGTCTTTCGATCCAGAAAGAAGCTTATAGATGACACATTTTTTATTGACAGTAGGTTGACATTGACATTTGACAGGTTATTTTGATAAATAGGGGGCGCTTGCTTCCAATAGATCACCAATCCTTCTGGCTATGACGTCAGTCAAAAAAAAAAGAAATCAAATCAGAATCAAAGCTTTTGTTTGAAAATGTTTCCCTTTGAAATCTCTTTGTTATGAGCTATATCCAAGTTTCTTATTTCTCCCTCGCAGGTTAGTCAGCTGAAAGAAATAGGTCACAGTATGATTTAGCTACACCATTATACCAAGTGTTGGTAGATGACCTGTCACACTAATGAGCCACTGCATTTTTTAAATCTGTACCGTTGTTGTCATAGCTTTTAAATTTCTCTCATTTTTTTCTTATTTCGAAGCGTTTTAGTCAGTGTTAATGGAGTTGAAAACTTACAATTAAAATAAGAAGGACAATTTCGGAAAGTAGTTATTAATGTTGATTTATTCTTATCTTTCTTATGAAACTAGAAAACCTCACATTTGTTAATTAAAATTGACTTATTTTTTACTTTACTTTGAATGACTGCCTAACGTTAGTCTAGTGGTCCCAAGCGCGACTGCTACGCAAGAGGTCCTGGGTTCGATTCCCAGGTAGAGCAAAGTGTTATTGGGTTTTTCTATGAAATTCCCAGTAGCAGCTCGGAGTCTGGATTTGTGCCCGGTTACTGGCAATTTTCTCGCCCCCTATTACATGGGACCTAAACATACCGGCGAAATGTGGGTACATTAGTACACCTCTGCCTAACCCTTCGGAGAATACAGGCGTGATGGTATGTTATGTTATAAATTAAATTTGTAAACAGCACAAAAACATTGTAAATATTTGTGGAGTTTTTGCAGGCTATAAGTTCTCCTTGGAACCGTGCAACTTGCAACTAGATTTTGACATTTCAAAAGCATCTATTATAATGTTTTAATATAATAGTAGGTATGTCTTCGTCTTTGAATCACTAATACATTCGTAATTCGTGTTGTTCCGTGAGAGTTTCAGGTTTTTTTCAAAAAAGCTTAAACTGTGTAAACTGAATCTGAATCTGAAAAACTGTCACTGCAATGTGGGTCGCACATTACTAGCATTCTTGTTAACCCCTCGTGCTAAGGTAAATGATTGTGTTACGAGTGGGTTCACGTCGGTAGTGCAATGGGTGGGTTTAGAACCGGCAACTAGATGATCACAAGTCCGAAGCCCTAGCCATTAGGCTACCGCCACTTTTAAAATTCTAGTTCCCTTGGTCACACCATAGCTTGAGAAGGACTTTGCCGATTTCATCCGTATTTCTTTTTAAGTTTTATAATTCTTAATTGTAATGCTTTTTTTATAGAAGGTTCTTACGGAAAGAAAAGTCAAGAAAAATGGAAAAAAATAAACAACTTAATGATTATTTTAGCTTAGCGCGTTTTTTTTTCAACTATGAAATTGTCAGAAGCTCTTACGCGGGACCCGCCCCTTCGCCCCCTCTAGAACCGCTGCTGCTCGTAAATTAAGACTTATATCATTGGCCCATCACTCACGCAAAGAGTGGCCTGAGACCATTTAGTTCTGTCGGATGGTAATAGTAAAGTCGTGATACAAATACGTTCAAAATTCGGAGTAGGTACATCAGCACCGAGCCACTCAATTTAATGATATGCATTAGGCAGCGGTGTATTAATCTGCCGAAAGCCGAGCTATTAGGAGAGAAAGAGACAACAATATAAACAAAAAAAACTGAGGAAAAAGAGGTCAGTAACTGGCGAGTGTACGGTAGCGGAGTGTACAGGCGCAAGCGATTGTGGATCAACGTGAATCTTAGATTTTTTTTTATTTTGCAAATAAACGGTGAAGGAAAATATCGTGAGGAAACCTGCATGCCTGAGAGATTATCTCGAAGGAGTGTTTCTGCGAACCCTTAGTAGGCTAGTGTGTTGGACTATAGCATTACCTCTCTCTCATTGACGGAGACCCGTGCCCAGCAGTGGGACAGTAAGTGGATTGGTGATAATGATGGTGATACCTTTCATCATGACCGTGTTTTTCTCCGTGTAATTGGGTGAGAGCCTATTACCATTAAACTCTTTTTTGTTTTTTAAAGCTTTGGTATGTACTGCACTGCACTGCTGTGCAGTGATAGCCTAGTGATATGACCATTGGACTGCCAAGTCAAAGGTCTCGAGTTCGAATCCAAGGCACGCACCTCTAACTTTTCGAAGTTATGTGCGTATTAATAATTAATTATCACGCGCTTAAACGGTGAAGGAAAACATCGTGAGGAAACCTGCATGCCTGAGAGATTTTCTTGACGGCATGTGAAGTCTGCCAACCCGCAGTAGGCTAGCGTGGCGGACTATAGCCTAATCCCTCTCGTACTGAGAGGAGACCCGTGCCCAGCAGTGGGACAATGTAATGGGTTGATGATGATGATGATGTACTGGGAATTTTATATTTGACATAACTCACTAGGAGGAATAAAAAGCTAGTGTAAGCTAGTGACGGGTATTGATCGTGGATCAAATATAATGATAACTGTAGTACTTATTGTATAAACTGTTACCGTATTACTTGCGACCTAAACATTTCATCAAACTGAGGGTGTACATCCTCCTGCCTCATCTTTCGGGGAATACAGGCGTGATGGTATGTAGTATTGTGAGAAACCCACAATGCCACTAGTTTAGTGAATGCTAGCGTGTTTGGTATTTTTGTGTACCGATTGTAGGTATTTCCTGATACGACTGCTACGGGTTTTCCATACAAAAATATAATCACGGAAAACATACGCTGTTATGAACTTGAAATCTCATTTAAATACTGTTCATAAAACATTAATTGGGTCAGTTTATCCAGCAGGTGTACCCCTTGTCGTACTCCACATATGTAAACATTTCGCGATCAAGACGCAGACGCAGACGTAGCCACCTAAACAATAGAGTGGACCTACCTTTACTTAGATCTATACATGGAATTTTTATTTAAATAATAATATAATCACGTTTTCCTCAAATTCAAATTATTATTTACTTTTAGTGGAAACAATTTACTTAATGTATTCCTTGTATTCCCCGAGAGTTTAGGTACAGGTGTATGTAATGTACACCTACGTCTACGCCTACGCTGTAACTACGCCACACTACACAGCGACTACGCCGTGCTTACACAGTGGCTACGCTCAGACTACCCCGTGCCTAAACAGCGGCTTCGCTCTGACTTCGCTGTGACTACGCCGTGTCTACAAAGCGACTACGCCATGCCTTCGCAGCGACTATGTTCAGCCTACGCAGTGACTACGCTCAGCCAATGCAGTGACTATGTTCAGCCTACGCAGTGACTACGCTCAGCCAACGCAGTGACTATGTTCAGCCTACGCAGTGACTACGCTCAGCCAACGCAGTGACTATGTTCAGCCTACGCAGTGACTACGCTCAGCCAACGCAGTGACTATGTTCAGCCTACGCAGTGACTACGCTCAGCCAACGCAGTGACTATGTTCAGCCTACGCAGTGACTACGCTCAGCCAACGCAGTGACTATGTTCAGCCTACGCAGTGACTACGCTCAGCCTACGCGGTGACTACGCCGTGCCTACGGCATACCTGCGCGGTATCTACACCATGACTACGCGTTACTTTATTTTCACTCCTTCATTATGACACGAAAATAAAACCTCAGTGGTTTCAAGAGAAGTCAGGAACTTACAAAACATTTAAACTCTTAAAAAGTTATCAAAACTAACTACCGTATATAAAATCATAAAAAAAATAAAAAGTAAGTACCTCGTAATTTTTATTTTTAAAAGAAACAAGAATAGAAATTAAAATCTGTTAGCAAAATGTGTGTAAAATCCACTCAAAACGGCCATTCTATATTATGAAACCGATCTTTTTTAAATTATCTGTCGTATCCACATTAGTCTTGCGCAGTTAAACGTAATTACCTAGTGTCGGCGCTCCCAAAAAGTACAATTATATGGCTGCGTCTATTAGCTCCAGTACTTGCTCGAGATTTGTTCACCTGTTGCATACTTTACTCATGTTTCTAGGATGCTGGGGTGGCTTCCAGTCCAACAAAATATGTTATAATGATTACAGAACTGTACTGAAGTAGCTTTACGTCAAATAAGCACGCGATACTTAAATCGAAGAAGCATTTTTTTTGTATAAGACACTAACAAGACAATGTTTTTATTTTTTCTTATCTAGATGGCGCTGGCATTCTCTGTGTGGGAATTGCTAAACAAATTTAGAGAATCATGGTCTGATAAGGTCATGTAAGTTCATGTAAATTGCATATTATGCCCTCCTCGTTTCAAGAAGTACATAAACATACCATCACGCCTGTATTCCCCGAAGGGTTAGGCAGAGGTGTACTAATTTCGCCGGTATGTTTAGGTCCCATGTAATAGGGGGCGAGCCTATTGCCATTCACCGGGCACAAATCCAGATTTCGAGCTGCTACTGAGAATTTCATAGAAATTTAAACCTAGGGATCGAACCTCGGACCTCTAGTGTAGCGGTTGCGCTTAGGACCACTACACTAATGAGGCAGTCAAAAGAAGTAAACAGCTAAAATAACATTGAGAGTACTGCGGGTGGAGTACTCTTTTTAAATAATAACATTAAAGATTAACCCGTTACGTAAAAAGCTGTTGAAAACATTGTTACTCTAGTTTGAACCCACCATGAAATGGAGCATTTTATCCGATAATAAGCTTAACTTGCTAAGCCTGCTCTACGTAGCTTCATATTTTCTTACGTTCAAATACATATCAAAGAATCCACCTGTTGCGCGTATATGTTTACGTATATGTTATAATTGAGATAGAAGTTGTATCGCTACAAGAATTATTTTAATTTAAATGGCTAACCCTACTGGCTTCCTTTCAAACATAACATACATACCATCACGCCTGTATTCCCCGAAGGGTTAGGCAGAGGTGTACACCCACATTTCGCCGGTATGTTTAGGTCCCATGTAATAGGGGGCGAGCCTATTGCCATTAACCGGGCACAAATCCAGACTCCGAGCTGTTACTGGGAATTTCATAGAAAAACCCAATAACACTTTGCTCGACCCGGGGATCGAACCCGGGACCCCTAGCGTAGCAGTCGCGCTTAGGACCACTAGACTAATGAGGCAGTCGCAGCTTCCTTTCAAATCAGAACTTAATATTAGCACATTGCAAGATTTTTTAAGAGACCATTATTTATTTTATATTGAGTATCTTTCATCTTTAATAGTTTACTTAGTATAATAGTCTGCCTAGTAAGCACGACTTCTATTGGTCTTAGGTTTGATTTCCAGATCGAGAAGTGTTATGAAGTTTTTTGAAGTAGTAGCTTGGACTTTCGGACATATTATATGGAACCAAAACATACTGGTGAACTGTCGGTGTATATGGGTACATCTCTGCCTAACCCTTCGGGAAATACAGGCGTGTTCGGACGTTATATATCATCTTGGGGCTGCCTCGCTTCTGTAGCGCGTCGGGTATGTTCGCCGAGGCGCGTGTGGATTGTTTCCACACAATCATGCGCAAACGGTGCACATCCCTGGTGCGTAGTGTGCGGGCCATTTTTTTTTTTTTTTTTTTTTTTTTTTTTTTTTTTTTTTTTTTTTGTGCGTGTGGAAAATCCTCATGGACATCCGCCGCCCGGGGAGGCGACGGGGCGTGTCGGACTCCACCCAGAGTGGGTGACCTACCGACTAAAACCACACGGTGTTCCCTCTCGCACCTGCGTCGGGGGCTACGGGAACTATAAATACGTCCGCGGCCCCCGACTGGTGACGGCCCGCCTCTGCGGGCCCCGCCGTGTAGTGGGGAGTCAAAACTCCCCCTACGTCCTAGAGGGGCGCGCGTGGAACACTACGCGCCGCCACCTCGGGTCCTGTCCCAACATGGGACGGGGGTTGGCGGACTTCCCCGCATCCGCCACCCCGGACCTCGGCCGCAGAGGGTAGGGAGAACGGCGCATCGTAATACCGACACTCCTCTCCCCCTGCGGCCCCACCGTGTCCGCAGTCCTGCGGCTGCGGCCCCGCCGAGGCCGCGGAAGGCAGGGAGAGCGGCGCACCGTGATACCGGCACTCCTCTCCCGCCGCGGCCCCGCAAACCTTCAGCCGCAGCGTCGCCAATGCAACACCGCGGCCCGCCTCAGTTGCGGTGCCTCCCATACGACACCGCAACCTACAGTGGCCGCTCGACTGCGGGCTTCCTGGGCAAAGCCCGCAGGAGCAGCACCCGCCTCGGGGTTCCACTTCGCTTCGCCGTGGGCTCACTCCACGGCTACTAAGCCCCCCCGCCGCGACAAGGCGAGAACCCCAATGGGGGGGGTAGTGTGCGGGCCAGCCGCAACAGTATCCTGGCTGAGTTTGCTGAACGTTGCGACTGTCAGTATATGAACCACTGCTGCATGTGTCACGTACTTACAAATGTTGAAATATTATTTTAATTTAATTTTAAATCTAATATAATATTATAAATTTAGTGTTTTTTGTTTGTATCTCAATTGTATGATCCAAAGTTGATTGAAATAAATATATAAATAAAAAATAAAAAATAAAAAATATTCTTTATTTTCCTTAGCTGGTGATATCACTAATGAATTCTATAAACACAGATCATACGAGACTATTACCCAATCAAAAACGAAAGCTTTCTTTTCCAATACTACAGTAGACAAACACTAAAATAAAACCAGTGTAAATTGGCATCGGACGTGCTAGGCCACACGCCGTAGAAACAGAAAGTGGACCCCGCAAGGACGCCCAGTCCTCGCACGGCGCTTCCTTGGCTTCGGACTCTGGCGTGTGGTCTAAGTATAAGCTGGTCGCGTGAATATTTTTTTTGTCATTTGTGAAACATTGTGAGCGGTTTGCCTGAGATTCCCGTGGCGGCGTGTGAAGTCTACCAATCCGCAACAGGCAAGCGTGGTGGACTATAGCCTCAAACCTCTCATTCTGACAGGAGACCAAGCACAGACAATATTAATGATGAAGATGATTTATTAGTAGGTGCCCAGTAATTTTAACGACTTTATAAGCATTATTATAAACGTGTAGTATGTTATTTGAGGATTTGAAAATGTCTATTCTAATCATAATAGTTGCTAGAATGTAATACGGTGGCCAGCACATCAAGTTACCACAATATGTCAAATTTTCTCAGTTGATTTTGAACTTAATGATCAATGTTTAAGGTTTAAAATCATTTGGAGCAATTTGACAGTTTTGTATAACATGATGTGCTGGCGACTGTACATGTAGTTTGATGATATGCCTGTGATGAACGCAAGCAGGAATAAATATAACTTACTATACCAAATACGAATTTATGTATTATATAATATAATTTTAATGACTACATCACAAGTTTAATTCGTTAATACATCATATAATTTAGATAATTTTGTTCTGTGAGTAATATATTTCTCCACTTACTTTTCCCAACAACAATGACAAAAATATCTTGTACAAATTAATCTAGATAATAAATCGCTCAACGCTTGTAGCTTGTTCTCAAATTTGTGGTCTGTGTAGGGGCGGTTTTTATGCTATCACAAATAGTTCCTCATTATACATCGAAACGTGATATGAAACAATAAACACAGCCCTTGATTTATAATTTACTAGTGGACTCGACGGACGTAGTTCTTTTAGTGAAGGAAAAATACGATCGCGGGTAGGACTCGAACCTGCGTCTTCTGGTTGAGTATACCAGACGCTATGACCGCTACGCCACCGAGACTCCCACCCGCCTAGTCGAAATTTGCCTTCACATTGTTAATTTACGTCTTTAAGGTGACGTATTTTTCCTTCACTAAAATAACTTAATAATCTTGGCATGGAAAATGCCTAAAAATACAAAAAGATAGACGTTGTTCTGTCAGACAGAATCCGGTCGTAGCGCCACCTATCGGGTTCAATTCCATATTTTCTCACTGTTTAAAAAAATCCTGGGCTTCCACAAATATTTTAAAATCAAAATTAGCCAAACCGGTTTAGCTGTTTAAGAGTTTTAGTGAAACTAACGCAACAGCAATTTATTTTTATACATAAGAAAGAAGAAGAAGATTAATAGGTTTTAAAGAAACTAATGAGCTTGATCCTTCACAAAGAGTGTGAAGGATCAAGCTCATTCGTGAAAACAGGTATAGGGCTCCACGCTAGTCTCTAGGAAACGAATTCTGACGACTGCACGTTTGGCCTACTGGTTAAGGTGGTGTATCTTAGCACTACTGTTAAGCTTAGTTTCGTAGATTCGATTCCCACCGAAGACTAATACACTGGTATGTGTGATGTATAGTTAGATATTTATTTTTTAGTCTAACCGGTATACTTTTGGTCCGTTAATTTCTTCTTCTTTGTGAGGGTTCCGTCAAAGTTAATGTGAAAAAAATGTTTTATTTTAATGAGACTATAAAAATTACTTTTGGAGTCGAAATTTAGTTGCAGTTACTTTCGAAAAAGTGAGTAAATGTGGAAGAGTCGGCGAGAAACTCCATTGACACTCCTAAAAAAAAATCTTATCAAAATCAATCCTTTTGGTTTTAATTATAGGTAGTAGGTATATAATTATTTAGTTTGATATGTTAGATTTATTCCATACTATACTACCAATACTACCTGACAGAAGTTTTCCTAGCTTTTCTTTGCGTAAGAACCTTCTACAAAAAAGAATTACAAACAAGAATTAGGTATATGACTAAAAAAAAGACGGTTGAAATCGGCAAAGTCCTTCTCAAGCATGATCAAAGGAAGTAGAATATACAGAAAAAGGGTTGCCATAGCATGAGCTGACCTGCCCCAATGGCAGGACCCATTCACGAACAAGAACTGTGTATAATTCGCTTTAAAACAAAACTTTAGCGGCAACGAAGTGATCTAATTTCTCAATTATCAAAAATTACTTAGATATGTGTTTTTTGTTATCTTGCAACGTGCGGCTGCCTCTTAAGTCTAGTGGTCCTAAGCGCGATTGCTACGCTAGAGGCCCTGGGTTAGATCTCCAGGTCGAGCAGTGTTATTGGGTTTTTCTATGAAATTTTAGTAGCGGCTCGGAGTTAGGAGTTAAGAGCAATATGCTGGCCCCCTATTACATGGGACCATAACATACCCACAAACTGTGGGTGTACATCAGTACACCTCTGCCTAAACCTTCGAGTGATACATGCGTGATGGTATTAATTATGGTATCCCACGTGTAAACAGAATAGTGCTATTCTATATTTACGTGTTTCACCATCAACCGCATCAGTTGTCAAACGCAAGTATATTTGTAATAAAATAAAAAAACATTTGTGGTTTGGTCAGCGGAATTTCTCTCAACTCTATGTATTCAGCTTAAAGTCTACTTTTGAAAGTCTGGTAATATGTAGGTTTTATCGTAAACCAATAAAGCCAGCTGTACAAAAGAAAAATAGAATATCATCTAATTAGAGTAGTGAATGTCTAATCTTTCAACAAACACTGATGTAAATGAACTCAGCTCTAAGTAAAAAAAAACCGTCCAAGTGCGAGTCGGACTCGCGCACGGAGGGTTCCGTACCATTACGATTTATGACGTATTAAAAAAAACTAATACTACGTAACTAGATCTCGTTCAAACCAATTTTAGGTGGAAGTTTACATGTACATCATATTTTTTTTTAGTTTTTCATCCTCTTATTTTAGAAGTAACAGAGGGGGGGGGGGGATTTTACCACTTTGGAAGTGTCTCTCGCGAAAACTATTCAGTTTAGAAAAAAATGATATTGGAAACCTCAAACATGATTTTGGAAACAAGTACGGGTTTGAGGAAAACAAAATTTTTGACTTTCAGATTGTCATCAACCCATTACATTGTCCCACTGCTGGGCACGGGTCTCCTCTCAATACAAGAAGGATTAGGCTATAGTCCACCACGCTAGCCTACTGCGGGTTGGCAGACTTCACATGCCGTCAAGAAAATCTCTCAGGCATGCAGGTTTCCTCACGATGTTTTCCTTCACCGTTTAAGCGCGTGATAATTAATCATTAATCATTAATACGCACATAACTTCGAAAAGTCAGAGGTGCGTGCCTTGGATTTGAACTCGAGACCTTTGACTTGGCAGTCCAATGGTCGTATCACTAGGCTATCACTTACACACAGACTTTCAGATTAAGTATACTTAATCTGAAAGTCAAAAATGGGACCCCCAAAATTTATTGTTTTTTTTTTTCTATTTTTGTGTGAAAATATGAATGCGGTTCATAGAATACATCTACTTACAAAGTTTCAACAGCATAGTTCTTATAGTTTCGGAAAGAAGTGGCTGTGACGTACGGACGGAAGAACGGACAGGCAGACATGACGAATCCATAAGGGTTCCTTTTTTGCCATTTGGCTACGGAACCCTAAAAACACCAACGTCTCAAAAGGCTGCCTCCAAAACTCTTCGATTTACTTTCATTTAATACTCATGATGTTATTATACAAGTTTGCTTAATTGTTCTTTTTATCCATCCATGGTATGCACTCATTCAACTGCTAACCAGAATACTCATCCATCTTCGTCAACGACCAGACGCACTGCATTAGCCAGACGTTTGCAGACAACACCACAAAAATACGCCCATCTCGCTCTACCACAAAGAAAACAAATGCAGCTTTTGTGTTTCCCCGTCTTTTTCTATAGACTGAGTGATTCAGCAGTTTTTAAGTTCGGAAAAGAATGTATGTTTGGAGCTAGCTGATGTGATTTCGAGCTTTAATGTGTAAAATTAAGGTTAATTTTAGTTTGGGACGATATAGTAGAATTAAATTTCTGAAGCAAGTGTTAATGTTGAGTGCAACAATCTTTTTCTCGGGCGCTTCTTGCAATGCCTGAAATTGGACGGTGTTATTCATTTCGCGACGCGCTCCGATAGACTTATTAAGTGGTTACGTCGTGTTTAACGCTGTTTCGTTAGCTTTTTATATGAGCACTGTGTAAGCATTTGCTTTTTTATCATCAATTTGTTGATTATTTGGCTTATTACCTTCATTTTGTTTGTTCACGGATTAAGGGAATCATTTTATCTCATAAATGATGAATGATATGTATTTCTGTAAATAGTTTTTTAAAACACTTTTACGAGTCAATTCTTCCCACATAGTCAGGGCTTTCCTAAAGAATGACATTTAATCTGACCTAATGATTTAATCTGACCGAAGCCCTTTTATTATCGACAGAGTTTTAATATGGTGATCCTGATCATATTCTAGTATCTTGTAAATATATCAGTCAAAGTTTTAGAAGTGTTGAATAGAAATGTTCTATTTCTTGGCATTTTTTAAAATATTTATTGATTCATTAGTGAGTGAGTGGGTTCTTTTAAATATCTTCAACGTGGTTACTTGAATAACCGTTACATTATCAAAAAGGAAACATTTACCCCCGTCGCTTTAGTGATCAGTAGTAGTTTTTTTTTATAAAAGACAGGTCCTGCATTATGTTACAGCGTGGGATATAGTCATGTGTCTTAGAAACTTAACAAACATGTTAAAGGACGAGTATACATTAACCATAATAATAATATTAATATTTATATAATGATTTAGTTTCATAAAATCATTAAGTTTGTGAATATATTTGATTATGCGGTTTTAAATTCTATTGTGAAGCTTATTAATTGCAGATGCTGATAATTTTAATATTAGTTTTTCTACTCAACTTTAAATATTTTAAATGCTGTGCATATCTTTTATTGATTTTAACATAATAATATGTCCATATCCCACTATTTGCTACTTAACAATGTTTATTTTATTATTGTTGATATGCCTTAATAAATAAATAAATAAATAAGACTGCCTCATTAGTCTAGTGGTCCTAAGCGCGACTGCTACGCTAGAGGTCCTGGGTTCGATCCCCAGGTCGAGCAAAGTGTAATTTGGGTTTTTCTATGAAATTCTCAGTAGCAGCTCGGAGTCTGGATGTGTGCGGTTAATGGCAATAGGCTCGCCCCCTATTACATGGGACCTTAACATACCGGAGAAATGTGGGTGTACATTAGTACACCTCTGCTTACCCTTCGGGGAATACAGGCGTGATGGATGAATAAATAAATAAACCTGAAACAAATATCCCTCCTTCCCCTTTATCCTTCCCCTCCCTTATCCTTTACAGGGTCAGCAGAACGCGAGCGATACCCCTGGTGTTGCATCATCCATAGGCTCCCGTCACCGCTTATCATCAGTTCGAAGCGTACGCTTGTTTGCCACCTAGGTGGTATAAAAAAAATACACAAAGGAATATTTGTCAAACGGGAATCGCAACCGGTTAGTTGCATAAGTAGCCATTTATGTGATAATTCTCTCATTACGTTAATAATTATCTAGCTCTTCAGTAATGGGGTATTTTTCAATTAGTACTAAGTAGAAGATGCGATGGCTCTTGTAACTTATAGTAAAGGGTATAACAAATGTTGTTCGCTGCAATCCATCTACTTCACGAACCGATGGCTGAGCGGCGCGGGGCGGGGATGTGGCTGCGGTTTAGGTCATAAGCGGCAGCGGGAGCGATTACATAGCAAACCATCAAGACATGTATTCTCCAAAGATTATGAGTAGGTATTACTGTACACCCACAGTTTGCCGGTACGTTTAGATCCCATGTAATAAGGGATGAGTTTATTAACCAGAGCTGCTTGAGAGTTTTATACTAACCTCGGTCTTATCCTATGGGGAATACAGGCGTGGTGGTATTTTAATAATTGTTATTAATAATTAATGTCGTAGCTTGACGATGCTTGCTGCGACAAATGCTTTTCAGAATATCATATGAGTTGCAGACAGATAAGTTAGCGTAGCTTGAACGGCGCTTGATAACCATAAGTCTTGATCTTAGATTAAAATTATTGAATGTTTTTTGGTTTGAATTTCAAGATTGCAACAGAACGATGCAAAAATTAATTTGGGTAAGTACTCACCAGGAGCAGGCCTTTGCCGACTGGCAAACAGATCTGCAGAGAATAAATAAAATTAAGTTTAAGTTTTTCATGTATTATTCTTTTTGTAACACTGATCTGAATAAAAGGCTATAATAATAATAAATAATAATAACTACTCCGCGGGTTTCGGTGAAATAACATAAGCTCAAAGTGAAACTGATTGTGGAATTAATGTTCGGAGGAAGTGCAGTGTTAGATTTAGGTGGTTGCACAAGATAAGTTTAAAAGAAATTAACTTAATTTGTGGGCATTTGGCGTTGACAGTGGCTCCGCTAGCCGGGCGTAGTTTTGCGGATTGTGATGAAGGAAGTTGGTGGGAAAAGGAAGTGTTGCAAGCGTAAACAACTATGTTACTCGCTCTTCGTCGTGACTTGGGCCACACCGCAAGCTGCATGATGCATTAATCCCTGCTCCCCACGACGGATCCTTAATATATGATCGCGGGTTCGCGCCGGTCACGCCGCAGATCACTTTAAACTTGATCTACGCTCGATTAATATTATTACAAGCTTTTTATGTGAAAATCAAGGTCCTATAACTCTGCTGATCACTTCCATCTAACTTCTTCTATCTATCTAAGCTCAATTTTTTTTTTTTTTTTTTTAAAAGCTTACTAGCGATGTGGTTAGTAGGTGGTGTGTGTTCTTGATAATTGATTCTAAACACATTTTTTTTCTAACTTGTTCCACACCATCACGCCTGTATTCCCCGAAGAGTTAGGCAGAGGTGTATCTACTAATGTACACCCACATTTCGCTGGTATATTTAGGTCCCATGTAATAGGGGGCGAGCCTATTGCCTTTAACCGGGCACAAATCCTGTCTCCGAGCTGGGAATTTCATATAAAAACCCAATAACACTATCGACCTGGGGATCGAACCCAGGACTTCTAGCGTAGCAGTCGCGCTTATGACCTCTAGACTAATGAGGCAGTCTAACTTGTTCTCTATGATATCAAATCAAATCAAATGTTTTTATTTCAAATAAGCTTTCACAAGCGTTTATGAAACGTTATTGACTCTAGTTGCACGGTTCCAAAAAGTTGATCTCATGGAGAAGAATCCGGCAAGAAACTCCATAGACACTCTTTTAAAATATATTGTTTTAACATAATTTGCTGGTACATTATGCCGATAACAGGATGTGAGTGCATTGGAGGTTTATGTCATAATTAGCCTGAAGTCGGGACTAAAATTACAAGAAGGTTCTCAGCAAATGAGAACGCAATGTCAAGCTAAAACAGATACACTATGTGTAAGAATACACATCATCAAAAATATGAACTAGGATAACTATAAACTACTTAGACATAAATGGCTACGATGTACTCACATTTACGGTTCCTGTTTATATAAAGTGGTAAACAATATACAAGATAATTGAGAGTGAATAAAGTAACCTAAGGTTGCCACGGAGACCACAAGTGCACCCGTATTTTAACACCACACATTATCAACGTAGTCCTTGATTTTGTAATATGCTTTCTTAACAAGGACCGATTTAACATAATTTTTAAATTTCTTACCGGTGAGATCGGTGACAGATTTTGGAAGTTTATTGTAAAAACGCACACAATTTCCTAGAAATGATTTATTGGTTTTAGTTAATCTAAATTTAGGTACCACTATTTTATGTTTATTTCTAGTATTATGGTTGTGAAAGTCGCTATTTATGCTGAACATATGCAGGTTTTTGCGGATATACATGATGTTTTCTAAAATATAAAGTGACGGCAGCGTTAGTATACTGACGTTCTTGAAGACTTCTCTAAGGGAATCGCGAGGGCCCATATTGTAGATTGCGCGGATGGCCCTTTTCTGCAAGATGAAAATAGAATCTACGTCAGCAGCTGATCCCCACAGCAGAATACCGTATGACATAATGCTGTGAAAGTAAGCGAAGTATACAAGTCTAGCAGTAGCTACGTCAGTGATCTGCCTAATTTTCCTAACTGCATATGCGTATGCGGAACTTAATCTGTGAGACAGGGCTGAGATGTGAGCACCCCATTGCAACTTACTATCAACCGTTATACCTAAAAAAACAGTTTCGTTGATTAGATTGAGTTTGCTGCCTTCAAGAATTAAATTAGTTTCAACTTGTGGTACATTTGGTAATGAGAATTTTAAACATTTTGTTTTGCTAGCATTAAGTAGTAAATTATTAGCAGCAAACCAGTTGGATAGTGATTTTAGGCTCTCATTTACACTAAAAAGATTGCTATCATTCCGTTCAATCTTAAATATAAGTGAAGTATCGTCAGCAAATAGCACTATATTAGAAATCTCAGACATCATATAGGGGAGGTCATTTATATATGCTAAGAAAAGGAAAGGGCCTAAGATAGAGCCTTGTGGAACCCCCATTTTAACTACAGACCCGGGAGATGTGACTCCATTAATGCCCACTTTTTGTCGCCTCTTCGAAAGATAGGAAGACACAAGCTCCAAAGATAGCCCCTTAATACTCGCTACTAGCCCGATATATACTCGTAACGTCCATATATTATTATAGGGTCGAGTCAAACATACTTTTCTAACAGAAAAATACAAAAGGGCAACATAGGAATCAAACCGAAAGAAAAAAAATCACATTAACAAAATTTTCGCAATTTCAACCTTGTAGACACATATTTGAATTAATTTAAATATGTTGTTTTAGAAAACACAATGTCTCCTCGTCCTTCGCGCTAATTTAATCAAAAAAGGCAAAGACCACCATACGATCTAGGTTAAAAATTAATGTCAATAAGGTCGGATTTGTTTTATTTTGTTCTTCATATGTATATGGTAGTCTTCAAGAAAGCTTTTGTTTATGAAGAGTAGTTACGTATTATTTATGGATATTTAACTGAGATTGATTTTAACTAAAACTCCAGCTAAATCTAACTGTATTGTTACAGGGAATAAAACCCAGGTGGATTACATTCCCAGGTCGAGAAAAGTGTTATTGGGTTTTTAATGAAATACTATGTTACTTAAGACTGCGTCATTAGCCCAGTTGTCCTAAGCGCGACTGTTACGCTAAAAATCCTGGGTTCCATAGGTTGAGCAGTGTTATTGGGTTTTCCTATGTTTTATTTTTTTAAAAGCTTACTAACAATGTGTGTCGCACATTACTAGTATTCTTGTAAACCCCTCGTTCTAAGCTAAATGCTTGTGTTACGAGTGGGTTCACGTCGGTAGTGCAATGGGTAGGTTTCGAACCGGCAACCACATGATCACAAGTCCGACGCCCTAGCCATTAGGCTACCGCCGCTTTTCATATTCGACTTCCCTTGGTCACACCATAACTTGAGAAGGACTTTGCCGATTTCACCCGTCTTTTTTTTAAGTTTTATAATTTTTTATTGTAATTCTTTTTTGTAGAAGGTTCTTACGGAAAGAAAAGTTAAGAAAATTGGAAAATATTAAACAACTTAATGATTATTTTAGATCGTCGTCGATCGTCGGACTTGCGATCATGTTCGCAAGTCCGACGCCCTAGCCATTAGGCTACCGCCGCTTCTAATTCTCAGTAGCAGTTCGGAGTTTGGATTTGTATTCGGTTAATGGTAATAGGCTCGCTCCCTATTACATGGGTGCTAAACATACCAGCAAACTGTTGGTTACATGATATGTTGAGAACATTACGTTGCTAATTGAAGCGGCGGTGCTAATGCTAACTAATGGCTAGGGCGTCGGCCTTGCGATCATGTGGTTGTCGATTCAAAACCAACCCATTGCACTACCGACGTGAAGCCACTTGTAATACAAGCATTTAGCTTAGTATGAGAATTAACAAGAATACTGTTATGAGTGTGATTGACTTTGCAAGTAAGCTTTTTAAAAAAAACAACAATGATTTCAAGCCCTGGAAAGGATGTGAATGCTGAAATGACATAGAAGGAGTGAAAGTAGGAGAATGTATGTTGTGCTGACATGGAGAGAGGGAGAAAGAATATTCATATAGATCCTTACGGTACCTACCCTAAAACATAATTATTCAGATATGACATTCCTTTAGCGTGTTTAACATTTACATGTGATTTGAATTGACCTCATTTATATAGGTATACATACATTTATATATATTCATACCTACATGAATATGTGAAAGAGCATGTTATTAAGGTACAGATGATTCTGAAGGTCAAAGAACACAATATAACATAAGTTTTAGGGAGAGGTGTACATTGTGTACATATGTACACCCACATTTCGCCGGTATATTTTAGAACTCCAAAAATACGAGGCCAGCCTTTTGCTAGGCACCAGGCAGAAACTCCAACAAATAATAAATTAAACAATATATTGTTTTCGTAATACAGGCCGTATTATCAAAACTATTAACTGCCTTATGAGTCTAGTGATCCTAGTGATAGATCCTGCGCCACTGCTACGCCCTGGTGATCGAACCCAAGACCTCTAGCGTAGCAGTCGCGATTGGGACCACTAGACCAACGAGGCAGTCATGTGAATGTCATGTCAATCATATCAATAATTTATTATCACGCGCTTAAACGGTGAAGGAAAACATCGTGAGGAAACCTGCATCCCTAGGGAGGCTACACTTCGCCGATATATACCATGTAATAGAGGGCAAGCCTATTGCCATCAATCACAAATCCAAATTCCTAGCTGCTACAGAGAATTTCATAGAAAACCCAAATAATAGGTTCTTTGCTTGGACTCGGGATCGAGCCCGGGGCCTCTAGCGTGGCAGTCGCAGCAAGCAATAGGTAGTCATAAAATACATCAAAAAACGTGATAATGAATTAAAAGTGAATCTGTATTTGGAATTAAATTCAAGAATTATTATACAAATAATATGGAGAATCAAGTTGTTATGAAACATTATGCGCTTAGGTGCAACGTATCTATCCAATGCACTTGACCGTGCACTCAGCGACCTCGGCACGTCCTTCCACGATACTTTGATCTTTGTGTGTTTGAATATATTATACTGTTAACGAATATATTGAGTATTAGCTTTTGCCCGCGACTTCGTCTGCGTGGAATAAATTTTTCCCAAACCAGTGGAAATTTCCCAAAATATCGTTATAAATTAAAGCCAATATATTATTCTGATGTATAAACAATAATACTGTAAAGTTTCATCAAAATCCGTTCAGTAGTTTTTGCGTGAAATACTCTTTCACGCAAACATCCATCCTCACAAACTTTCGCATTTATAATATTTGTAGGAAGGATAAGTAGGAAGTAGGATTAATATACTGTGGAGTTGTTAGATGGCAATCGATTGGAAGATGATAGATTTCTTATTCTATCGTGTCTCCATAAGATCCACAACTAAAGTATAGTTCCTCCATTAAAATATCCGTATAAGTTATCCAAAATAACGTAGGTATATAATTAGGTAACTAGAATTAGTGTTAAATATTTAATTAACGTCGAGATTGTAGATTTTAAGAAAGATTAGCGTTAATATCGCAGAGATTACATTGTAAATTGAATACATACATACATACCATCACTCCTGTATTCCCCGAAGGGTTAGGCAGAGGTGTACTAATGTACACCCACATTTCGCCGGTATGTTTAGGTCCCATGTAATAGGGGGGGGGGGGGATATTACCATTAACCGGGCACAAATCCAGACTCCGAGCTGCTAGTGGGAATTTCATAGAAAAACCCAATAACACTTTGCTCGACCTGGGGATCGACCCCAGGACCTCTAGCGTAGCAGTCGCGCTTAGGACCACTAGACTAATGAGGCAGTCTGTAAATTGAAATAAGTATAAATAATGATTTTGGGATTTTTTTTGTTATGTTGTTCATCATCATATTCATCTTATATATATATTCATCATGTGTTTAAGTATTTTATACTAATTAACAGTCACTCTTGCCACTTCAGGAACTTGAAGGCATCTTCCATAGCAGAGGTAAACATATTACTCAGCGAGCTATGTAGAAAAGCTATGCTTGGTATTTCTCTACGCGACCGAATCAAGAATGAGGAGATCGGTAGAAGAAAGAAAGAAGCCAAAATAGCTGAAAGAATTAGACAGCTGAAGAGGTTGTAGTTCGTAGAATTGATGGCTGTTGGGGCAAAAAGGTTAAAGCTTGAATGGAGACCACGCATCGGAAAAAGCAGCGTTAGACGGCCTCCGAAAAAAAAAACAGACGACCTGGTAACGGTCACTAGTAGTCATTGAATGCAACCCTAAATTGTGGAGTTCTACAAGGGAGGCTTGTCCGATAGCGGACCTTTAGATGCTGTACAGGATCCGAAACATAGGGCATTAAATAATATCAATCTATTACCATAAAGTCCGTCAAAATTAGTTTTATTTCAATCAGTATCATAAACCAGTATTATTACGTTTTCTCACCTTTGTTATTTAAAAAGGTGCATTCTGTTGTCTGGGTGGTAATGGCCGATGCAGATTAAGCTAAGCTTTAGGTAAATATAAGATTATTTAGTAATTCTACTACTATAAAAAGACATCTCCCGTATCTAACTCCTAGGAAACGGGCTCAAATTTTTCAATTTTTTTTCCCCATAATAATCTCATTTCGAAATATTTATTTATTTATAAATAGCTAAACTGGTTCAGCCGTTCTCAAGTGGACGTTCAAGTCAAAGGTCCCGAGGTTGAACGCAAGGCAAGCACTTCTGACTTCGAAGACATGTGTGTATTAACAATTAATTATCACGAGCTTAAACGGTGAAGGAAAACATCGTGAGGAAAACTGCATGCCTGAAATTTATTCTCGATGGCGCCGCGGCGTGTGAAGTCTGTGAACCCGCAGTAGGCTAGCGTCGTAGACAATAGCCTATTCCCTTCATTTCGAAGGGAGAGTCGTGCCCAGCATTGGGACGATGTAATGGGTTGATGATGATAATATCAACTGCCTCAATAGTCTAGTGGTCCTAAGCCCGACTGCTATTCTATGCTGTTTTTCTATGAAATGCTCAGCAGCAGCTCAGAGTTTGGAATTGTGCCCGGTGAATGGCAATAGGCTCGCCCCCTATTACATGGGACCTAAACATACCGGAGAAATGCATTAGTACATTAGTACGCCCCTGCATTAACCTTCAGGGAATAAAGGCGTGATGGTATGTTATATTATATTCCATTTATTCATCTAAATCATAAATTATTTACATTTTTAAATATTTTTATATAAAACTGAATATAAAATAAAAACATTTAAAAATATAAAAATAGTTGTCCACCGGCATGGGGAGCAGGGTCCAAGCTACCGGTGGTTAGGGCCCCAGAGACAGGAACCTCCTCACAATACGCGCCGTATCAAGGAGTACTGCCTTCTGAATCAGGCCCTTAACCCAGCCACCCAACTCGAGCCTCCTGAGGTGTTGGTCGAGGCTCTTGGCGATAAGTCCATTGACCGTGACGACTATCGGCACAATGATGGCCGAGTCCACATCCCACATGGCGACCACCTCGTGGGCTAAGTCGAGATATTTTAGCTGTTTCTCTTTCTCAGCCTTCACGAGGTTCTCGTCATGCGGGACGGTGACATCGATAATCATTGTGCGGCGCGCTGATCGATCTATTACCACTATATCAGGCTTATTGGCTACAATAGTCCTGTCAGTGATAACAGATCGATCCCAGTACAACGTGACATGGTCATTCTCGAGAACTGGGTCGGGCGCATACCTGTAATCCGGTACCTCAGAATCCACAAGGCCGTATTTTAGAGCAAGTTGCTGGTGGATAATCCTGGCCACTTGGTTATGCCTGTGCAAATACTCTCCGTTAGCCAGACGAGAACACCCAGAAGTAATATGTCTGATAGACTCACCGGGACAATGGCATGCCCGACATATGTCGATCGTCCCGTCTTTCATGATATACTTCCGGTAGTTGTTCGTCAGCATGACTTCATCCATAATTGCACAGACCGAACCCTCGGTTTCCCCGAAGAGGTCACCGAAGCGTAGCCAGGCCACGGACGCTAAGAAATCTACGTCGGGCCCATGAAGGGCCCGGAAAAAGCGTCCGTGAAGCTCCTTGCTCTGCCATACTTCCTTGCGGTCGTTGGTACTAAGCACCACAGGTTTGCGCCAGTTCTCTTTAGCCAAAGATAGCGGGGTGAGTCCCTTGTCCACTGCGACCACATCTCGGTGCATACCCACGTCAGCCTTGAGAAAATATTCTCTGAGACTGCACACCTCGCGGTTGTGGAGGGTCTTAGCATTTAAAAAACCTCGACCCCCGCACTTCCGCGGGATGTACAGCCTCATGACAGACGAACGTGGGTGATGCATCCGGTTTGCGGTCAACAGCGACCGGACTCTCCTATCCAAGGCGTCCAGCTCCGTCTGGGTCCACTTGAGTATGCCAAAGGAGTACATCAGAACTGGCATGACCCAACCGTTAAAGGCGCGCACCTTGTTGCCGCCTGACAGAGAACTATTAAGTACCTTTTTCAGGCGGCCGAAGAAGCGCTCCTGTAACGCTTGTTTCATGTCAGCCCCGTTAATACCTAACCCCTCTGACATATCTCAGGTATTTGTAGGTATCAGTTGCGGAGAGTGATCTCAGGTTTATAGAATCTGAGAGTTGTACTCCCTCAGATTCCACAATCCCGCCCCGCCTTACATGCATGACCGCACATTTATCTACACCAAATTCCATCCTGATGGAATTACTAAAAGTTTCAGTTGCCTTTAGTAACTCCATCAGTTGCAATTTGGTGGAGGCAAACAGTTTTAAATCATCCATATAAAGCAGGTGGGATATTACTTGACCCCCTCTCCGCAACGGATAGCCCAGCCCTGTACCCTCCAGCAGGGTGCTGAGGGGGTTCAAGGCTAAACAGAACCACAGGGGACTCAGACTGTCGCCCTGGAATATTCCCCGCTTAATCTCAATAGGTTCGTCGTTCCCTTGAATTTGCCTACATCCTGGATAGCGAAGGACAGTTCTCCACTGCCTCATACATGACACCAGGAAGGTGCGTAAAGTTGTATCTATTTTATACAACTCCAGCACCCTCATGAGCCATGTATGCGGCACCGAGTCGTAGGCCTTCTTATAATCTATCCAACATGTCGACAGATCCTTTCGGGATCGACGGACCTGTTGGCTTATGGCCATGTCGATGAGGAGAAGCTCCTTGGTGCCGCGGGACCCATTCCTACATCCATTTTGAGAGGCTGACATAATAGAATTTTTTTCTATGTGCCCATTGATTTTTGCTCTCAAAATGGATGTAAGAAGTTTATAGACCGTCGGTAAACATGTGATCGGTCTATAATTTTTGGGTTCCGCGGCATCACCTGACTTATGGAGCAGGTGGGTGATTCCTGTAGTGAGGAACTCTGGTAGCGACCCAGATTCTAAGGCCGACTGGAATTGCGATGCCAAGCACGCGTGTGAGCTTTGTAGCCATTTAAGCCAGAAATTGTGCAGTCCGTCCGGCCCCGGTGATTTCCAATTCGGTACCGAACGGGCTGCACTGGCTACATCTGAGGCAGTAATTACAACTGCCTCCATCTCCGGTATGGCGTCACACTCGTGCTCAACATCACGTATCCATTCAGCCTCAGTGTGGCAGACGGGCACCGACCAGATAATTATATTTATTATTAGTTTGATTACCAATGAATAGCTTTTCTTTTTTTATATTATATGTAATATTATCGTAACATAACATTTATTTAAACAGCTCTGAGTTTGGATTTATCGTATCGATGGAAATGAGTACATTATTTCAATTGTTTCCACAACTTATTTCCACATCAGCTGTCATTGCAAACAGTCCACAATTTGTCCGCCATATTGGAAGTCAATTAAACTACCAATTATTTATAAGTACACTTATTTTCGTTCGAAAATTGTTAAGCTTTATTAAGTTTCAGTTACTTGTGTTATGCCATGGGTTTGTCTGTTTTTTAAGTAATTATATTAACTTAATTGTATGACATTAATTTACACATAATATAATGAGATTATGAAGTTTTCTCTCTAACTAATGACTTCTGAGAAGAAACGCTGAAATGCAAAGAACCATGGTCTCTTTTAAAGTCCTGAAAGTAGTATTATTATCAGATATTTGAGTTTTACAATGTAGGGCAATATCTGAACAGATCTTTAGAAGAAAGAGACATAACAGCGTTGAGTTGACCTGTCCTAACTGGAGGCACGCATACATCAGTCATCGCGCAGATCAATCATTATTTAGGAAGACAATCATTATTTTACATGGAATATGTTACTGATTTTTTCCTGAACTTAAGTTAGACATAATTACTTTTAAAACTCCACAAAAAGATACATACGTTAAGCTTCTAACACCCCTTTTTGGGTAGAGGGTTAAAAATCACTCTTATCAGTGGGTGCCCATGGTAAATTTGCATCCTGGACTGATAAACTTGTAGCCAGGTCCTCGGTAAATAGACAATGCAAGCCCGTAATAAAGAAAGAAAGAAAGAAAAAAACATTTATTTGATTCAGAACCATGAGACACCACTTAACATTTAAAAACCATTAAAAGAGAAGAATATGAAAAATCTTACTAAAATAAACTACTACATAATTCTGTTTTGATATGTGTCTCAAATACTGACCAAATAGGTTTCCAGATCAGCTTAATATGTCAAGTATACTTGACGCTGATTTTCATCTGGAACCTGCGTGTTTCACGGATGTCAATTAGGATGCAGCATTTTATTATATATTATATATGTGTGTGTGTGTGGATGTGTATAGGTATGTATTTATTTGGTGGGAGTGTAAGAGTATTTTGTGTATTGTGGCTGGCAAAGATATAATATAAATACATAGGTATAACAATTAAATATATTTATTGGTTACATTAAACTGATTTATTTTTATGGACTGATAGGGAGGTAGATGATTTGGTAGATAGGGCACTAAAAGATCTACGGTAATTATTAAATGAAAGAAATGTTTACGTTTGCGTTACCTAATCTAGACTGCGCCTCAAAAAGATGTTGGCGCAATCGTATCCTAAATGTCATTAGGTTATTAAGTTGTCTAATAGGTGGTGGCAAGTTGTTCCAAATCTTCGATGCTGCGTAGCGAAAACTACCTCTAAATGCTGTAGTACTGTGAGCTGGAATGGAAAGTTGCTGAGCGCACTGCCTACGCGTGCATTCCCTTTGACTAGAAACCCAGTTGAGCTTGTCATACAAGTATGATGGTTCCTTAAATTTAATAACGCCAAATAGAAGGCACGCAAGATGCAATTTACGACGTGATTTCATTTTAAGCATTTTGTTTTGATTCAGAAAGGGGGTAATGTGGCTTCGGAAGGGCACAGAGAAACAGAAACGAGCACACGCGTTTTGCACTCTTTGAATGAGACCATGTGTCTTACTTAATAAACGAGGTCCATAAACAGTGTCTGTATAGTTAAGTTTTGACAGGACTAATGATTCTACAAGTTTTATTCGTAATTCTTCTGATAGATATGGTCTCATTCTATAGAGGATTTTTAAACGGTAGAAGCAGTTCTTAACGGATTCTCCTATATGTCGTTCGAAACGGAGTTGGCTGTCTACATATAACCCAAGGTTGCGGGCCTCATCCACCCTTTCGATTTGTTGCCCCATTAGAGAAATATTAAGAGTAGAGGGTACCGCTTCTAACTGCTGTTTTGTACCAAAAAGCATGTATTTCGTTTTGTTCGGGTTTAGTACCAGACAGTTATTTTCAGACCAGTCAGCAACCCTTTTTAGATCTTTATTTAGATCTGCTAAAGCGGTATCATACATACTTGGTTTAAAAGAAATATAAATTTGTGTGTCATCTGCATAAATATGGTATCTGCAAGTATGTAGACATTCTACCAAGTCCGCGCAGTACAACATAAACAATATTGGGCCCAAGATTGAGCCCTGCGGCACCCCCCTATTAAGGGTAGCTAGTCCGGAAATTCGGGTACTGCCATCGCCTACTCGTAATTCAACAAATTGTTTACGGTTACTAAGGTAGCTGTCAAACCATCTCAACGCAGTTTCATCAAGGCCGTAGTATCGCAGTTTGGAAAGAAGAAGACAAACGTTAATGCAGTCGAATGCGCGAGAAAAATCTAGCAGCACGAGCAGAGTGCACATCCCATTATCCTGTGCTGTCAATATGTTATCTGTCACGTCCAGGAGGGCCGTTGCTGTACTACGACGCTTTCTAAAACCTGACTGCAGAGTAGGTAAGATAGAGTTTTTCTCCAGATAATCAGTTAATTGCTGGCATACTACTTTCTCAAGCACTTTCGAGAGACATGGTAGAATACTGATGGGTCGAAGATCTGAGGTATGAGACGGATGTGGCTTTTTAGCTAAAGGTTTAACGGTGGCAACTTTCCAAATGTCCGGGAAGGTTGATGTTTTTATTGACTGGTTGATGATATGGGTAACGACCGGTATTATGTAGGGTAGAGCCAGAGTCAACATTTTGAGAGAGATGTTATCGTATCCTACTGCATTCGATTTAAGGCTTTGGAAATGACGCATAATAACCTGCTGATCCACAGGTTCAATTTTAAAAACAGTTTCATTATACCTGTGAAATTCAAAATATGTCAATAGGGAAATAGTAGCATTTGCCCTACCAGGGACCTTGAGAAATTCATTGTTTATGTGATCAGGATCGGTAAAATGGACCGGAAGTTCTTGACATTGGCCTTTTTTAGATGGTATCAGTGTATTTTTAAGATTTTTCCACAGCGCTGTTGGATTCTTTATTTTATTGTTAATATTATAGTTGAAAAACGCCACTTTCTCGCTGTGAATTGAGCTAACTACAAGGGATTTTAACTGCTTGTAATATTCTTTTTTGGTTTCTGATTTGGTACTTCTATATGTAGTCAACGCACTGTCACGTAACCTCATCATTGTTTTTATAGTATCCGTTATCCATGGATATGAATGTTCTTTTATTAAACACGTTTTAATTGGCACGTGAAGATCAAATAATGACAACAAATAATTAGTATACGTGTTAACGATGTCATTTATATCCTGTAGGGATAATATATATTCCCAGTGTAAATTAACTATGTCGGTGTCAAATCTATCCATATCGATATTGTTTAAAGGTCTAAGTTTTATAAAATAGGGCTTAAAATGGTCTCGTTTAATATTAAATTCACAAACAATGAAACAGTGACCATACATTGATCCGAATGGCTCGACGTTCAAATATCTATGTCGAAGATCAGTACAGACCAAATCGATTAATGTTTCACTATTATCGGTGTAATTTGTTGGAGATGTAACTAATTGATTAAGGCTAAGGCAGTTTAGAAATTCATTTAGTTTCTTTGTTTTTGGATTGTTTATCTGCAGTATGTTCACATTAAAATCACCCATTAATAAATAGTGATCACAGTTTCCCAGACCACTCATTGTGTCCGTAATCGCATCAAGAAATAGGTCAAGGTTAAGCCAAGGGGGGCGGTACGCTGTTCCCACTGCGATTTTTTTACCGTTAACCGTAACTGTCAGCCACATTTGCTCCACTGAGTTATATCTACTATCAGTAGCGGTTGTACAGGTGCGCGCACGCAGACCGCGCCTGAGGTAAAAACCCACACCCCCTCCACGACCAGAGCGCACGCTCTCGGGTCGAGGAATGTGGCGCAGAAGATATCCAGGAACAACGGGCGCGCGACCGTCCTCCCCTCGTCGTAACCATGTTTCATTTATTGCAACAATATCGAAACAGTGATTTTGCAGTACTGTAACTAAATCGTCATGTTTTGTAGCCAATGAACCCGCATTCAAGAACCCAACCTTTAAGTATTTATCTACTTTAGGCATTGTAAAATTATATACATAAAACATAGATTAAAAAGACATGTTTTTTGTAAAATAGATATACTGTACACAGAAATAAATATTTGTGTTTGAATAAATGTGTATATGGAATAAGTTTTTGGGTACGAAACAAGATAAAAATAATATGTTGTTGTAATATAGTGCATAAATATGTGCAGGTAAATTATCAGAAATTGTTTAGAGAGTGAGAGTGTATATTTTTTTGGCACATTTTGACAAAGCGAGCGTGTTTTCCCTTTGAGACACATACCGTACAAAGTATCGGAGTTTATATTATATAACCAATTTTGTAGGAACATATAGAAATACGAAATAATATATGTTTGTAGTATTATTAAAACAAAAATGCTAATAAACACCCTAAGAGTCAGACCAAGTGGATATAAAAAACTAGCTAAATTTCTTAACTTGAGCATCAAACAGTAAATTATCCAAAAATTTCGGTAATGTCTTTTTCGCATCTGATTCGCTCAGCTTTGCGACCATCCTCTTTTCGCGCCAATATGTTACCATTCTTAGTCCAAACGTATTTCCAATTTTGTAAATTTGCAGCCTGCCGAGCTAGATAAAACAAATGGCGGTTGGCGCGCGTAAGGCGTTCATTAATATACACACGACTCGCTGGGCCGGATACTTGAAGGTCAGTCGAGCTTAGGCCGCGACGCACGCGTGCCGCTTGCAGTATCTGGTCGCGCGTCGTACGTCTGGCGAAGCGAACGGAGATGCATCGCGGTCGCTGCGCCACCGCCGGGGGGTCGGCAGCGGTTGAGCTATCATCATTCGGTGCCTCTATTCTATTTCGACGTGTAGAACCGACCCGCTCAGCATGTATGACATCCCTCTCCTCTATGTTGACACCCAACTTAGTTGACAAAACCTTCACAAAGTGAATCACACTTTCGGTTTTCATCTCTGGAATTCCTGATATTTCGACATCGTTCAGTAGCAACTCCTGATCGCGCATATTCAGTTGGTGTTTTAACTCGACAATCGTGCTCTCCACGGGACCTACCCCTGATGGTGTTATCGCTTCTAATTTTTGTTCGAGCGTCGAAATTCTGCCTTCCATATTTGTAATGGACTCATCTTGCCATTTCAATTGGGACTTAAAATCTGTTATTTCGTCCCGATACTGTCGGACTTCTGCCCTCAAAGCACTAAGGTCATCCCGAATGGACCGAATCTCGCTGGCTAGATCTATCATACCTTCCTGCGCCTCGTGTCGAGGACTATAGTCAGCTTCCTGACCTTTTACTGGTGTCGCCGAGTTGTCATTTCGGGGTAATTTGGACTTGCACCCAGGACAGGTCCAAGTTGTCTTTACTGTGGCTGTTTCTGGGATATTTACACAGGATCTGTGAAACGTCATCTGACACTTGCCACAGCGGGCACAGTTGGCGTTCGATAAAAATTTTCCACATCCTCCACATTTACTCATATTTAATGTTAATTACGTACGAAACAAATCATTAACTGCTATCTGGGGCGTACAGATGGCGCTAGGTGTTATCGAACAGCTAGTGACCAATTCGTGATGTGAAGTTAGCAGATTTGTAGTGCAGTACGTAAGAGCGTAGTCCACGTAAAAAAAAAAACAGATGGCGTTGTAGGTAGAAATAAAGTTATGGTGTTTTACACTGATGTTTATGGTGTGAGTGCCACAAGATTCACAGTACACAACGAGTTAGTGGACGCACACATGAGACACTTAGGGCTGTTTTGATAACACTTATTTTTATTGTTTTTTTTTTTTTTGTTCACAAAACAGGGTAGATTTAGTCTGCACTGGACAGTTACGTTATTAGTTGGCTTTTTATTCAATTTATATTTAACACTAGCACTGTTCTATTATCGAATGTCGCGAAGTACACTTAGTTACAAGACTTCACAATATTTTTTCGCAAAACAATTAAGTTTAACAATATTTTAATCGAGTTAATACGAGTACACTTGCAACCACCTTGACATCCGTCAACCTCCATAATACAGTTCTGTTCAATTGACCAATTAATAGCAACTGCGGTTCATAACATAACATAACATACCATCACGCCTGTATTCCCGGAAGGGTTAGGCAGAGGTGTACTTAATGTACACCCACACTTCGCCAGTATGTTTAGGTCCTATGTATTAGGGGGCGAGGTAATTGCCATTAACCGGGGCACAAATCCAGACACCGAGCTGCTACTGAGAATTTCATAGAAAAACCCAATAACACTTTGCTCGACCTGGGAATCGAACCCAGGACCTCTAGCATAGCAGTCGTGCTTAGGACCACTAGACTAATGAGGCAGTCAAAAAGTCACGTAATATAGTTCAGTTCAATTGACCAATTAATAGCAACTGCTGTTCAAAATCTGCTCACAAACATACGGACGGATGAACTGAGTATATATTATTATATGCGCGCGATCCCATTTGCAGAGGCTCTGTTGATTTTTCCGATTAAAGCGCAATGCGGATGGTCCGACTATTTTGTCCTGTAGGGTTCCGTAGAACGTGAGAACCTTGCAATTAACCATGTTTTTTTTTTTTCCTTCTAGTAATTATATTTTAACATTATTTTAACCATTTTAAGATTTATAACATGTACTTGACAATATTTTTTGGTGTGCAATAAAGAATATTCTATTCTAATTAAAGATCTTATGGGTCTACGAGGATACATGACGGCTACGAGACGGCCACGTAGTAGCTACGGGATGGCTACGCGACGGCTACGTGACGACTACGCGATGGCTCCGCAGTAGCTACGCAACAGCTACAGGCTACGCAGTGGGTACGTAATAGCTACGCTTTGGCAAGTCCTAAAGGATGTTTGGAGTTCGTAGGCTCATAAAGAGGGAGATCGGGCTGCCAATGCTATCTTAGAGTATTCAGAGTGGGTATGAATTCCACATAAATATTAAAATGTCTTCGCATTTTGGACTGATGATTTTTTATTCTCTCATAATGGCAATAGGCTCGTCCCCTATTGCATGGGACCTACACATACCGGCGAAATGTGGGTTACATTAGTACACTTCTGCCTAACTCTTCGGGAAATACAGGCGTGATGGTATGTTATGTTATATTAACACAATAGTTAGCGTTTCTTTACTGTTATTAGGCTACTCGTAATAGTAAAAGATTAAATACGTCATACTTTTTCTGTCTTATTTCACTAGCTATTTCAAACTAGAATTTAAGAATATTATTTTTAAAAGCTTTTGGTATTCTAGGTAAATACAAGAACAAAATTCTTCCCTAAAAATGATACGACGGAACCTATCCTTGGACATAATTCTTCGCTTGACCATTTTTTTCGTCAATTGATTGGGTCGAGTAAATGAAGCTCGATTGAATTTGTGATGAGCTTTCAATTTGTTCCATGTTCCTGATGTACTCGCATGCAAGTATGTATGTACTGCAATATTTTTGACACAAAAAAAAAAACATTAACTGCCTCATTAGTCTAGTTGTCCGAGATCTACGAAATTCTCAGTAGCAGCTAGGAATTTGTGTGTGTGCCCGATGATGACAATAAGGTCGCCCCCTATAGCGTGGGACCTAAACATATCGGTGTAAAATAAACGGACGGGCGAACTGCAGGTAATGCGGGCCTGAAAGGTATGTTATGTAAATCATCAATTAGTTATGATAACAGCCTTTCAATGTCTGGAGGGTTTGAATGTTTTTGTAGCCAAAACAAAGTTCCACTGATCTGGTATCGTAGTGTAACGGGTTGTTAAGCTTCCTAAGATGATGGTAGAGCAACATTATAAGTGGGACTGTATGTATGTGCTTTTTAAGGCTATCTCAGACATAGAAATTCGAATAGGCAATGGATTCGAATTTTAATGGTCCACGGCTGGACCAAAGAGGTGCCCATAGTACTTTCAGACAAGGAGGACCTACCTATAACATAATAATGTTATAATAGGACTTATACAATCCGTTACATTTACACTTCCGTGCAAATGTACATTGCAAATAAAAAACACGATATCCACGAAATTCTCAAACCGATTCAACTTCGAAAATAAATGAACAAAATGACGGCAATAACTCATTAAGTTCACGGGTTCATTGTGGCGAAACTCTTGCCTTACCACTGAAAGAAAAACCAAGTGTTGTAGAAGTAAAAATTTTTGTGTCAGGAGCGAGTTTGAAGCGAGCGCCGTTTTTGCGTGGCTCAACTTGGACCATTCGTCTTCGCGCGATGCATGGGAAAAGTTACTGACAGATCGGTACACTGTCGACCAAATTGAGAGCCCATAACCAAAAAATTGTATCAAAGTAGGTAATTAATATAAACAATAAAGACCAAATTTAGTTCAAAATTTTATCACATTTCTTTTCAGAACCTGGAATATACTGAGCTTAAATTAGTATAATTCTAATTATTTTTGTAATAACAAAGATAATTATGATAATTTTGTTGGGAACTCAGATAACATAAAAATCACATCCCAGTATCTTCATTGTTGTCTGTCCGGTCAGGTAGAGTTCATTAAAATTTTGAAAATGGTTTCTAAATTGGTTGATAAAATACCTAGTAACTTTCAGTGTATTTTGATACGAAATTTATTATGTCCGCATTTGTTTAAAATTCTTTGTTTTTCTTAGCACCCTATTTCTTTGCGATAGAAAGATAACAATTCAAGAAAAATAAAGCTTTACGCTTTGACAGGTCTTGTATTCTGAAAAATTCATATATGTATTCATAAAATAAAGTTTTATAACTATTAACAATGTTTTCTTCTTATTCGTAATTCTTTTAATTATTGCACCGAAATGATAAACGATGATGACGTCAAATTTGCATTTATTTTGGCCGCCAGTGCTTTACTGGGTGCAACGTCACGACAACGACGGCCGCTAATTTATGGAAAACCTCTTGAAGTCGCGTGGCTTGGCCAACTTTACCGGTGTATACTTTTGTGCGCCTCCAGTGTAACCACCTACGCTGTCAATGCTTACACTGTAGAGCATCCTATTCATTCTGTTTTAAGTGCATTCAAGTTTAATCGATTTTTGTGCCTTAACATTAGGATTTTTCTATCAGTTTGCATGATCACAGTAGTTATATTGAAAAGTTATTTTAGTGAAGGAAAACTCAACTGTGGGCAGAATTCGAACCTGCGTCTTCTGGTTAGATACACCGACGCTATGACCACTAAGCAACCGAGTCCTGCCTGCCAGGTTGAAACTTGTAGTGATAGTTTTAATAAATTAATAGACACATGATTTCAAAATCCAAAAAGGAGTTCTTCTTGCGCTTGACCACAAATCACCTGATGTTAAGCAACGATGTGGTCTACTATGAAACACGATTGCCTAGAAGAAACCGATTCACTCTCGTCTTGAAGACATCCAAATTGTAAGTCTCGAAACTCTTTTTAAGTAGTATACTTCAATGTTGAAGCAGTGGTAGCCTAATGGCTAGGGCGTCGGATCTGCGATTTAGTGGTTGCCGGTTCGAAACCCACCCATTGCACTACCGACGTGAACCACTCGTAATACAAGCATTTAGCTTTGTGCGAAGGGTTAATAACATTACTTGTAATGTGCGACCCATATTGCTTTAAAACAAAAATTGATACGCAACACAAGAACATAAAACATAACATACCATCACGCCTGTATTCCACGAAGGTAAGAAGGGTTAGGCAGAGGTGTACTTATGTACACCCACATTTCGCCGGAATGTTTTAGGTCCGATGTAATAGAGGGCGAGCCTATTGCCATAAACCGGGCACAAATCCAGTTTCCTGCTACTGGGAATTTCATAGAAAAACCCAATAACACTTTCCTCGACCTCGGGATGGAACCGAGGACTGCTACCGTAGCAGGTGCGCTTAGGACCACTAGACTAATGACGCAGTCAACACAAGAAAGAACATTGAAAACAAACTTGACCAACAATCGCGTCCACTCCACGGCACACGAAATGGAATGTTATGCCTTAAGAATACAGCTCTGTATTAAATAACTTGAGTGTCGACTAGGAAACCATGTGAATACCCTTTCGCCCCTCCAAGGTCGGGGTCTAGATTCAAGCTTGAGTGCAAAAAATATGAATTATACTATTTACTAAACCTAATGGCTGCTTCGAAGTTGTATTCAAGTGCGGTAATACAAAGAGATAAGGTGTATTTTGCACTGATGATTACTAATTAAACCGCCTTAAAGTTTAGTGATACCTGTGATCGCAAGATTCGAGAAAATATAGAGGTAGTCTAGAGGTTCGTTTCCCAGGTCGAGCACAGTGTTATAGGGTTCTCCTATTCTCAGTAGCAGCTCAGAGTTTGGAATAGTATGATATATATGATAATTAGGGTTGCCCCATATTATATTAGACTTGAACATACTGGCATTGTGTGGGCGTACATAAGTACCTTCACCTTTGCCCTTCGGGGAATACAGGCGTGATGGTATGTAACATATTCTAGGATCATAGCAGTAAGAATACCAACCTATTGCTCAAAAATTGTTGATGAAGCAGAAAATAGAGTAAAATAGAGGATTCGGTCAAACATTACAATTTACACTCCAAAAATAACGATTTTTATTTACAAAGAAATGAATTTTCAAACGAAAGAAAATATCTAGTGAAAAGAAAAATTCGATCTCAGGTAGGGTTTGAACCTGCGTCTCTCTGGTTAAGTACACCAGACGCTTTACCAGCTAAGCTACCGAGACCACTGCCTGTGATGTGGAATTTCTTTTCGACGTCGATTCATATCTTTGATTTTTATTTAGTTAGATAAAAAAAATAAAAAATATTTATCACTTTTATGTACAACAGAAGCATTTACGCATTCTGTACCATCAATTGAGACAGTACTACCCTTCTGGTACCTAAAGACCTTTAAACCTATGGAGAGTAGCAGAAAATTCGAACTCTCAGCCGGATCGCTAAAGGTGCCGATTTAGAACGTACGGCTTCACATCAAGCTATACAAAACCAGTATAGGCTGGTATTGAATTGTAGGGAAAACCTTTACAATGGGAGGTCAGTCTAAACTGGACTCAGATCAAATAAAACTAACCGTAACGACTTATCTTGTCAGTCGAGCTTTCGATAGCTCGATAGCTCGACTGACAAGATAAGGTGTAGTTAACTAATACATGTGTGCGTGTAATTGTGTGTTGTACACGGTTAGGCGTAGTTTTAGCCGGCCTCACTTCTTTGTTCGCAAAGTTCCATCTAAACTTTTTATTTGATCTGAGAAACTGGATTTGTATAGCTTGATGTGTAGCCGTGTGTAATATCTGACATTAAAGGTAGTGCAGTCACCTTGCATGACCTACCACAACACAACTGAATATTTTAATATGGCAACTTTTATTTTATTTTTTTATAAACTGGATTAGCATGATATTATTAGTAGGTATGTGTCAATAGAATAATAATCGTTTTTTTTTGTTGCTACGCGATCTAGTGCTGTTTATTTTGCAGGTTTGTATGTTAAGAATGCTTTTTGCCTCATGATTACCTTTCAAGATTTTTTTTTATTTTAGAAAACACTGAATAAAGAATGTCATGTAGTCTTTCTCTAACTTTCTTTTTTGTTAATACTCGTATTTTTTTTTATTAAGATGACAAACCAAGCCTTCTGGTGCTCTATGGGTCGACGGGCACGACTGGGGAAATAGATACTACCCTCCCACAGGATAACGACGTCAAGTAGCTGTATGCATGCTGTCAGTGCCGGATTAAGCAAGCGCGGGTTCCGTAGCATATTCTATTGATCCCTTCCTTTAACTTACTGTAGATTCTCAATTAATATAAAATGAGTAAAAAAACAATACTCAATACGTATTATGTATTTGACATGGAATAATCCATTTTGACGTCTTTTTAGTGTCTTCGTAATCTTTGAGTGTCTTAATAGGTTTCATTCAAAACATTTAGCTCGGGCGGCGGTTGTCGGATTTCGATATGCGGACTGACAGGACAGGAGCGTCGGAGGCCCAATTCCTCCCTCAGTCCCTTTCCTTCTCCTCCCCAATAACTCTGGTGTTGCAAGCATAGGCTACGGTTACTGCTTACCATCGGGCGGGCTGTATGCTTGCCACCTTAGTGGTATAAAAAAAAGTGGCAACCCCAGCCTATACACGTTAGCAATAACAATGGTAGATATCCTCATATTATGTACTAGCGCGTTGCCAACTTGGGATCTTAGTTGTCTCATTTGCCGAGGAATTTTACTGGCTACATTCAAATACAAACACCATAAGCTTTACTCTCTAATATTTGAAGATAAAGTCATTTTGTTAAGGTTTTGAAAGTGGTATTCTTTTATTTTTTTGGTATTTTTTTTTCAAAATTTTAAGATGAGAGTATTTCGAACGGTATAAGTATGTTTTTGTTGTTTTCTGTATTTTGAGTAAGAAGAACTTCACCAATTACCCTTTGAAATGAAAAAATAATTTTCAAGATTAGTTCGCAATTGCAAAGTAATCGAGAAATATGTGACCATGGATGCTGTAAAGGATCCAAAACGCCGTGATTTAAATAATATCAATACAGCTCGATAAAATCCGTAAAAAGTAGTTTTATTTATAAACACACAATGGAACATCCTCCTTTTCTTCAAATTGCATTCAAATTAAATACAATTTTATCTAGCGCCATTTTATCATCAAAATCAACAAGCGGCTACTACAACTAACACTATTTAAAGTAACACAAACAACAAAACTAAAATCAATTACGCTTAACAAACACACAATAACCACGGAAAAGGTAACAAGAATCGTATTAGTTGACTCATTGGGGAGCGCACGCGCAGCGAAACATTTCAAACATCTTTTTTGCTGGCCGCGGTCAAAGCACCATTTTCCTTTAGCTTGAAACTTGGGTCAATCGATTTGTAGCATAACTGTTTGATTGATGATTGAAGATATCAGTCCTTTGTTGGGCATTAGATATACTTAGACGGTTTTGCATACTAGCATCGATAAATTCGTTCGCGAAGTGAATGTAAAAGGTAATTTAAATGTAACGGGGTCATCCATTACATCCCAGTTTTATTAATGTACAATCCAATTACTGTCTCACTCCTGAAGGGTCTCTTCTTCGAAAGAGAAGGCCTAGGTCAGTTATGACGTAAGTATTTTGAAGTACTGCTCCATTTTCTCTGTAAAAATGTTGCATGATGTTGTAATGCGGCGGTGTCAAAAAATAATCAGTATATCTTTGTCAAATAGCAGTATGCATACTGTTACGTTTCGTATGGTGACCATGGAGCGCCGGCCACAATCCCTTTTCGACACCTTTTCTCTTTCCCCTCCCTTTTCCTTAAATAGGCTCGGCAACGCATCTGCAACTCCTTTGGTATTGCAGATGTCCATGGGCGGCGATGACTACTTACCATCAGGCAGCTCGCCTGTTTATCACATAAAAAAATATTTAGGAATAAATACTAACAACTTTTATGGTAATTCTACAATTATAGTATTTTAATATCTTAATCTGTTTTCTCTGTCTTTCCTCCTTATTAACTCTGCAAACAAGCAGGTGAGCTACCTGATGGTATGTAGTCATTGCCACCCATGGACATCTGCAATACCAAAGGAGTTGCAGATGAGTTGCGGAGCCTATTTAAGGAAAAGGGAGAGGAAGGAGAAGAAAGGGGACCGAGGGACTGGCGCTTCTCTCTTGTGCCCTAAGTATAAAACTGTAAAATATCATCGTGGATATTGTTATAAAAAGGTTTTAATCAGATCAGTTGGGTGTGGATAACTTAATGAGCGTCGTCCCATTAGTGACGCATCATTAGGCCGTTTCATAAAAAAATGACCGTTTTTTAATAAAACCAACCATTAGACGATGAAGGTATATCATTATGTAGGTTTATAGGATACTAGACTTTGCCCGCGGTTTCACTTGTATGATCTTTGGGATGCAAGTGAAACCGCGGGCAAAGTCTTTTTCAGGAAAAAAATATATCCTCCATCAATCTATTTCTATGCTAAAATTCATTAAAATTGGTTGAGTGGTTTTTGTCTTGAAATAGGATTATACAAACATACATATTTTCGCATTTATAATATTATAGTAGGGACTAGCGAGCAGCCCTGGCTTTGCACGTGTATATTCATAAATTATAACCAATGACATTCCTAGATACTCCCTTTTTTATTGATGAAAATTCATACAGTAGTTTCTGAGATAAACCCGGACAAACACAAACTTAGCGTGGCGGGGACTTTAAGTGGCGTTCTGCAGTTTCTGCTCACCCCTATTGGACAAAGGCGCGAGTGTATATTACGTAAATAAAAATATTTTTAAACGTTGCATCATCTTGCGATATCAACATAATTTTAAATGTGTTTTGTTGTAAATAAAATATTTCATTGCTATTTTTAAAACCAGTTTCACTATATTTGATATTATGGGTTTTTTTAGGTTACGTCGAGATTGCAAGGTTAGGCTACGCTTGCTGAGGTCAGTATATTGATGGGTGACCATTTCTACTACCTCGACCCGTTAGTCTCAGTTGTCAAAGGAACACAACATAGTTGGAATAAATCTAGGATGCGAAGCGATGATGTCATATTTCTTTAGTCTTGAACAAGTGAAGGAAAAAGTGGGAGTTGAGTTGTATCGAGAGGTCAAACAGAAGGTAGAGAATAGAGAAAAGTGGCGATGGATCCATCGACAAGAGCTGCGCTCTTAAATGAGAGAGCGATGGTCTTATCAATTGTTTCTCTTATTAAAACCAGCTACTGCCTCATTAGTCTAGTGGTCCTAAGCGCGACTGCTACGCTAGAGGTCCTGGGTTCGATCCCTAGGTCGAGCAAAGTGTTATTTGGGTTTTCCTATGAAATTCTCAGTAGCAGCTCGGAGTCTGGATTTGTGCCCGGTTAATGGCAATAGGCTCGCCCCCTATTAAGTACATGGGATCTAAACATACCGGCAAAGTGAGGGCTTACATTAGTACAATCTCTGCTTTGCTAACCCTTTGGGAAATACAGTAGGATGGTAACAAAAACTAGGTTAACTTGAGGATAAGAAGACCATAAAATATGAAACCTACCAGACCTTAAAAAAATCAAGTGTTCCAAATAGATAATATTCAATCGATTGTAAAAAAATATGAACACATTATTAGGCTATGTGATTCGTTGGCGTCGAATGAGTTCGGATCGAACGCAGGGACCGGTCTAACAGCTTTTTGTATTCCACCCTCATCCAGCGACCTGACTGCCTTTTGAGGTCTTCCACACCCCATCGTAAAATAAACCTTCAAGTTAACACTCAAAGAGTTGAAACTCGATCACCAATATCCTCATTTGACAGTCACGACCTATGCAAGGATAATTGTAAGGATGGAGATAACTTTCAATCAATTTTGATTTGTATTGTGTAGTGTTAAAGTTGTTTTCAGATATGTTTGCTCAAGATGAATAGCTCCTTGTGATTTTTATCGTACATTTGACCCATCATGTTGTATGTCCTGGGAATGTTCGGTAGACAATTAAATAGTTATTTGCTGTGATTATATCGAAGTCAAATGAAGTTTTTGTTAATGTTTATAATTACTTTAATTACATGTGCACAAAGATATTTAAATATAGCGAACGCTAGATGGGAGATTAACAAAATACTTATATACTACTTGTTACCTATATGTAAAAAGTCACTCGTCATAAAACGACAGCTTGGTAAAGAAAGGAATCGAATTAAACATGGATCAAAGTTTTGTATGTAAATGTTCCGAATTCCCGCCCTATAGTCCTTCTATATCTATCGACCGTATTCCTCGAAGGGTTAGGCAGAGGAGTGCTAATGTTTATCCATAGTTCGCCAGTATGTTTAGGTCCCATGTACCTATTACTAATATTGAGCGAGCCTTTTGCTATTTAACAAACCTAAAAATAATTGAGAACACTAATAGGAGCGGTGATAACATACTCATATGATCGATGAACTGCCAAGTCAAAGGATTCTAGTTCGAATAGAAGTCTGACTTTTTGAAGAGATGTGATCATGCGCTTAAACGGTGAAGGAAAACGTCGTGAGGAAACCTGCACGTCTGAGAGGATTTCTCGACAGTGGCGTGTGAAGTGTGCCAACCGGTATTAGGCTAGCGTGGTAGACTATACTTAGCCTAATCCCTCTCATTCTGAGGGGAAAAAGGGTTCCCAGCAGTGGGAATATATAATGGGTTAATGTTGTTGAATATCACTACATAGTATAAAACAAAGTCGCTTTCTCTGTCCCTATGTCCCTTTGTATGCTTAAATCTTTGAAACTACGCAACGGATTTTGATGCGGTTTTTTTTAATAGATAGAGTGATTCAAGAGGAAGGTTTATATGTATAATACATACATATTTTAGTATAGAAGCCGAGAAACTACGCGGGCGAAGCTGTGGGCGGGAAGCTAGTTAACAGTATAATTTAAAAAAAAACAGAAGACTGTCATCTGTTTGAGTGTTGAGTGAAGCTCCAGGTATGTTACTGGGGGTCTCGACTGATAATTGGAACTGCTTAAACTTCAATATAATGCACTGTACTTCGACAGGCGTTAATAACATAATGATGTAAAAAGGGAAGATGACCGGTGCCTGTGCGCAGGTCTATTAGGCGCAAGTCTATGTATTATTCCCAGGATCCTGTGCGGATAGATCCGCGGGGATATCTTTATATATAAAATTCTCGTGTCACAATGTTAGTTAACATACTCCTCCGAACAACTTGACCGAATTTTATGAAATTTTATATGAATATTCAGTATGTCTGAGAATCGGCTACTATCTATTTTTCATACCCCTAAGTGATAAACGTATACTTACACTCGGGCGAAACCGCGGGCGGACAACTAGTATTATATAAAAACGTACCTGTTTAATTATTTTTTTTTTAAACATAGACGTGACATAACCCTTGTTTCTCCATGATTAATGTAAAAATAATTGCCATAAAAACTATGACCATATGACGTAAAGTTAACGACCATACGACCATGGTGTTTTTATGGTGAAAAAGTAAAAAAGGTGATATCGTTGACAGAACGAGGTTTTTGGAGCGTTTATAGGGTTATGTCATTTTAATCATGGGGTTTGGAGGCGTCATGTGTGAAAATTGTCAGCTGGTTAGTTAGAAAGTAGGTAGGTACTTTTGTATAATGGAGGGGAACTTGGCCTCGTAACACCGTGTTGAGTGATAGATCTACAAAGTTAAGTTGCATGCCGCGGTCAGTTTTCGGATGGGTGAGCACTGCAGATGATTAGATTGATTAGAAGCGGCGGTAGCGTAATGGTTAGGGCGTCGGATCTGTGATCATGTGGTTGCCGGTTCGAAACCGTTCTATTGCACTATCACCGACGTGAACCCACTCGTAACGCAAGCATTTAGCTTAGCAACAGAATACTAGTAATGTAAGACCCACATTGCTAGTAAGCTTTTTTTAAATAATGTAATTTTGATATTGATTGACTACTTATAAGTAGGTATAGTGATTCACTTTAAATGAAGACCTTGAAATTTTGGGAAGGTAATCTGTTGGTGAGGAAACGAAGAATTCCACAATATAATTAGTAAAATCCCACTTGAATATTACTATTATTATATTTATTTCTGCAGAAACCGTGCTTCAAAAGGCTATTCAAATAAACTTTTAAAGATTTTTTACTCACACATCGTTTCATTTGTTCCAATATTTCAAAGAAACATATGCGCATTATTCCCGATGCATCTATAGTCTCCTGGTACTAATGGCAGGCTGGTCATCCATCACGCCGTCCCCCTCCCCGCTCGCCCCGCGCCCCGCACCCCGCACCCCGGCGCATCAATCTTATGCAACGCAGCCTGCACGCTCATGCTACCCTAGTACCTATTATTGTAATTTTGTTGGTATTCTTTTGTGGGATTTAAAAAGGATAAAATTGATAGATATATATAGATAGATAGATACTCCTGGATTCGAATCCCAGGTACAGCAAAGTGTTATAGGGTTTTTCTATGAAATTATCAGTAGTGGTTTTGAGTCTGGATTTGTGCCCGGTCAATGGCAAGAGGCTCGCCCTCTATTACATGGGACCTAAACATACCGGCGAACTGTGGGTTACATGTACAAACAACATCTCTGCCTTACTCGGCAATACAGGCGTGATCGTCAATGCGATGTTGGTACAGACGGCTACACATCAAGGCATACAAATTCAGTTTAGACTGACCCCATTGGCTCTTCGTAAAATTTAAAGCCAACCTATACTGGATTTGTATAGCTGGATGTGTAGCCGTGCGTACGTTGGGGTACACGTCGAGCTATACAAATCCAGCTGGCCTCTTAAAGTATGAAAATCCTATACAATGCGAGATCGGTTTAAACTGAAATTTATATACTGCTTATTTCTTTTTGACGTCACCTGAAGACGTAAAGTAGAAGAGAAATTCAACACTACAGGCAGTGGTCTCGGTAAATTAGTTGGTAAAGCGTCTGGTGTAGTTAACTAGAGGGACGCAGGTTTAAACCCTGCCCGAGACCGAATTTTTCTTTTACTAGGAAATGTTCTTTTATAGAAAATTCATATCTTTGTGGAATTATATAGCTCTACTTGTAGCCCTGTGTACCTACCATCGCTGCCTACGAATTTTGGAACAGTATCCACAGAACAAATGCAACTGCAAAATAATTACTTTTGCATAAAAACTGTCTTTCTTAGCTTTTTGCCAAAATTTAAGGAGAAACGGCTTCGTCTCGTTAAAACCAACCGGTATTGTTCCAGCGACACTCTCACATTGTCTGGTGTTCATTACTGCTTCTTTGTTAATTACGTGTCCTCGGCGTATTGCTTATTTTTACTTGGATGCTGCATTTTTGAGAGATTGCATTGTATACGGCTGTGTTTTTTTAGTAGGGACCTTTTAGAGTCTACTGTAATCGTTAATATTTATTAAAGTTATTCGTAGTTTTATTTATGGAATCATTCTATTACTTAACTATTTTTGGAATTTAATGTACTGGTTATAACGAAATTTGTTTTGAGTTAATAACTAATACTATAAAAAAATATTATCGTTGAAATTCAGAAATTTATTTTTTAGAATTTTTTTTCCAAAGGTATCAGTTTTCGAAAACAAAATTTCTCGGTCCGTTCGTAATTTACTGGAACCAGGTGTTATTTCTCTAAATTTAAGAGGAAATCATTGCCCAGCAGTGAGATGTTAAAGACTTTTTACGCGTTCAGACATCATTTTCATAATACCATCATATTCACTAAGTTAGTTGAACTTCACTCGGACATTTTGAACTCTATAAGAAAACATGAACTTTTTCAGTACCCATCGACAATACAAGAAAAAAAAGTAATGCACCTTCTTATTATTTCCTGACACACTTTTCGACACCCTACAACTTAAAAAACAAACTCTAACTTCTGAGCAAAAAGGTTTATACTACCTCGGTTTCGTTTCCAAGTTAATTTCTATAAAAGGTGAGGAAAACTTTGGAGCGGTGTATGCGGGATTGAGGCAGCCGGATATTGTCGGCGGAGATTGTTTTAGATAGCACTTGTGCTTCTTGCCCGGTTTCTGACGTTTTATTTTAACGTTCACTAACGTTTCAGTTAATTCTTTTCTTGGTTGGCTCTTGCATAATACTTTATCATCAAGACATTTAGTTATTGAATCGTTCATGACTGTAAAATTCAGAGGTACGAGGTGCGTATGACTTAGCAGTCCAATAGTCATTAGACAGTAGCTTTTTGTTATTTGTATACTGAATCAGAGCCATCCCAAAAACATGGACGAATCGCTTCAATCCCACTTTTGTCATGCGTACCGCTGAAATGTGGAATGAGCTTCCCGAATTATTCTTCCACGATATAATCGGGGCGTCTTTAAATCACGAGTGACTCGGTTTCTTCTAGGCAAGCGCTCAGCGCGCTCCGTCGTAGATCGCAGTGTCGCTTAACATCAGGCGAATTGGCGGTCAAGCGTAGGCCTATCAAATCATCACGCCTGTATTCCCCGAAGGGTTACGTAGAGGTGTACGAATGTACCAACCACAGTTGTAAAACAACCCGTTTTCAATTACTATTTTTTCTTTGGGAGAAAAACAAAAAGATACTACCTTCAAACTACTCATTGAAAAACGTCGAAATAAATATAATAACAATGCTTTACATATTAAATACAATGTATGTGCGTTAATTAATAAATATTTCCCCAAATAAATAAGCTTTAAACTGAGATACAATATTGGATTTAATGTATACGCGGATCAAAACGTCATGATCGTTGCGATATACATATTTTTCTTCAATAAAACGAATGCACTTTGCATGCATAAAATCAGCAGCGAATAGTTCGCTCAATAACAACACATTTTGACCTATATTTAACTAATAAAAAATCCCATATTGGATATTGACTATACATTTATGTTGTTCTCAGTAATTTCTATATAAAACAGCCTTTTACGTGCAACACAATCTCGTATCACGTTCGCAAAAGCGCACAGCAAAAAAAATATAAAAAAGGAGACAAAAAAATGCATGTCGAACGAAAAAACTTTATCCTGTCAAAAAATAGTAACAGGAATAATTATCGCGAACATTGCATTAATCAAATTCCGTGCACGGCGGTATTGGGAGGGGGGTCAGGGGGTGGTGGGTGCCCCCCTCAGGGGGTGCAGGGAAAAACGAATGCTGCGGGCTCGCTGCGAAAAAACGCTGAAAATGTCAGCTTCACGAGGTCTGGTGATCTGAGGATAGGTTTTGGATGCTGCGTAGGTATAAAATATTTTGGAGTCTGGATTTGTGCCCGGTTAATGGCAATAAGCTCGCCCCCTATTACATGGGACCTAAACATACCGGCGAAATGTGGGTGTGCTTACATTAGTACACCTCTGCCTAACCCTTAGGGGAATACAGGCGTGATGGTATGTTACAAAATGTTATTCGGACCATTAGAACTAGGTACCTTGAAGAAAGATATTGTTGATTATTGCTTATTCAGCTAGGTGCTCGATCTGGATATCTTCTATGATAAACCTTATCCTTTATAGAAAAAGCCATAAGCAGCTTTGAGTTGACCTGTCCTAACTGACGGCATGCATCATCGTGTAGCGTTATTGCACGACGATAACAGATCAGCAAGACATTTGCGTGATGATGAATGATTGTGTCTCCGGATTGATCGTCTAGAACTTAACCCGTGTACAGCGCGCGAGTCCAGCGCAGGCTACCTATATAGTGGCAAAAAAAGCGGGCCCGTCACCCGGGGGGTTGGGGCCCGCCGGCCCTACTGCATTCATTAATTGCTAATTTGCAGATCGGGCTCGATGTATGCCGCCGAATGTTTGCATTATTTTATGTATTCACATCAATGTTTTTGGGTTAATTGCGTCAATTTTCATTATATACTCGTACATACATATACGTACATATAGTGTATATACATAGAGTATACTCGTACATATAGTGTAGCATTTGTTGCATAAATTGTATTATCGTACATTCACACCCCTTTGCTACGATGGCGGTGGACCATTGGGATCGTCATATAAAAACTAACAATAGAATTAACAAAACATACATACCATCACGCCTGTATTCCCCGAAGGGTTAGGTAGAAGTGTACCCACAGTTCACCGGTATGTTTAGGTCTCATGTAATAGAGGGCGAGCCTATTGCCATTAACCGGGCACAAATCCGAACTCCGAGCTGCTATTTTGCTCGACCTGGGAATCGAACTTAGGAAGTCTAGCGTAGCAGTCACGCTTAAGACCACTAAACCAATGAGCAAAAATGTGAGAACTCTTTATGAAATTCTTAGAAGCGGTTCGAAGTTTGGATGGATTTGTGCCCGGTTAATGGCAATAGGCTCGCCCCCCATTATCTACATGAGATCTAAAAACTTACCGGTGAAATTTAGGTTACATACATCGTACGTTCGTACAACTTCTGCCTGAACCTTCGAGAATTCACGTTTGGTGATGTTGTTATGTATCTATTTTTATTCAAGACTAAAATAGATGGATGATAATAAAGATAATTTAAAAGATAAATTTTGTAAGATAATTTATTTAAAGATAATTTCTGGATGCATTCTATAAACGTGTCTATAGAATGCATCCGGAAAAGTGAAGATAGCTACGGAGTGGATTCTTAAATGAATTACCTACTTAAATAATTTAATTAAATACAGCCTAAGCTCCTAAGCTTTTGCCTAAGCTCTTCGCAAAATACAGGCTTATTATTAATAATATATATTTTTCTATCTTGGCTTTCTCACACAAGTGAATGGGGTAGTGCGTCATGGGTTATCCCTGTTTGTGTCAACGACGTCACATGTCACAAACAGACGCCTCGATCCTATAGCTGCTATTATTATGTGCACATATGCACACCAATCAATGACGTCAATCGCCATTTACATCTGTGAGTCTTTTTCTGTGCAATTTGTAGTAATAGCGTGTTAAAAATAGAATTTAGTAACAGTAGATTTTAGAAGTGATGCAGTGATAGCCTAGTGATATGACCATTGGACTGCCAAGTCGAAGGTCTCGAGTTCGAATCCAAGGCACGCACCTCTGACTTTTCGAAGTCATGTGCGTATTAATAATTAATTATCACGCGCTTAAACGGTGAAGGATAACATCGTGAGGAAACCTGCATGCCTGAGAGATTTTCTTGACGGCGTGTGAAGTCTGCCAACCCGCAGTAGGCTAGCGTGGCGGACTATAGCCTAATCCCTCTCGTACTTAGAGGAGACAAGTGGGACAATGTAATGGGTTGATGATGATGGTGATGAGATTTTCGAAAAATATCAATTCATAGACATTATATCATTTAGAATGGTAATAAATTAATTTTCATCAAAAATATTACTCGCTCGACTCCTACGCTAGAGGTCCTGGGTTCGATTTCCAGGTTGAGCAGAGTGTTATTAAGATTTTCTATAAAATTGTCAGTAGCAGCTCAGAGTCTAGATTTGTGCGCAATAGGCTCTACCCCTATTACATGGGACCTAAACATACCGGCGAAAGTGGGTGTACATTGATACACTCTGCCTAACCTTTCGGGGAATACAAGCGTAATGGTATGTTATGTTATATTAAATCACCTTCAAAAATAATGTTATGTCTAAAATAGGACGCCCCTATCGACAAGATGGAGTGATCATGCGCAAGGTTGCTGGTAGAAGCTGGATGAGAAAAGCGGAGGACAGGGTGAAATGACGCACACTAGGGGAGATCTACGACCAGCAGTGGACTCATATAGGATGATGATGATGTCTGAAATAGTTTAAGTCTATAATTTGCTTGGATTTTTTGTTGATAATACAATTTTTCCCCAGTTTTTTATTGCTGGAGGCCTTAAAATTTGGAATCTGGTAACATAACATGTTTTATATTGATACGCCTTCTAGATGCCGAGTTATCCGTCTCTTTCTCCCACTAGTTTTATTACTTAGGCCTTAAAATTTTGAATCTGGTAACATAACATGTTTCGTTATAATATAAGTATGCCTTCAAGATGCCGAGTTCCATCTCTTTCTCCCATTTAAGAGCTCAGCTCTTGCCCGTGGAGCAATCACCACTTTTATCTATTCTCTGCCTTGTTTGACCTCTTGATACGACTCTACTCCCACATTTTCCTTCACTTGTTTAACACGACAACTTTTGAAGAAGGAAAACGGTGAAGGGGAAAACCTAGAAGAAGTTTTATTCAACAAATGAACAAAAAAGTAGGAGTTATCTATATTTATTTAAAATTCCGGTGTGCCGTAATTATTTTTCTCCTAAGAGGCTTGATCAATTATAATATTTGTTTCTTTTTTTATATCAGATAGGCTTGCGCTTGACCCCAACTTGCCTAATGTTAAGCATCGAAGTGGTCTACAATGGAGCACGCTTGCCTAGAAGATACCTATTCACTTCATTTGGATGCGATAGTTAGACTCCATAGAAGGCGCTGCTGTCGACATCTTTAGGGATGCGAGTGATATCGCGGGGAACAGCAAGTTCATTTCCACGTATCTATACTAATATTGGGGGAGGCCTATGTTCAGCAGTGGACGGCAATAGGCTGACATGATGATGATGATACTAATATTATAAAGAGGTAAATATTGTGAGGTTCTAGGGGGGGTAATCTCTGGATCTACTGGACCGATTTTGAAAATTCTTTCACTAATAGATAGCTACATTATTCCTGAGTGACATAGGCTTTATATTATCTCACAAAATGAAATGAAGCGCATAGTCCACGCGGGCGAAGCCGCGGGCGGAAAGCAATATAATATATAGTAATTGCCAGCTATTGTTCAGAATTCAGTTGCATATAAAATAACTTCAACATATCCAACACGAAATTTTCCCTTCATCCTCAACCCATGGGAACACGGTAATAATCCTCATGCAAATGAAAAAAAAATAGAGCCGATGTCGCTGTGTGAGTGATGTGGACGAATCGATCGCGATCGACGCGTGTGTGCAACGAAATAAACGAAAACACGCTGCCGGAAAAAATCGCCACGTCAAAATGGACGCGAGTGTTGTGTGCGAGACGAGAATTGGCCACTAATTGGGATCTCTTTTATTGAAATTATTATTTAACTATCGACCTCTGCACAACTTCAACTGCATAAATTGTCCCAATTAAATCCAAACTCTTCCAGTGAATTAAAAAATATCTTTAATATAATATTTGTTCTGAATTAAAAATATAGCAAAATATCAACTAAATTGGTCGAGGTGTTCTGAAGTTATCTCTCATACAAAGATAAGGTAGCTTTTACAAATATATTTAATGAAATTTTACGAATAGTTGCACAGTTGCATGGATACTCATTTACCTAAACTAAGAGGCGTCTAATTTTTCACTGATACAATATTGCAGTATCAGAGTGTGAGGATGTTGTAAGGAGAATGTCTTAATTAAGTAACCAGTGTGTATTTCAATCTATCACGAAACGAGTGCGAAATAAAAAATACTAATATCTATATTCATATGATATAAAAAATCTCTCAAGAACTGTGAGAAGCCTCAGAAAATTTTAAACATTGGCTGCTCGGATTATACTCTTCTCATTGTGTAGGGTAAGGCAAAATAACTTGACCATATTCAGCGATTGTGAGAGTGCATAAAAGCATGACTATAAAAGAATAAGTATTTTTTAATAGTTTGATAAAAAAAAAACATTCCATGATTTTGTTTTTTTTTTCAAAACCAGTGGCCATTTCACAACTACCGGACAAGAGCGCTGCAACCGTCACCAAACAGTCTGGGGGCACGGGGTGGCCCCTTAAAAAAATTGCACCGCCGGCCGGGGGTCTGCCTCAACTTTGACGTCCCCCCCCACCTCCCTAATTGATGCTGGGCGCGATATTATGACGATTCCGTTAGTTTGTTTATGGATTAACCACTAATTATAATGAGAGCCGCCTTTCGATTATATCATTGGAGTACCTTTAATGAGTTTTGAGGTATGATTATTTTTTGAGTTATTGCTGAAGTGGCTTGAATGTTTGGATTTCACTTTTTAGGGTTCCGTTCCATACCTTGAAAGAAAAAAAGAATCCTTATAGGTTCATTACTTCCTTGCCCGTCTGTCTGTCTGTCGGTGGAGTTAAGATCCTTTTTCTCAGGAACTCGTAGCGGTATCATGTTGTATATAACGAAAAATACGTAGGTAAAGCTGCTTGTATTTTGGACCTGTAAAAAGCTAATTCATACATACATACATAAACTCACGCCTTTTTCCCATAGGGGTAGGCAGAAACTACAGAACGCCATTTGCTACGGTTCTTCAGGTTCTTGCATACTTATTTTGTTTCGTCCAATGCATGAAATTTGTCACAGCACAAGTTATATGTCTCTACCTACATAACCAAGTTATGTATTTAACAACGTCATCTTGAATCATATGAGACTTGAAGTAAGATTTAAGACTTACAAATTCAGGGACTTCCATTGTCATTTGTGTCTGCTAATCCAATGTCAACACGAAGTATCCATCTCTAATTATGTTAAACATTGTTTACAAGCAGTTTCATTGTGTAGGCGGTAAAACGACAGTACATACATGTACGGCGACCATCATGTTAGTATTACTTAGTACGAAAAGGTATATTCATTTTAATTACTTATAATTTATTAATATTGCGAATAGGCGAGCCACCTGAAGGTAAATAGGCATCGCCGCCCATGGACATCTGCAACAACAAAGGAGTTGCAGAAGCGTTGCCGAGCCTATTTTAGGAAAAGGGAGGGGAAGGAGAAAAGGACAATGAAAGCAACTGAGGGAGGAATTGGGCCTCCGGTACTCCACACTCGTACGAAACGCAACAGTATGCATACTACTTGACGTCGATATTCTTTGGGAGAGTAGTAGGTACTTCCCCGGTCGTGCTGACCCATTCATGCAAGCATGTAGACATGCTAGCAAGACACTATACTATCTACTACAAAAATGTTCTTTGGAATTCTGTCTTGTGTTGTGACTGTCAGAACTTACTTTCTGTCTTTCTATACTAATACAAAAAAATCTTTAGAATATTAAATTATTATTTGAGAAAGTAAAAGGCGGTTAGCGATGATAAATGGCCCTACATTGCAGAACGCATGGCGACCATACTTGTCCATAAATTCGTCACTGGCAGTTGGCCAGCGGTGCACATTAGCGCCTGCTCTCTAACATTAAGAGGAGTGTCCCTCGCGAACGTAACAATGTTGCACAGTTGTCGCTGTCTCTATCCCTCGCGATGCGAACGCGTGCCCGAGAGGAGAAACAACAACATTTTCACGCGTATTTCGTATGTTCCGAATTTTGGAGATTACTCCTATAATATTGCTAATATGTAAAAAAAAAATCTTGTAAAAAAATATTCACTATATTATCTGGGTTTCCTTCGAATCAGAATGTTTCTGTATTGGTACATTGTCGAGAAATACTACCATAAAGTTGGGCCGTTTTTCAACGAAAATTGCCAATCTTTGAGCTCGTGTAACTTTTTAACCGTATATTGAAATGAAATTTTATATTACAGAAACACGTATATTAATGATAAGATTGTTAGTGCAAATTTTCAATGACTTTCATTGTTTAAAATTCAAGCAAGGGCCAAACTGCGTTTGTATGGGGCGCGAAGCGGATACTATCCTCTTAAGACATATATTTTTGTACTTACACATGGCTGTACATTATATACATTTCCAGGATCAGCTTATGCTGGTACGGGTTTGTATGCACGGCTACACACCAAGCAATTCAATGACAGTATAGGCTGGCCTCGAATTGTTACAATGGGAAGTCAGTCTAAACTGGTTTTATATAGCTTGATGTGTAGCCATGTGTGCGTCTCATGGTGGAAATTAGGAGCAAATTCAAATGAATTTTATGGTTTAGGTTGGTTAACGAGTCACCTGATGGTAAGTTATCGCTGTTTATAGACTCCTACATTAGAGGAGTTGGTGATGTGTTGTCGACTCATCAAAGATTGATTGCAGACTGTCAGAGCCATAGCAAATGATTTAAGTCTGAATTTAAGTTATAAATAAACAAATAAAATCACAAATTATTCAAAGTTGCTTTACGCTAAGATTGGACCGATTTGTACAGGGGGTCTAGCCAATGTCACATCATCATTATCGATAACGAAGTTAGATTTCCGAAATTATGTCAAATCCATACAATTTGACATAATTTCATCATGTGACATACCGAAAGATTATGCCAATTCAATACATTTTAGATTTATCGAATTTCGTTATCGATATGGAAATGTAACATTGTCTAGGACCCCAGTTCACCTTGGTAGGTACCATAATTTAGTTAATAAGTACCTAGTTGTTAATTATTTTACTTTCTGCATTCACGTGTTCTTTACGAATACGTTTACAACCAATTTCGACGTTAGGGTGGTCACCAGTTGGACCTGGGCAGCTAACAGACAATTCGATAATAATAATAAAAAAATATAATAAATAAGTAGCTAATTACGTCTCGATATTTAAACCTTGTTGGAAAAAAATGCGAGTTATTTTTAAATACATACTTTTATAAAATATTTAATGACTTACCATCGAGTGCACCCAAGACATAGGTACTTGTATCGCTTTTAAAAAAATAAGTAGGTTTTCAGAATCCGGAAACGTATGGTCCAATTATTGGACACGGAACAAGACACGAAATTCGGGACTTTTCCGGATTACCTGGCCATCTCGCAGGCCTTGTCGGACCCCAAGAAGTCTCACCACCGAGCAAGTCGGATATTTTCTGGCCTCTAACAAACTGCCAGTCAGAATAACAGCAAGCAATTGTATTTCACCCCGTCCCCACACGGGGTACACAGTATAAATTAAGTGAATGATTCTTGCTCTCCTGAAATTGGCTTTAAAACACAATGGCAGATTTTCAGTGCGTAAATCAGCATTGGAATAAATAGGACTCCTTTTAAAGGACTGTGAGTAAGGAACGAGAGGAGTGTCGGGGCGTTAAGTGCGGCGCACACTGGCGACTTGCCAACAAAACTGATGGATTTATAGTGCGCGCTGTTACTTATACACTGCTATTATCGGCCGCTGGAACTAGGGATGTGGCCGGATTTGCTTGCGGTATGGAGATATTTTTGATATTGGAACTAATTATTATCTGTAAAGATATAATTATTTCTGTTAAAGAAAAATACAATCTCAGGCAATAGTTGAAACTGCGTCCCTCCGCTGAAGTAGAATTCATATCTTTGCATTTAGCATTATTTAATGCCGAAAAATAAGTAAGTACTTATTCCCTGTAGCTTACATATCCATCCTAATCTTTCCTATTCGTATTAACCATTTTAATTCCTATGATTTAATTACTGATTTTAAGCACTGGTTAGACTGGAAGCCGTCTAGGATTTGGTTATACTAGGAGAACGATAATTATTATTAAGTACTAGAGCCTAGAGAGAGAAATTTTCATCGGTGAAAAACATACTCGTAGTAAGACCTTGCTTGAGAAATTATCTCAACGGCTTGTGGAGTGTGAAGCGTCATATCCGCAGTAAGCTAGCGTGGTGGACTATACTCCTCTCTGAGAGGAGACCAGTGCCCAGCAGTGGACCAATAAATTTCATTTATAATGATGATGATGATGATGATTTAAGTACTTGAAATAAATCATGCATAACAACAAATCTTAAATTACTATTAATTTGTTCGGCGTACTTTGGAAAAATATGGACAAGGACTTTTGAATTTATTTGAAGTTAATTTATTTTAATTATTATTTCATTTGTGTCAAATTAAAACAAGACAGTAAACAACAATTAGCCGCATCTTTCTGGTCACAACACAGTACTGGTGATATACGTGGGTAGATCCACACATAAATTCGTCAGGCGCCCTCTGGCGGCGCGCCAGTAGCGACTGCCAATAAAGGCCTTCGATGTAGCTATGGGAATATCATGTAATCTTGTTTATCTATTTGCTGTTTATAATTAACTGCGAAGAAATTAAATTAAGCTGCGCTTACCGCGGTCAGTCTATGGATACGTTACCGTTCGTTCAATGGTACATACCAATACTCAATACATACATTTATGGCAATCCCCAAGTTAAATAGATGTTACAATGGTTTAAATAGGAACATGTGTGGGCCTTGTCAGGCATGGCAAATGCCATCACGCCTGCATTGCCCAAAGGGATAGGCAGGGGTGTACTTATGTATACTTACCCCAGTTTGCCGGTATGTTTAGGTCCCATGTAATAGGAAGTGAGCACTTCGTGCTGCTACTGTGAAATTTATAGAAAAGCTCATAATATCATGCAAAAGAACGTTATCTATACAAATAAAAATTAATGGCTACATGGACAGGATAACAACTATTGGGTTAGCTAGATTAAACTAAACCCATAGGTAATAATATGGAGCGCTTGGGATTCCCTAGTCCTCCAATACTTAATTGAAATAATATTATAATAAATATGACTGTATAAGCAGGAAGCTAAATGCTGAAATAGCTGCAATGACAATCAAGTTGTCAGCAGTAATAAATGAAAAAGCAAAAAGACTACTTAACTCTTTACTCTAAAGAGGTTGAGGTCAATCAAACAATCAATTTATAGAATTACGAAGCAAAAACCGTGCAAAATCTCTCAACGTGTCAAATACGAACCACTTAAAGATACTTTAAGGAAAGGTGCACTTTTTTTAACAACACATTGATCGTCGAAAGAGGTCTAAATACCGTGGATCCTCTTTTGTAAATTGTTTGAAAAATCCAAAGAGTTTTCGTATAGAAGGTGTTTTTAGAGGTCGCTAAGAAGTTTGGCAGAACGGTTTTAAGCGTTGGTACAAATGGCGTTTTTTAAGACGTCTATTTTGATCGGAGAAAGTTCAACTAACAGTTTAACATGTGGTTGTTGGTATAGATGCGAAAAAATGTTGCCAGATTTTTCGTCTTTTGCTTCTACAGTATCAGTAACACTGCCTGCTGACTGACTGCCTTGTTAGTCTTGTGGTCCCAAACGCAACTACTAGTCTACGCTAGATATCCTGGATTCGATCCCCAGGTCGAGGAAACTCCGAGCTGCTACTGAGAATTTCATAGAAAAACCCAATAACACTTTTATTGGGTTTTTCTATGAAATTCTCAGTAGCAGCTCGGAGTTTGAATATGTGCCCGGCTGTCATCTCATTAAAAGAAGAATCCTAGATGTTGGCTATGGCTCATCTCGTCATCTCTTGTTCGAAAATAGAGTTTTCTTTGCTAACTGTACATTTACGAATAATTAAAAAAAATTGTAAGTGATCTTATTAGATACTAAAGTATTAATCTTTAATGGAATTAAAAAAATCGTTAATAAGAAATGTCTGTATATCCAATTGTGTAGTCTAGGTGTTCCGTTGGTATCAATTTAAACTATTGTTATCTGTAATTATCTAGTTGTTTTCCAATCTCAATTGGAATTGGAGATACGGTTGTGTGAAACCAATTAAGAAAAAAATATACTACATTTATTCATTTATGCGAGGGTCTTAAAAATGTGGTAAGAAGCAGTAGTTGAAATATACAACACATAGTCTTCTTTGAAAATATTAAATATGTATATGTGTATACTACCTATAGTTGCACGGTTCCAAAAAGTTCGGCAAGAAACTCCATGGAGTTTTTTGCCGGGTTCTTCTCCTTGAAAGCGAGTTAATCCTTCCGTCCCGGCTACTACCGTGCTCCAAAGTTGGAAAAAAAAAACATCTTTTAACATACCATCATGCGTCTTTTCCCGAAGGGTTAGGCAAAGGTGTAGTATACACCCACAGTTCGCCGGTATGTAATAGGGGGCGAGCCATCGAGCCATCGAGCCGAGGCGAGCCACACATCACAAACTCCAACTCCGAACTGCTATTGAAAATTTCATAGAAAAACCCAATAACACTTTTCTCGAGCCGGTAATTAAAACTCAGGACCTGTAGCGTAGCAGTCGCGCTTGGGACCTATAGACTAATAAGGCAGTATTTAATGTTTTTTTTATAGTACGGAATATCCTCATGGATCGTCTGCCACCTGGAGACAGCAGGGTATGTTGGACTCGTACCGACTTAAACTACACTTGCCTTCCCTTGCCCTATAGGGCACAGCCATGGGATTTGTGACATTCACCACAACCATTAAAGACTGTGTCCCCTTCAGAAGGCGAGGCTTTGCCTACATCAGCCTACTAACATAATACACCGTCACGCCTGTATTCCCCGAAGGGCTAGGCAGAGGTGTAGGTACTAATGTACACCCACACTTCGCCGTTATGTTTAGGTCACATGTAATAGGGGTCGAGTCTATTGTCATTACGGCACACTTCCAGACTCCGAGCTGCTACTGAGAAATTTATCAAAACCCAATAAATCTTTGCTTGACCTGGGGATCAAACCCAGGACCCCTAGCGAAGCAGTCGCGCAGAATAATGAGGCAGTAATTTTAAACGTTGAAAAATTTACAACGAGACCCCTGTGGATTTAACAACAATTATTGGTTCTTGGTACGGAACATTTCCAAATTTAAAACTTGACTTTCTGAACTGCTACTGTTCGTCTTTTTTTTATATAAAAAACGCAGTAAATAGAATCCCAAAAAAGAGGTTTTTTAGAAATAAGTTAAGTATTCCGTACTTAGCGTTTATTTAGAAGCAGAACTAATTTTCCAATAACGCTTTAAGTCGATTCAAAATAACGGCTATTGTTGAGCCGTTCTAACTTTTGTAGACTAAAATCTAGATTGTTAGCAAGACTGCCTCATTGGGCTAGTGTTCCTAAGCGCGGCTATTACGCTAGAGGTCGTCGGTTTGAATCCCAGGTCGCAAAGTAAGCGACATTTATCGGTCGCAAAGTAAGCGACAAGTGTATTAAGCGACAATTATAACCACAATTATCAGCCACAAAAACTTAATACAGCTTTTTGTGGCTGATAAATGTCGCTTAATATTAGACTAACCTTAATCAAAACAAGCTTCTTGTTGGATTATCTTTACCGTTGCCTGTGATGTCGAATTTCTCTTCCACATTTTACGTCTTCAGGCGACATCACTGAGACCGAATGAGATCGAATTATTCTTTCGATTGAAATTTTCTTTCATTAGAACATTTATATGTTTGTGATTAAGTAATTATTGACACTGAAATTGATTTTTTCTCGCTTAAGACTTAAATCGTAATTGGTCAGTCTATTATTAAGCATGCCATGTGTTCCAATCTAGTCTATGTTTAATCTTGATACGACAAGCCGAATAAAATTATAGTAACTAAATCGTTTTTGAACGCGAGTGAAACCGCGGGCGTCGGCTAGTAACCTCATAAAGTACAGTTAACGAAATGAGGTGTTACTAATTTCCTAGCGCGTGCGCACAGTTTGGGACATTGCTTGTTCCTAATAGTAATATCCAACATTATATCGACGTCAAGTAGCAGTAAGTATGCATACACTCACTGTACAAAACGCAACTGTTTCGTTCGGTCGGTCCAATCCCTCCCTCAATCACATTCCTTCTCCTTTCTCCTTCCCCTCCCGTTTCCTTGGCTCGGCAACGCATCTTCAACTCCTTTGGTATTGCAGATGTCGATGGGTGGCGATGATTATTTACCATCAGGTAGCTCGCCTGCTCGTTTGCCGAGTTATCCCATAAAAAAAGTACAGTTAACAAAATGAGGTGTTACTAAGTACCAGCGCATGCGCGCAGTTTGCGACATTGCTTGTAATAGTAATAGCCCCGTGCTTGTGAGGACTGTCGCCATCCATCCATAGATTTTATAGATACTTAGTTACTACTGTAGACAGGTCAAAGTAATCATGAAAGCTTAATCCTATAAATTAAATCTCCGATCCCATTGGAACAGTTTATCCCACGGAGGAGTTTTCTCTCCTCCATCCTCTTTGCAATTATCCTCTTTGCTTTACTATATTGCTTCATTCGGTCGTAAGCAGGAGTGCTGCGAGAAGTCGAAATGACTACATTTTAGAGGTAAAATTTATTTTTAAATTGTAACTGCTTCATTAGTCTAGTTGTCGTGCGCGCGATTGCTACGCCGGGGCCTGGGTTCGATTCCCAGCTCGAGCGGAATTATTGGATTTTTCTATGAAATTGTCAGTAGCAGTTCGGGGTTTGAATTCGTGCCAATATAGTGGCAAAAGGCTCTCCAATTTGGAGGATAGGTAGGTACAGTGAAGACCTTAATATACCAGAGACCACTTTACTTGGCAATGCGGTGCCCAGTAAATTTTTCGAGAGTTATATAAAACACCATGTATTATTTATATATTTAAACAACCAGGTGTGTTTTTATCATCCAACTCAATCAATGCAGACACCTAACATTTTGTTTGACCTAAATCCATAAAAACGAAACACGTTACAATATTTGCAAGAAACATCTGCGTCCGCGCAGTCAGATTTATCTCCATTTTCCGATATCGGCCGAGCGTTCTCATTGGCCGATATCACCGATACTGCAGATTCTCGCTTTTGATTGGCGGAAATTTAATATTGGATGGTCAATTTCATTATTAATACTTACAGCTTGCTATTATATTATCATAATTGCCGATCAAACTATAGTGGTTTACTTGAATCGGTAAACATAGATCAGTTGTTATTGGTTATTGCGTTTTGGTGTTTATTCAATGTACGTACGTACGCACGGGTACACATCAATTGTAGCAATTCCAGTAAAAGCTGACCTTACGGTGTTCGGAAACCTATACAATGCTAGGTCAGTGTATACTGGAAATTTATAGCTAGTAGGTGTGTACACACACCTACTAGCACGACTCACGACACGTTGAGCTATACAAATATACCTAAGCAAATAAATACATGTTGTGTAACCGTTTGCCCGTGAGTCATCTATAAATTTATCAAAAATGAATCCTATTTCCCTTAGTCACGCCATAAATTAACAACGATTTTAGTAATTTAATTCATCTTATTTTTTAATACTTTGCAGAAAGCTCATACAGAAAGAAAACTTAAGCGGCGGTAGCCTAATAGTTAGGGCGTCGGACTTGCGATCATGTGGTTGCCGGTTCGAAACCTGCACTACTGACGCGACGTAAACCCACTCGTAACACAAGCATTTAGCTTAGTACGAGGGATTAACAAGATTACTAGTAATGTGTCACCCACCAATGCACTATTTAAAAAAAAGTAAAATATCATAAAAATAATAAGTACCTATTCTAAGTAACGTTTTTTTATAATTTATTTCTTTTTAATTGAATACTCATAGCTAAGAAAGAACAAGGTCTGGCAGGTCAGCTAGTATTAAATAATAATAATCTCTAAAAGCCATTTTAGCTCCCGAGCTCTACCCATGGCGAAGTAGACTATCGAGAGCTCTCGTTCTAATGTTTTGGTTATTTAGAATGCCTTAATAAGGTTGTTACACTGTGCAGACATTACAGAAGTCTAACTTTTACTTTGCAAAATATGAGATGGTTTGGTATGTTAAGAGAATGGATACAAGAAAATTAAGAAAAGAAGTTTACAAGGCGAATGTCAGCAGCAATGACATTATTGTTGTGCATTGAAATTGTGTATTGTAGTTATGTATGTATGGCGTTATCAGGTCCTTCAAAAATGACATCCTTAGTAAGCAACCTGCCTACTTATAACATTAAAATAAATACACGTGGAAGAAATATGTAAGAAAGGTAGCAATTAGCGGTCTATAGTTGTTGCCCACCCCTGTGGGAAAAAAGCGTGAGAGTATGTTATTTTTTATGTCCAAAATATCTCAGAATGAAGTTATTAATAGTAATACCATATCAAAACCTTAACATATCAAAGGCCATTGCTAACTATACTTTGTTCATTATATAAACCACTTTTTGACAGCTGCCTTAGAACGTAGCTGTTCCAGATTACGTTCCAGCTTAACTTTTTATTTTATCTGATACTTTTATCAGATAAAATAAAAAGTTAAGCTGGAACTTTGCGAACAAACAAGACCGACCGAAACTACGCCTTATCTTGTCAGTCGAGCTTTCGTTAGCTTGATAGCTCGACTGACAAGATAAGGCGTAGTTTCGGTATTGTTATATAGTGTAAAATTGTGTTTGTAAACGGCTAGGCGTAGTTTAAACCGGCCTCACTTTGTTCGCAAAGTTCCATCTTAACTTTTTATTTGATCTGAGTTTGAAATGCGTAACAATATAAATATACTTACTTATTAACTACCTTATGTTATTCTATTCTTATTTATCTTATACTAAAACTACGGTCGTCGTTGAAAAAAATTATAATTAATATCTAGTATTAATTATATTTTTTTTCTTTTTTTTCAGTAATCAAAGTGCCAATAATCGGATCGATAATCGATATTGTTACGTTCCTGCAATCACTAGTTCCATCTGTCAAAAATGGACAAGGCATACCCCACTGATACGTTATGTTACGCTACTGTCTCAAACTGCACAGTGGTACAGACATACAAAAAACGCTGTGTAAATCAGTTTTATGCTTTCAGCATGCTCACAGGCATGAAACGTGACATATAAGCGAGTAACAGTACCCCAGCCACCAGACATAATCGTGAATTAATGACTGAACACTAGACGAACAAAAAAATTACTAATATACTTACCTACTACCTGAATTTAGCGTTCCATAACTATCCTGCTATCTCTTTCTGTCGGCGTATGACAGAAAGAGACGCACACGGATTAGTGAGCTCAAGTGTGTAAGATTTGTAGCTTGTATGATTAAGGAACATGAAATTAATTTACTTAATTATGGCAATGGTTTTGTGAAATCTCTGTATTTTTGCAGTAAATTTTACTGTCATGTATTTTGTTTTTGTTTTTATGCCGATTTGATATATTAGTATTAAAACCAGGCACCGGAATGGTTGGTTCAGGGCGATTTTTATTTCCAACGAACCTGTCAACGTATTGCTAAGTATATTAAAAAAAACAGTAGCTGTCAATCGCTAGTAGCGTTATTCAACTGCATCTAGCCAGACTGGAAGCCCACCCATGCTTGTTGAGAACAAATTCGGAAGTTGAATAAATCCATTTTTTTTTAAAGTAATGCCAAACATTCACATTATTAATTCGCTACACGCAGAACAAAACGCAAATACTAGTCATTAAAGTTTTAATTACTATGGCAACATTTTATGTCTCTATCGTTACAAGATTTAAAATGACTATGTATGGAGATTAAGTATCATTACTGGCCGCTTTAAAAGAATACATCCGAATTTATAATTGAGAGTTATTGTTACATGACCGGGGAATTCCGGGCGTGGTGTTACGCGAAATGGAGGCAGGATCTGCAGGTAAAAAAATAACAAATGTTACAAAAAATATCTATTTAATATATTTTGTTCGTTTTAGAATATATTTTTACAAAAATAGCACAAAAATAGTAAGTTGTACTCAAAGCAAACGGGATGACTAAATAAAAAACTTTACGAAAAGTGTAATAATACGATTTGAATTTAAAGGGAAATATGTATATGCGTACGGAACATTTATTTCTTTTGTTTTCTTAGGATATAATATAATACCTACCTGTTCCTATTAAATAATTATCATCGTCGGGTCCATAATATTCCACACAATAATTAAGTAAGATCGATAATAAAAAAGAAACTTTAGATAAATACCAGTTGTATTTCATCTATTGTTTATCTTTAATATAATAATAATAAAAACTCCCTAAAAAATTGGTTATAAAATTTTAAAATAAAATCATCTGTGACATTGATATGCAAAACATGTTATTAAATTCAAATTACATCTCAATGAAAGTGACACTTTATATATAAAATTAAAACGGTAGCACATATAATTATGTATAATTAACTTCCTGCGCACATCTTGCATGAACCGGTCCGTCACTAGCGTGTCGCGGTAACAGAACATGCACACTAGTTCTGTTTTTTTATTGTTTTTTTAAAGTTTATATATAGTAAGGAGGGCAGTAACACTCGCCTACTAGATTGTCAAGGCTGTAGATGTACTTATTAAGGAACACTTGCTCGATGTGTTTCGAGCCTTATTTTCTGAGATTTCATTTGCGAAAAAAATATTAAAAGTACTATTTTGGTTCTTTAAATAAATAATTTATGGTATTATCTCAAAACTCATTTTTGAATATAGAATAGAATATTGTTTATTGCACACCAACAAATATTGTAAAGTACATGTTTTATAAATCTTATATATATAATTTTGCTCATACAAATTAAAAATATCTGGAAAACAAATACCATAGCTAGGGTTAGCATTATTCAAATTTTGTACAGAAATGAAATATTTTATCGTTATTTAGATAGATTTTCATCAAGTTTTTTAATGATTATATGTTTGTAGGATTAATACTGAAAAACATTCAGCTTTTCAAATATCAACGTCATTAACACGTATGCACATGACATTTCAAGCCGTATAGTTGTACTACAAAAATCGCCTCTATTGCGTTGGAATACAGGCGGTCTAAATGCCAACTTCCCTTGTGTCGACGTGTATACGCGTCCGTAGTGACAGGCCGGTGTGACGAATTTCCGAGAGACAGGTGACGGGGACGTTCAAAACAGGGGGGTGTTTTGCATCCCACGCCTCATGGGGTGCAGCAGTTTTACCGCCCTGTATGTGTACTTAAATGCATTTTCATTTATTTATTCGTAACTTCTTTAAAAAGCTTACTATCGATGTTGGTCGCACATTACTAGTATTCTTGTTAACCCCTCATACTAAGCTAAATGCTTGTGTTACGAGTGGGTTCACGTCGGTAGCGTAATGGGTAGGTTTCGAATCGGTAACAACATGATCGCAAGTCCGACGCCCGCGGCATTAGGCTACTGCCGCTTGTTTACTTGAAAAGTAGTATGAATTATTATTGGATGGTAAAAGATGGTAGGTACCTGATAACCTATCGATATGACCATCGGACCGCCAAGTCAATGGTTACGAGTTCCGAACCCAGGGCACGCACCTCTGACTTTTCGAAGCCATGTGTCATCATGCGTTTTACGGTGAAGAAAAATATCGTGAGCAATCCTAGATTTATAAGAGATTTTGCCTTTTTTTCATGCGCGTGTGAAGTTTGCCGACCCGTATTAGGCGAGCAGGTGGACTATATACTAACATTTATCATTCTGAGAGAAGATCCGGGCCTAGCAGTTGAACAAATATAATGAGTTGTTGATGAAAAGGTGGTAAGAATCTGCTTCAGGAGTTCGTGTAGGGTAATGCCAATGTACTACTGCTAAGCAGTGTAGCAAGTGAAACAACTGTTTTTTTATTGGATAACTCGGCAAGCGAGCAGACCAGCTACCTGATGGTAAGTAGTCATCGCCGCCCATGGACATCTGCAAAATCAAAGGAGTTGCAGATGCGTTGCTGAGCCTATTTAGTGAAAGCAGAAAAGGAGAAGGAAGGGGACTGAGGGCGGAATTGGGCCTCCGGCCCTCTTGCTCACAAAACGAAGCGCGGTAGCGAAACGCTACTACTCGGACGTCGGTCTTCTGCGAGAGTGTGGTACTTCCACGGTCAAGCCGGCCCATTCATGCTACAAACAGGCATGGCCCTACCACAACAAAAGTAATAATACCAACTATAAACTATACTAACACATAATATATTTTTTTCTTATTCAGATTTATATAAATCAACAACAGTAAGATTTATGTTGTGCAAATGCCCTAGGTCTGGGGTCTGTCGCGCGTCGGGCAACGGAAGCTGGGTTGGCACAGCGCCCCCGCGCCGTGCCAAACCCCATGCCATGCCCCATGGCGCAAAGATTTATGCTGATTTCTTCAATAACCCCCATCCGTTTAACCACAGACTTTAAAAACTTTTGTACTTTAGGTTTTCAGAGTGACAAAATCCACTACAGACGGAGAGGAGATGGTATTCATTGTTGAGCAATTAAAATGGCTGTTTATTTCCGAAGGGCTGCGACTGCTACGTTAGAGATACTTGGTTCGATGCCCAGGTTGAGCAAAGTGTTATTGGACTTTATTATGAAATTCTCAGTAGCAAACGAGCAGGCGAGCTACCTAATGTTAAGTAGTCGCCGCCACCCATGGACTGCATCTGCAAGACCAAAGGTTGCAGATGCGTTGCCGAACCTATTTAAGAAAAAGAAAGGGAAAAGAAGGAAATGAGAAGGAAGGGGACTGAGCGAGGAATTAGGCCTACGGCGCTCCACACTCGCCGTACGAAACTGTCGGTTGATAATCTTTAAAGATATTTAACATAATTAATGCCAAATATAATAAAAAAATACTAATAACTATACAAACTCATTAAGCTATTGTGCTATTTCATAGTGGAAAGAGATCGCTCTAACAGGGACCACACCTCAACACAATATTAAACCAATTTATTAAAACTTTTTGCACCAATTTCTATATTAAATTGCATTCAAACCTTCTACACGTAACAAAACATTACGGAACACAATATACCATTTCTAAAAATAAACACATACTTAAATAGACCTTTCCCCTTATCATGTTTTTTTTTAACCTTTTTAACAAATTGACTTCCGATCCTCGATTTGCGATCGTGAAAACTATTTGTCCATCTCTCCGAGATTTTCATAATTGACCACTGTTAGTACAAACTATAATATCCCTTATACAGCTCAAAATAAAGTTGAAAATATTTCGCAATTTTCAGTCCATGTTTTCTCATCTGTACTTAAGACAATTTTTAGCGGAAAAGTGAGCTGTATATTGAAGAAGTTAAAGAAGGTTTTGCGTTAACGGTTACGGTATCTTCAGATGTTTTTTATTGGTAGACTAGGAGAATGCTTCCGATAATAGAATTTTAATGAAGTAATGTCAGTGGCGATGCGAAGGTTGTGCATGTCATGCCCATCTCCTTATGTGCTCTGACGCGCATGCGTCCACTAGCCACTCGGTACCGTCAGCAAAGAAAGTGGAGCAAACCATTTTTATTTTTTTAAATAGCAAAATCAGTTTAATTATTTTTCGCGGTTTTTAAATACTACCAAGTATCATCATTATCAACCTATTGCACTATCCTACTGATAGACAAGGGTCTCCTTTCAGAACGAGAGCGATAAGACCACCACCCTAGGCTGTGGGTTCGTAGATTACTACCAAATTAATGAGGTACCTACTGTCTCGCTAAGTTACTAGGTATGCCATCTCTGATGAACTGGATCTTATATTGGGAGGGGTTCGACTATAGTCAAATTTGATTACAGTATAGTATTAGACTGTAGAGCTGCAGCCTGAAAGTGTGTGTGCTCAAATTGTTTGCTCCACCTTAGTAATCATCAAGCAATACTAGACTTAATACCTAAAGCAGTAAAAATAATATTGATATAATATAGATTATAGATATGTTATTTTCATAATATCACGAGATGCGAATTTTTTTTTGACCTCGCACAGTGTTGCTATTACTGTTTGTGATTGTACCTGATCATTTTATTTTGTTTATCTGTGTGACAGTCCAAATAAAACATTTTATTACTGTCCTTATAAATATATCAATATGTTAAAATGTAAAATCAACTTTCCTCGTTAATATGCTGACCTTACAACAGTGTGAGTGGGCATCTATATTTGCCGAATCTATTCCATCAAAGTGAAGATAATAATTACAGCGGTACAGTTATAGATGGACCAGATAGGAGCACGGCAGGCCCGAACATAATACAACCAGGCCCCGAAAGCGAATCACTTTAACAAATTGGTAACAAGCGATTTTGTGAGCGACTTCTCTCAGCTTTCATCGGATGATGAGACCGTCATGTGAGGGAAACGGTATGCCTGTATTCCTCGAAGGGTTAGGCAGAAGTGTGTTCACTTACAGTTCAACAGCATGTTTAGGTCTAGCGTAGCAGTCGCGCTTAGGACCCCTAGACTAACGAGGCAGTCTTATTATTTTTATTTATTTGTTTATCTTTAACAACTATGTTACCCTTTGACCGGATCTCATATCAACATCATATTATTTCGTAGTCGCAAAATCCTCATGGCTTTCCACCGCCCCCGTTGCCATCCCCGGCAACGGGGCATATTGGACTCCGCCTATGGTGGATGATCTACCGATTGAAACCATACGGGTTTTTCACCTCACCGCTTTTTGGTGGGGCCAAGGGAGTGAGTTGTCATTCCTCCGTGACAATGAGGTTCCAAACCCATTCAACTCTTATTTTTTACTAGTAGTTGTGTCTCGGTAGAATGTCTACGTGCCAGCATGAACGGCAGCACCGGGGAAGTACTACCCTCTCACAGAATATTTACGTCAATTAGCAGTAGGTATGCATACTGTTGCGTTTCGTACGGTGAGTGCCGGAGGCCCAATCCTTCCTTCGACTTTTCTCCTTCCCCTCACTTTTCCTTTACAGGGTTGGCAACATGCGAGCGATACTCCTGGTGTTGCAAGCGTCCATATGATAGGCTGCGGCAACCGCTTACCATCAGGCGGGCCGTATGCTTATTTGCCACCATGGTATAAAAAAGCAGAAAAAAACGGAGAAAACTTCAACCTCTTTCCTAACGTCACTCATCTTCACTTAGCTGTTATTGAGGTATTAGAAATATGTACTCAAGATACAAAAAACATCGCATTTCTATGATAACAACGACCCAAATTAAGTGGAGCACATTCTTTTGTGGTCTACCTCAGCTTTCTAAGTAATAGATGAAACTGAGGTGTAGAACTACTTCGTAAAAATTGCTATCAAGTTTCTAACACAAATTCGTGTTATTTCACTGACGGAAAAATACGACTGCGGGCAGGATTCGAACCTGCGTCTTCTGGTTTGGTAACACCGCAACTCCCACCCGGCCAGGTCGAAATTTGCCTTCACTTTTTTTAATTTACGTCTTGGAGGTGACGTCAAATTCGTGTCTGAAGTCTTTTGGTGGTTACTCATTACATTAGGAAGTCCACTGAACACTGTCAAAGGTGCTAAAATCGTCGCTTTATGATAAATCAAAAGACTTCACAACTTTGTGTCGTCACGCCGTCCGTTCGCCATACAAATTCTATACTGAAACTTGTTTTGTGTGAAGGTACATTCGCCAGAACATCAGGTTATACAAAACTGTCAAATTTCTCAAAATGATTTTAGATCTTAAAATATTGTTTATTAAGTTCAAGATCAACTGAGAAAATTTGATATTTTGAGGTAACTGATGTGCTGGCGACCGCACCTACAAAGTATCCCCTCTCCATGTCCTCCAAAAACTTTGAGCTTATAATATATCTTGTAACTTTGTAAGTCGATTTCAAGTTTCAGTTTTAATTGTAATTATGTGGTTTTCTTTGCTTTGGCCAAAGAAACACATTTCTTTCTTTCAAATATTTTTACGGGTACGATTTTTTTTAATAGGGCTGTTTTTATAAGTGTCTTTATTTCCAACATTTCTAATCATCCCAGTCACGACCTACGCCAAAGCGCACTCCAATTCAGAATCTTCCAACCATAAACACGAGTGATACTTTCGATCTTAGATGAATAAAACCGCACGACCGTTATCTAGGAGCTAGGCAATGCCCACAAGTAGAAACAAACATTTTTGCGGCTGGCAAGCGCATCAAGCTGACAGTCCATAAAATTAGACCATTAATTGTGACCATTGAGGTTTTACATGCCGTTTTTACGATGCTTCATTTGTCATAAACGGTAGAATACGAACAGTAGAATTTTAACTTTATTTAAGTACAAAATGCAAAAACATTTCATTCATTCAATCTCAACACATTCTTCGCATTGCTTTTAAAAAAAATTGTCATTGAAGAAGAGGTTTTTAAGGTTTACTTATGCAAACAAAAATTTACTTAAAAACTAATGACCGCATCATTTTTTATCGTGTAAAATGGTTCTGTTTTACGTGATTTTGAAAATGGAAGACCTTACCACAATGATACTTATATTATAATCGATATAACATCGTTGAAGGCAACAAAGTATTAATAAAATTATTGTAGCAATGGCCAATTAATTTCATTTTAATTATTGTAATTAAGTTGTTAATGTAAATGCAGATGCGAGTACTAACTAACTGCAGTTAAAATATAGTGAAAGAAAAACATACATTAGATAGGCAACTGTCTGCGAGTATAATTATTCAGACTGCAAAACTCATTAGATCTAGTTCTACTTGCCTTTATTTAACAGTTTCAAAAATAGAACGCGAAAGCATACCTACTCATCTGTCAGCGCTTCTACAAAACTAGCACCGATAATAACGCATTCCGCCTAATCTGTCAGTTTGACAGACAATTAAATGTCTCAAGCCCCGGGGTCCTTAAACAGGTGAGCTCTTGACCTTAATTACCTCTGTATTTTGTATCTGTGGTAATTCGTGGCGCGTAACTAAATCAAAGGTAGATAAATACAGAAAATCCATCTACAAAATAACAACTTTGAACTTAAATGCCGAACAAAAACTACACAACAAATTAAGAAGTAGGTACCTACTATCAAAATACTTTTTTTTTATTACTTCTTTAAATGCTACCTTATAAACAGGTTAACCATTATTGCTCTCAGGTGGGCCAACAATGGTACGATTAATGTTATTGTTAACTATCTTGAGCACCTTAAAAATTAAAATGGCTCCTCATCCTCCGCATCCAAAATATGTTACGTACTATAATTAATGCAACATCACCCTGCGAATTGTATGCATCTTATTTTAATCCAAACACATTGTTTGCAAGCCTTCTGTACTTTTTTTATTGTGACGTAACTGTTACTCTGTTTTCGCACGCGCGACGATTATTCCCCCACAGATTATGATAGACACGCGCGGGTTTGACGCACAAAAAATGTGTGACAGTTCATTTGGCGGGATTCGGATTAGGTAGTCGTCTGGCGCTGGCTGGCTAGACGAACACTTTTTTGAAATTGGAATTGATTGGAGAGTTACGTGTTGGCATGGTATGTGATTGATAAAAAAAACTGTCACAATAATCTTCGAAATATAAAATTGACACTAATTAGACAATTATTAGGTACTTGACTGCCTCATTAGTCTAGCGGTCCCAAGCGAGACTGCTACGCTAGAGGTCCTGGGTTCGATCCCCAGGTCGAGCAAAGTGTTATTGGGTTTTTCTATGAATTCCCAGTAGCAGCTCGGAGTCTGGATTTGTGCCCGGTTAATGCCAATAGGCTCGCCCCCTATTACACTGGACCTAAACATACCGGCGAAATGTGGGTGTACATTAGTACGCCTCTGCCTAACCCTTCGGGGAATACCGGCGTGATGGTATGTTATGTTATGTTCATAAAACACCGAGCATAGTTTGAACACTGAGAATAATTTATCTAGTCTGAAAAACTTGGTAATGTTGGCGCGTTTTTTGTAATAGGTAGGTATTCACACATCACTGCAATTATTTACAAAATGTTAAATTTTTGTGATGCTACTCCACGCGCCTGAAGAGTGTTTTTAGTACGAAAGGGTAAGAAAAGAACAAGATATTCATGCATAAACTCACTGGAATAGAGATGTCTGGAAGTTCCGTCTTCGCTGACTAGGTTGTTGTCTTCATAATATACCTACGTCACAGTCTTCAAAACACAATCACTGCAAATTCGAAAGCGTCTCTTAGGTCAATGACCTCTTTGCAAATTAGGAGAAACGCATCCACGATATCCCGAACGCACCCTTGTCCGAACGCACTCCTTCTTAGCACAAATACACAACACTGAAATCAGAATCCTTAATTGAATTGTTATTTTTTCAACAATTTTCGAGGTTACCCGAAACACACCAATTATCACTACACAGACAAGTGGTTTTCTTCTGGAACATATTATAGCTAGGGTAGGGCGGGGCTAAAAGGTCCGCGGGTAAAAAGGTCCACTATGCATATCTCCGAAATTATGAGCGCTTTAATGAATTGAAAGACAAGCGCACGAAGGGATTACGGTAGGGGTACACATACCACTTCGTGCGGTGAGTTTTCCAGCGCCGTTAAGAGTGCACGCAGACCGCATGCAAAAAAAACACATAAGTAATAATTTTCTTGTTTCTTATTTTTAGGTTGGGATTTGTATTTTCAATATTACCAAGCTCAGCTTTTGATATATTATTGTGTGTAATTTCATGTTTCACTTCATGCTATAGTAATTTTAGAGGACACTTAAGTTTTTTTTCTATAATTTTAAATAAAAGTGTACCTACCATAGGGGTAAAAAGGTCCGGTCATTTGGACTTTTTTAACCTGCTGAGATTTAATGACTTAATAAAGAAAAAAATCTTTGTAGTATATAAAAATAATGTTTTTCTTTCTTAGTTTAACACGGGTAATAATTATAATACATGTTACAGAAGGCTATTTTGAAGGTAGGTATAATATATAATATATTATAGATAGACTTTTAAAACAAGGTAACGACTAATTATTAAGACCGAAATGTTTTCCTACAGCTTTAACAAATGAGATTTATTGTTTAACATGTTCCTTTTCTCAAATAATTATAAAGATTTGTTGATTTTGCATGTTTTACGTTTATAATGTTTCCTTAACCTTAGAATAGTATAAGATAATGCTGGTCCTTAGTACCCCAGCCCTGGTCCTTTTTACCCCGCTGGTGGGGTAAAAAGGACCATTGGACACAATGTTTTAAATCATGATTATCTGGCATTTAGATATAATATTTGCCAAATTCAACTATTACTACTTAAACTTGAAGAATTACGCTACTCAAAACAGATAAGAGTTTCCTTTAGAAACCAACAGTTAAAAAGTTACAGGAGGATATGTGTAAATTGGACCTTTTAGCCCCGCCCTACCCTATATGAATGAGAGTTTATAGTATATCCCCCATACCATCTGCTCAAGCCCAAGCTTGGGAAATCCATGTAGGTACTTTGTAACCATTAGTACATTATATTTTTTACGTCCGCTCAGTCTATCGAGATGTAGCAGATTAGATGCCGACTGTTAAACGTATATAACGCAGCGGTTATCAGACGAATGAAGACATAAAATGCTCTTAGATATGTACCGGTAGCTTTGTTGTGAAGCTTGCTCCACAGTGCAAGCTACACTCAAGCTATACTTAGAAAGCTATGCGGAGATAGCGGCCTATTCTGACGTCTTACATGATCTCTAACTCCGCGTTCCCACTGACGACAAAACATGTTGCAAACAGCTACCTATTCCCTCTCACTCTTTGTGAGTTAGATAGAGTAAGCAAAAGATATTTGCAACATGTTTTGTCATTAGTATCAGAATAGCCGCTATTCGCCGCATAAATTAAAAATGGAACAGTTTTTTTCTTATCAGTTGGTAAGACTTGGACACTGGAACAGTTTTATTCTATAGAAGCAAGATTTGATTGTTTTTTTGTTTTATTGAGTAGGCTCTGAAAGTACTGGACGACTTGAAAAATTCTTTAATCAATAGAAAGCTCTTTATTCCTGAGTGACATAGGCTATATTATTATCCCGTATAATGACAAGAAACGTATACTCAACGCGGCGAAGCCGTGAGCGGAAAGCTAGTTATGAAATAAAGTGATGAGTTGGTGAAAATAAATTTTCCATGCTATTGTATTGTTTGTTTTTTTTTTGTTCTCTGCGTCTGAAGTCGGAAAATGGGGAAGAAAAAAATGTACATCCCGGGTATCAAACTATAAGGTACAGGCTTGAATACTGCTAATAAAAGATAGTGTAGAATTATATATTTATTTTATTTTTTAAGAAAATTGCTAGATTACAGTAGTACCTACTTACACGATTCTAAGTTTCAAGCTAGTGAGAGGTGAATTATACGTTTGGAGATATACAATTAATTTATCGTAATCTGTAAATTGGTAAATACAATATTGGTGGCTTACGCGGCCAATAGACCGAGAGGGGAGGCTAAAATGGCCATTCTGAAATCAATTCCTATTTCAAACCTTTCTAGATACTTCACAATTTACACACAAGTAGCTATTCGTCCGCAAATTCACCAAAAGTGACCATGCTGAGGTTGCCGTCACAATTTATCATAGAGACGAAAAGCTATATTTTATAGCTTCGCTACCCAAACTGCATCAGCCTACCTCCGGTCACGCTTCGGCGGACGGAAGCCTATAGCAAGACGTATACAGTTCACAAATGTTAAGTGCCTTCAATCATTATCTGGTAGCTAGATGATCGCCTGTTGACTCGAGAATCTGTGCTAAAGGGCAATCTAAATGTAACGCCGCTTCGGATGCGCAAGAGTGGATTCAACTTTCATTAATTTGATAGGTTTAAATAACTAACCCTTTCACTGCTCGCGAAATAAATATATTATGGTACACTTACAGTTTGAAAGTGGCAACAGTATATAACGTATTTGATGTCCGTGTAACGGTTTAATTTGTTTCAACTCGAATCAGCGTAGGTATTTTTATTATATTTTAGCAGATATCCGCTAAGATATGAATTTTCTTGTGAAAGAAAAATGCTATCTAAGGCAGAGATCTCTTGAGTGGTCTCGATAGCTTAATGGCTAAAGCGTCCGGTGTACTTAACCGGAGAGATGCAGGTTCGACTCTTGCGATCGTATTTTTCTTTCACTAGATTTTTTTATCGAATCACCATTTTTAGTGTTTTCTTTCCAAATAAATTTTCTTTCTTCCTGATACGTAGAAGTGAAAAGCAAGTTAACATTAATGTTTTGAGTATGATTGTGGATCGAGTTTTGAACTTGAAAAGAGAGAGACCAAAGAAATATGGATTGGATTGTGTGAGAGATAATTATGACGACGAAAGTAAATAATCTCCAGGACTCTTTGTGTTTCAAATGAAATTTGAGGTTTTACGTAACATAACATACCATCTTACCGGTATTTCCCGAAGGGTTAGGCAGAGGTGTACTGAAGCACACCCACATTTCGGCGTGTGAAGTCTGCCTACCCGAAGTAGGCTAACGTGGTGAACTACAGCCTAATCCCTCTTATTCTGAGAGGAGACCGACCCGTGCCCATTAGTGGAACAATATATGGGTTGATGATGATCAGGTTTCCTGACACTTTCAGTAGTTACATTGGTCCTAATCACCCTGCCTTGTTTTTTTCGTCTGCGGACCACTAAACAATTGTTTCACCATTCCTTTTAGCTTGAAAAGACCCAATCAATCCGAGATAATGAATTAATGGCAGCCTTTCTAACGATTCACTGCAATTTGTTCGTATGAGTACTAATGTACGTATTCTGAGGTTTCAACGTAAGTTTTGATGGTTTACGTCACTTAACGTTACAGTTTTACGTTTAATCGTCTTATAAAAATAAAAGTACTGTATCATCCAGTGCGAATTTGGTAGATGTCACATGCGTCCAATTTTTTGGTTCTAAGACATGCCGGTTTTGTTCACCGTTTTGGGTGGAGTGGTGGTGAATTAATTTACACAATGTAAAGCGCCTGTCTGGGGTCGAACCTACGACCTACATACACCTCGTAAGTCGCGGCCACCACCGCTGCTAGTAGCAGCTTACAGTTTGGACGTGTGTACGTATGTACGCGGATGATCCTTGCCCCTATTACATGGGACCTAAACATACCGGTGAATTGTAGATAGCAGTAGGTACTGTGGTGATCGGAGTATCACACCTCTTTACTATAACTATAATATTGGTTGGAATAAACAATCATTTAGAATTGTTCTAGACATCCGCCAGAGGACGAACTTATTACATGTTTTTGCTAGGGCTTTGCCCCCTTATTAGGTTTAAAGAATCTTTATTCTCAAAAGAACATTACAGTTCACTTATATGAGAAGTTAATATTTTAGCAAAAAAAATTCATGTGGGGGCTAATGACAATGCACGCAGAGTACGACGTACAATATTTCAAAAAGCAAAAACATAACAAGACGAAACAATATTCACATCATAGACTTATTTGATTACATCATAGATTGTTAGCGTTCAATTTGTACTTATTAATAATCAATAACAGATGGGTACATCTCGCTACAGAATTGGCCAATAATTATCAAGGTACCCTCAGAAAGCTTTTTTTTTTTCTAACCGAGTGGAAGTACGGTTGAGGAATGTGAATGTAATACTTTAAGAAACATAAAGTTCAACGGTTTAAATCCTATTTTATTTATATTTGAACTTGGCGCTCCGCTACGATCCCCACAGTACGTACATCTTTGCATTACTCCTCGGGAAATACAGGCGTGATGATATATTATGGTATCAAATAACCGTTTATCGTCCAGAATACGCCTCTTAGACAACGAAAAACGAAATGAAGACGCATCACGAAGACATGTGATTACGACATTAGCTAAGTATTACAGTTAGCGCATTGACTTAACTATACACTGGCGTTCAAAAGTGTACTAACACAAACTGACTAATTGGGCAATTTATTTCGGCTATAACACAGTCTAGGTACATGGTAGTAGAAATTGTGACATTAAAAATAATAATTAATAATATTAATAATTTTGACAGAGGTGTACACCCACAGTTCATTGGTATATTTAAGACTCATGTAATAGGGGGTGAGCCTATAGAGAATAACTGGTTACAATTACAGTTTGTTCGAAATAAGTAAGCCGATCGGAAGTTGTCTGCAAGTGGTTTAGAAGTGGTACATTTTAATAGAAAGAGTCGGTGTAAAGATAATTAGAGTCCTATATGTTTCACATTTCTAATTATTTTATTTACCAATTTAGATATTTATGTATTAAAACACTTAATTAAACTATTTTATCACTGCGGTAGTTCGGAACGGCTAACTTCCGATCGGCTTACTTATATATCGAACAAACTGTACAAACGCCTACTGCTACAACCTTCCAACTTCTTGCTACTAAGAATTTCATAGAAAAACCCAATAGCTCGACCTGGAATCGAACCCAAGACCTCTAGCGTAGCAGTCGCTCTTAGGACCACTGGACTAATGAAGCAGTCAAAATCGTAAGTAGATATAAAAATCAATATTTCTCTCAATGTATTTTCCCCTTAATTTCCTCATATTTTTTAAATAGAATTCCCTCGTCTTCGACAGTGTGGGCCCCGGGCGGTACACCTGTACCCCACAGACTACCAACCTGTGGTTATCCGCACGCGACCACGCCATATAAGATGGTCATTAGCGAATCATTTCACTGTGTGTACGACCACACAGCTTCCGTTTCACTAAGTAGAAGAAAGGTATAGCTTTTGGTGTTATATTTTTATTTTCTATAAGATGGGTTTGACAATGATGAGTTCGACAGTGGAGCGATCACACCCAAAAGATGGCTATTCACCCTACTTCTGAGGATATTTGGGTTGTAAACATTCGGAAACACAGACGCTGGAAGGGAGTTCCACTCCAAGGCCTTACGCATTATGAAAGATAAATTTATAGCGCTGTGTGCGTAATTGTAGAATATCAATCAGGTATGGATTAGGATTAGGATTAGTCTCTGGAGCTCTGAGGGTAGAAGGGGGAAGCGGGCTGAGCTCATGGAGCTCTTGTGCACACGCTTCCAAGAACAATATTATTTAAAAAAATAATCAGCTAAGTATTCCATAGGCTTTGTTTGCGTAAACGTATAAAACAGGATTTTTTTCTGTCTTTTATAATGGTTGCTGATGATGCTCTTTACACCAAATTGACCTTAAAAAGATAGTTCTGCGCGAGTTTTATTTCCTTAAATAAGACATTTTAAGCTTTTTAGGCTATCTAACTAGACACATAAAAAGATGATCATAAAAACTGTACAAATTAAACTTAAACCAGTATTGGCAGATTTCCTCAAATAAATTTGCGTCGAAATTTAAGAAAAAAGTCGCTTCACTTTCTTACAAAGAGATTGGTGGTAACGGTCGCGAACGGGCATTTAATTTAACCATTAAGAATCAACGGTCTATATAAATCCAAAAACAAGTTGCACTGGCCCGTCAACAATAGGTAAGTACAAAAAAAGAAAATTACCAAAGAGATTGCTCCGAGACAAGCGCGACGCGCGCCAAAAAACGAGCGCCTTGTACAAAAGATTTAAAAAAAAACGCGAAGCCAATGAGAAAAAATGTGAATCGATATCGAATCGAGTGGGCATCGAGAGCAGATGGAACGTGCGTGACTGTCCACGCGCGATGAATCGATCCGAGAGGCGCGTGGCCACCGACTCTATGCAAAAATCGATTTTAAACTCCACCGGTTGGAAAGTCTAGATTCTTCGCTCATTGGTTCCTTAATCGATTTCAGGAATTACATGGAAAGGGATGCTGATATTTTTGTGATCATCAAATTATTAACTAAAACAAAAATATTCGGTTAAGTACACCGGACGCTATAGCCATTATAAGCCTGCTACGCTACCGAGACTACTGCCTGTGATGTCGAATTTATCTTCCACATTATACGTCTTAAGGTGACGGTGGCTTCATCTATTACTGAAACATATTATTGGTAATATGTTTGTTGTGTCGTTATGATTCTTAACCGACATGACTTACTTTACAGTTAGTTCAATGCCGAATGATGTGGCCTTACCTTTTTTATTATTATTTGGTATTAATGTATGCTAAATATCTTTAAAGATATTATACATTTAAGCGAAAGAAAAAATAATCATGTCATAATGTTCTTGACTGGAAACTAATTACTTCAATAAAGTACTGTGTGCAGTAAAATCAATGGACTTCGAAGTGTAATTTGAAGAAAATTGATCAAATTCTCAAATTTCCTGAACAAAATTCTTAGTAACAGGTCAAATGATGTGGCTTCCGTAAACTACCGTCAAATCTTAAGAAATGTGTGCATAATAAATCAGCCAAAACTTGAGACGAAATTTCTTCGTTTTCCTTAAATTTCTTGGCAATTTTGAGTGACGAAAAATTTTGAAATTGACGGCTGCTAGGGATGCAATGTATGAAAGAAAAACACATATTGAACCAAAGTAAATTGGAATAATGACAGAAGGAAGTAGTAGTCTTTTGAAAACACATTTGATATGATCACGCCTGCATTCCTCGAAGTTATGTAAACCTACAGTTCGCCGGCATGTTAAGGTCCCATGTAACAGGGGGCGAGCTAATTACCAAATCCAAACTCAAGACTCAGTAACACATTGCTCAACCTGAGAATCAAATTTAGTACCTGTGTCTAACAAAACAGATAATTCTATCACAGTTGGTTTCCATGTAGAAGAGGCGAACCTATCAACCACAAATCCAAACTCCAAGCTACTGAGGACTTCCATACCATCACGCCTGTATTCCCCGAAGGGTTAGGCAGAGGTTTACTTAATGTACTCCCACAATTCGCCGGTATGTTTAGGTCCCATGTAATAGGGGGCGAGCCTATTGCCATTCAACGGGCACAACTCCAGACTCAGAGCTGCTACTGAGAATTTCATAGAAAACCCCAAATAACACTTTGCTCGACTCGATTGGGACCACTAGACTAACTGAGGACTTTACTGTTCTGTTGTTCTGACTGTACTGTTATTCTAGTTAGAAACCAATAGTTTGGCAAGGAAAACCTACATTGATAACGTTTTCCGCCATAAAATACGTTTGAAAAGTGATCCCACCAAATCCAATAGGGCAGAAAATGATAAACATAATTACCGCCTCGTGGGGGCGGGGGAGGTGCGCCCGCGCCTTTGTTATTCTTCGCTTAGCGAGCCCAATATTTTGCGAGAGCCTAAAACAACACAGACAAGCGGTAGATTTGAACCGTTGTTTTTTTTTCGCGACAACATCGCTTCATTTGACGTAGCTATTATCTTAGTGATCTAGTGCCTATGTGGAAGGTCTAAAAATTAGATATATTATATTTTAGGTTAGGTTTTTATTAGGCAGTGTTTTTAATTGAAATTGTCTGTGGGTTATTTCGTTTTCTGGTTATGTAGTATAATTTCAGTTTAGTTAGTACCTATTTAATGTTGTCTGATGATGTTGATAGCAATATCACGTCGAATGTCAATGTCAAAAACGACATTTTTCCAAAAAAAAAAAACAAGTATCATTTTTCAAATTTTGGCAATTTTAAGAGAGTGATGATGAAAAACGTGGAAATAGACTAAATGAATCCAAGTAAATTGGAAAAATTACAGAAGAATGTCGTAGTCTTTTGAAAACGCCTTCGAAATTATCACGCCTGCATTCCCCGAAAGGTTAGGCAGAAGTGTGCTAAAGTATACCCACACTTCGCCGGTCCCACGTAATTGGGGGCGAGCCTATTACCTTGACTAATGAGGCAGTCCTAAATCACATCAGGGACGGTGACTTAAGGCTTACAAGTAAGTGTTGAAAAGACCACAGATAACAGTACAAATAAGGTCCAATTTCGTAAATCAAGTTACAAGAAATGTATAATTTCTGTAATTCTATCTGTACCTATCTACATTAAATGTAGAGGCACTGTTAACTCTCATTTAGAAGGCAGGTGTCGCGACCGTCTACATAGAACAACGTTTTCATAGATACTATACTTTGTACTCTAATAGGGTTGCCATTTTAAATAAAAATGTTTTTTTTCTTTTTTTTTATGTATTTTAGCATTAATTAATGCGAAATGTTCACAAAGATATAAATTTTCTAGTGAAATAAAAAGTCACCTGAAGATGTAAAAATGTGAAACAGACATCTCAGGCAGGGGTCTCGGTAGCTTAGTTGGTAAAGCGTCTGGTATACTTTAACAAAAAGACGCAGGTTCAAATCCTGCCTGAGGCCGACATTTCTTTCACTAGAAAATGCATCTTTTTTTTATTTGTTATACTTTTTATAAAAACATGTTTTTTCTCTGTATTCTGTATGGGTGTGTAAATGGAAAAATATAAATTAAAATCATAAAATACAACGCAATTTTAAAGTCGCCCTCAGAAGCATACGATAACAATCATCTTTTAAAGTAATATTGATTTGATTGTTTGTTTGCATTGTATAGGCTCTGAAACTACTCGACCGATTAGAAAAAATATTTCACCAATAGAAAGCTACGTACATTATTTCTGAGTGGCATACATAGGCTATGTATTATCCCGTATAATGACTAGAAACTAATAACTATAACTAGAGCTAGTAATATTAAAACTCAATCAACTGATGAATCAAGGAGCCATAATTTTAAGTATTATAACATACCATCACGCCTGTATTCCCCGACGGGTTAGGCAGAGGTGCACTTAATGTACACCCACAGTTCGCCGGTATGTTTGGGTCCCATGTAATAGGGGGCGAGCCTATTGCCATTCACCGGGCACAGATCCAGACTCCGAGCTGCTACTGAGAATTTCATAGAAAAACTCAATAACACTTTGCTCGGCCTGGGGATCGAACCCAAGACCTCTAGCGTAGCAGTCGCGATTGGGACCACTAGACCAACGAGGCAGTCAAAGTCTTTAAGTATTATATTTATTGTTAAAAACAATTTTATCGATTCAGTCGTCGATTCTGAAAAAAATGATTTGAGGTCTTGGGCTTATGATGTCCCACGCTGTATTAATATTTCCATTCAGGGATCGAACCCGACGACGAGCGAGCAATCAATATAAAAATTATTTGATAAACTGCGATATTCAGGAAATATTGTATCCACCATTTAAGCATATTTAGGTTTTTTAGCTTGTGGCTTCTGCGATCTGTGTATACGTAACTCCATGTGACCCTGCTATAATAAAAAAAAATACCACAGCTTCGCGACAGCCCTACGCACCACTTGGCGGGGCAACTGCTGTTTTTTCATTTACGAATATTTTCCTTGGCGCGCGATATTTTTTCAGCGTGTTTTCCCAGTTGTAAGATAAACTACACTCCATCAAATGTATATTTTTTACCATTCAGCCTTCAGCCTTGTACCTCTTACCTCTTATATTTTAAATTTCACGTGTAACCTGTTACCAATTTAGGTAATATTATGATATTCTGTATTTTTAGGATAGGACCTTGCTTTGTATTTTTTTTCGCTTTTAGTTTTAAGTGATAATATAACATACCATTACGCCTGTGTTCCCCGAAGGGCTAGACGGAGGTATTCTAACGTAAACCAACACTTCGTCGTTATGTTTAAGTTCCATGTCATAAGGGGGAGAGCTTACGGCCATTAACTGGGCACAAATCTAGACTATAGTCTTTGCTCGCCCTGGGAATCGAATCCAGGAACTTTAGCGTAGTAGTCGCGCTTAGGACCACTAGTCTAATGAGGCAGTTTTCAGTAAAAAAAAATTATCAGCCCGGTTGATCCCAGTGTTCAGGAGGTATTATGGTATTATTATGAAATAACTCTTTAATACATAAAAATATTGCCATATGTGTTTGAGAAAGTTTTAGTTTTTCATAAAAAGTAAAATTAACCGTGTTATACATAGTTAATTATTATCAATACTCGTACACTTATCTTTTCGAAAAGTCAGAATTTTCGTCTGATAGCTTCAGAGCAACCATAACATAACATACCATCACGCCTGTATTCCCCGAAGGGTTAGGCAGAACATAACATAACATACCATCACGCCTGTATTCCCCGAAGGATTAGGCAGAGGTGTACTAATGCACATTTCGCCGCCCGCCGGTATGTTTTAAGGTCCCATGTAATAGGGGCGAGTCTATTGCCATTAACCGGGCACAAATCCAGACTCCGAACTGCTACTGGGAATTTCATAGAAAAACCCAATAACACTTTGCTCGACCTGGGGATTGAACCCAGGACCTCTAGCTTAGCAGTCCCGCTTAGGACTACTAGACTAGAGAGGAAGGGTTAGGCAGAAGTTTACTTAATATACACCCACAGTTTGCCGGTTTGATTCCACACTAAAGATTAAATTAAAAGTTATATCATAAAAAATATCTTAAAGGCTATCATTACTTCGAAGTTCGCCTAATAGTCACTTGACATAACAAACACACGTGAAGTTTAGGTAGGCGCAATATCAACGCCTATTAGCACCCCGTTACTAGTTGATCGTGGATAGACAATGGCCGCCGTGACGTCACGCGTGGCTGGCTGCGTCTGCGCATTCGACGCGCACCTTCCAGTATTTGGGTACTAATTAAAAGTGCTCTCATTTAAGTGAGACGTGTCGTAATGATGTAGTTTTGGAATAGTATTATTATATAACTAGCCAATTTACTATTAGGTTTCCGACCACCGCTTCGTCCACGTGGTTTCTCGGCTTTTCTGTATGTATGTAGTAGTAGTGCCTGCTGGCATGTCTACATGCCAGCATGAATGGGTCGCACGACCGGGGAAGTACTACCCTCCCACAGAATATCGACGTCAAGTACCAGTATGCATACTGTTGCGTTTCGTACGGTGAGTGTGGAGCGCCGGAGGCCCAATTTCTCCCTCAGCCCCCTTCCTTCTCCTTTTCTCCTTCCCCTCCCTTTTCCTTAAATAGGCTCGGTAACGCATCTGCAACTCCTTTGGATTTGCAAATGTCCATGGGCGGCGATGACTACTTCCCATCAGGTAGCTCGCCTGCTCGTTTGCCGAGTTATGCCATAAAAAAAAATGTATTATACATATAAACCTTTCTCTTGAATCACTCTATGTATTGCCGAAAACTGCATTAAAATCCGTTGAGTAGTTTAAAAGATCTAAGCGAACAGATAGCGGAAGCGAAAAATTTTATACAATGTAAAGATAACTAAGCTTTTTAAAAAATACGTACAGACAGATAGACACAAATTTAGAAAATTGCTGTTTTAGACTCTGTGTTGCTCTAGTAAACAGCCTTCATATTAGTTTTTCAATATCTATATAATGTACAGATATGGGCCTGTATTCCCTGAGTGGTACCCAGGGGTACGGTAGTTTCCTATATTGTGGAAAAAAAAGTCCAGTAGCTTCAGAGTTTATCGTGTACAAAGTAACAAATCTTAACGTAATATTATAAAGAGGCAGACTGCCTCATTAGTCTAAAGGTCCTTAGTGAGTCTGGATTTGTGTCCGGTTAATGGCAATAGGCTCGCCCCCTATTACATGGGACCTAAACATACCGGCGAAATGTGGGTGTACTCTGCCTAACCCTTCGGGTAATACAGGCGTGACGGTGTTAAGAAGTACGCTCTGTATAATAAAGTAAAGGCCCAATTCCTCCCCCAATCCCCTTCCTTCTCCTTTTCTCCTTCCCCTCCCTTTCCCTAAATAGGCTCGGCAACGCATCTGCAACTCCTTTGGTTTTGCAGATGTCCATGGGCGGCGATGACTACTTACCATCAGGTAGCTCGCCTGCTCGTTTGCCGAGTTATCCCATAAAAAAAAATAAAAAATACATAAGTATATATTTTATAGCCTTACACATTGACCTCTCCTGAGCCGTACGTTGGGTTTACATATACAAACGCCTGTACTTGTTCCTGTAGGCAATATAAATATTTGTTCCCGACGAGGATCAAACTCACAATCTATGGTACAGAATCCGATCACGTAGCTCAGGTATATTCAACCTGCGGGCCTTTGATTTTGACCTATCGACCTACCTGATGTGATACCACGACGAGCACGTGTTTGTGGCTCCTATGAAAAAAGTTTGAGAACCACTGGCTAAGCTATTAGATCCAGACGTCACATAAACATATTTATTGTATTACGTTTGTAAAAACTTCACGGAATCACTTGGCCGATTATAAATTTATGTAGATCCTCTTACAGACAAATCCCTCTCTCCTCTTTAGAATACTCTAGTACGATTTTGGTACCTCTACATAACCGCCGACATTCTTTAATAACCCTTACATTCTCGTAACCGCATGAGATGTATAGAGGGAACGACTGATTTTGATAGTTGAAAGTTAAAACACATTGCTTAATTTTAAATTTGAGATGAATTATAAATCAATACTTATATTTTACCTATTCCTAAAAATAATAGAATATGTATATAAATGTGAAAAAATATATATTACCTCAGTAAGCTAACAATCTACATAAAGGTGGACACACACTACAGGGACCTATATTGTATTTTTCTGAAAACTTTTAATTGGTCATCTACCGCTATACTCAATTGTTCATAAATGTAAGTTTTAATATAAAAATAATAACAATAATAAAAAAGCCAGTATATAATTTCAAAAAGGACTGCCAGATTGAAATAAGTACCTAATATACATCATGTCACTCCCACCCTTCTCCCACGATTGAAACGGATCTAAAGACATTATGTTGTTGATTGAGTCTTTAATTAAATAGTCGAAGCAGTATTCAAGCGGTGGTAGCCTAATGGCTAGGGCATCGGACCTGCGATCATGTGGTTGCCGGTTCGAAACCCACCCATTCCACTACCAACGTGGACCCACTCGTAATACAAGCATTTTATCTCAGTAAGATGTGCGACCCATATTGCTGGTATGCTTTTTTTTACAAAAATAAATAGTTTCAAAAAATTCAAGTATCAAGATAAATCGTACTCCTGCGTCCGGTCATCAAGATGTACAAGATAGAGCACCTGTTCGCTGCGGGCGTTCGGCAATCTTCGGCTAAGTTCGGCTCAACCCTCAATTCACAATACCCTCAATAAAAATTAAACTTTATTATAATGCAATGAGGTGGACAGTTGAATGTTGGTGTAAAGGGTGACTACGTGGGAAAATTGTAAGAAAATAATTATATGATTTAGCTCATGCAAGCATTAAACCTGTAAGAAGTACGAGTATTTTCGATAATACGTGATACCATCTGCGTATTATTTTCCTTATTAACACTGTCTGCCATCTTTACGTCATTATCAGCCCATTTAATTGTCCCACTGTTGGGCATGGGTCCCCTTTGAAAACTAAAAGGATAGGCCTTATGCGGGTTGGCAAACTACACGCGCTGCCGTCGAGAAAATCTCTCAGGGATGTAGGTTTCCTCACGATGTTTTCCTCCAGAATGAATTAATACGCACATGCCTTTTGACAGTCATAACTGCATACTTTGGATTCGAAGACCTTTGACTTGGCAGTCCAATGATATTGATTGAAATATACAACACTTAATATGGATGATCAGAATTCTTCAAGGGACTGAATGAGTACTGTCAACAGAAAATTCCCCTATGAAATTAATCCCCTAAGCTTCCTTTTCCTTTTCTCCATCCCCTCCCTTGTCCTTAACTTGGTAACGCATTCGCAACGCCTTTGGTATTGCAGATGTCCATAAGAGGCGATGACTACTTACCATCAGGTGGCTCGCCTGATAGTTTGCCGAGTTATACCATTAAAAAAAAAACTCAAATAACATTTTGCTCAACCAAGGACCCAAGACTTCACCCTCAGCAACTTTACAAATATTAACCAACTAGCTTTCCGCCCACGGCTTCGCTCGCGTGGTTTCTCGGCGTTTAATTTTTTCCCGTTCTTGCAACATTTTTCATTTGTGCTCCGCTCCTATTGGTCTAAGCGTAATGATATATAGCCTATAGCCTTCCTCGATAAATGGGCTTTATAACACTGAAAGAATATTTCAAATCGGACCCGTGGTTCCTGAGATTTGCGCGTTCAAGTAAACAAACAAACTCTTCAGCTTTATAATATTAGTATAGAAAAGACTATATTTCGGTTTTATTAAAACCTACCATAACAATACTTGTATCTCTGCCTATACTTATGTGTATAAAAAGTGACGGTCTATTTTTCTGTCGATATAAGTAATAACAGCTACTTGCTGAAATTGGTGTAGCAGTGCCCCGACAGAGTCTTATTAGATCAAAGAGAAAATCTGATACATTCGTAGTCGCCACGGCAAGGACCAATCACGCAAGATCTGCTTCAATGAATAGACTAAAAAGAAGCTATAATGAACTCGTTACGCGCACCAATGGCATAGACATCTTCTCAAACTCCATGTCTGAATTCCGTCTAAATATATTAACCTGGCAAGCGGTACAGTTCCTCTTTTAAGCACATAACAATAGATTTTGCATTGTGTCTACAATATGCCGCTTGACAGGTTAAGTCTGATAATACGACATAATTAGTTAATTACATTTCCAATTATTTGATTTTTTTTTTTTTAAGAACGTAATTTTAAGTAATCATATGTTTGTTGTTAATTAATATTGAATTTCATGTTATTAATTATTTTGAATCTAATATTTGCATTCTTGTTTAAACATTATTGTCTTTGAAATTATTTATTGATCTCCATTAATAATAATATGTAAGTGCTGTGTACTTCTTTAAGTGAATGGTTCACTGTAAAAAAAAATACCGGTAAGATAAAATGTAATACAAACTTTATTGTGAACTTATCGTTGAGGTACCATAATAATAAATAAATAAATAAATAAGAAGAAGACTGCCTCATTAGTCTAGTGGTCCTAAGCGCGACTGCTACGCTAGAGGTCCTGGTTTCGATCCCCAGGTTAAGCAAAGTGTTATTGGGTTTTCTATTAAAATCTCAGTAGCAGCTCGGAGTCTGGATTTGTGCCCGGTTAATGGCATACCGACGAAGTGTGGGTGTACATTGGTGCACCTCTGCCCAAACCTTCGGGGAATACAGGCGTGAAGGTATGGTATGATAGTATATAATAAGACGTGCAGTTGATTTCAATATAATGGGATGCAAAGAATGTCTGACCTTACCATTGACAACAGTATATATGTCAACTGCGCAAATACAGGCTGTGGTTTTAAAATCAAAGATAAACTATACTCCATTTGGTTAGGTACTTAACTAAAGGTAAACAAATCATAAAAAAGGTTCTTATAAAGGGTCATTTTTCATTTCGAAATAAAACATCACCAAAATAAATTATTCAATAACTCAAAATCACATTCTCCTTTTATACTAGCATATCTTACTACTTTGCTTAATATTAAATAGTTACTATTATTCTTAAGCTTGCAAACAATTAATTAAATCAAAATTTATAATTATGTCAAAAAGTATTGCAATGTGCCTACTAAAACGAATCTAAAAATACAGATATTCAAAACATTTTTCTGCATAGTAGACTTTAGATAACTCGAAAAAATTGAGAAGTAGTACTGCGAGGAAGCGGAGCGAAATAATTAACCGATAATATACTTAGTCGGGTAACCAGACGCCATACGTAACAGTTTGTATTTACTTTACTTTTGTTCGTTTTTGTGTTTCTTTTGCCGCAAATGGTGTTAGATAGTTATTGTTCTGTTTGTTCGTTGGTTTTATTGATTGTTGGATGTGTTGTTATTAATTTCACTCCCAATTCATATGACACCATTGTAATAAAAGGTTGAACAGCTCCGAACGCCGCCATTTTTATTGTTTACCTTTAGTTAAGTACCTAACCAAATGGAGTATAGAACTAAATCTATCTATTATACCTACATACTCGTATATATAAATGAATCCCTATTTCCCTTTGTCACGCCTTGAAAACGACTTTACTAATATCATTCATCTTTTTTTTGTAAGTTTATTAATACTTTGTTAGAAGGTTCCCACGGGAAGAAAAATTAAGAAAATTGCGCAGAAAATTGGAAAATATCAGAAAACTCAACGACTATTTTAACTTCGCGCGTTTCTTTTGTTATTTATTCCACTTCGAATTAAATATTCATAGCTAACACAGGAGATTGTCTGTCGGGTATATCAGCTATTATGACTTTATCGTTAGCCGAGGAAACTCTCGAAATATTTAGAAAAAAATAAAAGTACCTAATAATTGTCTTGCATTGGATGACAAGAACGCTACGGACAGACAACAAAGTTGTCCTATAGATATTTCGTGGTATGGAACTCTAAAACCGGGTCATTGACCGCCAATAGGTACTTAACTAATGATTACCGAGAAAAATGTTCAATTAAATAACAGTTTTTTCACTGCGTAGGCAACTGTATATTTATAGTTAAATTGTCTCATTTCTGTTAATAACTTGTTCAACAAATTATTATTAAAAGTAAAACTATAATCAAAAGTCGAAATAATTTTCAAAAACCACTTCCTAAATAATTATCACGTATAAACTTCAATTAGTTTTATTATAGCAAGACAATTCTACAATCTCTTTGCTTTAATGTCACTGACCTATAGCATAATCAGGAAATATGAATAAAATCATGCGTGGTAATAAAAATAAAATAAGGGTAAAAAATCGACATCAACGGTACCAAGTCTTGCTACTTATAAATAGTAGTTGTAACTTGCAACTTTCGATCTCGGAGACTACATTCCGTCTGGCGATAATAAAAAATAAAACTTCGGCAAAGTGATTTAATTCAGTAATTATAGTCGCGATGCACGCCATAATATAATAAGAATTACTTCATAATAAATTAACAGTTGCTTGCGGATTCACTCACGTCCCAAAAGGAGTGCTAGGAGGACTAGACTTTATTTATTTTGAGATAGGCAGCATTATGTATGCCTCAGGATTCAATAAATTACTAATATTGAAATCGGTTCAGTAGTTTAGGTGTGAAATAGTAATAGACAGCGTTATATTTGGAGTTACAAATTATTATGGATGATTATTAAGAAAAACTCATGTGTATAAAATCAAACTGTAATTAACGTAGACAATGTGGAAGAGAAATATGACATCATGTGCAGAGATCTCGGTAGCTTAGTTGTTCGGTGTCTGGGAACTAACCAGAGGTTGAAATTCTGAATAAAGTCGAATTTACTTTTCACAAAAAAAAACTATTAAATGAAACTTAAAATTAAAAACACAATGACAACCTTACTCGAAAAGTTGTTCAGATTTTGCCCTACATTGTAAAACTCGCATATCTAATAATATTAGGTACTTACTACTGTCTGGGCTTTAAAAGAGACCATGATTCTCTGAGTTTGTTTCGACTTTTCTTCTTAGAGGTCGTCAGAAAGGAAATGCCGGCGCCATCTAGCTTAAAAAAAAAAGTATAATAACATTGACTTGGAAACGAGTCTTTAAAGGATCTATTTACTTAAATAAATATCATTTATCATTCAGCGTAAAGAAAAAGTTAGTTTAGTTAACATGTTACAAAAAAAAACACATTTGACATTTGCAGCAAATGATCTGACCCTTGAATGATATTTTAACAACAAAAATATTTAACATTTATTTCGGTGAATAAATTACAAAGTTTTAAGTAATTACTCGTAATTGTTAACCTTCAAACATGATAAAATCGCCATAATTATAAGAATAAATGCCTGATACCTAATTAAACAGTAAATACATGAATAAATATAAAATTAAATTATATTTTGTTTCAAAATAATTAAGAATATGCATTTAAGTTTATGCTTTATGTAATAACTTAAGCAGTTGACTTGAGTTTTTTTAATAATATTCATTTTTTATTTTATGTACTTTATGTAAATATTCAGTAAATTGTAAGGTTTATGCCAAATAACGACTATTGTATTCTTAGGTGCAAATCGTTAAACTACGGTTCGGATGTAGTTTTTAACATTTAGCTGTTAGCCGTTCTCAAAAAAAAGCATAAAATTTAGTGCAAAAGTATCGTCTTTATTGCTTATTTCACAAAGAAGAAGTCTTTTTGTTATATTTACACATTGAAACTTAAATGTTATTTATTTCAATAAACAAAATGTTGCAATAATTTTTAATAACTAACTACTCTTCCAATGATCAAGAATGTCATAAATATACCAAAAAAAAGTTATCAACAAAGGAATCAACCTGTAGCACGCTAACCCTTTCTTCGACCGGTTTTTTAAATTTTTTCAAAGATCGAACCTTTTTTCTTTTTTTTGGCCATTAGCTTTTTTTATTCGTATCTTCGTTTTTTGTGGGGATCCCAAATTAATATAATGTTTTTTTTTGGGTGCGATGCTATCGAAACTGGTTTAGTGGTCGAAACTTGGTGGGAAAGGTTTAATGAAAGTGATTTTTTGTAGATTCACGATAGTCAAGATACTCTCATTTTCGTTAAACCACGTAGAATTTACATAACCCGTTGTTAATATATCTCGGAATTTTCATTTAGGTAAGTTAATCAGGTAGTTAAAGACGGGTTAAAGACAGATTGCTTAGTTCTTTTTTTAACATGTTTGCATTCATGCAATCAGTTTCAATTTATATTTACTTGTGTGTTTGTTTTATCTTCGTCGTTAACATAAAAGTTTTGGGTTAATCTAATCTTTTTCGCATCTTGCTCACCCTTTTTATTATTTTTTTACGATTATCCAGTTGTCATTTTTAATTAAACATCGCAAATAAAATACTTTTTCTCTTATATCGCTATCATGATATTTGTATAAAAATAATGAAATAATCTGTCAAAAGAAGCTATAAGAAAGTCAGAGGTGTGAGGTAGTGCAGTGATAGCCTAGTAATATGACCATTGGACTGTCAAGTCAAAGGTTCGAATCCAAGGCACGCATCTTTTACTATATTATTCTTATCATCTGCCTGCCCTTTTCCCAATTTATTTGGGGTCGGCGCAACCTGTCCTTTTCTTCCATTCATCCCTGTTAGTCGTTATATCATCATTCAATCCCTTTTGCATCATATCTACCTTCACACAATCCATCCATCCTTTCTTTTGTCTCCCTCTACCCCTCCGTCCCTCCACATTCATACTCATAACTCTTTTGGTTACATGCGTTTCATCTCTCCTCATCACATGCCCATACCAAGACAAACGATTCCCTTTTAACTTTTCTGTCACTGGCGCCACTTTCAAACTTCCTCTAATAACTATATTATTCTATTAAATTAAATTTTACTATAATATTCTATCAAACTAAAAAAATCAAATGATCATGTAAATAAATGAACGTCTCAGATTAAGTTTTCACAAAACTTATTTTAATGTAGTCCAGTTGTATTGTTACCACAAACAAACCTTTTTTTTCTTTTAAAAAACTTCGTCGGATACAACATCTGTCCAATAGTGATTGTCATTAATTAGCAGGACGCGTAGGACGGACAAGCCGGTTCCAAGGTATGTAGACGAGCTGGTTTGGAAGCTTCATTTTTACTTTTTGCATGCATTTGCTGCGTAAAATGTTGGTATTAACCGTTCTCTGTACTGTTATGATCTTGTAAGGTATTTTAAAATAGTACAATATAGCCCAGAACGCTTTGAAGATAAAATCTCTGGGATATAAAGAAATATCCGTTATAATTGAACTTGAAAAAACAACACTTGACTAAAGAAACCGGTGTTTAATTCAAGAACATAACTTAACATGGAATTTCATAGAAATACCCAATAACACTGCTCGACCTGGGGATCGAACCCACAACCTCTTGCGTAGCAGTCGCACTTTGGACCACTAGACTAATGAGGCAATCAAATAATTCAAGAAGTTCGGAGTTTCAAATAGCGAGTATGGATTATTCAACTAGACTATGGCCTTATCATATTGGTATTGCAGTAATTGGGTCGTGGAGTTTTGATAGCAGTTGCTTTGTGTAAACTACGGATATTCGGCCGTATTTTGTTAGATTAGGAGCAAACATGTGCCCAACAGTGGGCGTAGTGAGCTGGATTTTATACTAACCCAAAGTCCAGACAAAAAACGAAAACATATATTTCCTAAAACTGTTAATGATCACATTTTTTTAGCAAAAAGTTGTCAAGACACTTGAAGGGGTGATACCTCACCGAACTGTCTGCTGGTAGCCATTGTGACTTCCAAAATTCCCAATCTGCGACCAAATCTCGACTTTTTTCAGTTGAAACGATCCTTTATCCGCGGATCTCGCCAAAACGCCAGACGTAACGCATAAATCCTTATTTAAATATACCTCGCGATTTGCATAGACACGTTTAGATTTAACGACCGACACAAACACGAACAAATACCTATCTTAACTGTTTGCAATACATTCCATATTGTAGTATTTCAGAATAGATACGCGTAAAATTCAGGAAGGTCGCAAGATTCGCGAGCGCAATCTGAATTCAACTTTGTCGGGTAGTGATAAAGGTTTTAATTACAGTGGCAGTTCGTCAAAGGGTTTTTATAGCAATAAATAAAGGAATATCGAAGTTGGCTGTGTCAACAACGCGTTGCATTCTTGTGCAGTGTGTACAACACACGCACACAAGCGCATTGCCGAGATGACGCCGTATGTGTGTGTACACAAATACTTATTGGTAAATGTTGACTTGAGAACAGAGAAGTACTACTCTATTTCATATTTTATTTTTCTGTCACAGGGGGCCCAGACAATGTATCATTTTCATTAATCGATAACGAAGTTGGATATCAAAAATGTATGGAATTTGTATAATTTTTATTTAACTTCGTTATCGATATGAAAATGTGACATTGTCTAGGCCCCCAGGTTTAAAGCTTCCGTGACACAACAGAACCCCTGAATTTTTGAAGATGAAGATTGACAACCCTGTAACAATGGGATTGCGAAAAATACTGAAATTTTGCCGGGCGTGGTTAGGTATCAATAGCCCACTACTGGGATCAAGTCTCCGGTGAATGAGAGGGATTAGGCTATAGTCCACCACGCTAGCCTACTACGGGTTGGCGGACTTCACACGCCATCAAGTAAGTCTCTTAGGCATGCAGGCTTCCTCGCGATGTTTTCCTTCACTTAAATGGCACAACCTCCAACAGTTTTCAGTGTGAACCCCAAACTTCGAAAGCATTTCGAATGTTCCCACAAACTCCCTTTTTTATTTTATGGTATAACTTGGCACACGACTAGGCGAGCTACCTGATGGTAAGCAGTCATCGCCACTAATGGAACTCTGCAAAACCAAAGGAGTTGCAGATGCGTTGTCGAGTTTATTTAAGGAAAAGGGAGGGAAAAGAGAATAGGTGAAAAGGAGAAGAAAGGTGACTGAGGGAGGAAGCGCCGTACGAAACGTAACAGTACTGCTAAAGTTTGTTCAAATAACCCTGCTCGACTGAAGTTACCCGTTCCTAAGTACCGCACTGGTAAAATCGATTCAATTAAGGATTTTTTTATAGATAAATATCGAAATTAGTAAAGAAAATAATCAAAAATGCGACACGACCCTCATTGTCTTTACACCGACTCTTTCTACTAACATTTTCCACTGCTAAACCACTTGCGGGCAACTTCAGGCCGGCTAAGTTATTTCGAACAAACTGTACTTACTTGACGTCGATATTCTGTGGGAGTGTAGTACTTCTCCGGTCGAGCCGATCCAATCATGCCAGCATGTAGACATGCCAGCGCAACACTACTTCTACCTTCAATTAACATCTGACCGACAAGCCTACATTTCTTCAGTACTTATGCGGCTCTATAGTTTCTCTGTCCATCTCCCCCTGACCTTGAGTCGAGTTGACCCGTTCTCGCGAATCAGCCGCGTTGCCCTCGTGCTGGTGCATGGCCAGAGGGGGGAGTGCCCAGGGAGGGGAAGAGATTCTGAGTAAACTTTACAAGTTGCGAACATTGTGCCGCGCGCACATTCGCTTCAGTATTCAAATGGTTAATTAAGATAGGTTCTGAGGAAAATGTATTTTAAGGAAAACGGTGAAATGAAACCTGTAAAAAAAGAAAAATTATTATCAATAAAATTAATTGAATTACCTTCACGCATTTTTCATGCTAAGCTTAAATAATTATCTTAGTGTAGGAAAAGTTACCTCAAAAACGCAAATTCAAAATGTTAATGCCAATTTCAACCTGGCGGGTGGGACTCGCGGTGGCTTAGTTGGACATAGCGTCTGGTGTATTAAACCAGAACACTCAGGTTCGAGTCCTGGCCGCGGTCTAATTTTTCCTTCAATAATAGAATTAGTTAATTTTTTACAAATAAAAGAGTGAGTCATTTAGAGTAGTGATTGTAAGCGCAATTGCTGCCGTACAGATCCTTGTTTCGATTCTCTGGTCGTGACATTATTATACCATCACGCCTGTTTTCCCCGAAGGATTAGGCAGACGTGTACTAATGTATAACTTCGCCGGTATGTTTAAGTCCCATGTAATAGGGGGCGAGCCTATTGCCATTAACCGGGCACAAATCCAGCCTCCGAGTTGCTACTGGGAATTTAATAGAGAAACCAAATAACACTCTGCTTGAGTGATATTGTTATTAAATGATTTGATTTGATTACCTTTCACAATTTTTTTTTATTATTTCAAAAATATTTCGATGCGGATTTAAATGGTATTCTAAAAATATCAAACTGAAACTCAGGTTTGAAAAATAAAACAAAATGGCGACCAGTCAAGTAACCCACTTACAAAGCTACAACTTGCGTAGCGTAAGTTTATAAGCATTCCAATAAGTTCTTTTGTACTCGCGTGGAGTTTATCAACATCGCGAGTACTTTTAGGGTTAAATGAACATAATTAGCTTGTTATACGATGATTCTTGTAATAGGATTTGATTTATGTAGGGGGCTGAAAGCTATTTGTTTTTAGTATATTTTTATGCGAGGATGAAGTTATAAAACATAAAAACATAACATACCATCACGCCTGTATGCCCTGAACGGTTAGGCAGAGATATACTAATGTACACCCACATTTCGCCGGTATGTTTAGGTCCCACGTAATGGGGGGCGAGCCTATTGCCATCATGAAGTTATAATTTAGTAATATGACCATTGGACTGCCATATCAAGTTTGCAACACCAAAAAGAATCCATCTACACATATTATAAAATTGTAACAGGCTGATGTCTGTACATTATAGATATTAAAGAAAAACTTTAACTAAATCTTTATTAGGGGACAACAATCCAAATTTATTTTTTGAATTTTTGTCTGTTTGTATGTATTAATAATTTTGCATGGAATTAATATTATAGTGATCTCGGTAGCTTGGTTGGTTAAAGCGTCTGGTGTACTTAACCAGAGAGACGCAGGTGCAAACCCTACCTGAGATCGAATTTTTCTTTCACTAGAAATTTTCTTTCATTAGAATATTCATATATGTATTGCTGAAGGTCCAAATTTAAATTTAGTGCAAATTTCATCTTGACAAACGACCTAGCAGCAGAGTTACAGAAAGTAAGTCTTTTCAGGCCGCGAGTAAAACCGCAGGTAATAACTTGTGACTTGTGGTTTGAATTTATTGGGACAGTTTTAAAAACTCTGACATTTGAACTCAGATCAAATAAAAAGTAAAGATGGAACTTTGCGAAAAGAAGTGAGGCCGGCTAAAACTAGGTACGCCATGCCGTGTACAATACACAATTACACGCACAAATTTATTAGTTAACTACGCCTTATCCTGTCAGTTGAGCTTTCGATAGCTCGAGAACTCGACTAACAAGATAAGGCGTAGTTTCGGTATTCGTGTGTGCGTGTAATTGTGTGTTGTACACGGCATGTCGTAGTTTTAGCCGGCCTCACTTCTTTGTTTGCAAAGTTCCATCTTACCTTTTTATTTGATCAGATCATTTGAACTGATTATGGATTCTAGGATTCATAGTATCGCTTTTACAATCATATGGAAACCAGATCTGTTAATTCAATGCCGTAGGTAGTTTTTGCTTGAACGCGTGTACAAACATACCAACAGACAAAAATTTAAAAAAAAAAAATGTACCTCTGTTGTTGCCGGCTGGACAGACATCAGCCTGTTTCAAATTTATTATATTATATTTTTAATCGCTCTATAAAATAGTTTTTCTCAAAATTGTACGGATACCGAAACCAAAATAGGTATATAACTGTATTTATTCACTTTTGAATGTAGCGTCGACCTTATTTTTTCAGAAACAATTTCAGAAACATTCAACCATGAAGTGGTGGTGATTTGTTTCCAATTTCGTGGTATTTTGGACTAGATTTTGTAGAACTGCTTAAATTTCAAGATGTGCTGACCTAGAGGGTAACAGAGCCAATATCTCTAGTCTATATAAGTACCTAGGTACTTACCTGGTTCCAAAATGGTACGGTATATTAAGATTTTGATTTGCTTTATTAAAATTTATATTTATTTGTGTAAATAGATCTTAAAAGACACTTTTAGAAATCAATGTTTTGTATTTTAATTTAAACTATTTACTTATACTCGGGGTTTACCAGCAAACTATGGAGCACAGCATCTTAGGAGTCCGGCTATCAGATCGTATAAGGACCAATATACTGCGCCTCAAACCTCAAATTACCAACGATGGTCAACTAGCCGCAAGCTTAAAGTGGAACTGGGCTGGTCGTGTCTGCCGCATGTCGAATGAGTTGTGGGCAAAACTTCAAGCCCACACAACGTCAGACGACGTCGCGGCAGGCACAGAAGGAGATGGTGAGACGAGCTAGACCTTTATTGGAAGGATTGGCCACAAAAAGCTCTGAATCGAGAGGAGTGGAAGGAGAATAGGGAGGCCTTTGCACTGCAGTGAGAGGATAATGGCTGAAAAATTGTGTAGTTGGTGCCGGCATTACGAAACTGACGACCTCTGAGAAGATACGCTGAAACAAACTCAGAGAATCATGATCTCTTTTAAAGTCCAAACTGGAGTAGTATTACATGTGAGTTTTACGATGTGTTCAATGTCTGAACAGGCCTTAAGGACCCATATCAAAGGCGAGCCTAAATTGGCCATAAACCTAAACTGCAACAAATAATTTCATAGAAAACTCATTTTGCTCGACCTGGGAATCGCATACGAAATGCTGCGCTGTAACGCACTAGTAAAATGACATGTCATGACGCTTCTATTCCTCTAAGGATTAGGCCGGTATGTTTAGATCCCATGTAATAGGGGGCGAGCCTATTGCCATTAACCGGGCACAAATGCAGACTCTAAGCTACTGCAAAGAATTTTATAGGAAAACTCAATAAAACTTTACTTCACCTGGGAGCCGAACCCAAGGTCTCTAGTGTAGCAGTCGCTTGGGACCAGTAGACTAGCGAGGCAGTCTACAACACTACTACAATGAGACAGTACTCGTATATATTAGTTTTTAAAATTTTCCCTTTCGTCAAACAAAAATATGGTTTTAATTTTGTTTGCATTATTATTATTGCATTTAGAAATCGTCAAAGTAGTTTGGTCTATTAAATGATATATATCTAAACAAACAAGCAGTGGTAGCCTAATGGCTAGGGCGTCGGACTTGCGATCATGTGGTTGCCGGTTCGAACCCCACCCATTGCACTACCAACGTGAACCCACTCGTAACACAAGCATTTAGCTTAGCACGAGGGGTTAACAAGTATACTAGTAATGTATACTTTTCTTTTGTATCTAATTACTTATCATCTGTGGACATGATGATCTCCATGATGACGATGTCTCTGGAGATTCCAAAACTTAACTCTATCGCCCTCTTACATGGGTCCTTAAGGCCTGATACTGATCCTGTCTAGACTTTAAAAATACCATGACTCTCTGAGACGGCCTCATTAGTCTAGTGGTCCGAAGCGCGACTGCTACGTTAGAGGTCCTGAATCCAATCCCCAGGTCGAGCAAAGTGTTATTTGGTTGTTAACAAAATATAAAAAAACTTTAAAAAACATTAAATACCATCACTCTTGTATTCCCCGAAAGGTAAGCAGAGGTATACTAATGTACAACCACACTTCGCCGGTATGTTAAGGTCTCATGTATTAAGGGGCGAACCTATTGCTATTAATCGGGCACAAATCCAGACTCCGAGCTACTGAGAATTTCGTAGAAAAACCCAATAACACTTTGCTCGACCTGGGGATCGAACCCAAGACCTCTAGCGTAGCAGTCGCGCTTAGGAACACTAATGAGGCTGGCCATCAGACAGAGAGATATTCGAAGGTTAAAATGGTTTTCAGGCTTTTAGGGATTCTGACTACAACGGGGACCGAAGGCTTTACGTGCTCTACGAGGCAAGGAAAGGTCTCGATGTGTTAAGAATGCTCACCCATCCACAGACTGACCGCGACAGGTGTAGCTTAACCTTGTTGTAACTTAGCCGTGAGCCCCTTTTTAGTCGTATGACATAGATATGTTTAACGTTCTGTTTAGAAAAAAGTTGTTTGTGGTTCTTTTTTTTTAAACGTTACGGAAACATTTTATCGACCTGTGCATCAGAAGTTAGTCTATATTGCCCTACATTTATTACAGCTGCCATCTAATCTATGGCCCATTCCACGTTAATTTTACTCTATAAAAATCTTAAATCAATATATAACCATAAATAAAACCACGTATATCTGGCCGCAGCTTCAGCGTGGACCACGGTCGCGAGCCCTTCAAAATTAACCGGTTCCTATGTTCCATCCTTATCTAACATTCATCTGACAAGTATACCCGTCCCGTTTTGCCCTTCGGTCATTTTTTTATCTCACTCTCACCACCGCTGTAACTACCACTTTCCCTTTTCAAAGGACGAAGACACCAATATTTCGTATCCTTGTCTGTTGTTAGAGGTTTTGTATGTTTGTCCCTTTCTATAGGAGTCAGGATTTGGCCTTGAGACTGAGATGCTGAGTCTGGTCAAAGTTATTTTTACTTTTTACTTGGAACGATGACTAAATGCGTTAAGAAGCTAGTGGCAAGTCCTTCGCTTGTTTTATGGTATGTGTTGTGTGTAGGTGTGCGTATCCGAACGCATATTATTATTATCTGTAGCTTTGTTGACCGTTGGTAGTCTATTTTCGATTTTCAAATAGATAGTGTCAATTACCCGCAATATAATCACGCTGCATTTGCCACAGGGATATGCACAAGTGCAAGTTGTCGATATGCTCGATCTGTAGTCTAGTCAATTTACAATATCATAATTTCTTGCAATATAGAAATACATATTTTCTACCTCTTATAAAATGTAACGTATGAAAAACAAAGCAGTCATAAAATCAAAACTCAAAAATATTAATATAAAATATCCTGCCTAAGGTCCTGGGTTCGATTCCCTGGACTAGAAGTGTTATCTCTTGGGTGTTTTTATGAAACTCTTAATTCGGAGTTTGGATTTACACCTCTACCAAACCGAGGAATACAGGCGTGATGGAATGTAATTATGTAACACAGTCGTAAATATTTTTTACAACAGTAAAGACAACATTTTGTAATAGCCCTATTAAAATGTTAACCATTAAGTATTTTTTTTGTTTTTGTTCAAAATAAAATAAAATAAACTTAATAATAAATATGTCCTTTTAAGGAACAACGAATTCGGTTAATGTAACAATTTTAAAGTCATATCTCTGATCGGTCTAGTGGTAGCACGTGGGTGCTTAGCGTGAATTACTGAGTTCAATTCCCAGGTCGAGCAGTGTCCTTAGATTATTCAGTGAAATCATCAGCTCCGATTTAAGATAAATTTGTACCCGTTTAATGGCAATAGGCTCGCTACCTTATCTATTGGATGGGATGATGGGACCTGACCACCTCATTGGTCCATTGGTTAAAATCGCAGCCGCTAAGTTTAAGGTCCTGATATTTATTGCCAGATCGAACGAATTGTTAATTATCGGATTCTCAATTACAAAATTGTAATCACACTTGTATTCCCCGAAGGCTTAGGCAGGGGTGTACAGTTACCAACAGTTCGGGCGGGGACCCTAATTCCATAATACTTTTCTTAACCTGAGAACCGAACCCAGGCCTTCTAGCAAAGCTGCCGTGCTTACGATTACTAAGGCAATCATGGGAAAATTAGCAGTTATTTAAGTTTTTTACAGGCTACTAAGTCACAGTTCAATTAAACAAAAATTATGTACATACATTATGTAGCCATGTATTACAAATGTATAAAGTGGTTCAATAGCGGAAAACATCGATAAGCTATCGTCTAGGTCTGCACACAATAACCTAATTCCATCTGATATCCTATAGGCTAGTACATGTAACATTAAACACTCAATGGTTTTTTTAAGAAGTAACAAACTTTCTGCTTTACCTCCTGTTGAAAGTCATGCATCATGTCATCGGCCTATAATGTTCCCACTGTTGGGATACAAATCTCCTCGATGAGAGGCATTGGGCCGTAATCCACCACGCGGGCCCAGTGCGGGTTGGTAGACATCACATGTCTTTGAATTTTTAGTTTTAGAATATGCCGGTGACCTTACGCTATTTTCTTCACCGTTTTTGGAGCAGTGGTGATGAAATAATTTGCACCAAGTAAAGCGCCTGGGTCATACCTACAACTACAATAACAACAAGCGGCGGTAGCCTAATGGCTAGGGCTTCGGACTTGCGATCATGTGGTTGCCAGTTCGAACCCCACCCATTGCACTACCGACGTGAACCCACTCGCAACACAAGCATTTAGCTTAGCACGAGGGGTTAACAAGAATACTAGTAACGTGCGACCCACATTGCTAGTAAACTTGTTATAAAAAAATAAAAAATAAACTTATAAGTCCCGGTCGTTCCCACTGGGCCACCTTCGCTCCTAAAATTAAAAGAATTTCATGAAATCCATGGCAAGGGAAGACAAGTGCTGTTTTTAGTGGAGGCAACTCGATCTATGAGGATTCTGCACCACAAATAACACGACTGCATTGGGACGTACCACCTGAATCATCTAACGCCTTTTTTTATGGTATAACTCGGCAAACGAGCAGGCGAGCTACCTGATGGTAAGTATAGTCATCGCCGCCCGTGGACATCTGCAAAACCGAGTTGCAGATGCGTTGCTGAGCCTATTTAAAGAAACGGGAGGGGAAGGAGAAAAGGAGAAGGAAGGGGACTGTGGGAGAAATTGGGCCTCCGGTACTCACCGTATGAAACGCAACAGTATGCATACTGCTACTTGAAGCCTTTCTTGAACATAAGAGAATTCTCATGCATACCTACACGCTGCAAAACTTCCCCGTGCCTCAGAGGGCACGTTCATCCGTGAGTTCATGTCTTTAAAGGTTGCCATAAACCGAAAAAGCTTGACAGCAAATTAATCTTTAGGAAATCGGTATTGTGCAGTTTCGGAGGTCTGATCACAGACCGAATTAGCAAGCTTAAGTGGCAGTGGGCTGGGCATATCTGTAGAAGAACCAACAACCAATGGGGTAGACGTGTTCTTGAGTGGAGATCGTGAATTGGCTAATATAGTGAGGATCGGCAGGATGGAGTGATGATTTGTAAAGGTTTCTGGCATAATCTGGATGCAACGAAAAGTGAAATAGTGGAGGCCTATCCTATGTCCAGCAATGGACTGTTACAGGCTGATGATGATGATGGAAGACGCTTCGTATAAATTACTGATCTTCAGATTTTTTATCATTCGTATCTTGCAAATTCACACTTTAATTGTGGGATTCAAGTCTAACCAGAGTCTCATTCAAACATAAGTATGTTGAGAATAGAAACATACATAGTTGAATACTTTTATAAATAAAAGCTTACTAGCGATGTTGGTCGCACATTAATGCTTGTGCTACGAGTAGGTTCAAGTCGGTAGTGCAATGGGTGGGTTTCGAACCGGCAACCACATGATCGCAAGACTACCGCCGCTTCGTACCTTATTGGTACCAATGCACAATGTGTTGAAAAAACTTTGACAAAACTAGTAGTTATAAATCTAGTTCTGTAAAACCCAATGCGTAAACAGTTCCATCTAGTTATATAGGTTGATTTCAACGCCTATACCTAAAAGTACTAGGTTTATCAAGCTTTGACGTCACCATTAACCTTGGATTTTCCTTCCTTATTGTTGTCGAAAATGTTAAATACTTATTTTTGCCACCCGGTTTTCCACATCGCAAAATAAGTGCCATTAAGGGCCTACATTTTGTAACTATCAGAAAATTTAATTTCTGTATGTACTTAGAGCATAAAGACTGACAGATTTTTTCCGAATAAATTCTTCTGAACGATTTTATTTATCAAAATTTCGGTCAGAAAATCATATTCGGAAAAATTCGGCCAGTCTTATGATAGTACGTAATTCAATATAAAAAAATACATGTCGATGAGATGAAAACGTACCTTCTTTCTCATAGTGCTTGAATTGAAACACAACGTAGGTCGATAATGACTGATTTATTTCCTTATGGTCTTACACGACAAATAGAATTATTAGAAAAAATAATTTGGTAAACATTTATAAAAACGCTTGAAAAGCATTACCTAGTACGCCCCCTATTACATGGGACTTAAACATACCGGCGAACTGTGGGTGTACAGTAAGTACACCTATGCGTAACTCTTCAGGAAACACACGTTTTAAAAAATCGTAAATAGGTACAAA